>CANTUV010000034.1:26965000-28165000 GCA_947685225.1 Garcia nutans | reverse complement strand
TGCTTGCATAATTCAATCCATTATAGAAAGTTTGAATTTGTAGCCATAACGAAAGCCCATGGTGAGGACACCTTCTCAATAAATCTTTGAATCTTTTGTTAGGAAATCAAGGAGATCACTGCAAACCAAAAACACGCAGCGGAAACAATTTTGATCTCTGATTTCCCACCAAGATCCATGCTGTTCGTTTAATTCGACGAAAGTGTTCAAAGAACTAACCTGTTGATGATTCAAAATTGCAGTTTGGAAGAGATGCTTCAATCATGAAACACCCTCTATCGCGTATCCACACGAATGCTACCATCTGGAGTGCTAGCTCTCTGCAATGGTGAAGGCTGAAAAAATGTTTTCTCTAAAACATTTTAGGGTTCCTTTGTTTTCGTTCTCTTTCGTTTTCTAATGTTACCTCTGAGAAGACTTAACGTCTGGAGTGAATATAATCACTCTAGAATCCAATTCAAAATTGGATAAGGTAAGTCAAATTCAGAAATCCAAATCTAATAAGGATTCTGAATATATTATCTAATAATATTATTAATATTATATCCAGCCCAAAGCGCATTCTTGTGTGTGACCCGATAGGCCCATATTAATTGGCAGTCAATTTAATCTCTATTAAACCAACAAGTCGTAATTGGCCTCTAGCAAGGTGTTACAACTACCCAATTAATATAAGGAATATCCAATTTGCCTAATAATAGTACATGCATTAATCCTTTTGTCACACGATATCTAGTTTGAACATAAGTCATGGTCAACGTCATACTTATATTGTCCAAACTTATGATTACTTGATCTCCAAGTAGACTGATAAAAAACAAATGAAATTGGTCACACTATCAATTCATTTGAGCACGGCCATGCATTTCACAGTCTCACTTATCGAGGGGCCGAAAAGATATCTCTCTCAAAGAGAGGGACAAATTCTATCTTGATTGTTCATTATCCTCTACATAATTTCTATCATATATGATCATAACCTTTATTACTATCCAGTTACGAATAATGTTTGATCATGTCAAAATATAATAGTCCTTATATTGGAAACTATGACAATCTCAAGTCAAAGAATTAATACATAACTATCATGAGATTTACTTATGACACTAACCCATGTAGTAATCTCATGATGGGTCTATCCAATACATTGTTCTCTAACAAGTATCTATGAAATTGATTTGTATCACTATACACATAACCATCTGATGATTATCAAATCAATGTTCATACTGGTTAAGAATTATTTTTTTTATCTCTATAACAATAATAAACCAGGGACAAATATAAAAATTGTGTAACATGCAAACAAACAATAATGATAATAAAACCTCATTTATTAATAATGAATGTATAACATAAAGATCCAAATAAATGGCCTAGGGTACATACACTAACAATCTCCCACTTGCACTAGGCCTACAAATTTCTAAGACCCATAGATCTAGTGTGCTGATCATGCTTGATCCGTGAGAGAGGCTTTGTTAATGGATCTGCTATGTTATCATTTGTGTCAACTTTGCATATCTTGATATCTCCTCTATCGATAATGTCTCGAATGAGGTGAAAAAGCCTGAGTATATGCTTAGACCTTTGATGAGATCTAGGCTCTTTTGCCTGTGCTGTGGCACCATTGTTGTCACAATAAATGTCCACGGGATTTGCAATGCTAGCCACCACTCCTAGCTCAGTGATGAATTTCTTCAACCAGACTGCTTCCTTAGCCTCTGTTGTAGAATCAGCCACAGTGCCTTGTTTTGAACTCTTCCAACTAACAGCTCCACCATTCAATGTGAATAAAAAACCTGACTGCGATCTAAAATCATCTATGTCAGTTTGGAAACTAGCATCTGTGTAACCATTTACAACTAGCTCATCTTCCAAACCTCCATAAACCAAGAATAAATCTTTAGTCCTTCCAAGGTACTTAAGAATATTCTTGATAGCTGTCTAGTGACCTTCACCAGGATCAGCTTGAAATCTACTAGTTGCACTTAATGGATATGAGACATATGGTCTAGTACATAACATGGCATACATAATAGATCCTATAGCAGAAGCATAAGGAATATTATTCATTCGATCTCGCTCATCAGATGTCATAGGACATTGACTCTTGCTGAGATGAATGCCATGAGACATAGGCAAGAATCCCTTTTTGGAATCTTGCATGTTGAACCTCTTCAACACTTTATCTATGTATGTACTTTGACTCATGCCAATTATCCTTCAAGATCTATCTCTATAGATCTTTATACCAAGGATATAGGCAGCCTCACCTAAGTCTTTCATTGAGAAAGAATTCCCTAACCAAGTCTTAACCTTTTGCAAGGTAGGGATATCATTCCCAATGAGTAATATGTCATCCACATATAAGACTAAAAACACTACTGCACTTCCACTAACCATCTTGTAAACACAAGGTTCATCTTCATTCTTGATGAAACCAAAGTTCCTAACCGTTTCATCAAAATGAAGATTCTAGCTTCGAGTTGCTTGCTTCAATCCATAAATGGATCTTTGAAGCTTGCAAACCTTTGTAGAATTCTTAGGATTTACAAAACCCTCAGATTGTGTCATATACACATCCTCAAGCAAGTTTCCATTAAGGAAAGCGGTTTTGACATCCATTTGCCATATCTCATAATCATAGTATGCTGCAATGGCAATGATAATTCTAACAGACTTAAGCATAGCAACTGGTGAAAAGGTTTCATCATAGTCTATACCATGAGTTTGCTTGAAACCTTTTGCAACAAGCCTTGCTTTATAGGTTTGCACATTCCCATCCATGTCAGTTTTCTTCTTGAAAACCCATTTGCAACCAATAGTCTTAATACCCTCTGGAGGATCAATTAAAGACCAAACTTGGTTGTCAAACATAGATTGCATCTCAGATTTCATGGCTCCAAGCCATTTGTCTGAATCTAGACCTGACACAGCTTCTTGATAGGTAGTAGGCTCATCTTGATCTATGAGCATTACTTCACTATCATCAGTCACGAGAAATCCATATCTCTCTGGCTGACGACATGTCCTATCAGACCTGCGAGGGATTTGTGTTAAATCTTCAGACTCCACAACTATTTGTGGTTCTGAAATAGGCTTTATAGACGGCTCAATGATTTCTTGTGGTACTTGAGTTTCCTCAAGTTCTACTATACTCCCACTAGTTCTCTTAGAAAGAAATTCCTTTTCCAAAAAGATCCCATTTCGAGCAACAAACACTTTGTTCTCTGAAGGAGTATAGAAATAGTATCCTTTAGTTTCCTTAGGATACCCCACAAAATTACATTTGATAGACTTTGGAGCTAACTTATCTGAAACTGGTCTCTTCACATAAGCTTCACAACCCCAAATCTTAGGAAAAGACAAACTAGGTGTCATACCTGTCCATATCTCATATGGTGTCTTTTCAACCGCCTTAGATGGTACACAGTTCAGAATGAATGCAGCTGTCTCCAAGGCATAACCCCAAAAAGATAAAGGAAGATTCGCTTGACTCATCATTGATCGAACCATATCTAATAGAGTTCCATTTCTCCTTTCAGAAACTCCATTCCACTGTGGAGTTCTTGGAGGAGTCATTTATGAAACAATTCCACAATCCCTTAGATGATTATCAAACTCTTGGCTCAAATATTCACCACCTCGATCTGATCGAAGTAGTTTAATTATTTTACCAAGTTGATTTTGTACTTCATTTTGAAAAGTTCTAAACATTTCAAAAGACTCATGCTTATGTTTCATTAGGTAGACATAGCCATGCCTGCTGAAATCATTAGTAAAAGTAATGAAGTATCGAAATCCTCCTCTGGCACTAATGCTAAAAGGACCACATACATCTGTATGTATCAAGCCTAATAAATCATTAGCCCTTTCACTATGCCTAGTAAAAAGATCCTTTGTCATCTTACCAAGCAAACAAGACTCACATGTTTCAAATGATTCAAAATCAAATGAATCTAATAATCCATCTTGATGGAGCCTAGAAATGCGTTTCTCATTTATATGGCTAAGGCGATAATGCCATAAATAAGTAGGGTTAAACTCATTTGGCTTAGTTCTCTTAGAAGTTATGTTATAGATATCATTACCATTAGAATCATCAAGATTAAGGATATAAAGGCCATTATAAGAATTTGCAATACCATAAAGCAAATCATTTTTATCAAAAATAGAACATTTCTTATTCTTAATAAAAAATGAATAACCTTCATCATCCAAAACAGATACTGAAATAAGATTCCTACTCATAGTAGGAACATAAAAGCAATTGTTCAAAATTAACAAAAACCCATTGGGCATAACAAGTTCATAAGTTCCTACAGCTATAGCAGCAACTCTTGCTCTATTGACAACACGTAGGTCCACTTTGCCTTTCTTCAGCATCCTACTCCTTTTGAGTCCCTGCATATTTGTACAAATATGAGATCCACATCTGGTATCTAATACCCAGGAAGAAGGAATAGATAAATTAATTTCTATAACATAAATACCTGAAGATGTAGTCACACTATCCTTCAACTTCTTTAACTCATCCAAATAGAGTTGACAATTTCTCTTCCAATGCCTAGGCTTGTTGCAATGGAAACAAGTCCCTTCCTTAGGAACTTTAGCCTTAGGTTCAGGTTTTGGTTTAGCTTGTCCCTTGGACCCTTTAGCACCTTTTGCCTTACCCTTGCCTTTAGTATCTTTGGCTTTCTTTTTCATTTGTTTAATATTGACATTCAATATTTGGGTAGGCTTTTTGATATTCCCCTCAGTAGTTTTGAGCATACCATGTAGCTCAAGAATGGATTTCTCCATGTCATTCAAGTTATAGTTCATGACAAACTGTGAGAAACTGCTAGGCAATGAATGTAGGATCAAATCTGTGGAGAGTTCTAAACTCAGGGGATATCCAAGTCTAGCAAGGTGATCTAGATAGCCTTTCATCTTCAAAACATGAGCACTAATAGATTCACCTTCAGACATTTTGCAGTCAAATAATGCAACAACGGTGTCAAACCTATCTTGCCTAGCCTGTTGTTGGAAAGCTTGTTTGAGATGCACACTCATCTCATAAGCCTCTAAGTGTTCTAGATCCTTCTGAAGTCCTGGACACATAGTAGCCAACATAAGACATCCTATGTCATTGGAATCATCCACATGCTTCTTATGCTTACTCTTATCAGCATTAGAAGCATCAGTAGGAGGTGGGTCAGGGACAGCTTCATCAAGCATGTAGGACTTTTTCTCTTGTTTGAGAATAATTCTCAGGTTCCTAAACCAATCAACAAAATTAGTCCCACATTCTTTCAGTTTTTCCTTCTCAAGGATAGATCGCAGTGATAAGGTGGAATTGTTATTAGCAGCCATCTACAAAATAAATATGCAAAATCAAAATTTAATTAATAATGAGGTTAAAATTATTTAGACTCCTACTAAAAATATAACCCTCTAAAGAAATATTTTAGTAGGCTAAGATCCGTATTTCACTTAATTCTAAACTCAGCTTTGGCGTGACACATAAAATCAAGTTATTTAGGTAGGTAACATCTTTACCAATTACATCTCATGTAACTCTTAGTAATTATGGAATATTGACATCATATGTCATAGCATGTTGAATTCCATCTAATGCCTTAAGCCCAAAACCATTTTGATAGCCTAATTAAGTCTAACCAATTTTAAAACATGAGTAGCACTATTACTCATCCTACTTAGCTAGGAATGTTTAAAGCATATTGCTTTGGCAATACCTACTTTAATATAATCTTAGTTTTGATAGGTGTTCAAAACGTGGATGGCATTTAGACTTAAATTATTAATGAGGGTTCAACTAAATTATTATCATGTCTTGCATTACATATCATTATATTTTAGCATCCTATATGCATATATATAATTTATCACATAAGCATCATATACCAAATGACAAAATATGTAAACGTGACATAGCATGGCCAAACTAAATATGATCTTCAAGAGACCAAATGAAGATCATAAAGGCAACCCTAGGTGAAAAACCTATCTATTACAACACTTGCAATATTACATATCTTTAAAACTTGAGCTTGTTCTTCCATCACCATGGAACCATCTTCTCCTTGGTATGAATCTCCATCACAAACATTGTAGCTTGAATCTTCATTTATTACAATAAAAGAAAATCTAACTACTAGTAAAATAAATTACAACAAAATAAACGACACGCAGGCCGTATTTACCCAAAATTAAGATATGAATAAACCAATCAGATAGGTCATAAGGCCATGCTATGCACCATGCCAAGACATCAAACAAACATAACATATTCATCACCAACATGTTAAATAGAAACAAATATATTGACATTCTTAATGTCGCGGTAACGAACTATAGGGCGCGAACATACGGCGGTCCCGCTAGCCGGTTAGCGGGCTGGGTCCCGCTAGCCAGTCAGCCGGTGGGGTTTTGAAGGGGCAGCGCCCTGGGCGAGGTCGAGCGGTAGCGCCCCTTGAAGGCAAACAGAAATGTTAATCTCATTAACATTTTTCTTTGGCGAAAACCTAAAACAGAATCGTTAATCTCATTAACCTTCTTACTGTTTTTTTTCGAATATGTACAACCCATTACAGAATCATTACCAAATGTTTATATCACATATAAACTTAATCGTTTTCATCATATGAAAATCATTTTAATCAACCAATCATATATATGTGATCATCTCATGAAAATGAAAATAAAAACACCAATCCTTTCTCATCATATGAAAAACTAATTAGGGATTTACAGAAACGAAACCAAAAAACCAATCCTTTCTCATCATATAAAAAATGAATTAGGGTTTTATAGTTAACATGCCATACGAAATCAATATATCTCATGTAATCATATCAACATGGCATTTTCGACTTAAATGAAAACAACAAGTGGCTCTGATACCACTGTTAGGAAATCAAGGAGATCACTGCAAACCAAAAACACGCAGCGGAAAAAATTTTGATCTCTGATTTCCCACCTGGATCCATGCTGTTCGTTTAATTCGACGAAAGTGTTCAAAGAACTAACCTGTTGATGATTTGAAATCACAGTTTGGAAGAGATGCCTCGATCACGAAACACCCTCTATCGCGTATCCACACGAATGCTACCGTCTGGAGTGCTAGCACTCTGCAACGGCGAAGGCTGAAAAAATGTTTTCTCTAAAACGTATTAGGGTTCCTTTGTTTTCATTCTCTTTCATTTTCTAATGTTACCTCTGAGAAGACTTAACGTCTGAAGTGAATATAATCACTCCAGAATCCAATTCGAAATTAGATAAGGTAAGTCAAATTCAAAAATCCAAATCTAATAAGGATTCTAAATATATTATCTAATAATATTATTAATATTATATCCAGCCCAAAGCGCATTCTTGTGTGTGACCCGATAGGCCCATATTAATTGGCAGTCAATTTAATCTCTATTAAACCAACAAGTTGTAATTGGCCTCTAGCAAGACGTTACAACTACTCAATTAATATAAGGAATGTCCAATTTGCCTAATAATAGTACATGCATTAATCCCTTTGTCACACGATATCTAGTTTGAACATAAGTCATGGTCAACGTCATACTTATATTGTCCAAACTTATGATTACTCGATCTCCAAGTAGACTGATAAAAAACAAATGAAATTGATCACACTATCAATTCATTTGAGCACGGCCATGCATTTCACAGTCTCACTTATCGAGGGGCCCAAAAGATATCTCTCTCAAAGAGAGGGACAAATTCTATCTTGATTGTTCATTATCCTCTACATAATTTCTATCATATATGATCATAACCTTTATTACTATCCAGTTACGGATAATGTTTGATCATGTCAAAATATAATAGTCCTTATATTGGAAACTATGACAATCTCAAGTCAAAGAATTAATACATAACTATCATGAGATTTACTTATGACACTAACCCATCTAGTAATCTCATGATGGGTCTATCCAGTACATTGTTCTCTAACAAGTATCTATGAAATTGATTTGTATCACTATACACATAACCATCTGATGATTATCAAATCAATGTTCATACTGGTTAAGAATTATTTTTTTTTATCTCTATAACAATAATAAACCAGGGATAAATATCAAAATTGTGTAACATGCAAACAAACAATAATGATAATAAAACCTCATTTATTAATAATGAATGTATAACATAAAGATCCAAATAAATGGCCTAGGGCACATACACTAACATCTTTCCCAAGCATCATAAAGAGTTTCACCATCTAGCTGGAGAAAAGATAAAATATCATTCCTCAACTTGGCAGTCTTGGATGGTGGAAAATATTTCTCTAGGAATTTTTTTGCCAATTGACCCCATGTGGTGAAAGTGTTTGGGGGGAAAGGTTTTAGCCATTTCTTCGGTCAATCTCTAAGCGTGAATGGGAATAACCTTAGTCTAATTGCATCTTCGGAGATATTCTATATCTTGAATGTGTCACATATTTCCAAAAAAGTCTCAATATGTGCATTAGGATCTTCATCTGGGAACCCATCAAAATAACAAGTTTGCTGCACCATTTGAATTACATTTGTCTTTATCTCGAATTTATTTGCTGCAACTACCGGTCTCTGTATGCTTGAATTGGCACCATTAAGAGTAGGCCTAGCAAATTCCTTCATCGTCCTTGGCTCATTTCCTACCATCATTTCCAGTTCTTCTTCTGAGGTTAGATCTTTAAAGTTTGGTTCCGTTTCTGCCAGAACTACTTCCTCTTCTTCCTTTCGCTTTCTCCTTAATGTTCTCTCTAGCTCTTGATCTAATTCAAGTAGTTGGAAAGAGCTAGCTCGGGTCATAAACGGGAAGAAGTACCTAGAATGACAATCAACAAGCAAGAACTAATGTTAAAATAAATAAAATAAAAACTAAATCAACAGTCTTGATTATATTACTAATATTGAAAACCGTTGTCCCCGGCGACGGTGCCAAAAACTTGATGACAAATCTATGCTATCGCAGTGTTACCACAAGTGCACGGGTCACTCAAGTAATAAAACAGTGAGTAAGATATCATTCCACTAGGGATAAGGTCAAATATTAGTGTAAATTTTAACTGTTATTTAAAGAATCAATAGTTTGTGTGATGATTAAAATAAAATACAAATTACTCAATAAACCAAAGTGAAGAAAAATTGAATATTGTGCAATAAAAGTTGGTGATGAAATCCTATTCAGATATTGAATGCCCCTAGCCATATGAAGTATTTATGAATATCAATTCAATTAAATCAAAAAATAGAGCTGAATTGGCATTCCCCTAAATTAGATTAAAATCTCTTTCAAGTGAACTAATCCCTGATCACTACATAGAATGCTAGGAATCTCTTCTAAAGCATAATTAAATAGATCTTGTAATAAGAACAAGGAACTTTAAACCAAAGGGTCTTGTAAGTCTATCTCTAGCACTCCAATCAACCCTTAATCCTAATGAGCATTCTGTTCATATCAAGCTTTCTCAAGTCAATAATATGAAAATTGCAACCAATCAATAAGCATGCTATTATCAATTGGAAATAAGAAATTAAGAATCAAAAGGATAAAACAACTCAATCAAATGATTTAATTTAATAAGAACTATTCAGTCCATACAATAAAGCTAGGGTTCATCAATATCTAGATAGATAAAATGTTTAGCTCATGTTCATAACCAGAAAACCAAAATAGAGGAAATAAGTAAAAGAATTCAAACAATCCATAATGAATGATTTGTGTTTCTTCACTTCAATCCTCGGATCTTGGATTAAATCTCGTAGGAATTGGGTCTTCACCTTCACTCTTGGCTGCCAAAAACTCTCTTTTTCTTGGGAGGTCAGCTTTGGAAAATAAACTCTCCCCCTAATTCGCTCTTTAGCTCAAATTTTATAGCCCAAATATTTTTGCCTGACACTCCCATGGACACACCCATGTCCATGGGCAGTGACACACCCATGTCCTTGGGTGTGTTATTGCTACTGCAATGTTGAGTTAGGGACGCGGTCATGGACAAGTTGTGTCATTGGATGTGTCATAACTTCAGTAAGTCAGAGTAATGGCATGTTCAGTAACATGCCCATATCTTTGGGTGTGTCGAAGCTTCTATAAAGTAGTTGAATGGCATGGCCACAGACATGCCCATGTCATTGGGTGTGTCACTTGAAGAATCTGCCCAAAATAGCTTCTTCCCTTGTCTTTCATTCGTGATTTTGGCCTAAATAACCTTAAGGTCCCAACGTGTCAAAAGTTCCTGGAATCAACCCTAATAACCACTTGAACAAACAAATTAAACTCAATTTGATAATAAATATATTAAGAAATAGGGACAAAAATATCATCAATTATACACTTATCATTTGGCCTTTGTCTAATGGACTCCACCTCCATCAAGGTAACTTCTAGCTCAATATTATACCCATACTGTCGAGTGAAGGCTTTGAACAACATGTCCCAATCTTTTTGGGTACTTTCTTCTAAGGTATTACACCAATTTTGCATAATAGGATCCAATGAGAGCATAAAATACCTCACAGTTTGAGCTTTAGTAGCTCTAGAAGATTGCATGTAATATCCCAAAATATACCCTAGATGTTTTGGGTTTTATTATTATTATAATTGGATTTATTGTATATGTTTTATTGTTAGAAAAAAGGGGTTTTTAAAAGAAGTGTATATGTGATGTATATTAGGATATATATAACATATACCTAAGTCATGAAAAGTCAAAGTTTTGAGTTAGTGGAAGAAGATATTTGTTGTGTTTTTGAATTTGTTATTAATTAATTAATAAGGATTTGAATGTGTGGAAGAGGTTGAAAGAGATTAGTTTAATATTTTAAATTGCTTGGTTGAGAGAGTTTTAAGGAAAAGAGGGGTTTGACTTTGGATTTCTCTTTCTTCCTTCTTCTTTCTTTCTCATTGCCGTGGATCACTTTCTCCTTCTCCTTCCTTTGCTTTGTTTGGCCGGTTAACACAAGAAACAAGAGAGCAAAGAAGAGATTTGAACCTCTAACTCAAGATCTAAGGAAGCTTTCAAGAGTTCAAGTGGAAAGTTAAGAGATTTCTTCATCTTTGGTAAGTTCTTCACTTGACTCTTTGATTTCTTTGAGTTTTTGAGTTGAGTTGTGATTGGTATGTGATTATGTTGTTTAAGATGGGTTTAAGAGTGTTTGGGTAACTGATTTCTTGTTTTTGGGGATGGATTGGAGGAAAGAGTAGTTGTTGGAAGTGATTGTTTTGAGGTTGTGTTTTAGGTTTGTGTTGATGATTTTTGATTTGAGATTTGAGGAATGCTTTAGTTGTTTTGGTGTTTTTGTGAGTTTGTTATGGTTTTTGGGTATGTTGAGATGACTTTGGTTGAAGTGGTTTTTGGTGAAAGAAAGAGTTTTGTTGGTTGTGTTGTTGTTTTGGCCGGAATCTGGGTTGTTGGCCTGACACGCCCTAGGGCACGTCCAGGATTTTGGGCGTGTCGATAGCTATGTATTTTGGGATGAGTGGCACAACCAGTGACACGCCCATGTCACTGAGCGTGTTGTAGCTTCTGTGTGGCAGTAGGATTGACACGACCAGTAACACGCCCGTGTTATTGAGCGTGTCATAGCCACTGTGTTTTTGGGGTATTGACACGGCCATGAGCACGTTCTTGATGTTGGACGTGTCACTATTGTTGTGAGGCAGAAGGTATTACACGCCCAGTAACACGCCTGTGTCATTGAGCGTGTAAAAGCTTCTGTGTTGTGGAGTTAGGGCACGGTCAGGGACACGCCCGTGTGGGTGAGCGTGTCATGGTTAGAGTTTGCCCTAGTTGGTTCTTAGCCTTATGTTCTTATAAGGGTTTCATCTTCCTTTGGATTAGGTTGTGAAGAAGGTGAATTACTCTAATTCAAGAAGTGAAAGATTGTTGGAAAGAGAGGTGTTAATATTGTGTGGGTTGCATTTAAGGTAAGTATAAACTACATTATTGCATACATCCATATGATGTTGAAATTTAACATACATTTCATGATATTGATGATGCTTATGAATAATGTTATGTTGTGTATAATGTGGAATATGATGTGAACATTTATAATGATGTGAAAGATATGATAATGTGATGAATTGTATTTATGTGATGAGAAGCCATGATTGTTGGCTATGATGATAAAATAAATTACAATTGAGGCAAGGTTGCCTATTGCGAAAATGAGAATGAAATGAGAATGAAATGATTTTGTGTAAAGTGTGTTATTCAACCTTCAGAGTTCTGATTTTGGCAGGCATGCCTATTGTAGTAACAGTCTAGCCGGGTTGAGGATCTCCTCAAGTTGTTGAGTTGATGGTCCAAGAGACTGGGTCTGTTACTTTATAAATGTGAAATGATAGATGTAAATTGAAGTAACAGTCTAGCCGGGTTGAGGATCTCCTCGATTTAGTCGGGTTGATGGTCCAAGAGACTGGGTCTGTTACAGGTAACATTCTAGCTGGGTTGAGGATCTCCTCAAGTTGTTGAGTTGATGGTCCAAGAGACTGGGTCTGTTACCCTATCCATGGATAGAGAGATATGTATATTGCCTACGGGCTTGATTATTGTGATATTGAACCGAAACAGCAACTCTGAACTTTGAATAACAAATTAGTGTCTTGTGGGCCCATAGGTGTCTTTGTTGAATGAGTATAATGGATGATGATATGATTATTGAAATTATGAAATTTAACCTTTATATATATATATGATTATTATTGATTGAATGTATGATATTGATATTGACATTTCATATTATCATGATGGTTTGTACTACTGAGTTTTGGCTCAGCGCGATTGTGGTTCATCGCGCAGGTGGTAGAGTTGATAGGGTTGAGACTGAGGATTCCTCTAGACCTAGTTGAGCTTTACTTGAAGAGTTGGATTAGAGCTTAAAGATCAGAGAGTCAAGCTGCCAATCATGTATCTATTCTATGTTGTATATATTTTTGACGTTTATGTATTTGAACTTGTAAAAATTTGTAATAACTTCCGCTGTGAATTTATAAATGTTTTTATACATAGTATCTTTTGAATTTCCTTTAAACATTCGAGTTATGAGTTGTGTATTTTAAACAGTGGCATGTTCTATATTCAGTATACGTATTATACGATCGTATAAGCATGCTTGGTACGTATACGGGATATAGGGGTGTTACAATTATTTTGGTATCAGAGCCTAGGTTTGAGATTCTCAACCTAGGTCAAGTATAAGAAAAAGAGTATTTTGATTTTAAAAGTGAGTTTTTGAATAGAATACATGTTTGGTGTCGGCAGTCTCTGATCTTTAATGAGGAGTATTCTACTGTGTTTGCAGATATAGGTTATAATGGATCCTCATTCGCGTCAATCCGTTGAGGGTAGTGCTGAGAGCATAGCTCCAGAGGTTGGATTAGATGGAGCTAGAGTGGATGGATCTGGAGAGGCCCCTGTTTCTGTGTCAGGGAGACCAGCTGGTGAGGAGATATCACCAGTTTGGTTTAGGCATATGTTTGAATTTATGAGGCAGGCACCAGTGCAACCACCTCCACCACAGCCTATGGTACCAGTGAGACAGTATGATAAACTACGGAAATATGGAGCAGAGGATTTCTTGGGTACCATTGATCCAGCTGTAGCTGAGCAGTGGCTAGATAAAGTTCAGAGAGTATTTGTTCAGTTACAAGCCACTCCGGAAGAAAGATTTGATTATGCAAGATCTTTGTTGCAGAAGGACGCATACGACTGGTGGAAGACAGTGCCCCATGCTATGGATGATCCACCGACATTGTCCTATGCTGATTTTCTGAGAGAATTTGAATTGAAATATACTCCGAGGGAGTATAAAGATTTGAAGAAAATGGAATTCCTAAGTTTGAAGCAAGATCACCGGACTGTAACAGAATATGAATTAGAATTTATCCGGTTGAGTCGCTATGCCGGAGGGATTATCTCTGATGAGATTGACCGGTGTAGAAGGTTTGAGGAGGGACTGAGACCCTCACTGATGTGTCATGTGGCTGGTTTTAGATACCAGGATTTCTCTCAGCTGGTTGCAGCGGCTAGAGGTGTGGAGAGAGCACAAATTTTAGCAGCAGCCGCTACTGAAGAGGAGACCCGGGTTAGAAGACCTCAGTTTGAGGCAGGATCCTCATCTGTGAAGAGAGGTAGAGGCAGTTTTACTCCTAGGTTTAGTAGGAGTCAGAGACCGGCTGGTAGGTCAGTTCAGTTACAGAGATCACGATCGAGACCTACAGCTTCAGCAGCGAGTGTTCCTACTCCTGCAGTTCAGAGATCCACTCTACCTGTCTGTGCCCAGTGTGGAGGGTCACATAGAGGTGCTTGTTGGCAGAATAGAGGACCAGCTGTGTGCTTCAGATGTGGTTCTCCCGATCATTTTATTAGGGAGTGTCCAGAGATGCAGGAGCAGAGATCGGTTGATTCTGCAGTTTCTCGACCTAGTGTCAGAGGTAGTCGAGGGGGCAGAGGTTTCTCCAGAGGGGGTAGGCCTGGTTATTATCAGAGAGGAGGATCTTCATCCAGGGATACAATGCCAGATGAGGCTGGGCCTTCTCAATGGGTTTATGTGATGCAAAGACAACCAGATGCTTCTGCAGTCATTGCTGGTACTTTCTCTTTATTTGGCATTTCAGTTCTTGCTTTAATTGATCCAGGCTCAACTCATTCATATATTAGTGCATCTGTGTTGCCTGTGACTGATTTGCATGCTGAGTCCCTAGGATTTGATGTGTTAGTGACAAATCCGTTAGGGCATAGTGTGATTGTTAGCAAGGTGCACCGGGATAGTGCGGTTGAGGTACAAGGTGAGGAGTTTCTTGGAGACTTGATTGAAATGCCTTTTAAAGAGTATGATTTGATTTTGGGTATGGATTGGTTGTCTAGGCATGGAGCTGTAGTTGATTGTCAGAAGAAATGTGTCACTTTGAGAACTAGTGATGATAGGAGTGTGATGGTGTTCAGTGAGCAGAGACAGCTTGCATCCTTGTTCGTATCAGCTGTATCAGCTAGACGGATGATTAGAAAAGGGTGTGATGCTTACCTTGCTCATGTTGTGGATACTAGAGTAAGGAGTTCTCAAATTGATGATATAGCCACAGTTTCAGATTTTTCAGATGTGTTTCCAGAGGAGTTGCCAGGGTTGCCTCCTGAGAGAGAGGTTGAGTTTGGTATCGATTTGTTGCCTGGTACCACTCCCATCTCTATTACTCCTTATAGAATGGCGCCAGCTGAATTGAGAGAGTTAAAGGTGCAGTTGCATGAATTGTTGGATAAAGGATTTATTCGCCCCAGTGTTTCTCCTTGGGGAGCTCCTGTATTATTTGTGAAGAAGAAGGATGGTACTATGAGGTTATGCATTGACTATAGGCAATTGAATAAAGTGACTATTAAGAATAAATATTCTTTGCCTAGAATTGACGATCTCTTTGATCAATTGAAGGGAGCATCAATGTTTTCTAAGATTGATTTGAGATCAGGGTATCATCAGCTGAAAGTGAGAGCTGAAGATGTTTCTAAGACAGCTTTCCGCACCAGGTATGGGCATTATGAGTTTTTAGTAATGCCTTTTGGGTTGACGAATGCACCTGCAGCTTTCATGGATTTGATGAATAGGGTGTTTAGGCCCTATTTGGATCAATTTGTGGTGGTCTTTATTGATGATATCTTGGTGTATTCTCGTAGTGAGGAGGAGCATGACAAACATTTGCGGATTGTGTTACAAATTTTGAGAGAGAAGCAATTATATGCTAAGTTATCAAAATGTGAGTTTTGGCTTGACCAAGTGATTTTTCTGGGTCATATAGTTTCAGCAGATGGTATTAGAGTTGATCCAAGTAAAGTTGAAGCTATTTTGAATTGGAATCCACCAAAGTCTGTAACTGAAGTTAGAAGTTTTTTTGGGTTTGGCATGCTATTATCGACGCTTTGTAAAAGGTTTTTCTTTGATAGCCACTCCACTCACCCGATTGCTTCGGAAAGGATTTAAATTTGTGTGGACGGATCAGTGTCAATCTAGCTTTGAGCAGTTGAAAGAAATGTTGACACAAGCCCCTGTTCTTACTTTACCCGTGGAGGATAAACCGTATGTGATTTTTAGTGATGCTTCACATAGTGGTTTAGGGTGTGTTTTGATGCAAGAGGGTAAAGTTATAGCTTATGCCTCTCGGCAGTTGAAGCCGCATGAGCTTAACTATCCGACTCATGATTTGGAGTTAGCGGCTATAGTGTTTGCTTTGAAGATTTGGCGCCACTATTTGTATGGAGAGAAATGCTTTATCTATACGGATCACAAAAGTTTGAAATATTTGGGTGTTCAGAAGGAGCTGAATCTTAGGCAAAGACGATGGTTAGAACCGATTAAAGATTACGACTGCTTGATTGTTTACCATCCTGGTAAGGCAAATGTAGTTGCTGATGCCTTAAGTCGGAAATCTTTAGCAGGTTTGGCTGTTTATTCGCTCTCGTTGTTTGTTGAGTTAAGAGCGATGCATGCTAGTTTTGAAGTATGTAATGATGGTGCATTATTAGCTCAACTGCAGTTGAGACCCATATTGTTGGATCAGATTAAGGAGGTTCAATTGACGGATGAGAAAATTCAGAAGATTGTATCGGATTGCCGAGATGGAGTGAGCCGAGATTTTCATGTGAAGAGTGATGGTAGTCTTTGGTTCAAGGATAGATTGTGTGTTTCTGATGATGAAAATTTGAAAAGGATCATTTTGGAAGAAGCACACCAATCGGTGTTTGCCATACATCCGGGAAGTACAAAGATGTACCATGACTTAAGACAGCATTACTGGTGGCCTGGTATGAAGAGAGGCATAGCGGATTTTGTATCCAAATGTCTTACTTGTCAGAGGGTGAAAGCTGAACATCAAGTTCCAACAGGGTTGCTTCAACCCTTAACAGTGCCGGAATGGAAATGGGAAAGGGTGACAATGGATTTTGTATCAGGGTTGCCTTTGACTCAGAGAAAGCATGATGCTATTTGGGTAATTGTGGATCGGTTAGCAAAGACAGCTCATTTTCTTCCGGTTCGTATGGATTATTCTCTTGAGAAGTTAGTTGAGCTGTATATTCGTGAGATTGTGAAGTTGTATGGAGTCCCAATTTCTTTAGTGTCGGATCGAGATCCCCGGCTCACTTCAAGGTTTTGGAAGAGTTTACATAGGGCTATGGGTTCTCGATTGCACTTTAGTACTGCATTTCATCCACAGACCGATGGTCAGTCAGAGAGAGTGATACAGATTATTGAGGATATGTTGAGAAGCTGTGTCATCGATTTCTCGGGGAGTTGGGACAGATTGTTGCCACTTGTGGAATTTGCTTACAACAACAGTCACCAATCAAGCATTGGTATGGCACCATTTGAGGCTTTGTATGGTAGACGTTGTAGAACGCCCTTATGTTGGAACGAAACTGGTGAAGGTAAATTAATTGGTCCGGATTTGGTTAGAGAGACTGAAGAGAAAGTGAAAACAATTCGGGAGCGGTTAAAAGCAGCTTCAGACCGACAGAAATCTTATTCAAATTTGAAAAGGAGAGACATTGAGTATAATGTGGGAGATAAAGTATTCTTGAAAGTGTCTCCTTGGAAAAGGATATTGAGATTTGGTCGAAAAGGAAAACTAAGTCCTCGTTTTGTTGGATCATATGAGATTTTGGAAAGGGTTGGACCAGTTGCATATCGGCTTGCTTTGCCACCGGAGTTGGATAGGATCCATAATGTTTTCCATGTTTCTATGTTAAGAAGATATAGATCAGTATCCACAATTGTTTCAGACTTGATATCAGGTAATTTCGAGGACGAAATTTCTTTTAGAGGGGGAGAATTGTAATATCCCAAAATATACCCTAGATGTTTTGGGTTTTATTATTATTATAATTGGATTTATTGTATATGTTTTATTGTTAGAAAAAGGGGTTTTTAAAAGAAGTGTATATGTGATGTATATTAGGATATATATAACATATACCTAAGTCATGAAAAGTCAAAGTTTTGAGTTAGTGGAAGAAGATATTTGTTGTGTTTTTGAATTTGTTATTAATTAATTAATAAGGATTTGAATGTGTGGAAGAGGTTGAAAGAGATTAGTTTAATATTTTAAATTGCTTGGTTGAGAGAGTTTTAAGGAAAAGAGGGGTTTGACTTTGGATTTCTCTTTCTTCCTTCTTCTTTCTTTCTCATTGCCGTGGATCACTTTCTCCTTCTCCTTCCTTTGCTTTGTTTGGCCGGTTAACACAAGAAACAAGAGAGCAAAGAAGAGATTTGAACCTCTAACTCAAGATCTAAGGAAGCTTTCAAGAGTTCAAGTGGAAAGTTAAGAGATTTCTTCATCTTTGGTAAGTTCTTCACTTGACTCTTTGATTTCTTTGAGTTTTTGAGTTGAGTTGTGATTGGTATGTGATTATGTTGTTTAAGATGGGTTTAAGAGTGTTTGGGTAACTGATTTCTTGTTTTTGGGGATGGATTGGAGGAAAGAGTAGTTGTTGGAAGTGATTGTTTTGAGGTTGTGTTTTAGGTTTGTGTTGATGATTTTTGATTTGAGATTTGAGGAATGCTTTAGTTGTTTTGGTGTTTTTGTGAGTTTGTTATGGTTTTTGGGTATGTTGAGATGACTTTGGTTGAAGTGGTTTTTGGTGAAAGAAAGAGTTTTGTTGGTTGTGTTGTTGTTTTGGCCGGAATCTGGGTTGTTGGCCTGACACGCCCTAGGGCACGTCCAGGATTTTGGGCGTGTCGATAGCTATGTATTTTGGGATGAGTGGCACAACCAGTGACACGCCCATGTCACTGAGCGTGTTGTAGCTTCTGTGTGGCAGTAGGATTGACACGACCAGTAACACGCCCGTGTTATTGAGCGTGTCATAGCCACTGTGTTTTTGGGGTATTGACACGGCCATGAGCACGTTCTTGATGTTGGACGTGTCACTATTGTTGTGAGGCAGAAGGTATTACACGCCCAGTAACACGCCTGTGTCATTGAGCGTGTAAAAGCTTCTGTGTTGTGGAGTTAGGGCACGGTCAGGGACACGCCCGTGTGGGTGAGCGTGTCATGGTTAGAGTTTGCCCTAGTTGGTTCTTAGCCTTATGTTCTTATAAGGGTTTCATCTTCCTTTGGATTAGGTTGTGAAGAAGGTGAATTACTCTAATTCAAGAAGTGAAAGATTGTTGGAAAGAGAGGTGTTAATATTGTGTGGGTTGCATTTAAGGTAAGTATAAACTACATTATTGCATACATCCATATGATGTTGAAATTTAACATACATTTCATGATATTGATGATGCTTATGAATAATGTTATGTTGTGTATAATGTGGAATATGATGTGAACATTTATAATGATGTGAAAGATATGATAATGTGATGAATTGTATTTATGTGATGAGAAGCCATGATTGTTGGCTATGATGATAAAATAAATTACAATTGAGGCAAGGTTGCCTATTGCGAAAATGAGAATGAAATGAGAATGAAATGATTTTGTGTAAAGTGTGTTATTCAACCTTCAGAGTTCTGATTTTGGCAGGCATGCCTATTGTAGTAACAGTCTAGCCGGGTTGAGGATCTCCTCAAGTTGTTGAGTTGATGGTCCAAGAGACTGGGTCTGTTACTTTATAAATGTGAAATGATAGATGTAAATTGAAGTAACAGTCTAGCCGGGTTGAGGATCTCCTCGATTTAGTCGGGTTGATGGTCCAAGAGACTGGGTCTGTTACAGGTAACATTCTAGCCGGGTTGAGGATCTCCTCAAGTTGTTGAGTTGATGGTCCAAGAGACTGGGTCTGTTACCCTATCCATGGATAGAGAGATATGTATATTGCCTACGGGCTTGATTATTGTGATATTGAACCGAAACAGCAACTCTGAACTTTGAATAACAAATTAGTGTCTTGTGGGCCCATAGGTGTCTTTGTTGAATGAGTATAATGGATGATGATATGATTATTGAAATTATGAAATTTAACCTTTATATATATATATATATGATTATTATTGATTGAATGTATGATATTGATATTGACATTTCATATTATCATGATGGTTTGTACTACTGAGTTTTGGCTCAGCGCGATTGTGGTTCATCGCGCAGGTGGTAGAGTTGATAGGGTTGAGACTGAGGATTCCTCTAGACCTAGTTGAGCTTTACTTGAAGAGTTGGATTAGAGCTTAAAGATCAGAGAGTCAAGCTGCCAATCATGTATCTATTCTATGTTGTATATATTTTTGACGTTTATGTATTTGAACTTGTAAAAATTTGTAATAACTTCCGCTGTGAATTTATAAATGTTTTTATACATAGTATCTTTTGAATTTCCTTTAAACATTCGAGTTATGAGTTGTGTATTTTAAACAGTGGCATGTTCTATATTTAGTATACGTATTATACGATCGTATAAGCATGCTTGGTACGTATACGGGATATAGGGGTGTTACATTGCATGGTAGTGATGTATTGCTTCACATGGAGATGAAGGTTTCCAATACCATTGTACCTAGAGATGGAAGGCTTCTTGAACTTATAAGGGACCTATTGTACCTAGCAAAGGAAGGCATCTTGAACTTAAAAGGGACCTCCTCATTTTGTTCAAATAGTTTATCGATCTCAGACATTTCTTCAATTTTTAGCTTCTTCTTAAATTTCTTCTCCAAATCAGCAATTAGTTTCTCAACATCAGAAGCTTTAGTCTTTTCCACAGTTGCTCTTTCCACAACCCTCGGCTCTTTCATTTTATCTTGAGGATCTTGGAAGTAATGGGCCCATTCATCATTACCATCCATAATCATCTTGTCATCATGGAAGACTACTTCACCAACTTTAGCCTTTCCCTTGTCTTTCTTTGTGGTTGCGAATGCTTCAGCAGTGTTTCCAAACATTGTAGCCATCTGAGTTTTCATGATCTCAGCTAGGGCCTCCTTTAGTTCTTCCATCTTGACATTGATGGCATTATCCACCATTCTTTGGATTTGTTTGGGCTTCATTGCTCTTGGTGAGAAGGTAATTGAGTTGCTCCGAGATTCTACATCACTGGCATAAGTGGGGTTGTCGTATGCTCTTGAGCTACTATATTCCAGGTCTGTGAGCCAGAAGGGATTAATGATATGTCATGTGATGCATGTATGCATGTATGCACAAACCATAAACAAACAAAGATAATTAGGACATTTCTTCCAACCTTATAACTTCCACACATAAATGGCAAGTCTCTTTTCCTAGGTTTATGGTCAACAAAATACCAACATGGAGTATCTTATTTTTGAATAATTCTCTCGGACATTTCAATTAATAGTTATATTTTCAAACATGGAAATCAGTTTATGATAATTCCCATTAATCAGGCTTTAATCCATCCAATCAATTAAAGCAGTTTTTATGATATATTGGATTAAAACTAAATTAAGAGATTTATTATAAATAGATTTCTCACTTAAAAAAGTAACTAATGTTTCATGCCAAAAATAAGCCCATGATTAATAATTCTTAGAATAAACTAGGCTCACAATTGATTTTTGGTATTCTATAATTGACCTAAATAATTTGTAAGATCTTTGTGAGAAAATTTTGGATGAAATGCAAAAATAGTTTTGTTTGAAAAGCCCATTGTAAAAAGATTTTTAGAAAAAAATGGATTTTTGACTTTGTATTTGAGTCATGAGAAAAGAAATTTTGATTTATTTTTAGAAAAGTTTTATGTCCAAAGACCATCTTGAAAAGTTTTGAAAATAGCTTTGGTCTTTTGGACTTTAAAGAAAAATTTATTTTGAGCTTACAATTGTACTTAGGTCATATTAGAAAAAGAACAAACCAAATAAGTTATTATTTAAGCCAAGATAAATTAACCATAGTCAAACAACAAGCATTTGGGGTAAAACCTAAGGAAAGTAACTAGGTCAATTACATGAGCTTTAGTCTTTAGGTTGAAAGGCTTAGGTTCCTATAGCAAGTATATACCAAAAGGTACAAGGCTATGAGTGGTTATGCCATGCTCGATCTCCATACCTTCAGTAAAAATATGGTATCCCTTACATAACACAACACGGGTAACACAGGCGTCCTAACTCACACACACGATGCAATCTAAATGATCCAATGTGTTAGACAAATGATCTCAATTTTGATCCTTGACAACTCAAATGAATGATCCATTTAACATGTGTTTGGAGAATCTTGTTGCAGGCTTAGGTTACTTCAAATAAAGCTGAACAGAACACTTCTAGTGATCGCACCAAACATGAATACGACCGCACCATTCAATTAAAGGATGAAACCTTATCACAGTAGGTTTCGCGGTCAGAAACCCGACCTCCGTCGCGACCGCGCAGAAAGAAGAGCGACCGTCCCAATTTATGGACGACCGCTACCTAAGGAACTTAAATCATTCTAATCATAGTAAGGTTCACAGCGACAAGAACGGCGAATGACTCGGCCTCGCTTACCACTTTAGCGACCGCCCATTCAGAGTCGCGACTGCTCTACCAATTCAAGAAGAATTTGCTTAAAGAGACAGTAGTGTTCGCGTCCTCAGGTGCGTCCAGAAGTTCGACGCGAGAATCTCAATTCGACCGCGAGATGCTACCTACGGTGACCGTTACATTCAAATTTTGGCGGACATCTCTTCTTCCCTGTCAGAGAATGACACGTGACATGACCGTTATAAACCCACTTCAATATTCAGAAAGGGCGACCGCACCTTTGCTAGGCAAAACCGTCCCGACAATCACAGCATGGGCAAGATTCCTGCTGCAGAGCACTAAAATTCGACCGTTGAAGCTTTTTTAAATGCAGCGACCATCCCTTGTCCAAGGACGACCGCGTGAGGCATGAGCGCGACCATCCTTGTATGAAGGACGACTGCTAAATGCTTCGGACAGTTTAAGTAAAGAAGGTCTAAACTGCCAAGACTTTATTCTCACTATCAATAACTGCTAGTAAGACCACATTGGCTATAAATACAGTGTTTCTACAAGAAAAGCAAGGAGATAAGTGAAGAAAAATAGAATTTGATAGCCAAGCAACAACTTTTCTTTTACTTAAACTTACATTTGAATTGTAATGAATGTTAGGTGTAAGCATTGAAAATACCATTGTATAAGTTTGAGTGTGAGCTTGGAAAAACACTTGGGTTATGAGAGTAATCCTTGTAAAACTCTTGTTTGGGTTGTGAGAGTAAGCCTTAAAAACTCCTTAAAAGGTTCTTGAGTGTAAGCCTTAGAAAAACACTTGTGAAGTTAGGTGTGAACTTGTGAAAACACCAAAGTTGGAAGTGAGCTTGTAAAAACTTCAAAGATTAGTGGAACCTTAACAAGTTGTTAAGGAAGTGGATGTAGGATTGAAGTAAATCCGAACCACTATAAATCTTGTGTGTTCTTTCTTTCTTCCATTACTCAACCATCTCTTAATTCCGCATTTCTATTTTGTTGAGTTTTTTAATTGTCATTATTTCTTAAGGAAACCAATTCACCCCCCCTCTTGGTTGTCATCTTGGGACAACAATTGGTATCAGAGCCTAAGATTTCTTAAACTTAATTGTGAAATTTGATCCACTATGGCAACTTCTTCTTCATCAAACTCTCATGGAAATCTTAACACTATTCTTAAACCCTACTTTGATGGAACTGATTATTCATACTGGAAACACAAAATGTATTTGTTTCTAGACAGTGAAGGGATTGAACTATGGGATTTCATGGAAAGTGAGTGGAAACCTCCCACTTATGAAGTTGACGGTATTCAAGTTCCACTTCCCAAAGCACAATGGTCAGCTAGCAATGTCAAAGATCGATTCAAGAACAATAGAGCCGCTTCCATCTTGATGAATTCCATTTCAAGAGAAGAAGGTGGAAGAGTTCAACATTTAACTTGTGCACATTGCATTTGGAAAACACTCGAAAACTACCATGAAGGTACGACTCAAGTGAGATTTACCAAGAAACAAATGCATGTCCATGAGTATGAGCTATTCAAGATGAAACCAAATGAAAATGTCACCGACATGACAAATCGCTTGCTTGCTATTGTCAATGAACTAAAGAAGTATGGCAAGGTATATGATCAAGGTGATGTAAACAGTAAAATCTTGAGAGCCCTAAGAGCTAGAAAAAACTTTGAATAAAAAGTATCATCCATGGAAGAAGCTCATGATCTCAGCACATTAAGAGCCGATGAGCTAGTTGGTAAACTACTCACATTCGAGCTACACAGTGAGAAAGAAGAAGATCAAGGTGAAAAAGAAAAGAGAAAACCAATTGCACTCAAAGCAATCAAAGAAGTTGAGAGCTCAAGCAATGAAGGTATTGATGATGAAGATGAAATGGCAATGTTCTCAAAAAGAATCAATGAATGGAAAAGGAAGAAAAGATTACAAGCAAACAAAGGTACACCTCCAAAATTCTCCTTCAAAGATAAAGAAAAGTAAAATGAGGTAAAATGCTATGAATGTGGAAAAATTGGTCACATTAAATCGGATTGCTTCAAATTAAAGAACAAAAAGAAATGGGATAAAGAAAAGAAAAAGTCTCTCAAAGCCACATGGGATGACTCTTCCTCAAGTGAAGAAGAAGAAGAAGAAGGAATTGCAAATCTGTGTCTCATGGCTATTGAAGATGACTACAATGAGGTAAGTACTCAATCCTTTGATCTAGTAGCACATAATGATACAAATGATATAGATGATAGTGATTTGATTGAGCACATGAACTTTAAAATAGAAAAATATTTTTCTAAAATGATGCTTTATAAAGAGAAAAACTCTAAGTTAGAAAAAAATTTTATATGCTTAAAGAACTCTACCTTAGAATTGAAAACCTCAAATGAACACTTGATAAATACGATAGGAGAGTTAAATAAAAACTCACATGACTTAGAAAAGATTATTAAAGAAAATGAAACATTGAAGCATGAACTAAAAGAACTAAAAGAATCAATTTCCAGATTTCATAAAGGAAAAGAAGCATTAAACACATTAATTAATAACCAAAGATCACCTTCCTTAAAATATGGATTAGGATTCAATGGCTCAACCAACATTGCACCAAGCAAACCAACATTTGTAAAAGCATCTACAATTGAAATTCCTGATGTTCATATTAAAGATGCTTGCACCAAGTCTAAAAGTACCAAAAGAACTTCTTATGGTTTGCTAGGAAATAAAGCCAAAAATAATTATGCATTTTTATACACTAAACTTGCACAAAAGAAATCACATACTTGTAGTTGTATGCATGATACCTTAAATACAAAAAGAAAATGCAGAAGTATAGAATACCATGGCAATGCACATATTGCATGAAATTTGGACACAAAAATTTTTCTTGCTATATAAGAAAGGCTCATCTCAAGTTAGAAGGCACTTTTACTACTAACCATCAAGGACCCAACTTCATGAGGGTACCTAAAAGAAGATGATCACTATTGCCTTGCAGGTATGCCTAAAATCTACTATCAACGAAAGCACATGGCTTATGGATAGTGGATGCTCAAGGCATATGACTGGAAATGCAAAGCTCTTTACAAGTATTACCTACAAACATGGAGGTAATGTAACTTTTGGAAACAATGCTAAAGGTAAAATTCTTGGTGTTGGCTCCATTGGTTCTATTGGTAAGGATTTAATAGAAGATGTATGGCTTGTTGATGGTTTGAAACATAACTTGCTAAGTGTTAGTCAACTATGTGATAAAGCATACTTTGTCAATTTTGATTCCAAGGAATGCAAAATCACGAATTCAAATGATATTATCATATTTAAGGGTACTAGAACAAACAAAACTTATAATATCAACATTCATTCAAATCATACATTTAAATGTTTAATGTCCACTAATAATGATGCATGGTTATGGCATAGAAGACTAGGACATGCTGGTATGGATCAATTGAAATATATCTGCAATGAAAACTTAGTTGATGGCTTACCTAAGATAAAATATGATAAAGATAGGATTTGTGAACCTTGTCAACATGGTAAGCAACATAAAAGCTCATTTAAATCAAAGAGTGTTATAAGCACCTCTAGACCTTTAGAGCTCATTCATTTGGATTTGTTTCGACCAAATAGAGTTACAAGCTTAGGAGGCAAATCATATGCATTTGTTCTTGTTGATGATTACTCTAGATTGACATGGGTTAATTTCTTAGCTCAAAAGAATGAAGCCTTTAATTACTTCAAAACGTTTGCAAAAAGAGTTCAAAATGAAAAAAGGATATGTGATCACATCTATTAGAAGTGATCATGGCAAAGAATTTGAGAATGAAAATTTTGAAAGTTTTTGCAATGAACTTGGCATTTCACATAATTTTTCTGCTCCTAGAACTCCACAGCAAAATGGTGTAGTTGAAAGGAAAAATAGAACTTTAATTGAAATGGCTAGAACAATGCTCAATGAATATGATTTACCATCTTATTTTTGGGCAGAAGCCGTTAATACAGCTTGTTACATTGCAAATTGTGTTTACAAAAGGCATTTAACTAATAAAACTTCTTATGAGCTATGGAATGGAAGAATACCCAGAATTGGATATTTTAGAGTATTCGGATGCAAATGCTTCATATTGAATACCAAGGATAATCTTGGAAAATTTTCATCCAAATCAGATGAAGGCATATTCCTAGGATATTCATCATATAGCAAAGCATATAGGGTATTTAACATGAAAACTCTAGTTATAGAAGAATCAATGCATGTTGTATTTGATGAATCATCTAATCGTGATCAGAAGAAAGGTATTACTTTTAATGACCCTGCAGGTACTCTTGAACCTCTTGAATCTATTGATGCTCCAAAGATCAATCAACATGAACTTGAAGAAAAGACTCAAGATCTACCTAAGGATTGGCAATACAAGAAAGACCATCCTAAGGAACTTATCATTGGAGAAACATCTAAGGGAGTAATTACTAGATCTAAAATTAATCATGTAGATTTTAATTTTGCTTTTGTTTCTCAAATTAAGCCAAAGACTGTTGAGGAGGCTTTAAATGATGAAAATTTGATAACTATAATGCAAGATGAACTTAATCAATTTGAAAGAAATAATGTTTGGCAACTTACTCCTAGACCTACAGATCACTCTATAATAGGATGCAAATGGGTCTATAGAAATAAGCTTGATGAGAATGGTCACATTGTTAGAAATAAAGCAAGATTGGTAGCCAAAGGCTATAATCAAGAAGAAGGTATTGACTATGATGAAACCTTTACCCCCGTAGCCAGATTAGAAGCTATTAGAATATTACTTGCTTTTGCATGACACATGAAGGGATTGTATGTTGTTTGCTACTTCTTGATCCTTCAAGTCCGAGGTTATGAATAAATTGCCAAAAAGAATCTCAATAGTTCTGATCCCAAAAGTCCTCAAAAAAATCTAGCTCCAATCCCCTTCAAAAAGTTCAAAGTCCCTTTTTGTGTGTTTTAATGTGGTATTTATAGGCAACTAAAATAAAAAAAAACCTAGTATATTAAGGAAATTTAAAACTGTTTTGAAAATAAAATAAAAAACCAAGTAAAATAAGATTTCAGCAAAAACTGCATGCGGGCCTGGGCAAAATTGGTGCTGGGCAAGCTAAGAGCGAGCTAAGGGCTGGACGCAGGCAAAACTACGCGTGGGATGCAGTTTTGTAGCAGGTTTTGCCTGCGACGAATTGGCCTACGACAAATTGGCCCATGGCCAATTCGTCGCCGATTTTTTTTATTTTTTATCTTTTTTGATACTTTTTTTATTTTTATTGAAAATGATAATTAAATTTTATAAAAATAAAATAAATATTAAAAATAAATTGTATTAAAAAAATAATAAATATTAAAATACCACAAAAAATTATTTTTGACTGTTTAAAATCTTTGGACTGGACTGAGTAAAAAATTAAGGGTTTTCGATTACACGATTCTCTTCAAATATATACATGCATATATGTATATATATAATCTTTTATATACTACCTATATCTTGTATCATGTAAATAATTATATTTCGCGCTCAGTACACTTATATGTGATATGTACTATCAGCTTTCCTTGCTAAGTATTTAACTTCCTTAATTGCCACTAAGATTTAAACACTACATCATTTTAAAAAATTATAATTCTTTCTAAATTTATAGAACATGGGTGTGTGGTAAATAGGTACCATGCCTGTGCATTTCAATTCACTATTGTCTCTCACAAGAGAAATTACACAACATGACTATGTCAACCCTTAGACACACCTGTGTGATTCAATCCCCTACTATCACCTAGAAGTTCAAATAAGGAATACAACCGTGTCAACTACTGTGACACGCCATTGTGATTCATTGCCACTTAAAAGTAAATTTAAGAGACATGATCATGTCAATATAATTGACATGCCCATGCATTTTAATCTGTTGCTGTTTATTTGTGCAATCTTTAAGAAACTCCAACATTCTCATATTCAATTAACCCCAAAATCATCAGTTTACCATTAACTTCACTCACTCAAAACCAAGTATATAATGTTAAATACTCCAAAAAAAAATCAAATCTAAGTCTAGATTTTCACAAGTTAATCAATAAAACCAAATTCAATATTACTATATTAGACACTATAATTTTTCACTCCAAGTTAACCTTGGTTATTTAACTTCTCTTATGGCACTTTCATTCTTTCTTATCCACCAACAAGTAACTCAACATTGTAATGTTCTTTATCATGTTACTATCCTTGTACTCATTTTGATCATTAAAGGACATATAACAAAATCACTTCACACCACCTTTACCTTTCCAGCCCATCTTATAGTTTAAACTCACTTTTATCTTAAAAAATTTAATAACAATAATTTAAACTCCTAAGCTTAAATTAAAAATTCGCTATTAAGTTTACATACTATCTCAAATACACAAATAATATCAAATTCTCCAAGAACACAAGAAATAAATGCTTCAATTTTCATACACTGCCATTTACATTCTTTCTTCTCTCACCTCACTTATTTATACACATCTTGCTTATGCCAAATTATCCATTAATATAATAACCATTTAACCTCATCCACACTTCTTATCCATAACAAATAATTGAATATTTCATTATTTGTAACTAACTCACACTTCAAATAATCATTTAGTGCCAATAATATAGTTTCTTTCAAAATCAATTTTGTAATATTTTATTCACTTTAAATATCATTTAATCATACTTATCAAACACAAGGCCAATCACTTATATTTAACAAAAACTTTAAAATCATATATTCCATTATTTTGTTACTCCAAAATTCATTCCAACATGACAAACAAGTAAATATATCAATTTCCCACTAATACGCATTTCAAATGACCATTGGATATTAATCACATAGTTTTCTTCATAAAGAGTTACTTAATATTCTAATAACTTAAAATAATCATGTAAACCCATTTGATCAAGATCATGATCTATATCTCTTATTTAACAAATATACACAATCACATAGGCAATCCCCCAACTATTTCAAACTTTCACTTGAACTTAACTAATACAATTCAACTACCACTAATTTCATCATCTATTTCATCCAAATCCTTAACACACATCAAAATCTTAACTTGTTTCATATTCCCAAATTAGCCCATGAAGGACTCAATAATTGTCCTAAAAATTGCTTTAGATTATTAATCAATAAATATACACTTTGTTAATATAAGGTAGAGTTTTCCATACATATTATTCGCAAATCAATCATTAGAAGGTCTCTTTCATTAATTCACAATTTGTTCACCATACAACTTCTTTCACAATAATTTTGTTAATTCCAATCATTTGTTTAGTAAACAATTTAAAAATTCAAATAAAACTCATGGAAAAGCAAAGTATATGGTATACAAGCACTAAGCTCTTACAAATGCGCTTCCACCATTTTCACCTTTAATATTTTGATTTAATGATGTTTATCTTCCTAAATCAAGCATAAAGTGGTTGAAATCCACTAAAACTTGTTTCTTCTCTCAATTTTCCATGATTTCTAAGCTAGAAAATGGAAGAAGGAAGTAAAAGTGATGAATATGGTGATAAACGAAGAGAATGGCAGTTTTGGAATGGTGTAAAAGACACTAGAACCCCTTTATATAACTTTAGAATTTTCATATCATATATTCACTAATGCCATCACTCTGGTACATCTACTTTTTTCATTTATCCCTTAATTCAATTTGTTAATTCCATATAATGATATGAATCATTATCTTACTCATTTTGAAACCCTATTAAAATTAAAATCATTAACTTATAGATTAAAATTTCTAGACATGCCTGAGTCACTTCAAAAACACGCCAGTGTGTTTTAACTAACTTAGCCATAAACAGAATCATTCCATAAACACATGCCCATGTTTAATGACTTTCACATTCCCATGTATTTTAAACAACTTCAGTCACATTTTAAAATTTCCTCAAAACAAGCCTAACACCAATACAAAGCCATAATATATATGTATACACTCCAAACACATACCCTCTAAACATATATAACACTCCAAAAAATCCTATATGCACATTTAACAATAGAAAATTCATAACCGAAATTTCTAGTCATTACATAAGTAGTTGTGAGCAGGGATTTTTGCCCCCACTTCCGGTGGAATGGTTCTTGCAACTTCGGCGCTGTTTAGGCTTGGGGCCTTAGAGAACACGGACCTAAGTCTGGAGAAAATGGAGTTGCCACCCTGACGGGCCGGGAAAAAAAGTGGTGGATGACTCGATTCCTAAGGAATCCCCAACCCCCTAATGGGTTCAAAAAGTTGGGTACGTGTGGGGAAGGTGAGAAATGGCCCAACACCCCCACAATGCCCGGTTCATTGGAATCGGCCTCCTTTACAGGTCTTAATATTATAAAATTCTTAAATATAATGATATTATCCATATTAAACACAATAATTGAAATAAAGCATCGTTATATTAAAATCAAAGCAATGACCAAGCAAAGTAAATAAATGGACACCCATCCGAGGATGGAAACATGTCCTTACATCATTCATGTCTAAACTAATAGGACACCCACCAAAAGGTAGAAACATGTCCTTTACATTGGTCTAAAATATAAAAGCAATTTAAATTACATGATATTTAACTAATGAGGTACCCACAAAATGGAAACATACGTCTTACACTTTTAATACTAAAACAACCAAATAATAAGCATAATAAGAAAGAGAATATCCATCCATGATAAATGAAATAAATCAAGCATTGAAATTAAATAAATCAACCATCATAACATATAATAAACTACATAATCAAATCTAAAATTAAAGCAAATAAAGATACAAATTAGAGTTACTGTTTCTATTTAAAGTTCTTTAATTAATATTTAGGGTTTTGGGATTTTAGTATGTTAAGGTTTATAATTCTTAGCTACTGTAAAGGATTAAGAAAATTAAAATGGATTAAGGTTTCATGAATCAAATTAGGGTTTATGGGTAACATTATGAAATTAGGGTTTTAGAATAATTAAAACATTAGGTTTATAATTCTTGGTTACTGGATTGTTGTTTTGGATTTACTGTATTAAGATTGAATATTTAGGTTTATAAGGTTTTAAGGATTAGGGTTAGGGTTTAGGAAAACAAGGGTTTACAGTTTTGGTTTTCAGGGAATTAGGGTTTAGGAAAATTAGGGTTTAGAATAATTGGTTTGGGGGTTTGCTTTTTTGGTTTTGAAGTTGAAGAAAATAGTTTAAAGTTTTATAAAGTAATTGTGATTTTTAGAAACTGTAAAGTAAGTTAGAGTTTGGAAATTTTGGAAAAGAGTTAGAGGAAAATAGTTTAGGGTTTTTAAAAGTTTTTGAAAATAGGAAAAATGATTTAAGATTTTTGGAAACAAAGAAACAAATTAGGGTTTTAAGGTTTAGAAGAAACAGAAATATGTTTTTAGGGTTCTTAAAGTTTTTGGAAACATAAGAATACTTTTTAGGGTTTTTGAAACGAAGATCAATATTACTACATATTTATAGATCAAGGTTTTGTGTGTATAATCTTATGAATAAAAGAAACAAAGCTACTATAAGAAAATAAAAAGAAATTAAAGACTCAAACCTTCGTTCGTTGGTTCCACCAAAAATTTCTCCTTGGATGAACAAGGACAAAGGCAAAGTTGTTGCCTTTGATGAATTTTGAATTGCTTGCTTGCTTATTCTCCTCTAAAAAGTCTGATTGTTTTACTGACAAGTCCGATCAATTTTTAAAGTTCCTTCCTCCCTTTTCTGTGTTTTTTAGTGTTATTTATTGAAAATTTAGAAGATTAATTCAAATTGTTTACAGAAACTATAATTCTTTAGGAAAAGAAATTGAAACCAAATAGAATTTGGTTTCAAAAAAAATTTGCAATGGGCTGTGAGGAATTGCCAGCGAAAATTTGCGCTAGCGGGCTGTAGGCCATTTCGTCCAACACTTTCGACGACCGTCGTCGATTTTTCCGTCGCCGATTTTTATTTTTATTATTTTTTATTACTATAATTATAAAAAATAAATACTAAAACAAATATTATTTAATTAAGATAATACAAAAATTATTTTGGACTAAATAAAATATATTGGATCGGACTAGGTCAAAAATTAAAGGTCTACAGTTTGCCCCTTGCTTGAATTATCTGAGACTTTAGTAAAAGAGAGTGAAAAACAATAAGACTTAATTTTGATGAGATGGTTACTTGAATTTTTTTTGGATACTTGGAGCCGAGACTAAACTTGATTTGGGTACTTGGACTCGAGACTAGATTGAATTTCGGTACTTGGACTCGGGATTGAATTTGATTTGATTTTGGTACTTGGACCCGAGATTGGGTACTTGGACCCGAGACTGAATTTGAATTGGGCACTTGGACCCAAGATTGAATCTGATTTGGGTACTTGGACCCGAGATTGAATTTGATTTGGGTACTTGGACTCGAGCTTGAATTGGTTTTGGTACTTGGACTCGAGAATGGGTACTTGGTCCCGAGATTGGGTACTTGGACCCGAGATTGATTTGATTTGGGTACTTGGACCCGAGAATGGGTACTTGGACCCGAGACTGAATTGAATTTGGGTGCTTGGACCCGAGACTAGATTGAGTTTGGGTACTTGGACCCGGGATTGGGTACTTGGACCCGAGATTGATTTGATTTGGGTACTTGGACCCGAGATTGGGTACTTGGACCAGAGACTGAATTTGATTTGGGTACTTGGACCTGAGATTGAATTTGATTTGGGTACTTGGACACGAGATTGGGTACTTGGACCCGAGACTAGATTGAATTTGATTTGGGTACTTGGACCCGAGATCAAATTGAATTTGGGTGCTTGGACCCGTCATTGAGTTTGACTAACCTTTTTTCAGTTGAGAAGCCTGACTGCTCCGGCTGTTCTATGCATTTTGGTTCTTCACCCTCAAAATGGATCTTCATCGTTTGAGATCGTGTCTTCACCCTTGAAAATGGATCTTCATTCTTAAAAATCGGGTCTTCACCCTTGAAAAATGGATCTTCATCCTTTGGACTTTGGGTCTTCACCCTTAAACTATGGATCTTTATCCATTGGAGATTGGGTCTTTACCCTTGAAACATGGTTCTTTATCCACTGGAGGTTGGGTCTTTACCCTTGAAACATTGATCTTTATCCATTGGAGGTCGGGTCTTTACCCTTGAAACATGGATCTTTATCCATTGGAGGTCGGGTCTTTACCCTTGAAATATGGATCTTTATCTATTGGAGGTCAGGTCTTTACCCTGGCTTCAGCTCTTTTAGCTGGTCTAGTCTTTTGTTTTTTTGCATCTTCATTCTTTTGAGAATTCTAATTTTCTTCTTTTTTTCATTCTTTCCTGTTCTTCCTTTTTGCAAAAATTTAGCTATTTTTAATTGGACCTTATATCCTCTCTTGCCCCTGCATGGTGAAATATTTGCAAGTGAGTTTGAAAATATTTTATATTTAAACTCAAAAAATTGAAAAGGAGAAACTTTGCCCCCTGTGTAGGCCCAAACCCATGATTTTTCTATGTGGCCTCTGATTGATGTTTTTGTTGTCTAGTTCTTCGCACAAGCACGCATTTCTTCTCATTGCAAAATTACTGGAACTTTCTCAATCAATGGGCCTTCTATGCCCCCCCTGATTTGATATCTTCTTTTGATTGTTTACTTCACAGGGTGTTTGTTGTTCACCTTAATAAAGAATAGACAATACAAGACAAGAAAGTGCAATGTGATATGCTCATATATGCATGATATGCATGAATAATACTTACAGTCATTTTTATTGACTCACAGACCGAGGTAATTAGCAGAAGCTTTCTCATTGACTCCTTTGAGATGCCCATTATGGTCTTGCTTTGGAATGACAGAAAGCTTTGCATTTATGGCTTTTATCTTCAAGATGTTGAGAACATGAGTGGTAGAGACCCCAAGCAGTAGAGTTAGGGATGCATCCATTTCAAGCTATGTTTCTGCATGTCAGTTGGTAGCTTCTTCATAACCTTGCCAATAATCATTTCCTTTGCCCAATGTGTCCATTGGAGGTTCAATGATTCGACACACTTCCCTTAACTTGAAGGCTTTGTAATTTTTTTTTTGAATTTTCAATTTTGAATTTTGATTTTGAAATCAAATGTTGGCTTTGCCAAATTAATGTCAATGTACCTCAGGACTTGATTTTCCAAATTAACATATCTATAACATGACAACCCTAGTTACCATACTAAACTTGGGAATCATTTCTATTTAAGAAAGAATTGTTGCACTTCAGATAGGCACATACACATTACTTGGCCGAAGGTCTCATTGAGTTTGAATATTGTCTATCTCATATGCATGCTCATCCAAACCATCTCCACTAATAGACTCTACCTACCAAGAGAGATCAACAGGTCTTTGATAGGCTTTAAATGGGGACTATAAGGGACATGTTTTTAAGTAAAGGCCATTTTGAGATAGGAGCTGATGTGACACAAAGGACAAACCTTCACACTACAAATTTCTTATTGGAACTTTAGACAGTTGGGAGCAATCTTTATAGACTCTAAATTCCTTCTATCTTCTTGGCATTAATCTGGATCTTGATTAGGACAGTTTTTGTCCTTGTAAAAAGTTTGGCACCCAAATTCGCTTCGTTTCTTCTTCTTCCTTTTCTTTCTTTTTATTTTATCATTTTGTCCTTCTTCCTTGTAGGACTGTCAAGTATAGAACTTTCAAGAACTGAATGGTCTTTCTCCTTTTTCTTTGATTTTGATTGAGTCTTTGGTTGGGTTGGACCAGTTCAAGTCAATCCGTCCTTATAAACCAAATGGAAGCCTTTTGTTGTCTTAGGTAAAAGAGAACTCAGTTGGCTTTTTGAACCACCTTTTTAGGTTTTATCTTTTTTTTCCCTTTTTCCTCTTCTTTTTTTTTGTTTCTTTTTTTCTTTTTTGTTTCTTTTTTGTTTCTTTCTTTCTTTCCTTTTTTGGTTCTAGCTCAAACAAAGTTGTCTTGTTTGTACCAACTTGGGTTTCCAATAATGGATGAGTGGAGTGACATAAATCTTCTTTATTTGTTACTCTAATGTCATCTTGATAGATTGGGGATATTAGTTTAACTTCAACTACCCTTATAGTCTTGATAACCTCAACTATCCTTGTAGTTTGGCTATGCATTCCTTTCTTTGATCTTCTTACCTCTTCATCTTAGTGATCATAAGACTTGTCAAAAGTATCACAACAGCTCAGGATAGGTTGTTGGGGTTTGTAAGCCAATGAAAAGAAAGCTAAATTTTATGAAGGCTCAAAGGGACAACTATAGATTGATATTTAATTAGGTGGATACTAGTTGTTGGCTAACCAAACAATGCCTAGATCATCTCTCCCTTAAATAAGTAGAGTTCAATTTCGCCTCGAAAGTTTGTCAAAGCATGTTCTAAGACTGACTAAGACCCAGACAAAGGTAATTATGTAGGAGCCCTCTCTAAGTAAGCATACACAACTCAATGCTATAGAGCAATTCTCTCACCTAGTAAAGTCATTCGAGTAATGATGCATAAATATATTAATTCATGAATTATCAAGCTAGATTCCTCATTGGTTGAGCACCAAAATGAACAAAGACCAATAGAATTTTTGATGTAATTTATTCAAATAAATTTAAATTTGAAAAACATAATTGTTCAAATTAAATATTAAAGAAAGTAAAATTGAAAAGCAACATTCAAGTTAAGGAAAGTTTGTTGAGTTAAGCTTCTTCTCCTTTCACATATTCAACATTCCAATCTTGAAAAGAGGATAAAATAAAATCTTCTTCCAATCCTTTTCCTACCATGAAGGTTGCTGGTGGTGGCACTCTTCCAAATTTAGGCAAAGGGTTGTTCTTAGTATTGGGGTTATCCGGCTCGGGTAGCTTACCACTTTCAATCAAATCGTGGATCTCATGCCTTAGACGAGCACATTTATCTATTTCATGCCCTTGCATTTGATGAAATTGACAGAAGGCCTAGGCATTGAAGTTTGGTGGCAGTGGATTATATAATGGTCAAGGAGCTAACAGTTGTAACAACCCTTTCTTTTGCTGCTTGCTAAAAACCCAAGATAGAGGTTTCCCTAATTCTGAGAATTGTCTTTTATTTCCTTGACCAGTCACATTAACATCAACTTCTTTTTGCGTGCTTTGATTGCTAGACTGATAATTCCCTTTCTCATTCCTTCTTATTGAAAAGCAATTTTTCTCCCTTTCCCACTCTTCAATTTGTAGACTAGCTTGGAGATGATATTTGAAATCCCTTATAAGGGTGTGAGACATCCTTTCACGGAGATTGGGCAGGACGCCTCTCACAATCATCCTTATTTGATCATATTCATCGGGCCTTTTCTTGAGCAAAACGGCCTTATTTCTTCATCTTTTCACATAGTCCACAAAATTTTCATTTGGCCGTTGCCTAATAGACTCAACTTCCATTAAGGTAACTTCCATTTCAACATTGTAACCATATTGCTGAATGAAAAGCCTTGTATAACATGTCCCAATCTTTGAGTACTTTCCTCTAAGGTGTTGAACCAATTTTGGACAATAGGGTCCAATGAGAGCATGAAATATCTTAGAGTTTGAGCCTTAGTGGCTCGGGCAGATTGCATGGCAGTGTTTTATTAGTTTTTGTTATAAGTTTTGTGTCTTGTTTATTATGTTAATTATTGTTTTATTTAGGTATTTCGTTAGTTTTTATCGGTTTGTCTAGTGTTTTCTTTAATTGTGTAGTTTTAGTTTATTTTTAGTTTTATGTCGTTTTTGATCTAGTTTTTAGTTTGTGTTTATGTTTTATCGGTTATTGTTTATTTACTTTGTGTTTTAAGTTTGTTTTGAGTTTTGTGTTAGGTTAAAACAGGCAAGGAAACGAATTGAAGATGAAATGGGCAGTAGCTGACACAGGCAGAGGACACGGCCAAGTCACTGGCCGTGTCCCATACCAAGTTAAAAGGAAGAGCAAGTCCCAGTAGCAGACACAAGCAAGGGACACGGCCAAGTCATGTGGCCGTGTCCCTCCAAAGAAGAGCAACACGGCCATGTCACCTTGACTTGGCCATGTCCCACTTGTTACCAAAGGAAAGGGAGATCAAAAAATTACACAGAAGAGAACACAGGCAAGGGACACGGCCAAGCCATGTGGTCGTGTCCCTCCCAACTCACTCACACGGCCAAGTCAAGCTCCACTTGGCCGTGTCACTCAACAAAGAAGAAAAGAAGATCAAAAGCACCAGAGGTGGACACATGCAGGGGACACAGCCGTGTCTTGTGGCCGTGTCCCTCCAACAATTCCTCACACGGCCGTGTCCTTCATCACCTGGCCGTGTCCCTCATGAACCAAACGCGCGCCAAATTTTAAAGCCGACGTTTCGTATAAAAGCAAAAAGAAAAGTTAGGGTTTGTGGTTGACGATTTTTGAGAGCAAAGTTCAGCCGTCTGAGAGAGATCTTAGGGTTTAAACATTTGTTTTCTTGGATTTTGATTTTACTTTGGATTAAACTAGTTTAGATTAGATTGTTCATGCCATTGTTTCATCCTTCTTGCAAGATTCGATCAAGAGATTCATCAAAAACTTCAAGGAGTTTGTAACTTGGTTTTATTCTTAAACTTTGTCTCTTTAGTTTCATTGAAATTGTGTTTATGAACATTATCATGTCTAAATTGATTCCTTTGATTATTAATGAGATGAGTATGCTTGATAACATCATGAACTAATTTAATCTAGTCTAGGGTTTGTATGGATTTGCTATGAGTTGTATGAATTGGTTATTCTCTTAACTAATGATTTCTTTAGCCTTTATTGAATGAAAAATTGTTACATATAATTGATTGGCCACCAATTGTGTGTTTTAGGTATTAGATGATGGATTGAGAGATGAAATCTAATGCTGGAACAATTCAATTAAGGACTTAGGTGAATTATAGATATAACTTATTAAAAAGATTGTTTCAATTATAACAAGATTAGTTGTAAGAGGTTTGAATGCGAGAGCTTACTTCCTTGACTCAATTAATTACGTTGTTTGAGATTTAATCTTAGAAATTAAATTTGTTAAGTGGAATAACCGTTCATACATATGAGTAGTAAAGAAGTGCAAACCCTAGACTCTTTCTATCAAGTGAATCAAAACATAAGCTATTATTTATTTTTATTTGTTTTCAACTTAAATCAATTTTCTTCATTACTTTGCAATTTAAATTACTTCAATTACTTGTTACTTTTACTTTGATAATCAATTACCTACTTTGGCTTCCTTGTGAGACGACCTTGGGGCGATCACCTTTGCTACAGCTACCTCGTATACTTGCGAGTGACGCTTTGTGGTAGAGTTAATTTGAGCGCAACAAGTTTTTGGAGCCGCTGCCGGGGAAGCTAATTGGCGTAATTGTTTATTTTTCTTAAAAAAAATCACATTTCAGATTATTTTCATTGTTTTTCATTTTATTTTATTTGTCTTTTGCTTTTAATATTTCTTTTTCTAGAAATTTTTGTTTATGCAAGGCAGGAGATAACTCGAAGGAGAATTGCACCCATTCATTCCAGAAATTCAGAGAGTAAAAAGGAGCAGAGAGGAGTTTGAGCTCTACACCGGATTTGATACTTCAGAGGAAGAAATTTCGGATTTTGAGTCAGAATCTGAAAAATCTGTAAAGATGGCTGAAGAAAGGAAAAGAACCATGAGAGATTTTGCTAGACCTGTCATTGGGACTTCCACTTCTTGCATAAGACTGACAGATGCAGCAAGGAACTATGAGTTGAAGAACATTCACTACAACATGCTGCCATCATTCTATGGAGTTCCAAATGAAGATCCTTTGAATTTTATTCGGGATATCTACTCCACCCTCAACACTTTTCCTTTGGGAGGACTAACAGAAGATCAGTTGAGGATGAGATGTTTCCCTTATACTTTGAAGGATAGGGCAAAGAGCTGGCTCATGATGTTGCCTGAAAATTCACTGACAACTTGGGAGCAAGTTTATAATAAATTCATGGGCAAGTTCTATTCACACCAAAAGACAGCTGAGTTGAGAGGGAAGATTGATACATTCTCTCAGTTTGAAGGAGAGCCATTTCATGAGGCTTGGGACAGATTCAAGATGCTATTGATCCAGTGTCCACATCATCACTACCCACTTCAACTCCTTAATCAGTTTTTCTATGATGGTCTCACCCAGCAATTTCAGAACACTGTTGATAATGCAGCTGGGGGAGCCATGGGAGAAAAGACAGCTGATGAGACTTATGAGATCTTTGAGATGTTGGGAGCTAATTCTCAACAAAAGAGTGTAAGGGGAAGAAGTAAGGGGGTAAATCAAATAGAAACCAATACTGAAATGGTTAGTCAAATAGCTGAGTTGACAAGATAGGTTCAGATGCTAAACATGAAGAACAATATTTCTTCATCTACTCAAGAAGTGTGTGGAATCTGTGGGACATTTAGGCATGGAGCAAATATATGTCCCTCTGCATATGAGACTTTTGGGAATGAAGCTGAGCAAGTTAATGCTATGGGGGGATTTCAACCAAGAGCCAGGAATGATCCTTACTCCAACACTTACAATCCTGGTTGGAGGAGTCACCCCAATTTTTCCTGGACGACAAATAATGCTCAACAGCCTTTCCATTTGCTCCAGAGACAGAACCAGTAGGGCCAATCCTCAAATCAAAATCAAGGTCAGCCTAAGAGAGAGAGTTTGGAGGAAAGTTTACAGGCTTTTATCAAAGTCAGTGCTCAAAACCAAGAGATGAACAACAAGAGGCTGGATTCCTTGGAGGCATCTTTTAAGATGGTGGAGACCCAAGTGGGGCAACTTGCACAACAGATGCAGATTCAACAAAAGGGGAAGTTTCCAAGTCAACCTGAGCAGGCACAAGCAGTGACTGTTCTTAGGAGTGGCAAGGTAATTAATAATAATGTTGAAAATAACTCTGTGAATGCAGGTGAGCAAGAAAAGGAAAAGGAAGGAGAACAAGAGAACAAAGGTGCTGAAGAAAGATTAATGGAGAAGACCCCTACACCAGATTTGCACAAGACAAGCAATCCATACAGGCCACCTATACCATTCCCTAGCAGGTTGAAGGAAGATAAAAAAGATAAGCAGTTTTCAGATATCTTCAACATGCTATCTAAGGTAAGTATCAACTTACCCTTACTTGAAGCAATTAAGAACATGCCGGCTTATGCTAAATTCTTCAAAGAACTGAATACCAAGAAAAAAAGGTATGAGTCGAATGAAAAGGTGATAGTTTCTGAGGTAGCTAGTGTTGTTTTGCAGCATAAACTACCTCCTAAACTAAAGGATCCTGGAAGCTTTATTATTCAGATTACTATGGGAAATGGAAAAGGAACTGAGGGCATGTGTGATTTAGGGGCTAGTGTGAATTTAATGCCTTATTCTGTTTATCTTGACTTGGAATTAGGGGAACTTAAACCAACAAAAATGGTATTGCAATTAGCTGATAGATCTCTTAGATTCCCAAAAGGGGTTATAGAAGATGTGTTAGTTAAAGTTGGTGGTTTGATAGTTCCTGTTGATTTCATTGTTCTTGACATGGAAGTAGGTAATTCTTCACCATCTGCACACACCATTCTGCTGGGTAGGCCTTTTATGGCAACTACCAACACTTTGATAGATGTTAAGAATGGAAAATTATCAATGACAGTTTTGGGACAAACTGTGGAATTTTCTATTTTTAACACTTCTCCTATTCCTACAACTTCTTTATATGAGGATTGTTCTTTCATTGATTGTGCTGATGCAGTTGTTTCAGATGTTTTCTTGCAGATAGGTTCCTCTGATAAATTAGAGCTGGCATTGACTTTGGATAGTGATTTGGAAATTTTTGATACAGAAATAGCCAGTTGTCTTGAGACTTTAGAGGATGCTGAAATAGAGGAGTTTAAGGATGACCTAATTTTTGAACCTTCCCCCATTGAAAAAGAAGAGAAGAACCCCTCACTAGAGTTAGAGTTGAAAGAGTTACCTAAGAACCTGAAATATGTGTTTTTGGGAGATCACAATACTTTACCTGTGATAATATCTAGTGAACTTAGTGAAGGGGAGGAGATGAGGTTAGTGAGTGAGCTTAAAAGATTGAAGAGAGCAATAGGATGGGGATTGAGTGACATCAAGGGTATTAGCCCTTCCATGTGCATGCATAGAATCACTTTAGAAGAGGGAGCTAAACCTGTGAGGGAAACCCAAAGGAGACTTAACCCAAATATGAGTGAAGTGGTTAAGAAGGAAGTGCTCAAATTGCTGGATGAAGGAGTAATTTATCCAATTGCTAATAGTGAGTGGGTGAGCCCAGTACATGTAGTTCCTAAGAAATTTGGAATCACTGTGGTGAAAAATGAGAATAATGAGTTGGTTCCGACTAGGACTACTACTGGATGGAGAATGTGCATCGATTATAGGAAGTTGAACAATGCTACAAAGAAAGATCATTTCCCTCTTCCTTTTATTGATCAAATGTTAGATAAACTTTCTAGGCACTCACATTATTGTTTTCTGGATGGCCTTTCAGGTTACTATCAGGTGCCAATAGCTCCAGAGGATCAGTCCAAGACAACCTTTACTTGCCCTTTTGGGACTTATGCATTTCGACGTATGCCCTTTGGCTTGTGCAATGCACCTGCAACTTTTCAAAGATGCATGATGTCTATCTTCTCAGATATGATCGACGATTTTATTGACGTATTTATGGATGATTTTTCTGTTTTTGGTAATTCTTTTGATAATTGCCTCGATAAACTTGTTCGTGTGCTTGAGAGATGCATTGAATGTAACCTCACTTTAAGTTGGGAAAAGAGTCATTTTATGGTTACTCAGGGCATTGTCTTAGGTCATGTGGTGTCGAGTAAAGGGATTGAGGTGGATAAGGCTAAAATTGAATTAATTGCTAAGTTACCCCCACCTACCTCTGTTAAGGGAATAAGAAGTTTTTTAGGGCATGCAGGATTTTACAGGAGGTTTATTAAGGATTTTTCCAAAATAAACCAACCATTGTGCCATTTATTGGGGAAAGATGTTCCATTTGAATTTACAGCACAATGCATGCAAGCTTTTAATTCCCTTAAGGAAAAATTGACTAGTGCACCTGTGATTGTAGCTCCTGTCTGGTCTTTACCTTTTGAAATCATGTGTGATGCTTCTAATCATGCAGTAGGAGCTGTTCTTGGGCAAAGGGTTGATAAATACTTGAGAGTAATTTATTATGCTAGTTTAACCCTGAATAGTGCACAAATGAACTACACCACAACTGAGAAGGAAATGCTAGCTGTTGTTTTTGCTTTAGACAAAATTCGAGCTTATTTAATTGGGTAAAAAATTATTGTTCATTCTGACCATGCAGCTCTTAAATATCTTTTAACAAAACAGCATACTAAACCGCGCTTAATTAGATGGGTGTTGTTATTGCAAGAATTTGATTTCCAGATTAGGGATACTAAGGGTAGTGAGAATGTTGTTGCTGATCATCTATCCAGATTACCCTATTTTAGTGAAAATCTTGCATCTGATAGCATTCATAAAAATTTAGAAGCATTTCCTGATGAGCATTTGTTTGTGGTAATTAATGCACCTTGGTTTGCAGATATTGCTAACTATCTTGCTTGTGGAATTTTGCGATCTAACATGTCTTTTTTGGAAAAGAAAAGGTTTCTACACTTGAGTAAGTTTTATTTTTGGGATGAACCTTTTCTATTTCGGATTTGCAAAGATGAGATAGTTCGCAGGTGTGTTTCTGAGGAAGAACAACTAAGTGTTCTTCAATTTTGTCATGACCTTCACTGTGGGGGTCATTTTGGAGGAAGAAAGACTGCAGAAAAGGTGCTTCAAAGTGGTTTTTACTGGCCTACTTTATTTAAAGATGCTCAAGACTATTGTAAGCACTGTGATCGTTGCCAAAGAGTAGGTAACATTGGAAGGAGGAATGAAATGCCCCTTCAGTCATATATTGTTGTTGAACTGTTTGATGTGTGGGGGATAGACTTCATGGGTCCTTTCCTTAAGTCCTTTGGTTATGAATACATTTTAGTTGCTGTTGATTATGTTTCCAAATGGGTGGAGGCAATCCCCACCCGTACTAATGATGCTAATATTGTTGTTAAATTTGTGAAGGAAAACATTCTTAGCAGGTTTGGCACACCAAGGGTGATAGTCAGTGATGGGGGGAGCCATTTTTGCAACAAGCTTTTTGAGAAGTTAATGCATAAATCCGGTGTGAAGCACAAGGTGGCAACCCCATACCATCCACAGACTTCTGGACAAGTGGAAATATCCAACAAGCAGCTAAAAGGAATTCTGGAGAAAACAGTCAACAGATCCAGGAAGGATTGGGCAAGCAGATTGCACGATGCACTATGGGCATATCGGACTGCTTTCAAAACTCCTCTAGGTATGAGTCCATATCGATTGGTGTTTGGAAAAGCTTGTCACTTACCAGTGGAGTTGGAGCACAGAGCATATTGGGCAATCAAGACTCTGAATTTGGACTTGGACAAAGTGAAGAGAGAAAGATTTCTACAAATTTTAGAGTTAGATGAGCTGCGGAATGAGGCTTATGAGAGCTCGAGAATTTACAAGGATCGCACTAAAGCACTTCATGATAAAATTATAGTGCGAAAGACATTGAGTCCAGGTATGAAGGTTTTACTTTTTAACTCATGGCTCCATCTTTTTCCAGGTAAACTCAAGTCTCGATGGAGTGGTCCTTTCGAGATAACTCAGGTATATCCTTCTGGTGCAATTGAATTACTTAACTCTAGAACAGGTGAGACTTTCAAAGTGAATGGATAGAGAGTTAAGCTATACAATGAAGGATTTCAGGAAGTGAGGGTCATTGACAGTACTTTAATTCATGATCCCTAGGCCTTGCATGATGTCCAGCTATATGACATTAAAGAAGCGCTAAATGGGAGGCAACCCATCGGTTTGCATTTATTTTTCGTAGTTGTAATTTTAAATTTTGTGAGAATTAATTTTATGTTCGGTTTTAATAAATGGACTGAGCTTTGATCGGTTTTTCTTTACTTTGTGTTTCAGGGTGTTTAACGAAGAAGGGTTGCAAAAATCATTGAAAAAAAATGTTTAAAGTTTATAAAAAGGCAGTAGGTGACACGGCCAAAGGACTTGGCCGTGTCCCTTGGCCGTGTCACACACTGGACACGGCCACAACTCCTTCAAATATTTGAACGATTTTGCAATTCCATACAGATTTGGACACACCCAGGGGACACGGCCTTGTCACTTGGCCGTGTCCCCCAAAAACTATGAGACACAGCCGTGTGCTCTCCACTTGGCCGTGTCCCTTCACTTTCACACACAGACACGGCCAAGTCAGCACTCACACGGCTGTGTCCTCCAATTTTTGACTTTTAAAAGCCCGATTTTGCCCAGTTTTATTTCATAAATCCCTAACTTTTCTATCTTCTTCTCTCTCTCTCTCTTGTTCTCTGCAACACCAAAACCCTTGATTTTTATTTTCAAAACTCCATCTCTTCCTTTAAAACTTCAAATTACTCCAACAAAACTTGAGATTATCACTTAAAACTTGCTCTTTACTCATATTATTTTGATTTAATTTAGTTTTGGGTGTTAATTTCTCAGATTTCATGTCGCCAAGAACTAAAATTGTTCCACACCGCAAGAAGAAGAAATCTGGTGCCGAAGGAGCTTCGTCATCCTCCTCAACTTTATCTCTCAAGAGGGCAAGTCTTTTGGCTCGGGGTTTTTTCCCGACAAGGTATGTGAATGACGAATCTCTAGATGCTTTGCAAATGAGAACTGCTTTTTATAGATATGTGCAATATCTTGGGTGGGAGACTTTTGTCTCATTGAGACCTTTGCAGTTTGAGGAGCTCACCCTAGAATTTTTGACAACTCTTAAGGTGGAAAGGGATGATAAGAAAATTTGCAGGAGACTGATGTTTAAATTATTGGGTAGATCATTTGTGCTTACTATTGATCAATTGAATGATATTTATGGTTTTCATCAACATGGAGAAAGATCGATACCCAAAGATTTTAGACAATAATTTGCTTGGGGTGCCTTAGGCTCGGGTACTTATGTGGCCAAATCGGCCAAAGCATCTAAATTGCGGAACCCTACCTTGAGATATTTGCACAGATTTATGTAATGTGGGTTCTTTGCTCAGAAGGAGAGCCCGGGTGTGGTTGAGTCGAGTGAGCTATTTTTCTTGGACTGTGTTTTGAATGAAATGAATATTAGTGCCGGCTATTGGTTAGCCGATGTTTTTGACACTGCAGCTAATAAAAGGAGGGGGGCTATTTGTGTTGGAGGATTGATCACTACATTAGCAGTAGCCCTTGTGGAGGATTTTGACCCGAGTACTACTCGGATGACTCAAATTTTGGGTAATGATTCCTTGGATTTAGCTACCCTTGAGAAGATTCACATGGTGGTGCATAGGAGAGGGACTTTTGTGATGCCTTCAGCTGAGCCTGAAGCACCGGGAGACAGGCAGAAGAGAGCCCGGGTTGAAGATGAGTCAGACTCGGATTCTTTAGGTCTAGATGAGGATGCTCCGGTCTCGGAACATCAAGAGGTACTTATAAGGATTGAGGCCCTGGAGGGCAAAGTGGATCGCCTGGATAGCAAGGTGGACCGTAATCATGCTGAGATCTTACAGCAGATGGAACAGATTAACATTAACCTTGCGACGATCTTAAGTCTCCACCCCTCAGCTGCATCATCTTCCCGCCCACATTTTCCATAAATTTTCAGTCCTTGCTTTATTTTATTTAGTGTACTTTTGTTTTATTTTTCGTTTTTGTTATTCATGTTAAAACTTTTGTGTTTGTGATGGAAAGCTAGGGTTTTTGCCTCACCAGGTACATGGAAGACAGGTTGTCCTTTCACTCATTTTATTTATTATTCTTGTTTTCCATTGAGGACAATGTCAATTTTAAGTGTGGGGTACTCTTTCTGCTTTTCTTTAATTCGTGTTTTGTTTGTCGCTGTGTGTTGTACTGTGTTATGCATGGCATAATTGTTGAAAAGTTATCAATCTTTTCTTTGATTCTAGCTTTGTAGTTGAGACTTTAGTATCAGCATAGAAATGAGCATTTGAATTCATTCGGGATTAATTTTCGCATTCTGCAATTCATGACATATAAATCTTTGGGAACCAACCTGTGTGAGTTTTGAGCCTCATAAAATTTGATATTTTTGTCAATTGATTTTCTTTTCTTAAGTGTGCACCTTCATGATGTTGCATCTCTAGAGTTTGCTTTTGCATACTTATTGAACTCACATTATGATTTAATCTCAAGTTTTAAAATGATGAAGGCAAACTAGGTTAGCCCCTTTAGCTTAAAGAGACCACCCTTAATATTGATTTCCTTAGTGAGCCAAGTTGAGCCTTTGACCTTTTCTTGTTGATCAACACATTTCTCAACTTAACATGTTCTTATTTTCATCATACCTGCATTAAGGAATGGAGTGTTATGATATGACAATAGGGTGGTTTGTTTCAAAGTGTGGGGTAAGCAAGTTAAAAAATAAATAAATAAATAAATAACAACAAGGTGGAATTGCTATTTGGGGGTTGAAATGCATACTGTGCACATTGTATTTGATTAAGAGTCATTATTCTTTTCCTCTACATTTTTAAGCTAGATGTTCCATGTAATTCTTAATTTTGTATATATATATATAAAATAATAAAAGAAAGAAAATAAAGAAAAGTTATATATATATATGCAAAAATTCATATATGTTCTAGCATTGGTTATCAAAAGAGGAATGTTGACTCATGTATTTATGCAAGTATGTGAAGTATTAATGGATTGGTGAGTATGTCATTTGGGGAGTTGTGAGTTTCTTATGCAAAAGTAGTGTCTAATTTAGATACTCCATTTCTTGATGCTCCAGCCTAAATGTCTTTTCTCACACCTTTACCTTAGCCCCATTACATCCAAATGAAAGACCTTCGGATTATTTCTTGAGAAAATCAGTGAGGGAGATTGGATAATTAAGCAAGTTTATGGCAGTATGCAGTTATGAATGGTTTGAGTGATCAACTTTTTAAATTGAGTGAAACACTTAGATGAGAGATAAGATTTGTATGTCTGGATCAATGAATGAGTTAAGAAAATCTTGATTGAAGGAAATTGCAATTATTTATGTCTGATGTCTTAAAGTATTTCATCTATGTACTGGAATTATAGTTAAGGTTGTTTGAGTTTTTATTTTATGCCATGTGAATTCGCTTGAGGACAAGCAAAGTTTTAAGTGTGGGGTAGTTGTTTTATTAGTTTTTGTTATAAGTTTTGTGTCTTGTTTATTATGTTAATTATTGTTTTATTTAGGTATTTCGTTAGTTTTTATCGGTTTGTCTAGTGTTTTCTTTAATTGTGTAGTTTTAGTTTATTTTTAGTTTTATGTCATTTTTTATCTAGTTTTTAGTTTGTGTTTATGTTTTATCGGTTATTGTTTATTTACTTCGTGTTTTAAGTTTGTTTTGAGTTTTGTGTTAGGTTTTCTGGATGGTACTGGATAGTTCTCGCTGGCTCTCTTAAGTGGGAGGTCAGGGGTTCGATCCAGGGAGGCGACTCCTTTGGGAGCCAAATAAACAAATTCCTGCTGGGCGGGCCGCGAGGGCTGTCCAGTACTGTAGCGATCGCTTGCCTCCTGCGGACTCCGTGCCCAGGTGGTGAAAAGGCCGGGCCGTAAGCCACTAGTGGGCCGGGCAGCCGACCTGGTCGGGGAGGGTCGTTACAGAAAAATTGTTACATATAATTGATTGGCCACCAATTGTGTGTTTTAGGTATTAGATGATGGATTGAGAGATGAAATCTAATGCTGGAACAATTCAATTAAGGACTTAGGTGAATTAGATATATAACCTATTAAAAAGAATGTTTCAATTATAACAAGATTAGTTGTAAGAGGTTTGAATGCGAGAGCTTACTTCCTTGACTCAATTAATTAAGTTGCTTGAGATTTAATCTTAGAAATTAAATTTGTTAAGTGGAATAACCGTTCATACATATGAGTAGTAAAGAAGTGCAAACCCTAGACTCTTTCTATCAAGTGAATCAAAACATAAGCTATTATTTATTTTTATTTGTTTTCAACTTAAATCAATTTTCTTCATTACTTTGCAATTTAAATTACTTCAATTACTTGTTACTTTTACTTTGATAATCAATTACCTACTTTGGCTTCCTTGTGAGACGACCTTGGGGCGATCACCTTTGCTACAGCTACCTCGTATACTTGCGAGTGACGATTTGTGGTAGAGTTAATTTGAGCGCAACAGGCAGTGATATACTGCTTCACATGGAGGTAGGGGTTTCCAGTACCATTGTACCTAGCAAAGGAAGGCATCTTCAACTTATATGGGACCTCCTCAACTCATTCAAATAGTTTGTCAATCTCGGACATCTCTTCGATTTTCAATTTCTTCTCAATTTTTTTTTCTAAATCAGCAATCATCTTCTCAACATCAGAACCTTTGGTTTTCTCCATAGCTGATCTTTAATCAATCTATGGTTCTTTCTTCTTGTCTTGAGGATCTTGGTAGTATTGAGCCCAATCATCATCATCATCAATGATCACCTTATCATCATCAAAAACCACTTCACCAACTTTAGTCTTCCCTTTGTCCTTTGGCTTCTTAGTGCTAGCTGATGCTTCGGTATGATTTCCTAAAATCACAGCCAATTGGTTCTTCATGGTCTCAGCTAGGGCCTCTTTTATTTCTTCCATCTTGGCATTTAGGGCATCATCCACCATTCTTTGAATTTGTTCAGGCTCCATTGCTTTTGGTGAGCAAGTGATTGAGTCGTTGCTAGATTCTTCACTTACAGCGTAGGTCAGATTGTCGTAAGCTTTTTAACTATCTTAATCTAGGGCTGTGAGCCAGAGAGGATTAATGATATGAGATGCAAATGTATGCACGTATGCATGTATGCACAAACAATCAACAAAGAAAGATAATTATGGACGTTCCTTCCAACCTTATAACATCCACACATGAATGGCAAGTCTCTTTTCCTAGGTATATTGTTAACAAAATACCAACATGGGGTATCTTATTTTCGAATATTTTCCTTGAGCGTTTCAACCAATAGAATCAATTCATAATAATTCCCATTAATTAGGTCTAAATCCATTCAACCAACTGGTGCGTCGCGCCTAGTGCTATAGCAATACCGCAAGTGCACGGGTCGCCCAAGTAATAAAGTAGTGAGTGAGTTATCGTTCCACTCAGGACAAGGCCAAGTACTAGTGCAAATCTTAACTGTTGTTTAGTAAATTAATATTTTGTGATGAGTTTTGTAATTGAAAGCAATTAACTTAAACAAATGAAAGAAAAGATAAATTGTGTGTTGTGTAAAAAGGATTGATGATAATGATACTATCCAGATATTGAATCCCCCTAGCCACAATTACATCACATAATAGAGTTGAATTTGCATTCCTCTAACTTAGACTAAAACCTCTCTCGAGTGAATTAATCCCTAATCACTAAGTAGAGTGCTGGAATATCTTCTCAAACACAATTAAGTAGGTCTTGCATTAAGAACAAGGAACTATAAACCAAAGGATCTTGTAGGTCTATCTCTAGCACCCCAATCAATCCTCAACCCTTATGAGTAATCAATTCATATCAAGCTTTCTCAAGTCAATAATATGAAAATGGCAACCAATCAATAAGCATGCTATTATCAATTGGAAATAAGTCATTAAGCATCATAAGAATAAAACAACTCAATCAAATGATTCAACTAAATATAATTATTCAATCCATACAAATAAGCTAGGGTTCTTCAATATCTAGATAGAAAATGATTTAGTTCATGTTCAATACACCTAATACAACAACAACAACAATAATAACATTAAAATGAATTAAAAGGAGAAAATAGAAAAACCCCTTTCAATGTAGATTCTTTAATCTCCAGGAGCTGCCAATGGAAGATGGAGATGGTGGAAAGGATAGAGATGGAGGATGAAGACGAAGAGTCAAGGAAAGTGTCACTCCCTTCTTGCCCAAACCGTGTATGCCCAAGCCTCCTCCTCTAATCTCAGCTCAAAACTCCTCTCTCCCTCTCTATTCTCTGTTTCCTGCTCCAAAAAATGTCCCAAGCCTAGAATCCTCTGTAGAAGCTCTCTCAAAACTCCCTCTTCTTCTCTTTTTATTTTCCCTCCAAAGCTCAAGCCATGCTTCCAACTCACTTCCAACTCACCCCAATCATCCTTGTCTCCCACATTCTCTTTGTTTAATCTTTATTTCCATCATTTAGACAAGCTTTTTCTTTCTTTAATCTTTCTTTTGGCAAAAGAAAATTGGTTGTTCCCTACTTGTTCCTCAAACCATGCAAGAGAATTCAACTTTTAATGGGTGACACGGCCAAGCCATGAGTGACTTGGCCGTGTCTCTCATCTTTCTTTGGGACACAAGCTAGTTGGCCGTGTCCATCGCTGCCAATTCTTTCCTTCTTGCTTTTCTTTTCTTTTCTCTTTGGTCTCATGGGGTGACACGGCCAAGCTCCTGGCCGTTTCATGTGACACGGCCAATGGCTTGGCCGTGTCACTTGGGTGTGTCACCTTCTGTTCTTCATTTTCTTCTTTGCTTGGTTCTTTGGCTAGGGATGGGACACGACCAAGCTTGTGGCCATGTCATGTGACACGTCCACTGGCTTGGGCGTGTCACCTGCCAGTGTCAGCTTCTTCCTTCATTTTTCCTTTCTTTCTTGGCCTTCTTTGGCTTTGCTCCTTGGGTGAGACACGGCCAGTGGATTGGCCGTGTCTCCTGCCCGTGTCAGCCACTGTCTTGAAATTATTTTGAGGGACACGACCAAGCTTGCTTTGGCTTGGCCATGTCTTGCTTGATTCATGCTCTTTCTCCATTGTTTTCATCATCCAAGGAATATTTTCCACTTTAACCTAAAACAAACACTTTAAACAAACTTTAAACAAAAATCAAATGAAACATTAACTAAAAACACATTAAAATCATACTAAAAACAAGTATAAAAATACTCTTATCACCAACTATAGTAGCTTTTATTCTATATTGGATTAAAACTAAATTAAGAGGTTTATTATAAATAGATTTCTCACTTGAAAAAGTAACTAATGATTCATGCCAAAAACAAGCCCATGATTAATTATTCTTAGTATAAACTAGGCTCACAATTGATTTTTGGTATTTCGTAATTGACCTAAATAATTTGCAAGCTCTTTGTAAGAAAAGGTTGGATGAAAATAATTTTGTAATTTTGTTTCTGATCTCGAGACTGGGTTCTTAGACCCGAGATTGATTTTGATTTACGTACTTAGACTCGAGACTAAATTGGATTTCAGTATTTGGACTCGAGAAAGAATTTGATTTGGGTACTTGGTCCAGAGACTGAATTTGATTTGGGTACTTGGACCCAAAAAAGATTTGGGCACTTAGACCCGAGTCTGAGTTTGATTTGGGTACTTGGACCCGAGACTAAATTTGATTTGGGCACTTAGACCTAAAAAAGATTTGGGTACTTGGACCCGAGACTGAATTTGATTTGGGTACTTGGACCCTAGACTGAATTTGATTTGGGTACATGGACTGGAAAAAGATTTAGGCACTTGGACCCAAGACTGAGTTTGATTTGGGCACTTGGACCCGAGACTGAGTTAGATTTGGGTACTTGGACCCGAGACTGGGTACTTAGACCCGAGATTGAATTGGGTACTTTGGACCCTAGACTGAATTGGGTACTTGGACTTGAGATTGGGTACATGGACCCAAGACTTAATTTGATTTGGGTACTTGGACCCAAAATTGAATTGAATTTGGGCACTTAGACCTGAGACTGGGCACTTAGACCCGAGATTTAATTGGGTAGTTCAACCCAAGACTGGGTACTTGGACTCGAGACTGAATTTAATTTGGATACTTGGACTTGAAATTGGGTACTTGGACCCGAGACTAAATTAGGTACTTGGACCCAAGACTGAATTTGATTTGGGTACTTGAACGTGAGACTGGGTACTTGGACCCAAGATTGAATTGGATTTGGGTACTTGGACCCGAGACTAAATTGGGTACTTGGAACCGAAACTGGGTACTTGGACCTAAGACTGAATTTGATTTGGGTACTTGGACCAGAGACTAAATTGGGTACTTAAACACGAGACTGGGTACCTGGATCTGAGACTAAATTTGATTTGGGTACTTGGACTCGAGACTGAATTAGGTACTTGGACCCGAGACTGGGTACTTGGATCCTGAGACTAAATTTGATTTGGCTACTTAGACCCGAGACTGGATTTGACTGATCTTTTATCAGTTGAGAATTCTGGCGTAACTGGTTGTTCCATTCTTTAATGGATTGTGGGTCTTCACTGTCAAAATGGATCTTCATCATTTGGACTTTGAGTATTCACCCATTGAAATTAGATCTTCATCCTTGGCATCGGGTCTTCACCTTTCAAAATGGATCTTCATCCTTTGGCTTTGGGTCTTCGCCCTTCAAAATGGGTCTTCATCCTTTGGAACTTTTGTCCTATATTGGCTTCAGCTCTTCTAGCTGGACTGATCTTTTGTCTTTTGCATCTTTATTCTTTTAATAGTTCTAATGTTCTTCTTTTTTCCATTCTCTTTGTTCTTCCTTTACACTTTTGCAAAAAATCCTTTGCACTTTTGCAAAAAACTCAGCCATTTTTTAGCTGGCCCCTTATATCTTCTCCTTGCCCCCTGCATGGCAAAAATATTGAAAGTGAGTCTACAAATTTTTTTGTACACGCATAAACTCAAAAATTGAAGAGAGACTTTGTCCCCTGTGTAGTCTCAAACTAAAGATTTTTTCATGTAGGCTTTGATTGATATTTTTGTTGTCTAGTTCTTTGCAAAAGCATGCATTTCTTCTTTTGCAAAATGATTAGAGCTTTCTCAAGCAATGGGCCTTCCATGCCTTCTAATTCCATACCTACTTCATGTTTGCTTGATGGAGTATTGTTGTTTACTTTTGACAAAGAAAAATGCAGTGTGATATGCTCATGTTTGCATGATATGCATGAGTAATACTTACAGTGGTTCCATCGACTCCTTTCAGATGATCATTCAGGTCTTTGGAATGATAGAAAAATTCACATTTATGGCTTTTATCTTCAAGATATTGAAAACTTGAGTAGTGAAGGCCCAAGAAGCATGTCAGTTGGTAACTTCTTCATAACTTTGCCAACAATCATTTACTTTGCCCAATGTGTTCTTTGAGGTTCGATGGTTCAACATATTTCCCTTATCTTAAAGGTTTTTATAACAAGAAAACATTTTTTTTAAATCAAATGTTGACTTTGCCAAATCAGTGACATTGTACCTCAGGACTCGATTTTCCAAATTAACATATCTATAACATGACAACCCTAGTTAACATACTAAACTCGGGAATCATTTTTATTTAAGCAAGAATTGTTGCACTTCAAATAGGCACATACACATTACTTAGCCAAAGGTCTCATTGAGTTTAAATATTGTTTATCTCATATGCATGCTTATTCAAACTATCTCCACTAACAGACTCTACCTACCAAGAGAGATCAACAGGTCTTTAATAGATTTGAAACGGGGTCTATAAGGGACACTGGTTAAATGAATGTAGCTTTGAGATTGGAGCTGATGTGATACTATGAACAAGCCTTCACACTACAATCTTCTTGTTGGAACTTTTGTAAAAGATAGAGCTTTGAATGTTCTCCCATCTTCTTGGCATTAATCTGGATCTTGATTGGGACATTCTCTACCTTTGTAAAAATTTTGATACCCATATTCCTTTCCCCTTTTTTTCTTTTGTTCTTTCTTTTTTTTTTTTTTAATTTTGACATTTCATCCTTTTCCTTTGTAGGATTGTCAATTATAGGACTTTTGAAAACTAGATGGTCTTCCTCCTTTTTCTCTGATTTTGATTGAATCTTTGGTTGGGCTGGACCAATTCTAGTTAAAATGTCCTTATAAACCAAATGGAAGTCTTTTGCTGCTTTTGGTAAAAGACAACTCGGTTGGTTTTCTAAACCGTTTTGGGCTTTCTTTTCTTTATTTTCTTATTTTCTTTTTCCTTTCTTTTCTTCCTTCTTTTCTCTTTTTTTTTATCCTTATGGTCTTGACTAGGCATTCCTTTCTTTTTGATCTTCTTGCCTTTTCCCCTTAGTGATAATCAAATTTGTCATAAATATCACAACAGCTCAGGGTAGGTTGTTGGGGTTTATAAACCAATAAAGAGAAAGCTAAAATTTCATGAAGGCTCAAAGGGACAACTTGGGATTGATATTTGATTAGGTGGATACTAGTTGTTGGTTCGTTAAACAATTCCTAGATAATCTCTCCCTTAAATAAGCAGAGTTCAATTTTACCTCAAAAGTTCATCAAAGCATGTTCCATGACTGACTAGGACCTAGACAAAGGTAATTATGTAGGAGCCTCTCTAAGTAAGCATACATAACTCAATCCTATAGAGCAATTTCCTTACCTAGTAAAGTCATTCGAATTATAATGCATAGAAACACTAATTTATGAACATCAAGGTAGATTCATCGGTTGAGAACCAAAATGAAGAAAGACCAACAAAAATTTAATGAAAATAATTTATTCAAATAATCTTAATTTTAAAAACATAATTGTTCCAAATAAGTAGTAAAGAAAGTAAAAATAAAAAGAGCAACACTTCAAGCTAAGGGAGGTTTGTTGAATAAATTTTCTCCTTATTCCATATCTTCAATACTTCCGTCTTGAAAGGATGATAAAACAAAATCTTCCTCCAATCCTCCTCTTACCATGAAAGTTACTGGTGGTGGGACTCTGTTGAATCTATGCAGAGGATTGTCCTTTGTATTGGGCTTATCTGGCTCAGGTAACTTTCCGCTATCAATCAAAGTCTGAATCTCATTCCTCAACTTCAAACAGTTGTCCGTTTCATTTCCAGGCCTTTGATGAAATTGGAAAAATGCCTTAGCATCAAAGTTAGGTGGAAGAGGATTAGGCAAATGATGAGGATTGAAGGGCTGCAACAACCCCTTCTTTTGTAGCTTATTGAGAACCTAAGATAGTGGCTTCCCCAATCCTGAGAAGTGTCTTCTATTTCCTTGACCAGTCGCATTAACATCAACTTTCTTTTACATGCTTTGATTACCCAATTGGTAGTCCCCTTTCTCATTCCTTCTTACCGAAAAGCGGTTCTTCTCCCTTTCCCACTCTTTAATTTGCAAGCCAACATGCAAAATGTTTTTGAAGTCCCTTATAGGGTATGAGACAGCCTTTCACGGAGATTAGGCATGATGCCTCTAACTATCATTTTGATTTGGTCTAACTCATCAAGCCTCCTTTTGAGAAGTGCAACCTTATTTATCCATCTCTTCACATAGTCCACAAAGTTCTCATTTGGTCTTTGCCTAATGGTCTCAACTTCCATTAAGGTAACTTCCAGTTCGACATTGTACCCATATTGTTGAATGTAAGCCTTGCATAACAAATTCCAATCTTTTTGGGTACTTTCCTTTAAGGTATTGAACCAATTTTGCACAACAGGATCCAATGAGAGCATGAAATACCTCAAAGTTTGAGCCTTAGTAGCTCTGGCAGACCGCATGGCAGTGATGTATTGCTTAACATGCAAATGAGGATTTCTTGTACCATTGTATCTAGCGAAGGAAGGCATCTTGAACTTATAAGGGATCTCTTCCTCTAACTCAAAAAACTTGTCAACTTCAGAAATTTCCTCAATTTTCAACTTCTTTTCAAACTTCTTTTCCAAATCGGCAATCAGCTTCTCGACGTCAGATGTTTCGGTCTTTTCCATAGTTGCTCTTTCCACCACCTTTGGCTCTTTCTTCTTATCTTGAGGATCTTGGAAGTATTGAGCCCAGTCGTCATCATCATTAATGACTACTTTGTCATCATCAAAAGCCACTTCACCGACCTTAGCCTTCCCTTTGTCCTTTGGCTTCTTGGTGCTAGCAGATGCTTTGGCATTGTTCACCAAAATTGCAGCTAATTGGTTCTTCATGGTCTCAGCTAGGCCTCCTTTAGTTCTTCCATCTTGGCATTAAGGGCGTCGTCCACCATTCTTTGAATTTATTCAGGCTCCATTGCTATTGGTGAGAAGCTAATTAAGTTGCTGCTGGATTCTATATTTCTGGCATAAGTGGGGTTGTCGTACGCTCTTGAGCTACTGTACTCCAAGTCTGTGAGCCAATAAGGTTTAGTGATATGTTATGCAATGCATGTATGCATTTATGCACAAATAATAAATAAAAAAAGATAATTAGAATGTTCCTTCCAAGCTTATAACTTCCACACATGAATGGCGAGTCTCTTTTCCTAGGTTTATGGTCATCAAAATACCAACATGGGATATTTTGTTTTCAAAAAGTTCCCTTGAACGGTTTAACCAATAGTTGCATTTTCTAACACAGAAGTCAGTCAATGATAATTCCCATTAATTAGGTTTTAATCCATTAAATTTCAATTAAAATAGCTTTTATGCTATATTGGATTAAAACTAAATTAAGAGGTTTTATCATGAATAGATTTCTTAAAAAAAAGTAACTAGTGATTCATGCCAAAAACAAGCCCATGATTAATGATTCTTGGTATAAGCTAGGCTCACAATTGATTTTTAATATTCCGTAATTGACCAAAATATTTGTAAGCTCTTTGTAAGATAACTTTGTTTCAAAACTTTTGAGCTTTTCAAGTTTGAACCATAAAGATTTTTTAACCATACTTGAAAGGTTTTAATGTCCAAAGACCTTCTTGAAAATTTTGAAAATAGTTTTGGTCTTTGGATCTTGAAGAAAAGAATTATTTTTGAGCTTACAATATAGGTAGGTCATATTAGAAAAAGAACAAACCAAATAAGCCATGGTTTAAACCAAGATAAATCAATCATAGTCAAACAACAATCATTTGGGGTAAAACCTAAGGAAAGTAACTAGGTCAATTACATGAGCTTAAGTCTTGGGTTGAAAGGTTTTAAGCTCCCATAGCAAGTATATACCAAATGGTACAAGGCTATGAGTGGTTATGCCATGCTCGATATCCATACCTTGAGTGAAAGTATAGTATCCTTACATGACACAACAAGGGTAACAGGGGCATCCTAACTCACGTACACAATGCAATCTAAATGATGCAATGGACAATATCATAATAAAAAAGAATAGAATAATATAAAGACTAACAAAATCAACTTCTTTTATCCCCAGTGGAGTTACCACTTTTAGCGGAGATTTTCACCCCACTCCAGTGTGGAATGGATCTTGCGACTTATTTAAATAAATTGTGAGCCTTATGGATCGTGATAAATAAAATAAACCAAGCATTGAATTTAAATAAATTAAAGCATAAGAAATAAAACCAAGCATGATCAAATATGGAATTGAATAAGGTAAATAAAAATCAAAATTATAAATACTGTTAGTTTTTTAAGAAATAAAAATAGATTAAGATTTTATGTTTTAAAAGGTTGATAAAGCTCTTTGATTAACTAAATTAATATTTGAATGGTGAAATCATGAAACTAGGGTTTAGACACTTTAAAACATTTTGATTTGTGGGTTACGGTTATTCATTGTGTTTTTAAGCTACTGTGTAAAATTAAAGTATTTACGGTTTTATGGTTTTTAAAATTTTAAAGGATTAGGGTTTAGAAAAAATTAAGGTTTAAAGTTTTAAAGGAGGTTAGGGTTCATTATTTTAGGTTTTGGAGTTGAATTAGGTTTTTAGGCTTTTGATTTTAGGGTTTCAGGTAATTTGTTGATTTTAGGATTTGGAAAAACAATTTGATGATTTCATGAGGTTTAATAAGTTTAAACAAAATGTTTTGAAGTTTACATAAATAGAAAAAATATTTTTAAAGCTTTTGGAAGGAAACAGAATCACAATTATGGTTTTGTTGAAAAACATGTTCAATTAGGGTCTTAAGATTTTGAAGGAGTAAAAATAACACTTTTAAGTCTTTTTGGAAAATAAAACAATGAATTAGTGTTTTTAAACTTTGAAAAAAGGGAATTAAGGTTTTAGGGTTTTTGAATTAAAAGACATCATTTATTAGTTTATGCTATTGTGTAAAATATAAAGAAATTAGAATTTCATACCTTATTTTGTAAGTTGCACCAAAATTGCTTCTTGGATGAACAAGCTCCATAGACAAGCCCTTTTTGCCTTTTGAATTCCTTCAATCATGTTTCTGCTACTTTAAAAATCAATTTAATTCAAACTTTTCCTTCACGGATTTGGATTTCCCTCCTACTGTCCAATTTTTGTCCCCTTTCGGCCTCCCTTTATTTGATTGCCTTTGGTCCTTATTTATAGAGGTTTCATATGGTTTATTCCTAATTAATCATGGCAAGTAATATTGATAAGAAAAGGAAACAAAAACCTAATTGAATTAGGTTTCAAAAAATTTGCGTCGAAAAAATTACTCTGCCGAAAAAATTGCCGCAGGAAAAAAAGCGCTGGCAAAAAAATCTGTCGCAGCACGAGGAGCGGGCATCGCCCGCAGAAAATTCCTGCTGGAGACCATTTTTCCCGCAGGAAAATCCTGCGGGAGAAATGGCGTGTGCCATTTCGTCCGCAGGCAACTTCTGCGGGTTAAATGCCCACAGGCTCGCACGACGATTTTTTCGTCGCCGATTTTTTTGACGCCGATTTTTATTTTATTTTTATTTTTTGACTTTTATTTGTTTATTTTTATTTTTATTAATAAAAATTAGATGCTAAAGCAAAAATTATTTAATTAAGATAACAAAAATTATTTTGAACCAATTATACAACACAAAAAAAATTTTGGACTAAATAAAACATATTGGGCCGGACTGGGTCAAAAATTAAGGGTCTACAGTTCCTTCTATTTCCAAAAACCCTAAAAAAAATATTCTTTTGTTTGCAAAAACCTTAAATCATTTTTCTTATTTCCAAAAGCTCTTAAAAACTCTAAACTGTTTTCTTCTAATTCTTTTCCAAAATTTCCAAATGTTTTGTTAAATATCCAAACTCTAAACCCACTTTACAGTTTCTAAAAAATCATAATTACTTTATAAAACTAAATTATTTTCTTCAACTCCTAAACCAAAACAGTAAACCTAAATCCTAAGTTTTCCTAAACCCTAATTCCCCGAAAACCGTAAGCCCTAGTTTTCCTAAACCTTAATCCTTAAAACCTTATAAACCTAAACATTCAAACTCAACACAGTAAGCCTAAAAACAACAATCCAGTAACCAAGAACTATAAACCTAATATTTTAATATTCTAAAACCCTAATTTCATAATGTTACCCCTAAACCCTAATTTGATTCATGAAACCCTAATTCATTCCAATTTTTCAAAACCTTTACAGTAGGTTAAACAAATACTAAAATACTAAAATTCCAAAACCTTTTCAAAACCTTTACAGTAGACCCTTTTCAAAATTCTAAATAAAATTCCAAAATTCCAAAACCTTTTCAAAACCTTTTAAACAAATACTAAAATACTAAACAAATACCGGTCCAATATATTTTATTTAGTCCAAAATAATTTTTATGGTATCTTAATTAATTTTAATATTTATTTTGGTAAAAAATGGTAAAATGAATAAAAATTAAAAAATAACAAAAAATAAAAAATAACAAAAAAAAAGAGCCGGGCTGCGAGAAATGGCCTGAGGCCATTTCGCCCGCAGGATTTTCCTGCGACAAAAAAATCGGCAATGAAAAATTTCATCGCCGAAAGTCATTAGACTAAATGGCCTTGGGCCATTTCGCCCGTAGGAAAATCCTACGGGCGAAATGGCTTCTGGCTACGCCCCTCGCAATTTTCCACGCCAACGCTCGCAAGCTCGCAACCCCTCCCAGTTTTGGCCAGCAAAATTTTTCCAACGCAATTTTTTTTCGAAACCAAATTCTATTTGGTTTCGGTTTTATTTTCCTAATTAAGTATAGTTTCCTTAAACAATTGGAATTAATCTTCTAAATTTCCTATAAATAACACTAAAAAACATAAAATGGGGGGACTTGGCAGTGATGGGATCGGACTAGACATTGGAAAAAAAAAGGATTAACATGAGAACTTTGGATGGGGGATTAACGATCGGACTGGATTTTAAGGGGAGAAACTCTTGGAGAACTAGAACTTTAAATTTGGGACTTCGGATTTGAGAGTAACAAGCAAAGCCATTAACAATTTATCAAAGGCAGCAACTTTGCCTTTGTCTCCGTTCATCCAAGAAGCAATTTTTGGTGGAACCAACGTACGAAGGTTTGAATCTCTAATTTATTTTTAGTTTCTTATAGTAGCTTTGTTTTTTTTATTCATAAGATTATACACACAAAACCTTGGTCTATAAATATGTAGTAACGTTGATCTTCGTTTCAATGACATAAATGATCTTTTCTATTTCTTCTAAACCTCAAAAAACCCTAAAAATACTTTTCTGTTCTTCTAAATCTTAAAAACCCTAAAAATACTTTTCTGTTTCTTCTAAACCTTAAGAACCCTAAAAATACTTTTCTATTTCTTCAAAACCTTAGAACCCTAAATCGTTCCTTCTATTTCCAAAAACCCTAAAAAAATACTCTTTTGTTTCCAAAAACCTTAAATCATTTTTCTGATTTCCGAAAGCTCGTAAAAACCCTAAACTATTTTCTTCTAATTCTTTTCTAAAATTTTCAAATGTTTTGTTAAATATCCAAACTCTAAACCCATGTTACAGTTTATAAAAAATCATAATTACTTTATAAAACTAAATTATTTTCTTCAACTCTAAAACCAAAACAGTAAACCCCTAAACCAGTAAACCTAAACCCTAAGTTTTCCTAAACTCTAATTATGCTTTATTTTAATTATTGTGTGTAATATAGATAATATTGTTATAATTAAAAATTTTATAATATTAAGACCTGTAAAGGAGGCCGGTTCCAATGAACCGGGTGTTGTGGGGGTGCTGGGCCATTTCTCACCTTCCCCACACGTACCCAACTTTCCGAACCCATTAGGGCTTGGGGATTCCTTAGGAATCGAGTCATCCACCCCTTTCTTCTTCCTGGCCCGTCCGGGTGGCAACTTTATTTTCTCCAGACTTAGGTCCATGTTCTCTAAGGCCTCGAGCCTAAACAGTGCCGAAGTCGCAAGAACCATTCCACCGGTAGTGGAGGCCAAAATCCCCGCTCATAAGGCTAATATCATGTAATTAGCGTTTTAGTGTTTGTAAAGAAACTAACCAAAGTTTATAGGTTATGAGAATTGTGAATATTTTTAAAGAGATTAGATGCTACTGTGAGGAAGATGACTTTTGACAAACAAAATTAAATAAACATACATATGTTTGAAGGCTCCACCAAAATTGTTGATGAAAATTCTGGCCGAGCTTATCACCAAGGAAGAAGATTGCTTGCTGCCTTGATTTTCTCTTGTTGCTTGCCCCTAGCTAGGGTTAATAGCTGAAGTCCAAATTATGTCGTTTGAAAAATTCCTCAAAGTCCAAAAGTCCTCTCTGAATCAATTGCCAAAACAAAGTCTTCACCTCTTTTTTTTGTGTTTCTGCCCAAAAAAAAGTCCTAGTCCTGAATAATTTCTCCATCCTTTCTTCAAGAGTGTTAAATCATATTATTTATAGGAAATTAATTAGAAAACCTAATACTGTTCAGTTAAGGAAATAAAAACTATTTTGGAAATAAAATAAAAAATAAAGTAAAATAAGGTTTGGGCAAAAATTGGCCGACACGCTGGCACCCTAGATTGGGCCTGTTGCGAGGCGAGCTGCTGCATTGCTGTGGGCCACTACAAGGAATGAGCTGTGAGACAACGAGGCTGGGCGCTAGGCATTTTTGTGGGGTGTGCCACAATTCGCCGTAGGCTAGGTCTTCGACGAATTTGCTATTTGTTATTTGCTTACTGCGAATTGCTCGCCGATCCGTCCGATTTTTTATTTTCTTTTTTATTTTTATTATTAAAAATATGTATTTAAAATTGCTTTTTTCTTCTCCTTTTTTTTCTATATTAAATAATAAATATTATATTATTAAAATAAATAATAAAAATTAAAATAAATAATAAATACCACAAAAAAATTATTTCAAACCATTTTAAAATTTTGGACTGGACCTGATAAAAAATTAAGGGCACTCAAGGTATGGAGATCGAGCATGGCATAACCACTCATAGCCTTGTACCTTTTGCTATACACTTGCTATGGGAACCTAGGCTTTTCAACCTGATGACTAAATCTCATGTAATTGGCCTAGTTACTTTCCTTAGGTTTTTACCCCAAATGCTTGTTGTTTGACTATGATTGATATATCTTTGTTTGAACCATGGCTTATTTGATTTGTCCTTTTTCTAATATGACCTAATTATATTGTAAGCTCAAACTAATTTTTATTCCTTTAAGCCCAAAAGACCAAAACTAATTTTCAAATTTCAAGTTGTTCTTTGGATATAAAACTTTTCCAAAATGGGTCAAAGATTTTTTTCTACCTCATGGCTGTGAGCGGGGATTTTCGCCTCCACTCCCGGTGGAATGGTTCTTGAGACTTCAGTATTATTTAGACTCGGGGCCTTAGAGAACACTGACCTAAGCCCAGAGAAAATGGAATCACCACCCAGACGGGCTGAGAAAAAGAAAGAGGTGGATGACTTGATTCCTATGGAATCCCCAAGCCCCTAATGGGTTCAAAAAGTTGGGTACGTGTGGGGAAGATGAGAAATGGCCCAGCACCCCCACAATGCCTGGTTCATTGGAATCGACCTCCTTTGCAGGTCTTAATATTATAAAATTCTTATGTATAACAATATTATCCATACTACACGCAATAATTAAAATAAAGCATCATTAAATTAAAATCAAAGCAATGTCCAAACAAAACAAATAAATGGACACCCATCCGAGGATGGAAATATGTCCTTACATCGTCCATGTCTAGAACTAAATAGGACACCCACTGAAAGGTGGAAGCATGTCCTTTATATTGGTCCAATAAAATAAAATAAATTACATGAAAATTTATTAATGAGGTACCCAAAATATGGAAACATACCTCTTACAATGTTTTGAAATCAAAACATATCAATAAAAGTAAACATCCATTCAACATAAATAAATCATTCTTCAAAGACATCAAACATCAATCAAAATATATAATAAACATTTATCCAATTTAAATAAAACAATAAGTATATAACTTTAGGGTTCATGCATCAAATAGGGTTTCTTGGGTTTTATGTTTAACAATTAGGGTTTTGCATATCCTAGTTTAATTAGTTGAGAAACATTTTAAAGAAATAACATGGCTACTGGATGTTTGAATATAAAGATTAGATTTGAAATAAATTAGGGTTTGAATCTAAAGAATGTATATTTTGAATTTAGGGTTTTGAAAGTTGTATGACAATAATATTAAAATTTAGGGTTCTAATAAATAAGATTGAAAATCATGAAAATTGGTTTTTAGATTAGGTATTTGAAAAAATAAGCTACTGTGATTTTAGAAAAATAGATTTGGTCAGGGTTTTCAAAAAATAGATTATTATGGTTTTAGAAAAGTGTAATTTAAGGTTTTAGATTTTAAAAATATGTGTTATGGGTATTAAGGCATTAGGGTTTTGAAGAAATATTTTTACGATTTCGAATAAAGTTTGGATGGTTAGTAGAATAATTGATCAAATTGTATGATGAAGCTACTGTAAACATAAACAATGAAAGTAGAGATTCAAACCTCCGTTGTTGGTTCCACCACAATCTTTGAATTCTGGTTAGCAATAATAAAGACAGTGTGGGCTGCCTTTGATAAAGTCTTTGTTGTTTGCTGCCTCTTGATCTTTCAAGCTTGAGATTGGCCAAAAACAAATCCAAAAGTCCAAGGTCAAGTAAAAAATTTCAGCCCCTCTATTCTGTGTCTTTAATGTGGCATTTATAAGAAGAAATAAAAAACCTAATACTAATTGGCTAAGGAAATAAAATTAAAAACCAAGTAGAATAGGGTTTTGGCAAAACAGCGTGCGGGCCAGGTGTACAAAAGTGCGCTGGTTAAAAAATTTATTGCGGACGCTGGGTACGAGCCAGCCAGTACAAGCCAATTCGCCGCAAGATTTTCCTGCAGCTAATTGGCCGAAGCCAATTGGTTGCCAGCGACTAAAAATTTTCATCGCCAAGCATTTCATCTAATATGCTATTCAAATTTTAGAGTTACTACTTTGGTCCATAGTGACACCATGTGTCTAGCCCCGTAGGCAATATATCCATGGATAATGTAACAACCCCAATCTCTTGGACCTCAACTCGGCTAGACCCTTAGGCTCCAGTATCTTGGTCCTCAACCCGGCTAGACTGCTATAGTTTTTGAGGCTTACGACCCAGTCTTTTCACCCCAAAAATATCATATTTATCAGCTGGCTTGGCTTACGACCCAGTCTTTTCACCATTCCAGCGTTTAGCCCGTAGGCAATCATATGCATGCCGCTAAATCCAAAACTCTGAAAATTGAATAACATACTAGGTACACAATTTATTCATATTTCTCATTATCAAATTCTTTCATAATTCCTTTATCAAAACTTTTCTCATTTTCTCATGATCAAACTAGGCACGTTGCCTTATTATATCATCTTTTTTTCATTTTTTTTCATTTATTCATTTTTCTTATTATTAATCTCTTTCTCATTGTCACATATTCAATCTAGGTACATTGCCTTATTTTCATATTTTTTTCTTATTTTTCTCATTTTCACATCTTTTTCATTTTTCTCACTTTTCTCACTTTTTCTCATTGTTATCAATATCAATTCATTTCATTATTCCACATATCTCATTTTTGCATTCACAACACATTACCCAATTACTTTGGGTATTTTCACATAATATACATATTTCACATTCTACACAATTTAGTCATTATCAATGGCTTTTCACAATGCATTTAACAAATATATGATATTACAAATGTCATAGCACATTATTCATACTCAATCAATGAACCAAGTAACTTAACACATTTTTCAACCAAAATGTGTTAAGCCCAAATATCATGCAAATATAAGCAATATATTCAAAGTTTGTACATACCTCAAATAACAACCAAAATAATCTTAAAACTCTCACCAACTTTCTCTGCCAAATTACCCTTCAACACTTGGATTGGCCAAACTACTTCCTCTCAATGCCTATATCAAATGTGATTATAAATAATCATTTAATATCACATTCTAAGGCTTTCTCAACATCAAACCTTAATTTAACAACACTCCTACAAAATTTCAAAAATTAAGTCTTTCCTTACTTTAATCTAGCAAATCCATATTAACCCATTAAATTATTGTTTTGGGTTTATTTATATCATTACAAGCATATTTTAACATGTTTAAACCAATTACATTAATTAACCACATGCTTATGTTCAAAATCCTATAATGGCATAGCCTTCACCATTGAAGGATCTCCATTCCAACTCAATTCAATTATCATTTCAATCTTATTTTCACCACTTATATCATTAAATAAGATGATTTAAGCATTAAAATCAAATAATTAATCATTCTTTGAAAATTCACTTTTCCAAAACCCTAAATTAATACTACCATCTTCAAACTCTATCCAAACTTAACTAAATCTATCATTTGATTTTAAAATCCTTGTTTATGCATCCAAACAACACATTTGGAACCAATTTGCACAGTTAAAACTCATGATTTCAAAAACTCAAATGTTCCACAACCCTAAATTCTCTCTCTTCAACCAACTTAACTCAAACTTAACCATTTCTTCAATCCAACTCAAGAATAATTAATAATTAAACAAAATAGCATCTTTCATATGCATTTAACCAATAAAACACACTCCATTAAAATCTCAAATTATACATAATCATATATTTAGATGGAACTTCAAAATTGTAAAGGAAAACTTACTAATTTATGAAGAAATCACCAAAATCCACTTGGTTCTTGTAAAATCCTTGGAAATTGGTTGTTTAAATGAAGCAAAAACCAATTTCCTCATCCATGGAGAACACGTCAAAGAGAGGAAGAAGAAGAAAAAAAATTCTTTTAAAATTTTTTATTTTTTTTTCTCTTTCCTTCATTTAAGACCACATATATATATATTATTTTAATTATTTATTTATTTATTTATTTTAAAAAAACCAATTTTCATCTTCCATTGAAAAATATTTTCTTTTTAAATTATTTTATTAAGTTTTAAATTTTATAAAGTATATTTACTAATTTACCCCTCCTTTACTATTTATATTTTTGTCTTTTTAATTTCTTTCTTCTTTAATTTCTAGCCTTATATCTAAATATTTATTTATTTATTTATTAATAAATATATTTAATCTTCTACCACCCAAAAACAATTTAATATTGAATTATTTTTATTTACTTATTATTAATTAATTAATAATTACAAAATATCACACTTTTCCATCATCTTCCACTGTCTAATGTTATTTTATTATTATTATTTTCATCATTCACTTTTCCAACACCAAATTATATCCCACATATATATATATTGTATATTATATATATGTATATATCTTATATATGTTACTTATATTTCACATATATCATTATGTACATATTTATGTAATGTATATACTATGTATATGTAATATATATTTAATGAATATAAATACCCATATGCACAAATAATATTCCTATATACACATCAAATTTACCTTATATGTGTATTAAATATATTAAGTATGCAATATATATATCCAACATATACAATTAATATACCATATGTATATGTTATATAAACACTAGGTATATATATTGGTTATGTACAACTTTTATATCTCCAAATACTTATTTAATTTCTCCAAAATTATGGATATGACAATTTTCTCCCCCTTAAATAATTTCATCCTCGAAATTATCTAGTACTGTAATAAATCATCCAAATCAAAACATAATCTTAAAATCTTATATTAAATTAATCATCTCATCAATCGAATTGTCATTAGACAAAATTAGTTCATCTCCTTAATATGTATACAGTACACACCTATTGCACTCAAGATATTTGATCACTTCATTATCTTAAAAATATACTCTCATAACCTTAAATTCAAATGTTAATAACTTTTATCTTAACACAATAATTTTACTCATCTTCACTTTGATCCTACTCTTTATACAATTACCACATATTAATTTAATATCACCATTATACAACAACAAAATCTTATTTTCTTAGTAAGATTCATTCCAATTATATTATAACTAACATTTTTCTCTTATAATTATTTAAAACTAACATAACTTAGCTCCTTTCATGTGCATATACATATTAGAACGTTGTACTATGCACATTATCATATAGCTTGCATATTCTTAATAAAACTGCACACATTGAATTTCATTAAGTATTTATAAACTTATTACATTTCAGATCAATTGATCTAACTATCACAATACATCCATTACAGCCTTATTCTATTCTAACCAACCTTTAGTCTATTTTAAATTCATCAATCTATTTTCAATTCATGAACTAATTCTATTAGGTCAAATTTATTCTCAAATTTTAATTCTCTTCAAATTCATCATTATAGATAATATTCATTTCCCCTAGCCTCATTCACTTTAAATGTCATTTTCATCAACTTATTCATTTTATACCACTTTCAAACACATTCAATATAGCTCTTATACACATTTTATAAGTTCTTTCATTTACCCCTTTTCTTATATTTCTTATAGTTACCATATTTAAAAAAATCACTATTCTTACACATCATTTATAGCTTATCATATTTTCACAATTCTCTTCTGTTTTCACACTATTTATGGTCATAAATAAATTTCTATATAAGGTTATGAGTCCAACTATACTAGCCACAAATCTTGCTTGTATCTCATGAAACAAAAACTATCAATTTCACTCAATATATTTCACAATTGTATCATCTTAAGTCCACGTCTGTAGGTTACAAATAAACACCGCCTTCACTATAATTCTTTCTCAAATAGCTCTTATCTCGAAACTACACCTATGTCTTAATGGTCACACATCCGTGGCATTTTAAAATCACATATAAGTTCTTTAAACTCTTACTACATTAAGAGTTAACACATTTCAGCACTGATTCAAAGCAATTTACTTTTGATCAGTTGATCATCATTAGCCTAACTCATGTTTCAACAATATTATCATTATCATCTCTTACATACAGGATAGAAGACTTTCCTAAAAATAAATAAAAAATTCTTTTGATCATGGCCCAAATACTAAGCCCAAAATCCATTTTTTCTAAAATCTTTTTACAATGGGCTTAAAACAAAATTATCTTGCAAAGAGCTTACAAATTATTTGGGTCAATTACGAACTACCAAAAATCAATTGTGAGCCTAGTTATACTAAGAATAAATTAACCATGGGCTTGTTTTTGGCATGAATCATTACTTACTTTTTCAAGTAAGAAATCTATCTATAATAAACCTCTTAATTTAGTTTTAATCCAATATAGCATAAAAGCTACTTTGGTTGGATAAATGGATTAAAACCTAATTAATGGGAATTACTATGAATGGATTTCCATTTTCAAAAATATAACTATTGGTTGAAATGTCCGAGGGAAATATTCCAAAACAAAGTACCCCATGTTGGTATTTTGTTAACCATATACCTAGGAAAAGAGACTCACCATTCGTGTGTGGATGTTATAAGGTTGGAAGGAACGTCCTATTCATCCTTGTTTGTCTATTTTTTTGTGCATACATGCATACATGCATACATTTGCATCTCATTAATCCTTTCTGGCTCACAGCCCTAGATTACGACAGTTCAAAAGCTTACAACAATCCGACCTACGCCAGAAGCAAAAAATATAGCAATGACTCGATCACTTGCTCACCAAAAACAATGGATCTCGAATGTAGACCCTTAATTTTTAACCCAGTCTGGTCCAATATATTTTAATTAGTCTAAAATAATTTTTGTGTTGTCCAATATATTTTAATTAGTCCAAAATAATTTTTGTTATCTTAATTAAATAATATTTGCTTTAGTATTTAATTTTTTTAAAAAAATAGAATATAATAATAATAAAATATAAAAAAATCGGCGAAGAAAATCGGCGATGAAAAATTTCATCCCCGAAAAGAGCTGCGACAAAATGGCCCGCAGGCCAATTTGCCCCCCTCTGCCGCAGCCAACTGCGGCAGCTTTTTTACCAGCGCAAATTTTCTGCATCAGTTTTTTTTTACAGCGCAATTTTTCCGCAGCATTTTTTTTTCGCCAGCGAAATTTTTCCGACCCAAATTTTCTAAAATCTAATACAATTAGGTTTCAATTTCCTTTTCTTAATGAATGTTATATTCCGTGAATAACTAAACTTAACCATAAAAATCTTCTATAAATAAGGACTAAAACAACACAAAAAGGAGGAGAAAAAAAGAGGAAATCAGATAGAAATTGGGAGGAGAAATTGAGACCGAAATTGAAGAGGAAAACCTTGGATCAATTGAACTTTTTTTGAGAGAGTAAACAAGCAATTCAACCCATCAAAGGCAGAAAAGCTTGTTTTTATTCTTGTTCATCCAATAAGTGATTTTTGGTGGAACCAACAAATGAAGGTATGAATTTCTTTATTTGTTTCATGAATTCACAGTAGCCTCATCACTGAATAAAAATTATTGTTTCTATTTACTTTGACTAAAAAAACCCTAGAACCTCAATTCACCTTTTCTAAAGTTTAAAACCCTTAATTCATTTCTTTGTTTTCCAAAAGTCTTAAAGTTGTTATTTTTGTTTCTTCAAAATCTCAAAACCCTAATTTGCTTTCCAAATTTTCAAAACCATAAATTGAATTCTGTTTCTTTCCACAAACCCTAAAAACATCTTTTCTATTTATATAAACTTTAAATCGATTTGTTTATTTTCATAAAGTTTCATAAAATTATCAATTGTTTTTCCAAATCCTAAAAACCTAATGCATTCTCCGAAACCCTAATTCTAAAACACTAAACCCTAATTCAACTCAAAAACCCAAAACAGTAAACCCTAACTCCCTTAAAACCTTAAACCCTAATTTTTCTAAACTTTAATCCTTTAAACTCTAAAACCTTATAAACCTAAAATTCAAACACGGTAAGCTTGAAATTCAATATGGTAAATACAAAATAATAATTCAGTAACCATAAATCATAAATCTAAATGTTTTAAAGTATCCAAACTTTAATTTCATGATTTTACATCTCAAACCCTAATTTGGTTAATCAAAGAACTTACCAACTTTTTAAATCATAAAACTTTAATCCATTTTAACTCCATTAAAACTCACAATAGCTTAAACTCATGAATTCCAAAATCCTAAACACATGAAATAAAGAAACTTAAATAGAAATAGTAGCCCTAATTTTAATCTTTATTTGCCTTATTCAATTTTATATTTGATTATGCTTTGATTTATTTTATATGCTTTAATTTATTTAAGTTCAATGTTTGGTTTATCTAATTTATCATGGATGGATGTTTACTTTCTATTGATATTTAGTACCTTTGATGAATGATTTATTTATGATGAATGGTTATTTACTTTTATCGATTTATTTAGATTTCCAAATGTTGTAAGAGGTATGTTTCCACTTGGTGGGTACCTCATTAGTTAAATATCATGTAATTTAAATTGCTTTTCTATTTTAGAACTAATGTAAAGGACATGTTTCTACCTTTCGGTGGGTGTCCTATTTAGGTATGGGATGTAAGGACATGTTTCCATCCTTGGATGGGTGTCTATTTAATTGTTTTGATTAGACATTGTTTTGATTTTCAATATATCGATGCTTTATTTTTATTGTGTGTAATATGGATAATGTTGTTATATTTAAGAATTTTATAATATTAAAACCTGTAAAGGAGGCTGGTTCCAATGAACCGGGCGTTGTGGAGGTACTGGGCCATTTCTCACCTTCACCACATGTACCTAACTTTTCAAACCCATTAGGGGGTTGGGGATTTCTTAGGAATCGAGTCATCCACCGCATTCTTTTTCCCGGCCCGTCCGGGTGGCGACTCCATTTTCTCCAGACTTAGGTCCGTGTTCTGTAAGGCCCCGAGCCTAAACAGTGCCAAAGTCGCAAGAACCATTCCACTAGGAGCAGGGGCAAAAATCCCCGCTCACAGTGGCGACTCCACTGGGGATAAGAGAAGTTGATTTCGTTGGTCTTTTTCTGATTCTATTCTTTCTTATAACGATATTATCCATTGCATCATATTAGATTGCATCGTGTGCGTGAGTTAGGATGCCCGTGTTACCCGTTTTATGTTATGTAAGGGATACCATACCTATCACTCAAGGTAATTGAGATTGAGCATGGCATAACCACTCATAGCCTAGTACCATTTGGTATATACTTGCTATGGGAACCTAAGCCTTTTAACCCAAAGACTAAAGCTCCTATAATTGGCCTAGTTCCTTTCCTTTGGTTTTTACCCCAAATGCATGTTGTTTGACTATGGTTGATTTGTCTTGGCTTAAATCATGGCTTATTTGGTTTGTTCTTTTTCTAATATGACACAATTAGATTTGCAAGCTCAAATAAATTTTTCTTTAAAGTCCAAAAGACCAAAGCTATTTTCAAAACTTTTCAAGATGGTCTTTGGACATAAGACTTTTCTAAAAACAAATTAAAAATTCTTTTGCTCATGGCCCAAATACTAAGCCCAAAATCTGTTTTTTCTAAAATCTTTTTACAATGGGCTTAGAAACAAAATGATTTGCATCCAATCTTTTCTTACAAAGTGCTTGCAAATTATTTAGGTCAATTATGAAATACCAAAAATCAATTGTGAGCCTAGTTTATACTAAGAGTAATTAATCATGGGCATGTTTTTGACATGAATCATTAGTTACTCTTTTCAAGTGGGAAATCTATCTATAATAAACCTTTTAATTTAGTTTTAATCCAATGTAGCATAAAAGCTACTTTAGTTGGTTGAATGGATTAAAACCTAATTAATGGGAATTATTATGAAATGATTTCCATTTTTGAAAATATAACTATTGGTTGAAACGTTCGAGGGAAATATTCGAAAACAAGATGCTCCATTTTGGTATTTTGTTAACTATATACCTATGAAAAGAGACTTGCCATTTGTGTGTGAATGTTATAAGGTTGGAAGGAACGTCCTAGTTGTCCTTGTTTGTTGATTGTTTGTACATGCATACATTTGCATCTCATATCATTAATCCTTTCTGGCTCACAACCCTGGATTACGATAGTTCAAAAGCTTACAACAATCCGACCTACGCCGAAGACGAAGAATCTAGCGACGACTCAATCACTTGCTCACCAAAAACAATGGATCCCGAACAAATTCAAAGAATGGTGGATGAAGCCCTCAATGCCAAAATGGAAGAAATAAAAGAGGCCATAGCTGAGACCATGAAGAACCAACTAGCTACAATTTTAGAAAATAATGCCGAAGCATCTGCTAGCACCGAGAAGCCAAAGGACAATGGGAAGGCTAAAATTGGTGAAGTAGCTTTTGATGATGATAAGGTGGTCATTAATGATGATGATTGGGCTCAATACTACCAAGATCCTCAAGACTTTGGAGCCAAAGGTTGTTGAGAAGACAACTATTGAAAAGACCGAGACATCCGATGTTGAAAAGATGATTGCTGATTTAGAAAAGAAATTTGAGAAGAAACTGAAAACAGAGGAAATGTCCGAAGTTGATAAATTATTTGAGCTAGATGAAGAAGTCCCATACAAGTTCAAGATGCCATCTTTTGTGAAGTTTGATGGAACCGAAAATCCTCATCTCCATGTTAAGCAGTATATCACTGCTATGCAGTCTGCTCGAGCTACTAAGGATCAAACTCTAAGGTACTTCATGCTCTCATTGGATCCTGTTGTCCAAAATTGGTTCAATACCTTAGATGATGGAACACAAAAGAGTTGGGATCTGCTTTACAAAGCCTTCATCCAACAATATGGGTATAATGTTGAGATGGAAGTTACCTTAATGGAAGTGGAGTCCATTAGGCAAAGGCCAAATGAGAATTTTGTGGATTATTTGAAGAGATGGAGAAACAAGGCCGCTTTGCTCAAGAAGAGGCCCGATGGATCCAATCAAATAAGGATGATTGTGAGAGGGGTGTTGCCTAGTCTCCATGAAAGGATGTCTCACACCCTTATAAGGGATTTCAAAGGTCTTCTCTAAGCTAGTTTACAAATTGAAGAGTGGGAAAGGGAGAAAAATCGCTTTTCAATAAGAAGGAATGAGAAAGGGAATTATCAGCCTAGCAATCAAAGCACGCAAAAAGAAGTTGGTGTTAATGTGGCTGGTCAAGGAAATAAAAGACAATTCTCGAAATTGGGGAAACCTCAGAATTGGGTTTTTAGCAAGCTGTAAAAGAAAGGGTTGTTGCAACCATTAGCTCCTCGACCACTGCATAATCCACTGCCGCCAAACTTTAATGCCGAGGCCTTCTGTCAATTTCATCAAATGCGAGGGCATGAAATAGATAAATGTGCTCGTCTAAGGCATGAGATCTAAGACCTAATCGATAGTGGCAAGCTACCCGAGCCAGATAAGCCCAATAACAACTCTTTGCCTAAATTTGGAAGAGTGCCACCACCAGCAACCTTTATGGTGGGAAAAGAATTGGAAGAAGATTTTGTTTTATCCTCTTTTCAAGATGGGAATGTTGAAGATGTGAAAGGAAAAGAAGCTTAAACTCAACGAACTTTCCTTAGCTTGAATGTTGCTTTTCAATTTTTCTTTCTTTAATTTTTTGGAACTATCGTGTTTTTCAAATTTAATTTTGCTTGAAATAAATTACTTTCATCAAAATTTTTGTTGGTCTTCGTTCATTTTGGTGCTCATGACTTGAATGATTTTACTAGGTGAGGGAATTGCTCTATAGTATTGAGTTGTATATGCTTACTTAGAGGGCTCCTGCATAATTACCTTTGTCTAGGTCCTAGTAAGTCTTAGAACATGCTTTGACAAACTTTCGAGGTGAAATTGAACTCTACTTATTTAAGAGAGAAATGATCTAGGCATTGTTTGGTTAGCCAACAACTAGTATCCACCCAATTAAATATCAATCCCTAGTTGTCCCTTTGAGCCTTCATAAAATTTTAGCTTTCTTTTCATTGGCTTACAAACTCCAAAAACCTACATTGAGTTGTTGTGATACTTTTGACAAGTCTTATGATCATTAAAATGAAGAGGCAAGAAGATCAAAGAAAGCAATGATTAGTCAAGATCTTGAGGATAATTGAAGTTCTCAAGACCATGAAGATAGTTGAAGTTCTCAAGACCATAAAGATAGTTGAAGTTCTCAAGACCATAAGGGTAGTTGATGTTGTTAAAGACCATAAGGGTAGTTGAAGTTTTTCTAATATCTCCAATATATCAAGACAACATCGCAGTAACAAATGATTTATCCCTGTTAAAGAAGATTTATGTCACTCCACTCATCCATTATTGGAGACCCAAGTTGGTACAAACAAGACAACTCTGTTTGAGCTAGAACAAAAAAAAAAGAGAGAAAAAAGAAGGAAAAAAAAAAAGAAAAGAAAAAAGAAAAGGAAAAAGAAGAAAAGAAAAAAAAAGGGAAAAAACAACAAGAAAAATAAAGAGAAAAAGAAAAATAAAACCTAAAAAGGCAGTTCAGAAAGCCAACTGAGTTCTCTTTTACCTAAGACAACAAAAGGCTTCCATTTGGTTTATAAGGACATTTCGACTTGAATTGGTCCAACCCAACTAAAGATTTGATTAAAATCAGAGAAAAAGGAGGAAGACCATCCAGTTCTTGAAAGTTCTGTACTTGATAGTCTTACAAGAAAGAAGGACAAAATGATAAAAGAAAGTGAAGAGTAAGGAAAGAGAAAGAAAAGGAAAGAGTAAGAAAAATAAGAGGAAAGAAAAAGGGAGAAGAAGAAAAGAAACAAATTTGGGTACCAAACTTTATACAAAGAAACAAAGATTGTCCTAATCAAGATCTAGATTAATGCCAAGAAGGAATTTGGAGTCTAGAAAGATTGCTCCCAGTTGTCTAAAGTTCCAACAAGAAATTTGTAGTGTGAAGGTTTGTCCATTGTGTCACACCAGCTCCAATCTCAAAATGGCCTTCACTTAAACCTGTGTCCCTTATAGACCCAATTTCAAGCCTATCAAAGACCTGTTGATCTCTCTTAGTATGTAGAGTCTATTAGTGGAGATAGTTGGGATAAGAATGCATATGAGATAGACAATATTTAAACTCAAATGAGACCTTTGGCCAAGTAATGTGTATGTGCCTATCTGAAGTGCAACAATTCTTGCTTAAATAGAAATGATTCCCGAGTTTAGTACGGTAACTAGGGTTGTCATGTTGTAGATATGTTAATTTGGAAAAATCAAGTCCTGAGGTACATTGACATTAATTTGGCAAAGCCAACATTTGATTTTAAAATTAAAATTCAAAAATTCAAAAAAAAATGTTTTGTCATACAAAGCCTTCAAGTTAAGGGAAGTATGTTGAACCTCCAATGGACACATTGGGCAAAGGAAATGATTATTGGCAAGGTTATGAAGAAAATACCAACTTACATGCTGAGAAATAGTTTGAAACTGATGAATCCCTGACTCTACTTCTTAGGGTCTCCACCACTCATGTTTTCAACATCTTGAAGATAAAAGCCACAAATGCAAAGCTTTCGATCATTCCAATGGAAAGACTTGAACAAGCGTCAAAAAGGAACCAATGAGAACACTTCTGCTAATCACCTCAGTCTGTGAGTCGATGGAACGACTGTAAGTATTATTCATGCATATCTTGCATATATTAGCATATCACATCACACTTTCTTGTCTTGTATTGTCTATTCTTTATCAAAGTGAACAGCAAACACCCTGTGAAGTAATCAATCAAAAGAAGATATCAAATTAGGGGGGGGGCATGTAAAGCCCATTGCTTGAGAAAGCTCCAGTAATCTTGCAAAGAGAAGAAATACATGCTTGTACGAAGAACTAGACAACAAAAACATCAATTAAAGTTTTCATGGAAAAAATCTTTGGGGCAGGAGAAGATATGAGAGCCAACTAAAAATAGCTGAATTTTTGCAAAAAGGAAGAACACAAGAATGGAACATTAGAACTATCAAAAGAATGAAGATGCAAGAGACAAAAGATCAGTTCAGCTAAAAGAGCTGAAGCCAGGGTAAAGACCCAACCTCCAATGGATAAAGATCTATGTTCCAAGGGCGAAGACCCGATCTCAAAGAATGAAGATCCACTTTCAAGGGTGAAGACCCAATTTCCAAGGATGAAGATCTTGATTCCAAGGATGAAGATCCAATTTAAAAGATGAAGATCCAATTTCAAGGGTGAAGACCCGATCTCTAAGGATGAAGGTCCATTTTCAAAGGTGAAGATTCGATGCTAAGGATGAAGATCCAAGGTCCAACGATGAAGATCCATTTTTAGGGTAAATAACCATAATGCGTAGAACAGCCGAAGCAGTCAGAATCCTCCAATTTAGGATCGAGTATCCAAGTCCAGTTAGGATCGATTATCCAAACCCAATTTAGAATCAAGTATCCAAATCTAGATTAGGATCGAGTATCCAAATCCAGTTTAGGATCGAGCATCCAAGTCCAGTTAGGATCGAGTATCCCAATCCAATTTAGGATCGAGTATCCCAATCCAACTTAGGATTGAGTATCCCAATCTAATTTAGGATCAAGTATCCCATTCCAAGTTAGGATCGAGTATCCCAATCCAATTTAGGATCGAGTATCCAAATCTAGTTAGAATCCAATTTAGGATCTAGTATCCAAATCCAGTTTAAGATCGAGTATCCAAATCCAATTTAGGATCGAGTATCCCAACCAATTTAGGATCGAGTATCCAAATCTAGTTAGGATCGAGTATCCAAATCCAATTTAGGATTGAGTATCCAAATCCAGTTTAGGATCGAGTACCCAAATCCAGTTAGGATTGAGTATCCAAATCCAGTTTAGGATCGAGTATCCGAATCCAGTTAGGAACGAGTATCCAAGTCTAGTTTAGGATCGAGTATCCAAATATCTCGAGTCTAGAACCCAAATTACCCTTAGGTCCAGAACCTAGAATCATTTCTAAGTCCAGAACTTAGCTCGGGTCTAGAACCCAAATTATCCTTGAGTCTAGAATTCGAACCGGGTCCAAAACCCAAAACCTCAACCAACTCAAAAATTAAGTCTTATTGCTTTTCACTCTCTTTTACTAAAGTCTCAGATCATTCAAGCAGGGGGCAAACTGTAGACCATTAATTTTTTACCAAGTCCGGTCCAATATATTTTAATTAGTCCAAAATAATTTTTGTGTTGTCCAATATATTTTAATTAGTCCAAAATAATTTTTGTTATCTTAATTAAATAATGTTTGCTTTAGTATTTAATTTTTTTAAAAAATATAAAATAATAATAATATAAAATATAAAAATCGGCGACGAAAATCGGGGATGAAAAATTTCATCTCCGAAAAAAGCTGCGGCGAAATGGCTTTTTAGTATTTCCAATATATCAAGACAACATCAGAGTAACAAATGATTTATCCCTGTTAAAGAAGATTTATGTTGCTCCACTCATCCATTATTGGAAGCCCAAGTTTGTACAAACAAGACAACTCTTTTAGAGCTAGAACAAAAAAAAAACAACAAAACAAAACAAAAGGAAAAAAGGAAGAAAAAGAAGAAAAGAGGAAAAAAAGAAAAGAAAAAAGAAGAAGAAAAAAAAAAGAAAAGAAGAAAAAAAGAAAGAAAAGAAAAAGATAAAACCTAAAAAAAGGCAGTTCAAAAAGCCAACTGAGTTCTCTTTTACCTAATGCAGCAAAAGGCTTCCATTTGGTTCATAAGGACATTGTGACTTGAATAGGTCCAACCCAACCAAAGATTCAATCAAAATCAAAGAAAAAGGAAAAAGACCATACTGTTCTTGACAGTTTTGTACTTGACAGTCCTACAAGAAAGAAGGAGAAAATGATAAAATGCTCAAAGAAAGGGAAGAGTAAGGAAAATAAAGAGAAAGAAAAGGGAAGAGTAAGAAAAATAAAGAGAAAGAAAAGGGAAAAGAAGAAAAGAAACGAATTTGGATCCCAAACTTTTTGCAAGGGAAAAGACTGTTCCAATCAAGATCCAGATTAATGCCAAGAAGATAGAAGGAATTTGGAGTCTAGTAAAATTGCTGCCAATTGTCTAAAGTTCCAACAAGAAATTTGTAGTGTGAGGGTTTGTCCATTGTGTCACATCAGCCCCAACTTACAAATAGCTTTTATTTAGCCAATGACCCTTATAGACCCCATTTCAAGCCTATCAAAGACCTTTTGATCTCTCTTGGCAGGTAGAGTCTATTAGTAGAGATAGTTTGAATAAGCATGCATATGAGATAGATAATATTTAAACTCAATAAGACCTTTGGCCAAGTAATATGTATGTGCCCATCTGAAGTGCAACAATTCTTGCCTAAATAGAAATGATTCCTGAGTTTAGTACGGTAACTAGGGTTGTCATGTTGTAGATATGTTAATTTGGAAAAATCAAGTCCTGAGGTACATTGACATTGATTTGGCAAAGCCAACATTTGATTTCAAAATAAAAATTCAAAAAATAATAAAAAATGTTTCTGTCATACAAAGCTTTCAATCTAAGGGAAGTATGTTGAACCTCGAAGGACGCATTGGGCAAGGAAATGATGATGAAAAAAAGAAGAAGAAAGAGTTACAGTAAAGATGGAAATTGTATTTTTTTCATTATTTTACAATGTTTATACAATTGATACAATATTTACACATCACTAAGAGGGTGGTGGTAGGTCATCAAATAAAGCCCTAAAAAAGTTGTCGCTTGTTATAGGAGGAGGCAAATTACTTATCCCGGGATCACCCGAAGCAGGAGCACTAAAATTCCTATTACCTTAAGTTTCAATCCATCACGGTCCTCATCAGAAGTAGACGAAAGGATCTCATGGTCATCAGTCTGGGGGCCTCTTGATGAAGAAGCGCCAGTATCCCTCATCTCCTGAAATCGGAAGTCTCAAAAATTTTGTTCTGATTAATGATATAAATTTTCAAAATGAGAAGCCTGCTGATGACTTGCAACCAACTCTTCTTGAACTTTCCTATTTTGTTCTTCAAGCATCCGCTGTGAGCCAAAAAGGAAAAAGTTAAGAGCATACATAATCATGCATACATATAGCATAAATTACCATTAAATAAGGAACTTACCAGGTAATTCATATCAATGCCCTGCGGATGAGATGGCATATCTGGCGGGCTAGAATGAGCAAATGAAGAGGCAGTAAAAGAAGGTCCAGCCACATGATCAAACGAGCCAACAGCCTGCAACAATCATTAAAGAATCAAAAAAGAAAGAAGCAGTTGCAAGAGAAAAATGGTAAAAGTTTTACCTGAGAAGTACTAGTCCCGAGATGTGGAACAAACTCTCTTGCATCTCCATGATGTTCCTCTTCATCTCTACTCTCAATTTCCTCGGGAATCTCCCGTATGCCAACAGGAGATACATCAAAGTTCAAGAGCCTTCTTTGAATAAAATGGGCATTAGATGCGCTCGGCGGATAGAGAAATGCTTCAATACCATAATCGTATCGAGCCAACCACCATGCTTCCTCCGGCATTGACATAATATTTAAAGTATATTCTGGTCAAGGCATCAGAATCCTCCGCTGCTCCGAACCAAGAAACTAGCCACTAGACACTGGGCCAGCGATGTCTCGGTGAGAATGTTGGAAAGATAGCGCAGCCCTCAAGAAAGGAGACCAGTTTGTCCGCTCTTCTAGGTTCCACTAGGCCAGATTCACCTACAAGATAACATAAGGTAAGTAAACTTTCACATAAAATTTAAAGTATACTAATGTTATTTTACCTGGTCCTAGGTTAAGCGGCTCAACACAAAGTAGTGAGTATGCACATGATGAGAGCCGGGAACGTCCGCATGATCTGACAACTAGAAATTTAATCTCGGATACCTGACTCTCTCTCGGGAAATACCGGGTACCCTCACGAGGTTGTGTTCATATGCCAATGCCTACAACAACAATAAAGATCACATTTATGCAAGAAAAGAGTGGAAATGACATTAGTGGAAGAAAAATACCTCGACAACTGCCATCAAGCCGACAAAAGACTTCTTATTTCGGCAAAGTTTATCAAGACCATGGTAAAGACAGGTGAGACCAGCTTCACCCCAGCCAGAAGATGGTACCATCCTAAAATAAGAAAGGGCCTTCAACACTGATAAGTGGATGGAGGATTCAGTGCTGCCTAAGATGGTCGACCCAAGCAAATATAACAAAAATCACGCTAACACAGAGCCAAGTAAGTTAATACCAGGTAAGTACATATCATCTTATCTACTTAAATTAATATATTTTTCCTAAATTTTCTAAAAAAGATAATAATATAAAAGTAAAAATAAAAATAAAGGAAAACACCATAATAATAAAAGAGCATAATATAAAAACATAGACAAAAATAAAAAATAAATAACAGACAAAAATTTTTTTCCAAACTTTTTGAAATCAAAAAATTATTAGCTCAGGTCCAGAACCCAAATTTTGATTAGGTCCAGAACCTAGAATCTCTTCTATGTCCAGAACTTAGCTCGGGTCCAGAACCCTAATTTTCCTTAGGTCCAGAACCTAGAATCTCTTTTAAGTCCAGAACTTAGCTCGGGTCCAGAACCCAAACTTTTCTTAGGTCTAGAACCTAGAATCTCTTTTAAGTGCAGAACTTAGCTCGGGTCCAGAACCCAAATTTTTCTTAGGTCCAGAACCTAAAATCTCTTTTAAGTCCAGAACTTAGCTCGGGTCTAGAACCCAAATTTTTCTTAGGTCCAGAACCTAAAATCTCTTCTAAGTCCAGAACTTAGCTCGAGTCCAGAACCTAAATTTTCCTTAGGTCCGGAACCTAGAATCTCTTTTAAGTCCAAAACGTAGCTCGGGACCAGAACCCAAATTACCCTTAGGTCCAAAACCTAGAATCTTTTCTATGTCTAGAACTTAGCTCGGGTCCAGGACCCAAATTTTCCTTCGGTCCAGAACCTAGAATCTCTTTTAAGTCCAGAACTTAGCTCGGGTCTAGAACCCAAATTTTCCTTAGGTCTAGAACCTAGAATCTTTTCTAAGTCCAGAACTTATCTCGGGTCTAGAACCCAAATTTTTCTTAGGTCTAGAACCTAAAATAACACTTAGGTCCAGAATCTAAAATTATCCTTGAGTCCAGAACTCGAACCGGGTCCAGAACCCAAAACCTCAACCATCTCAAAAATTAAGTTTTATTGCTTTTCACTCTCTTTCACTAAAGTCTCAGATCATTTGTTGTGCTCTAATTAACATAACTAGAACTACACTCGCAAGTATACGAGACTGCTATAGTATTTTGGTGAACACCTCAAGGTCGTCTCACAAGGAAGCTTGATAAGCTAATTGATTATCAAATTGCAAATAACAAATTATCAATAAATTTAAATTGCTAACAACTAATGAAGACAGATCTAGTGGAATTTAAAATAATGAAAGTAAACTGAGCTGATATATTGATTCACCTAATAGAAAAGTCTAGGGTTTGCACTTCTCTACTAACTTATATGTATGAATGGCTATTCCTCTCAACCAATTTAATTTCAAAGATCAGATTTCAAGCAACTTAATTAATCAAATCAAGGAAATAAGCTCTCGCATTCAAATCTCTTTCAAATAATCTTGTTACAATTGAAGTGATCTTTTTCTTAGGTTTATATTTCTAATTCACCTAAGTTCCTAATTGAATTGTTCCAGCATTAGACTTCATTTCTCAATCCTTCATCTAATACCTCAAACACATAATTGGTGGCCAATCAATTATATATTAACATCAATCCATTCAATTAAGGCTAAAGAAATAATTAAGTTAAGAGCAATAACCATTTCATACAATCATAGTAGATCCATACAAACCCTAGACTAGATCAAATTAGTTCATAATAATGCTATCAAACAAATTCATCTCATTAAAATTCAAAGAAATTAATTTAGACATAATAGAATTCATGAATACAATTCCAATGAAACTTAAGAGATAGAGTTTGAGAATAAAATCAAATTACAAACTTTCTTTAGCTTCTGAAGAATCTCTTGTTCAGATCTTTGCTAGAAGAATATTGCAGTGGCTAAAACTAATTTAATATAGACTGTTTGCATGAAAGTGTAATCCCAATTCCAAAAGAAAATAAATGATAGCTCAAAAGTTTATGTTTGACGGCTGATAAAATGTGTAACCCCTTTCAAAAACCCTAATCTTCTTATTTATACAAAACCCTCACTCAAAATTCGCGTCTCCTTTCTTTCCTTAGCCCCATGGAGTGACACGGCCAAGCTTGTGGCCGTGTCAGTGGCTTGGCTGTGTCACCTGGATGTGTCAGCTTCTGTGTAATCTTTCTTCTTTGCTTCTGTAGGAATTGAGTGTGACACGGCCAAGCTCCTGGCCGTGTCATGTGACACGGCCAGTGGCTTGGCTGTGTCATTTGGGTGTGTCACCTATTGATTCTCTTTGTTTTTTGCTCTTCTTTCTTTGGTCTTCTTCCTTGGCTAAATATGGGACACAACTAAGCTTGTGGCCATGTCATGTGACACGGCCAGTGGCTTGGCCGTGTCACCTGCCAGTGTCAACTTCTACCAGATTTTCCTTCCTTTCTTGGTTCCCTTGGTTTTGCCCTTAAGGTGAGACATGGCTAGTGGCTTGGCCGTGTCTTGCTGCTTCATGCTATTCTTTCTTCTAAGGAAATACTTTGCATATTAACCTAAAAAAAACACTTGAAACAAACTTTAAACAAGAATCAAATGAAAAATTAACCAAAAACACATAAACACCACACTAAAAACTAGTATAAAAATGACATAAACACTAGAATAAATTAAAACTACAAGAATTGATGAAATCACTAAATAAACAGATAAAAACAACCAAAATACCTGAGGACAAAAATAATGATCATAATAAATAAGATGCAATTCTATGACAAAAACTAATAAAACATCATTCAAGCAGGGGGCAAACTGTAGACCCTTAATTTTTGACCCAATCCGGTCCAATAAATTTTAATTAGTCCAAAACAATTTTTGTTATCTTAATTAAATAATATTTGCTTTAGTATGTAATTTTTATTAATAAAAAATAAAAAATAATAAAAATAAAAATAAAAATAAAATAAAAATCAGCGACGCCGAAGAGTTGCGGCGAAATGGCCTGCAGGCCAATTTTGGACAGCAGCCAGCTGCGGCAGCTTTTTCGCCAGCTCAATTTTTCCGCAGGAGTTTTTTTTCGGCAGCGTAATTTTTCTGCAACAGTTTTTTTTTTGCCAGCAAAATTTTTCCAACGCAAATTTTTTCAGAACCAAATACAATTAGGATTCGGTTTCCTTTTCTTAATTAATATTAAATTCTGTGAGTAATTAAAATTAATCATAAAAATATTCTGTAAATAAGGACTAAAACAATACAAAAGGGGGGGGGGAGAATTTTGACACCGAAATTAAGGAGGAAAACTTTGAATTTTAAGAATTCCTTCTGGTAGTAAAATCGATCGGATTTTTGAGAGAGCAAATAAGCAATTCAATCCATCAAAGGCAACAAAGCTTGATTTTGTTCTTGTTCATCCAAAAAGAAATTGTTGGTGGAACCAATAAACAGAGGTATGAATGTCTAATTTCTTCACAGTAGCTTAAATAATTCAATTGTCTCTTTTGATTCAAAAAACCCTGGAACTTTAATTTACCCTTTTCTAAAGCTTAAAAATCTTAAATCGTTTCTTTGTTTTCCAAAAATCTTAAAATTGTTATTTTTGTTTCTTCAAAATCTCAAAATCCTAATTTGCTTTCCAATTTTCCAAAACCCTAAATTGAATCTGTTTCTTTCTAAAAATCCTAAAAAATATCTTTTTTGTTTCTATAAACCTTAAATCATTTTGTTTATTTTCATAAAGTTTCATAAAATTATCAATTGATTTTCAAATTCTAAAATCTAATGCATTCTCTGAAACCCTAATTCTAAAATTCTAAAACCCTAATTCAACTCCAAAACCCAAAACAGCAAACCCTAACTCCCTTTAAACCTTAAAACCTTATAAACATAAATATTAAAATTCAAACACATTAAGCCTAAAAACCATAATTCAGTAGCTAATAATCATAAATCCAATATTTTAAAGTGTTCAAACCCTAATTTCATGGTTTTACCACTCAAACACTAATTTATTTAATTAAAGAACTTTATCAATCTCTTAAATTATAAAACTTTGCTCCATTTCAATTCTTTTAAAATTTACAGTAGCTTAAACCCATGAATTCTAAAACCCTAAACACATTAAATAAAGAAACTTAAATAGAAATAGTAGCCCTAATTTGAATCTTTATTTTGCTTTATTTAATTTTATATTTGATTATGTAGTTTATTATATGCTTTAATTTATTTTTAATGCTTTATTGATTTATTTAAGTTCAATGCTTGATTTATTTAGTTTATCATGGATGGATGTTTACATTCTATTGATGTTTAATATCTTTGATGAATAAATTATTTATGATGAATGGTTATTTACTTTTATCAATTTATTTAGATTTCCAAATGTTGTAAGAGGTATGTTTCCACTTGGTGGGTACCTCATTAATTAAATATCATGTAATTTAAATTGCTTTTCTATTTTAGAACTAATGTAAAGGACATGTTTTTACCTTTCGGTGGGTGTCCTATTTAGGCATGGATTATTTAAGAGCATGTTTCCATCTTCGGATGGGTGTCCATTTATTTGCTTTGTTTGGACATTGATTTGATTTTTAATATATCAATGCTTTATTTTAATTGTTGTGTGTAATATGGATAATGTTGTTATATTTAAGAATTTTATAATATTAAGACCTGTAAAGGAGGCCGGTTCTAATGAACTGGGCATTGTGGGGGTGCTGGGCTATTTCTCACATTCCTTACACGTACCCAACTTTTTGAACCCATTAGAGGGTTGGGGATTCCTTAGGAATCGAGTCATCCACCCCTTTCTTTTTTCCCTGCCCGTCCGGGTGGTGACTCCATTTTCTCTGGACTTAGGTCCGTGTTCTCTAAGGCCCCGAGCCTAAACAGTGCCGAAGTAGCAAGAACCATTCCCCCGGGAGTGGGAGCAAAAATCCCCGCTCACAGCCAGCATAGAAAAATCATGGGTTTGAGCCTACAAAGGGGACAAAGTTTCTCCTTTTCAATTTTTTAGTTTATATATAAAACATTTTCAAACTCACTTGCAAATATCTCACCACGCAAGGGAGCAAGGAGAGGATATGAAGGCCAACTAAAAATAGCATAATTTTTGCAAAAAGGAAGAACAAAAGAATGGAACATTAGAACTATCAAAAGAATGAAGATGCAAATGACAAAAGATCAGTTTAGCTAGAAGAGCTGAAGGCAATATAGGGTAAATCTCTAAGGATGAAGATCCACTTTCAAGGGTGAAGACCCGATTTTCAAGGATGAAGATCCACTTTCAAAGGTGAAGACCCAATGTCCAAAGGATTAAGATCCAATTTCAAAGGGTGAAGACCCGAAGTCCAAAGGATGAAGATCCATTTTCAAGGGTGAAGACCCGATCTCAAAGGATGAAGATCCATTTTCAAGGGTGAAGACCTAGTCTCAAAGGATGAAGATCCATTTTCAAGGGTGAAGGCCCGATCTCAAAGGATGAAGATCAATTTTCAAAGGTGAAGGCCCGATATCAAAGGATGAAGATCCATTTTCAAGGGTGAAGACCCGATCTCAAAGGATGAAGATCCATTTTGAGGGTGAAGAACCACAATGCATAGAACAGCCGGAGTAGTCAGACTTCTCAACTAATAAAAGGTTAGTCAAACTTAGTCTCGGGTCCAAGCACCCAAAATTCAATTCATTCTCAGGTCCAAGCACCCAAATTCAACCCATTCTCAGGTCCAAGCACCCATTCTCTGGTCCAAGTACCCAAATCAAATTCAATCTCGGGTCCAAATACCCAATCCTGGGTCCAAGTACCCAAATCAAATTCAATCTCGGGTCTAAGTACCAAAATTCAATTCAGTCTTGGGTCAAAGTACCCATTCTCGAGTAAAACTTCCCAAATCAAATTCAATCGAGTTTTAGATCCAAGTACCCAAATCAATTCAATCTCAGGTTCAAGTACCCAAATCAAATTTAATCTCGGGTCCAAGCACCCAATCTCGGGTCCAAGTACCCAAATCAAATTTAGTCTTGGGTCTAAGTACCCATTCTCGGGTCCAAGTACCCAAATCAAATCAATCTAGGGTCCAAGCACCCAATCCCGTGTCTAAGTACCCAAATTCAATCCAATCTCGAGTCCAAGTACCCAAATCAAATTCAGTCTTGGGTCGAAGTACCCATTCTCGGGTCCAAGTACCCAATCTCGGGTCCAAGAACCCAATCTTGGGTCCAAGTACCCATTCTCGGGTCCAAGTACCCATTCTCGGGTCCAAGTACCCAAATCAAGCCTAATCTCGGTCCAAGTACCCAAATCCAATCAATATCGGGTCCAAGTACCCAAATTCAATATAGTCTCCGGTCTAAGTACCCAAATCAAGTCCAGTCCGGTCCGTTATTTTTTATAGTCCAAAATAATTTTTGTGGTATTTTAATATTTATTTTAGTAAAAAATGGTGAAGTGAATAAAAATAATAAATAATAAATAATAATAAAGAAATAAATAAAAATAAAATCGGCGACGAAATTGTTCGTCGCCGAAAAGGTTGGACTAAATTGCCTTGGGCCATTTCGCCCGCAGGATTTTCCTACGGGCGAAATGGCTCGCTGTTGCGCTCTAATTAACACTACTAGAACTACACTCGCAAGTATACGAGGCTGCTATAGTATCTTGGTGAACACCTCAAGGTCGTCTCACAAGGAAGCTAGATAAGCTAATTGATTATCAAATTGCAAATAACAAATTATCAATAAATGTAAATTGCTAACAACTAATGAAGACAAATCGAATGGAGTTTAAAATAATAAAAGTAAACTGAGCTGATATATTGATTCACTTAATAGAAAGGTCTAGGGTTTGCACTTCTCTACTAACTTATATGTATGAATGGTTATTTCTCTCAGTTTAATTTTAAAGATTAGATCTCAAGCAACTTAATTAATCGAATCAACGAAATAAGCTCTCGCATTCAAACCTCTTTCAAATAATCTTGTTACAATTGAAATGATCTTTTTCTTAGGTTTATATTTCTAATTCACCTAAGTCCCTAATTGAATTGTTCCAGCATTAGACTTCATTTCTCAATCCTTCATCTAATACCTCAAACACATAATCGGTTGCCAATCAATTATATAGTAACAGTAATCCATTCATTCAAGGCTAGAAAAATAATTCAGTTAAGAGTAATAACCAATTCATACAATCATAGTAGATCCATACAAACCCTAGAATAGATCAAATTAGTTCATAATGATGCTATCAAACATATTCATCTCATTAAAATTCAAAGAAATTAATTTAGACATAATAGAATTATTGAATACAATTCCAATGAAACTTAAGAGATAAAGTTTGAGAACAAAACCAAATTACAAACTTTCTTTAGCTTCTGAAGAATCTATTGTTCAGATCTTTACTAGAAGAATATTGCAATGGCAAAAAAAAAATTTAATCTAGACTGTTTGCATCAAAGTGTAATCAAAATTCCAAAAGAAAACGAATGATAGCTCAAAGGTTATTGTTTGACAGCTGATAAAATTCTCTAACCCCTTTAAAAAAAACCTAATCCTCTTATTTCTATGAAACCTCACTCCAAAAATCCGCGTTTTCTTTCTTCCTTTAATCCATGGAGTGACACGGCCAGTGGCTTGGCCGTGTCTACTGAATTTGTCCACTTCTGTGTAATCCTTCATATATGCTTCTTTGGAATTGAGTGTGACACGGCCAGTGGTTTGGCTTTGTCACCTGAGTGTGTCACCTACTGATCTCTTCGTTCTTTGCTCTTCTTCCTTGGCTAATTGTGGGACACGGCCAGTGGCTTGGCCGTGTCACCTGAGTGTGTCACTTACTGCCAAAATTTCATTCCTCTCTTGGTTCCTTGGTTTTGCCCTTACGGTGAGACACTGCTTCATGCTATTCTTCCTTCCAAGGAAATATTTTGCATATTCACCTAAAACAAACACTTAAACAAACTTTAAACAAGAATCAAATAAACATTAACCAACAAAACATAAACACCACACTAAAAACTAGAACAAAAATGATATAAACACTGAAATAAATTAAAACTACCAAAATTGATGAAATCACTAAATAAACAGATTAAAACTACCAAAATACCTAAAGAAAACAATAATCATCATAATAAATAAGATATAATTCTATGACAAAAACTAATAAAACAACTACCCCACACTTAAAACTTTGCTTGTCCTCAAGCAAATTCACATGGCATAAATAAAAAACTCAAACAACCTTAACTATAATTCCAGTATATAAGATGAAATCCTTTAAGACTCAGCCATAAATAATTGCAATTTACTTCAATCAAGATTTCCTTAACTTATTCATTAATCCAGACATAACAAATCTCATCTCTCATCTAAGTGTTTCACTCGATTTCAAAGGTTAATTCACTCAAACCACTCATGACTGCATACTGCCATAAACTTGCTTAATTATCCAATCTCTCTCACTTATTTTCTTAAGAAATAATCCGAAGGTCTTTTATTTGGATGTAATGGGGCTAAGGTGAAGGTTTGAGAAAATACATTTAAGTTGGAACATCAAGAAATGGAGTATCTAAATAAGACAATACTCTTGCTCAGAAACTTGTAACTCCCTCAAATGGCATATTCACCAACCCTTGATAATCTCACATACTTGCATACTTAAAGAAAAGTACATGAGTCAACATTCCTCTTTGATGACTAATGCTAGAAAATATTTGAATTTTGTATTTATATATCTTCTCTTTTATTTTATTTTATATTATTATATATATATATACAAAATATAAAATTGCGTGGAACATCTAGCTTAAAATGTAGAGGAAAAGAATAATCGACTCTTAGTCAAATACAATGTGCAAAGTATGCATTTCAGCCCCAAATCTTACTAAAGCAATACTATATTTATTTTTTTATTTTTATTTTTTTAATTGCTTACCCCACACTTATGAATTAAACCACCCTATTGTCATATCATAAGAACTCCATTCCTTAATGCAGGTATGATGATAATAAGAAAATGTTGAGTTGTAAATTGTGTTGATCAATCAAGAAAAAGTCAAAGGCTCAACTTGGCTCACTAAGGAATTCATAATTAAGGGAGGTCTTTTTAAGCCAAAGGGATAATCCTAATTTGTCTTCATCATTTTAAAACTTGAGATGAAATCATAATGTGAGTTCAATAAGTATGCAAAAGCAAGCTCTAGAGATGCAAAATCATGAAGGTGCACACTTAAGAAAAGAGAATCAATTGACAATAATATTCAATCTATGAGGCTCAAAACTCACAAAGGGTGGGTTCTCAAAGATTTATATGTCATGAATTGAAGTATGTGAAAATTGATCCTGAATGAATCCAAATGCTAATCTCTATGTTGATACTAAAGTCTCAAATATAATGCTAGAATCACAGAAAAGTCAATAAGTTTTCAACAGTTATGCCATGCACAACGCACAATATAACACACAAAGATAAACAAAACAAGAATTAAAGGAAAGCTTAAAGATTACCCCACACTTATAAATTACATTGTCCTTAATGGAAACAAGGATAATAAAGAAAAAGAGTGAAGGTACAACCTGTTTTCCATCGTTCCCTTATGAGGCAAACTCTACCTCATCGGAAAGAAACCCCTAACCAAAAGAGTCACTCTCTTTAAAGATGAAGAAGATGAAGATGAAGATGCAGCTGCAGTTGGAGGTCGCTTCCTCTTATGGTGGGACACCATCTTCGTTCTTGGCATATTGAAAGATCTAAAAAAATTTGAAACTTAAACAGATTAAATTGGTTTTTTATGAGAGAAGAAGAAGATTGAACGGATTAATTTCAGTTTTGGTGAAGGAAATTGAGAATTGATAGGAATTTGGAAGCTTTGAAAGAACAACAATGGAGGTTTTGTGAGAGAAAAGTCGAGAGAGAGAAAGGAAGCAAAAAAAAAAATAGGGATTGAAATGAACGAAAAGTGCTAAAACCGTATTTTTAAACATTACAATTGAAGGGACACGGCCAAGCTTGGGTGAGCTTGGCCGTGTCTGATGAGTTTGGAGGGACACGACCAGTGATTTGGCCGAGTCCCATGACCGTGTTTGACACTATGAACAAGGATTGTAAAAACAAAGAGAAGGGACTTTAGGTGAAGCTTGGCCGTGTTTGTGTGACACGGCCAAGCTTGTTGGCCGTGTCAGGGGCTGTGTGAATTTGGTGATTTTAGGGTTAGCTTGACACGGCCAGTGGCTTGGCCGTGTCAAGTGGCCGTGTCACTCACTACCATTTGACTCTTCTCTTTTTATTTTATTTTATTTTATTTGTGTCACCAAATCTTAAAGAAATGCAATCCTCTTCTTTGATTAACCCTGAAACACATTAGAAAAATAAAAAAATCGATCAAAGCACCCATTCCATTTATTTAAACCAAAAATAAAATCAAAATTGCTGAATATAAAATTATAACTATGAAAAGAAATGCAAACCGATGGGTTGCCTCCCATTTAGCTCTTCTTTAATGTCGTATAGCTGGACATTATTGCAAGACTTAAGGATCGTAGATCAAAGTGCTATCGATGATCCTTACTTCTTGGAACCCTTCATTATATGGTTTAACTCTCTGTCCATTTACTTTAAAAGTTTCATTTGTTCGAGAGTTAAGCAATTCTATGGCACCGGAAGGATATACTTGAGTTATCTCGAAAGGACCACTCCATCTAGACTTGAGTTTTCCTGGAAACAGACGCAGACGAGAATTAAAAAGCAAAACTTTCATACCTGGGCTCAATGTTTTTCGCACTATAATTCTATCATGAAGTGCTTTAGTGCGATCCTTATAAATCCTCGAACTCTCATATGCCTCATTCCTCAGTTCATCTAACTCTGAAATTTGCAGAAAACGTTCTCTCTTTACCTTGTCCAAGTCTAAATTCAGAGTCTTGATTGCCCAATACGCCTTGTGCTCCAACTCAACTATTAAATGACAAGCCTTACCGAAAACCAATCGGTATGGACTCATTCCCAAAGGAGTCATGAAAGCAGCCCGATATGCCCAGAATGCATCATGCAATCTACTCGCCCAATCCTTCCTTGATAAGTTGATTGTTTTCTCCAAAATTCCCTTTATTTGCTTGTTGGATGTTTCAACTTGTCCAGAAGTCTGTGGATGGTATGGGGTCGCCACCTTGTGTTTCACACCAGATTTATGCATTAATTTCTCAAAACGTTTGTTGCAGAAATGACTTCCCCCATCACTGACTATCACTCTTGGCGTGCCAAATGTGCTAAGAATATTTTCCTTCGTAAATTTAACAACCACATTAGCATCATTAGTACGAGTGGGGATTGCCTCCACCCATTTTGAAACATAATCAACAGCAACTATAATATATTCATAACCAAAAGACTTAGGAAAAGGACCCATAAAGTCTATTCCCCACACATCAAACAGTTTAACAACAATATACGATTGAAGGGGCATTTCATTCCTCCTCCCAATGTTACCCACTCTTTGATAGCGGTCACAATGCTTACAATATTCTTGAGCATCTTTGAATAGAGTAGGCCAGTAAAAACCTCCTTGAAGCACCTTTTCTGCAGTTTTTCTTCCTCCAAAATGACCACCACAGTGAAGGTCATGACAAAAGTGAAGAACACTCAGTTATTCTTCCTCGGATACACACCTGCGAACTATCTCATCTTTGCATATCCGGAATAGGTAAGGTTCATCCCAAAAATAAAATATACTCATGTGCAGAAACCTTTTCTTTTCCTGAAATGAGATGTCAGAATGCAAAATACCACAAGCAAGATAGTTAGCAATATCTGCAAACCAAGGTGCATTCATTACCACAAACAGCTGCTCATCAGGAAATGCTTCTAAATTTTTATGAATGCTATCAGTGGCAAGATTTTCACTAAAGAAGGGTAATCTAGATAAATGATCAGCTACAACATTTTCACTTCCTTTAGTATCTTTGATTTGGAAATCAAATTCTTGCAATAATAACACCCATCTAATTAAGCGAGGTGTAGCATGTTGTTTTGTCAAAATATATTTTAGAGCTGCATGATCAGAATGCACAATAATTTTCGACCCAATTAAATATGCTCTAAACTTTTCTAAGGCAAAAACAACAGCTAACATTTCCTTTTCAGTTGTTGTGTAATTCATTTGCGCACTATTCAGGGTCAAGCTAGCATAATATATCACTCTCAAAAATTTCTTGACCCTTTGCCCAAGAACAGCTCCTACTACATGATTAGAGGCATCACACATAATTTCAAAAGGCAAAGACCAAACAGGAGCTACAATTACTGGTGCACTAGTCAGTTTTTCCTTAAGGGAATTAAAGGCTTGTATACATTGTGCAGTAAACTCAAATGGAACATCTTTCCCAAGAAAATGACATAATGGTTGGCTTATTTTAGAAAAATCTTTAATAAACCTCCGGTAAAAACCTGCATGCCCTAGAAAACTTCTTATTCCCTTAAAAGAGGTAGGTGGGGGTAACTTAGCAATCAATTCTACCTTAGCCTTATCCACCTCAATCCCTTTACTTGACACAACATGACCTAATACAATGCCCTAAGTAACCATGAAATGACTCTTTTCCCAACTCAAAGTGAGGTTACATTCAATGCATCTCTCAAGTACAAGAACAAGTTTATTGAGGCAATTATCAAAAGAATTACCAAAAATAGAAAAGTCTCCATAAATACCTCAATAAAATCATCTATCATGTTTGTGAAGATAGACATCATGCATCTCTGAAAAGTTGCAAGCGCATTGCACAAGCCAAAGGGCATACGCCGAAATGCATAAGTCCCAAAAGGGCAAGTAAAAGTAGTCTTGGATTGATCCTTTGGTGATATCGGCACCTGATAATAACCTAAAAGTCCATCCAAAAAGCAATAATGTGAGTGTCCAGAAAGTTTATCCAACATCTGATTAATAAAAGGAAGAGGGAAATGGTCTTTCTTTGTGGCATTGTTCAACTTGCTATAATCGATACACATTCTCCACCCAGTAGTAGTCCTAGTAGGAACCAATTCATTCTTTTCATTTTTCACCACAGTGATTCCAGATTTCTTAGGCACCACATGTACTGGGCTCACCCACTCACTATTAGCTATTGGATATATCACTCCTTCATCAAGCAATTTGAGCACTTCCTTCTTAACCATTTCACTCATGTTTGGGTTAAGGCACCTCTGGTCTCCCTCACAGGTTTAGCTCCCTCTTCTACGGTGATTCTATGCATGCACATTGAAGGGCTAATACCTTTTATGTCACTCAATCCCCATCCTATTACTCTTTTCAATCTTTTAAGCTCACTCACCAACCTCATCTCTTCCCTTTCACTAAGTTCGCTAGATATTATCACAGGTAAGGTGTTGTGATCTCCTAAAAACACATATTTCATATTTTTAGGTAACTCTTTCAGCTCTAATTCAAGTGGAGGATTCTTCTCTTCCTTTTGGATGGAGGGAAGTTCAAATACTGGGTCCTCCTTAAGTTCCTCTATTTCATCACTCTCTAATGTCTCAAGGCAACTGGCTATTTCTGAATCAAAAATATCCAAACCACGATCTAAGGTCAGTGCCAGCTCCAATTTATTCGAGGAACCTGTCTGCAAGAAAACATCTGAAACAACTGCATCAATACAATCAATTAAAGAGCAATCCTCATATAATGCAGTTGTAGGAATGGGAGAAGTGTTAAAAATAGACAATTCAACCATTTGTCCCAAGACAGTCATCGACAATTTACCATTTTTAACATCTATCAAGGTGGTGGTATTAGCCATAAAAGGCCTACCAGTAGAATATTGTGTGCGGATGGTGTAGGGTTACTTCCTTCCATGTCAAGGACTATAAAATCCACAGGCACTATCAACCCACCAACATTAACTAACACATCTTCTATAACTCCTTTCGGGAATCTAAGAGATCTGTCAGCTAATTGCAACACCATTTTGGTAGGTTTAAGTTCCCCAAGTTCTAATTCAAGATACACAAAATAAGGCATCAAATTTACACTGGCTCCTAAATCACACATGCCATCAGTCCCCTTTTCATTACCCACAGTAATTTGAATTATGAAACTACGAGGATCCTTTAGCTTCTGAGGTAGTTTATGCTGCAAAACAGCACTAGCTACCTCTGATACTATCACCTTGTCATTTGGCTCATACCTCTTTTTCTTGGTGATCAATTCCTTGAAGAATTTGGTAAGTTAATACTTACCTTAGACAGCATGTTGAAGATGTCCGAAAATTTCTTATCTTGTTTATCATTCTTCAACCTGCTGGGGAATGGTATAGGTGGTCGGTAAGGATTACTTGCCTTGTGTAAATCTGTTGAAGGGGATTCCTCCATATTTCTTTCTCCAGCACCTTTGTTCTCTAGTTCTTCTTCCTTTTTGTTCTTTTGATCACCTGCATTCACAGAATTATTTTCAACATCATTGTTTATTACCTTGCCACTTCTAAGAATAGTCACTGATTGTGCCTGCTCAGGTTGACTCAGAAATTTCCCTTTTTGTTGAATCTGCATCTGTTGTGCAAGTTGTCCCACTTGAGTCTCCAATTTCTTAAAAGATGCTTCTAATGAATCCAGCCTCTTGTTATTCATCTCTTGATTCTTAGCACTGACTTGGATAAAGGCCTGTAAACTATCCTCCAAACTCTCTCTCTTATGCTGCCCTTGATTTGAAGATTGACCCTACGGTTGGTTTGTCTCTGGAGCAGATGGAAAGGTTGTTGAGAATTATTTGTTGCCCAAGAAAATTTTGGATGATTCCGCTAACCAGGATTGTAAGTATTTGAGTAAGGATCATTCTGGGCTCTTGGTTGATATCCCCCCATAGCATTGACTTGCTCAGCTTCATTTCCATAAGACTCGTATGCGGAGGGGCATATATTTGCTCCATGCCTGAAAGTTCCACAAATTCCACACACTTCTTGAGTGGATGAAGAAGTATTGTTCTTCATGTTCAGCATCTGCACTTGCCTTGTCAATTCAGTTATCTGATTGACCATCTCGCTGTTGGCTTCCAATTGATTCACCCCTTTACTTCTTCCTCTTACACTTTTCTGTTGAGAATTAGCTCCCAACATTTCAAAGATTTTGTAAGTTTCATCTGCTATCTTTTCTCCCATAGCTCCCCCAGTTGCGTTATCAACTGTATTCTGAAATTGCTGGAAAAACTGATTCAAAAGTTGAAGTGGGTAGTGATGATGTGGACACTCGATCTATAACATCTTAAACCTGTCCCAAGCCTCATGAAATGGCTCTCCTCAAATTGAGAGAATGTAGCTATTTTCCCTCTCAATTCAGCTGTCTTCTGATGTGAGTAAAATTTGCCCATAAATTTGTTATAAACTTGCTCCCAAGTTGTCAAAGAATTTTAAGGCAACATCATAAGCCAGCTCTTTGCCCTATCCTTCAATGTATACGGAAAGCATCTCATCCTTAATTGGTCCTCTGTTAGTCCTCCCAATGGAAATGTATTGAGGGTGGAGTAGAAATCCCGGATAAAGTTCAAAGGATCTTCATTTGGAACTCCATAGAATGATGGCAGCATGTTGTAATGGATGTTCTTCAACTCATAATTTCTTGCTGCATCTGTCAATCTTATACAAGAGGTGGAAGTTCCAATGACAGGTCTAGCAAAATACCTCATAGTTCTTTGACTTTCGTCTCCCATATTGCTAGATTGTGCAGTATCCGACTCAAAATTAGAAGTGTCCTCCTCTGTATCAAATCCGGTATATAGTTCAAACTCTTCTCTGCTCCTTTTCACTCTCTGAATTTCTGGAATAACAGGGTATAGCTCTCCTCCGAGTGATCTCCTGCCTTGCATAAACAAAATTTCTGGAAAAAAAAGGAATTATTAAAAGCAAAAGACAAATAAAATCAAAAGTAAACAATGAAAAATAATTTAAAATATTTATGCCTAATAAACAATTACGCCAATTAGCTTCCCCAGCAGCGGTGCCAAAAACTTGTTGCGCTCTAATTAACACTACTAGAACTACACTCGCAAGTATACGAGGCTACTGTAGTATCTTGGTGAACACCTCAAGGTCGTCTCACAAGGAAGCTAGATAAGCTAATTTATTATCAGATTGCAAATAACAAATTATAAATAAATGTAAATTGCTAACAACTAGTGAAGACAGATCGAATGGAGTTTAAAATAATAAAAGTAAACTGAGCTGATATATTGATTCACTTAATAGAAAGGTCTACGGTTTGCACTTCTCTACTAACTTATATGTATGAACGGTTATTTCTCTCAACCAATTTAATTTCAAAGATTAGATCTCAAGCAACTTAATTAATCGAATCAAGGAAATAAGCTCTCGCATTCAAACCTCTTTCAAATAATCTTGTTACAATTGAAATGATCTTTTTCTTAGGTTTATATTTCTAACTCAACTAAGTCCCTAATTGAATTTTTCCAGCATTAGACTTCATTTCTCAATCCTTCATCTAATACCTCAAACACATAATTTGTGGCCAATCAATTATATAGTAACAGTAATCCATTCAATCAAGGCTAGAAAAATAATTCAGTTAAGAGTAATAACCAATTCATACAATCATAATAGATCCATACAAACCCTAGACTAGATCAAATTAGATCATAATGATGCTATCAAACATATTCATCTCATTAAAATTCAAAGAAATTAATTTAGACATAATAGAATTCATGAATACAATTCCAATGCAACTTAATAGATAAAGTTTGAGAACAAAACCAAATTACAAACTTTCTTTAGCTTCTGAAGAATCTATTGTTCAGATCTTTGCTATAAGAATATTGCAATGGCAAAAACAAATTTAATCTAGACTGTTTGCATCAAAGTGTAATCAAAATTCCAAAAGAAAACAAATGATAGCTCAAAGGTTATTGTTTGACGGCTGATAAAATTCTTTAACCCCTTTAAAAAAAACCTAATCCTCTTATTTATACGAAACCTCGCTCCAAAAATCCGCATTTTCTTTCTTCCTTTAGTCCATGGAGTGACACGGCCAAGCTGGTGGCCGTGTCATGTGACACGGCCAGTGGCTTGGCCGTGTCTACTGAATGTGTCCGCTTCTGTGTAATCCTTCATATATGCTTCTTTGGAATTTCATGTGACACGGCTGGCCGTGTCATGTGACACGGCCAGTGGCTTGGCCGTGTCATGTGACACGGCCAGTGTGTCACCTACTGATCTCTTCGTTCTTTGCTCTTCGTTCTTTGCTCTTCTTCCTTGGCTAACTGTGGGACATGGCCAAGCTCATGGCCGTGTCATGTGTGACACGGCCAGTGGCTTGGCCATGTCACCTGAGTGTGTCACTTTACTGCCAAATTTTCCTTCCTCTCTTGGTTCCTTGGTTTTGCCCTTAAGGTGAGACACTGCTTCATGCTATTCTTCCTTCCAAGGAAATATTTTGCATATTCACCTAAAATAAACACTTAAACAAACTTTAAACAAGAATCAAATAAACATTAACCAACAAAACATAAACACCACACTAAAAACTAGAACAAAAATTACATAAACACTAAAATAAATTAAAACTACCAAAATTGATGAAATTACTAAATAAACAGATTAAAACTACCAAAATACCTAAAGAAAACAATAATCATCATAATAAATAAGATACAATTCTATGACAAAAACTAATAAAACACCTGCAGCCAATTTTGATCGCAAGATTCTCATAGTTCTGCGCAATTTCCCGCAGAAATTTCGCTGGCAGCAGTTTTTTTTTTGCCAACGAAACTTTTTCGACGCAATTTTTTCAAAAACCAAATTCTATTTGGTTTTGGTTTCCTTTTCCTAATTAATGATAAATTCTGTAAACAATTAAGATTAATCATTGAAATTTCCTATAAATAAGACTAAATACCACACAAAAAAAGGAGGACAATCGGGGGAAAAACCTTTGGAGTAAAACATTAAGAGATCGGATTGTATTTTGAGGAGAATGGAGTGAAGGAAAAAGTTAGAAAAAGAGATCAGACTTTAAAACTTTTTCGCAGGGAAAACGATCGAACTTTTTAGAGAAGAAGAAGCAAACAAGCAATTCAATCCATCAAAGACAACCATCTTGCCTTTGTCCTTGTTCGTCCAAGAAGCAATTTTTGGTGGAACCAACAAACGAAGGTTTGAATCTCTAATTTCTTTTTATTTTCTTATAGTAGCTCTGTAACACCCCGATACTCCATATAAGTACTATACATATACCTGGTATACATACAGTAAGTATATAAAGTATAAGGATGTCACTTTTCGTTACATTTTTAAAACCTTTAACAGAGTTCAAACCACAATATACAAATTTAAAGAACATTTACAAAATCATTATACTTTTAATGATCTTACAAATATATCATAATCTTATCTTTATCAAAACCTCATTTATACATGTAAATATGCTCTTGTCAGAAATACATCATAGTTAAAAATTATACATGTATGCATCGCCCTCTAGTTGGTCTCGACAAACTCTTATTCTTCTCGTGGCAACAAAAGACTTCATATCTTCCACCTAGTCACCTGCGCGATTACACATCCGAGCTAAGCCCGAGAGCTTAGTAGTACAAATATAAGATATAAACATACAATATAGAAATTCTAACAATTAATGAAATATCACTTCCATGTACCATTAAATTCTTATCATGTTTTTATTTGCGTTCTTAACTGCACCATTCATATATCTTGTCTAATTTCGTATGTTATCTACATATATACATATCATTATCACCAACCACAGATCCATCACTAATACTCACAATCAATATATCAATACACACATTTCGTATCATATTTCATAACATTTTATGTCCTTATTTTATTCACAATTCACTAATCATGAATCACATTACCAACAAAGGCCACCATAGATCTCATTACTCATTTATTTCAACATTTGTATATCACATTGAAAACAAAGACAGACTCGGGTCCAAAAACACTAATATGCCATTCAACTTTCAGAGTTAATGTTTTGGTTTAATTTATCATTATCCCAACTAGGCTTCAAGGATTTAGGTTCAACCAAGCTTCAAGGGGAACAAAGCATGCTAAGTATCAACCCAACTTGGCTTCAAGAACCAATCCAACCTAGCTTCAAGGGTTGTAACATCTCAATTAGGCTTCAAGGATTTAACCCAACCAAGCTTCAAGGGGAGTAAAACATGTTAAACTTCAACCCAACTTGGCTTCAAGGATCAATTCCAACCTAACTTCAAGAGATTGTTACTAATATTAGGCATGCCACCAACAACAAACTCTGAAAATGGAATAACACATTAGCCACACAATTCATTTATCAATTTCATTCTCAGTTGAATCATCATAGCCAATCGCAATGGCGTCATATATCATTTGAATCATCATAGCCAATCACAATGGCTTCATATATCATTTGAATCATCATATTAATATAAAACATCAATTACATTAACTAAACCAACATATCATTATTCAATCATCTAGGCATGCTTCAATCCTATCATTCACCTCATTATAACTCAAAACATTAGTTACACAACTCTTTATGTCTCAATTTACATTAAGGTAATTCATCATAAAAGTATTTACAATAATAAATTGCATTGCACATACCTTTTTGAATGATCCTCATCTCTTCCACACTATACAAGTCATAATACTAGTCACATTATAATACTTCATCACTCAAGTATACATAATCAAACACATTAAACATCCATTAAGAATGATCATCATTGATATACACATATATAATTTACCTTATTCTTAGATTTAGAATCCTCAATATACATTTGTTTAGGTCATCTTTGTTTTAAGTATATTCAAAGTGTAAATACAAAAAGACCTTGGAAGGATTCAACAATGTGAGAAAGGCAAGGAACAAATCACAGTAGCAAACACACTCAAGGGACACGGCCAAGCTTGTGGCCGTGTCTCTCAACCAAAAGCAACAGAAACAAACATGGGCAAGGGACACGGCCGTGTCTTTTCCAAAAATCATCCAACACGGCCAAATTTCCATAGACTTGGCTGTGTCTCTCAAAAATCCTTTAGTTTGGCCGTGTCTCTTCCTTGGTTTGGCCGTGTCTCTCATGTATACAAATCCTAAATATGGCCAACTCTCTTTTGATTGAATAAAAACACATTATGCACAATACAACCTCATTCAAATGGTTGTAATCAATGTTATTAACACATATTCATCACAATATTGACATTAACACTATCTCAATCATACAATCAATCACTTACCACATCAAACCCTAAACCAACATCAATCTTCTTCTTTCAATATCAACATCCACTTAACTTACCATCTTCAAACAAAACCAACACCAATTTAACCTTTTTAACTTACAATCCATTTCAACACTTATAAACACATCTCAAAAACACACCAATTCATAATATCAACAAATCACAACTCATCTCAAACACAACTTCAACAATAACAAAGGAAAACAAGAAAGTACTTACCTTAAATGAAGAAATTTCACAAATCTCCAACTTAATCCTTTGATTCTTCCTTCAATTTGAGCTTAGAACATCACAATCCTCTCTTGCTCTCTTGCTTCCTCGTCTTTGGGTGAGCCGGCCAACACAAGAAAGAAAGAAGAAAAATCTCCTCAAAAATCAAAGTCAATTTCTCTTTAAATCTCCACCAAGAATTTCACATTAAGCAATTACCTAAACACCCTTCTTTACTTTGTTTTAACTTTGTTTAAAAAGAATTGCCCTTTTTGTAATTTCACATATCACAAGTTAAAATATCTTCTTACCTTGACTCCCCAATTGACCAACTTATATGTTATATATATTACAATATACACAGCATATACATTCTCTTAACACACTCATTTCCTTTGCAAAAACATATATACATTTAATTCAAATCAAAACAATAATTGTATCAAAACTTCTAGGCACACTTTGGGATATTACAATTCTCTCCCCCTTAAATAATTTCGTCCTCGAAATTATCCAGTACAGTAACAATTCATTCTTAACAAAACATCATCTTAATCCTCATAAGAAGAAACTTGATTAGCTTTCGAGACATAAGACCTCTGCTTAGTCCTTGACTTCAATCCAGGCGGATAACCTATAATCTTATAACACTGTTGAACATTATGTCCAGGAAGATTACAATGTGTACAAACAGGCCGTTTAGAAACATTGATATTCTGCCTATATCCACCAGACTGAGAATTCCTAGCATTGGCAGCATTTACAATAGGCAAAGATTGAACAACAGAACTAAGATCATCAGGAAAAAGATTCTCAGGATGCACAAATTGACGTTCATGTTGAGCAACTAAGGCAAAAACCTTATTAAGCGAAGGCAATGACTCCATTAAAAAAAATCTGAGACCTAACTGTGTTATAACTTTCATTCAATCCTAAAAAAAAAAAAACGCAGAACATAATCAGAAGATTGATAAACCCTAATCTTGTTAACAGCATTACAAAAACAAGCAGGATTACAAACACAACTCACAATGGTCTCAAATTAATATATTCATCCCAAAGAATTTTTTTTTATTTTATAAGAACTCAGTTACAGACATCTCTCCCTGTCAAAGACCATAAATCTTAATATTAATTATCCCCTCCTTATTATCACTTTCAGAAAAGACATTTATCACTCCTTAATTGATAATTATATTTTTATTTTTCACACACTTATTTCCTTCTTTAGCATGATCCTCATTTAAATAACTAACTCAATTTATATATGTTCATTCACATATTAGAATATTACATTATCATGTATATCTTATACTCCTTGTACAGTTATACACATTAAATCTCAATAATAATTCATAATTTTAACAAAATCCAGATCAATTGATCTATTTGTCACAATATACTAACGTCTCAATCTTGCTTAATTCAAACCAACAATCAACTTATTTTCAAGTTCTAATCTCTTTAGATCCATATTCAACCATTTGAAACTATGATCATTAATACCAAATCACTTCAAATTATCTTAGTACAATTCTCACAAAATTCTCACGATTATTTCATACTTATTTTATTCATAGTTCATTCACTTCAACTTTAAGTCTATCCACTTATTCACTTTACACCATAAACATATTTAGTGTAACTTTCAACCACATTTTATAATTTCTCTCATATATCATTTTCTCACATCTCATATCATTACTATATTGGCATAATTATTTTTCTATCACATGGTTCATTGCTTAAACCATTTTCACAATTCACTTCTCTTTCCATACTTTCCACAATTATAACAAATTTCTAACATAAAAGTTAGATAGTACAATTTTACCAATCATAACTCCTGACCCTATTTCTTAAAACATAATTATTAATCTCACCAAAACTGTACTACCGTCATGTTATCTCAGTCCCAATCGGAAGATAACAAAATTAATCGACCAAAACATACTAAACAAGTCATAGGATTATAAAAGATGAAGGGTCATGTTTGAAACTTATTAACCCATATGGTTCCTCTATTATTCTGTTTCCAACCTTTCCAATTACAAAACTAAATCATATCACAAAAATTACATATTCATTCTCTAAATTTTTACTACACCAAGAGTTAGTACATTTTAACTCCATCTCAAAATATTTTACTCTTGATTATCAGATCATCATTAGTCTAACTCATGCCCAACAATATTATCTTTAACATCTTCTACAGATAACATCGACAGATAACATTTGATCATATGCAAATTTTACACAAGTTTCATTCATTACTCCATTTCCAATCTATCTTTTATAACCATTTTCCTATACTATACTTCCTTATTTCCTTATAATCTCTTATTATACACATATATATAGAACATTTCCACACATCAATACTTTGAGCTCAAAACATTTTATAATAATTTAATTCAGTTGTTATCATAACAATTTCACTGTCCAATATTACTCAAGTCCATTTTCCTTATCTATTTCATCACATAATCTATATCTGCACAAGTCAAGATTTAATCTTTCTTAAATCTACTACCACATGCAATACCATTTTCAATACTATTAAAAATGCAATTACATAAGATAATAAACATATCACATACACATTAATAATGTCTCTCACTTTTCACATTCTTTACATAATACCATTTCATTCATATCGAAGAACTCATCTTCCTTATTCTATACATGTATACACATAATTATGTAATCTTATTAAATTTCTCGTTGACATATCATCTTACAAATTTAATATTTATTACTTTCCTTTTTATTTCACAACAAATTTTCATACTATCAATCTCATTACCAAATTCGTAGTATTCTCATATAAAATAATATTCCTTCAAATAACTCATATGTTTAACATACATTAAACTATCGATATTTACATAATCTTTGTCAACATTCCATTGAACTCTAAATTCTCAAATCACTATCTCACCTAACCTTTAATTTACAAATCTCATCTTTTCTTAATATCAACTTAAAAACAAATATGATATATATGTATACATATCACAAAACAACATCAAAACATATAATTTTCACAATTATTAAACTCATTTCAACAATCTAATGGTCACATATTACCACCATTAACATGAGTTTTTGCAATATCCAAACATATCACATTTCTAGCATTGAAATTACAATTAATAATACAAACAATACCAATTTATCTTCTTACTTAATCAATATTATCTATTTTTCTTTTTAAAATCTTAACTTTACATATCCAAACCTTAAATTGTCACGCTATGTCTATATCAATCAACTCATTCGATATTCCACCATACTCTCTTCATTATTATAACATGTCCATCCATATTACCCTTTCAACAATATTTCCTCTTTCTAATAATCCAACATAAGATTTATTAGTAAGGAATTCAAATTGTAGAGAAAAGAGTACATACTTTAATCTAGATTTTATTTTCAACTCATTTTCAACTTTATTCTCCTTTTCGTTTCTTTATACTTCAACACATTTAACAATTTACTTTACTTGAATAAATTCCCATTCTTTAATGTAGCAATTTAACTTAAATAAATTTTCTCATATTATTTCTTTCTCCAATTTTCATTCATGTAGAACTTCATCCACACACTATCATCCATCTCATATAATTCAAATACATTTCAATTCACATAATACCACATCCGAGACCAACCTAGGTGTTAATGCATATACATGTATTACCAATTGCATTTCAAAACTCTTCTTTTTAATTCATTTTAAGCGTTTCAAAACTTTTTCTTTTTAATTTCACATAGGCCGAGAATCTCGAACCTAAGCTCTGATACCAAAATAATTGTAACACCCCGATACTCCATATAAGTACTATACATATACCTGGTATACATACAGTAAGTATATAAAGTATAAGGATGTCACTTTTCGTTACATTTTTAAAACCTTTAACAGAGTTCAAACCACAATATACAAATTTAAAGAACATTTACAAAATCATTATACTTTTAATGATCTTACAAATATATCATAATCTTATCTTTATCAAAACCTCATTTATACATGTAAATATGCTCTTGTCAGAAATACATCATAGTTAAAAATTATACATGTATGCATCACCCTCTAGTTGGTCTCGACAAACTCTTATTCTTCTCGTGGCAACAAAAGACTTCATATCTTCCACCTAGTCACCTGCGCGATTACACATCCGCGCTAAGCCCGAGAGCTTAGTAGTACAAATATAAGATATAAACATACATTATAGAAATTCTAACATATAATGAAATATCACTTCCATGTACCATTAAATTCTTATCATGTTTTTATTTGCCTTCTTAACTGCACCATTCATATATCTTGTCTAATTTCGTATGTTATCAACATATATACATATCATTATCACCAACCACAGATCCATCACTAATACTCACAATCAATATATCAATACACACATTTCGTATCATATTTCATAACATTTCATGTCATTATTTTATTCACAATTCACTAATCATGAATCACATTACCAACAAAGGCCACCATAGATCTCATTACTCATTTATTTCAACAGTTGTATATCACATTGAAAACAATGATAGACTCAGGTCCAAAAACACTAATATGCCATTCAACTTTCAGAGTTAATGTTTTGGTTTAATTCTCACATTTATCATTATCCCAACTAGGCTTCAAGGATTTAGGTTCAACCAAGCTTCAAGGGGAACAAAGCATGCTAAGTATCAACCCAACTTGGCTTCAAGAACCAATCCAACCTAGCTTCAAGGGTTGTAACATCTCAATTAGGCTTCAATGATTTAACCCAACCAAGCTTCAAGGGGAGTAAAACATGTTAAACTTCAACCCAACTTGGCTTCAAGGATCAATTCCTGTAACACCACTTCCCGACCTACATATGTAAGCTGAGTAGAGGTGCCACACTAACCTAATGTTGCTACCAATTTTACTTAGTCAAATTTTAGTTCCGATTTTTACAAAATTTTTGCCATAGTTTCGCCTAAAAATTGAGTCCCAAGTGTCGACAAAACCGGTTTTTTTCTTATTTTTAAAAACATTTTACACAAACCAATGCAAACAAAATCATTCTCAGTACACTCCCAATAAATCCCCCTTGTAACCTCAACTACAACCTGCAAAAAGGATTTACACTTCTAGTACAACATAAAATAAAGGTTTTGTGACAACCCCCATATTTAAATATTACACAGCGGAAGTTATAAAATATTTACATATTTACAAATTCATATACATCAAAACCCAAGTTTTACAACACATAAAATTTATACATGATTGGCAAGTCTGCTCTGATCTTTAAGCTCCCAAAATGGATTCTTCAAGGTCTACTCTCACTAGGTCTTGATGAACTCTCGGGTTCAACTCTATCCACTCTATTACTTGCGCGATTAAACACTATCGCGCTAAGCCAACGGCTTAGTAAGATAAAACATGCTAATAGTATGCTTTAATGCAATACAATGCCACATATGCTATTGATAAGATCAACATTATAAATATAAAGTTAACACATAATTATGCATTTCACAAATCATAGTCATATGAGCATACCACATTCAACATTACTCAACAACCAACATCTTATTTCATTAACTCATAACATTATTTAGGACATTCATATAACCTTGACACCTATGGGCCCAACAAGTATTTAATACGATATTCAGAGTTCAGAGTTACTGCTTTGGTTCATAGTCACAATAATCACGCCCGTAGGCAAGTGTAACAGACCCAATCTCTTGGATCATCAACTCAACACATATGAGGAGATCCTCAACCCGGCAAGACTGTTACAAATCATATATCTCATAGTGTAACAGACCCAGTCTCTTGGACCATCAACTCAACACCTATGAGGAGGTCCTCAACCCGGCAAGACTATTACCTTTCATCATTTCTTAGGCATGCCACCCAAATCCAGAACTCTGAAACTGAATAACATATTAAACAAACAATTCATTTCCATTCTCAATTCTCATCACATTTAGGCAAACATGCCTTCTTTCTTTCAATTACATCATCTTAGCCAATAACAATGGCTTCACATTTCATTTCACAATATAACATCTCATTATTCAAGTATATATATATATATATATCTCATCCATGATCACATTATATCTCACATAGCATCATTCATAAATATCAACATTTCATTCCACATTACTCATGAAACACATTACCATTCACAATGCACAACATAACATTGTTCAATCTCAACAATGCAATTAGGGCAAAGAACAATTGATTATAACATTCATTGATTCAAGTGTGTTTAAAGTGTTTAGGGTTAGGTTTAAGGACCAACCCACCTTTGGAAAACCAAAGCAATGCAAAAAGAACAAAGAATTAAAACCCTAACCATAAATAGTACATTCTGGTTTTAAACTCCATTTTATCCTTATTTTGAAAATTTGTATAAAATAATCTACTTGACTAAAAATTCTAAAATTTTTACAGAATTTAGTTTTGTATCTTAAAATCATCCCTTTAAAATTTCAGATCAAACTGAACACAAAATCTTGGTCAAATAGTTCACCTAACCAGACTGCCCCAATTGCCCTGCATCCTGGCAGCAGTTCTGAACTTTGTGAATTCCATAAATCAAATTCAATCAACGTGGTTCCAAATTATTTTTCTCAAATACTAGACTCACTAAGAAACAACATATCCAAAATTTGATTGGATATGATTTTTCTACATTTTATTAAAAATCACGAAATATAGCTGTCCCAGTTAAGGTACCTGCTGGAACAGGTCTAATGAAAATAATCTTTCTAAACTCATAACCATTCCAAAATCGAATCAACATATTTTTCAGTCATTCTAGACTCATAGAGGCACAACATATCAAAAATTCACTTCAAGAACATTTTTCTAAAATTAATTAAAAATCATACAAGTCACAGCCTTTACTAATCCTAAAACAGAAACAATTTCACTAAACACCAATCTTACTCTTCCATCACCAACACCAACCCAACTTCTCATCTATCAAGCAAAATCAATACTTACAATCATATCATAAGCAACTTAATCATACCACTTCAAAAGAATTGAAGAAATTAGAGAAAAGATCTTACCTTAGTTAAAAACTTCTTACACTACAAAAATATTCGGCATTTGCGACGGAAATCTGCGACGGACATGTTTCCGTCGCAAATTTGCTACGATTCTGCGACGGATTTGCGACGGAAGGACAAGTCAGTGGAATTTTGAGAATTTGGTCGCAAATCCGTTGTAAATCCGTCGCAGATCTGCGACGAAAATAATTTCGTCGCAAATAATCGTCGCAAAAGTTGGCGCGGAAACTTGGCGCGAGAGAGAAAACACTAAAAAACCAATTTGCAACGGAGATCTGCTACCGTCTATTGCCGTCGCAAATTTCACTATAAAAATATTCGGAATTTTGCGACGAAAATCTGCGACGGACATGTTTTCGTCGCAAATTTGCTACGGATCTGCGACGGATTTGCGACGGATGGAGGAATTTTGAGAATTTGGTCGCAAATTCGTTGCAAATCCGTCGCAGATCTGCGACGAAAATAATTCCGTCGCAAATAATCGTCGCAAAAGTTGGCGCGGAAACTTGGCGCGAGAGAGAAAACACTAAAAAACCAATTTGCAACGGAGATCTGCTACCGTCTATTGCCGTCGCAAATTTCACTATAAAAATATTCGAAATTTTGCGACGAAAATCTGCGACGGACATATTTTCGTCGCAAATTTGCTACGGATCTGCGACGGATTTGCGACAGAAGGAGGAATTTTGAGAATTTGGTCGCAAATTCGTTGCAAATCCGTCGCAAATCTGCGACGAAAATAATTTCGTCACAAATAATCGTCGCAAAAAAATATTTATATAATATTAAATTCAATCTACTTTTAATAACAACAAATATTTATGATAACAATATTTATGAATATTTATGATTTAATAATTTACTAATATTAAATTTTAAATTAGTACTTAATATTTATGCCTTTTTAGTGTTAATTACTAATATTAAATTTTAAATTAGTACTTAATAATTATTAAATAGTAAGTATTATTTATTATACAATAATTTATACTTTATATATTATAATAACGATATAACTCTGAAAAAGGAAATTAAATACATATATAATAAGTATATATAATTAAACATGATTAATATTGTCAATATCGCATATTCAAATGTTCAAAGTGAAAAGGAAAAGCTCTGTTCAAGAAAAAAAGTGAAAAGGAAAAGAAATTGTTGATGCTATGAGCCTATGATATTATTTAGTCCAGTTCGTTCAAAATAATAAAAAAGTGAAAAGGAAAAGAAATTGAAAACCCTAATCCCTCACTCTTATCTCATCAGTTGCCTTGCGCCGTTCAAAATCTTAATCTTCTCATCTCTCCTTTACACAGCACACATCCTCATTCTTTCTCCATTTCCTCTCCTCACTCTCACACCGGCTGAGCTTGGAAAGCCAAGTGCATTGCAACCTGACAAGGGAAAGGTTGCCATATTTGTTGATTGCAGTCCAGTTGCGGATCCAACATTTGAGGTTGTGTTCTTTTCTCTTTTGCTTTCTAACATCTCCACCCTCTTAGTTGATGCGTGCTTGAAATTTTCTTTCCTTATTCAAACCAAATACTAAAAATAAAATAAAAAAATAATAAAAAGCAGCCAAATCCCACGTCGGGTGGTTGGGGGCCATTTTACCAACAACAACAAAACAGAAACACTGTCTTCCTATAAAACCCAAAGCTCTTTCATCTTCATAAGATCTCACAGCTCTCTGCTACTTCCAAACAACTCTCTCTCTCTCTCGCACTCAAAACTCTGTTTTTTCAATCAAAAATGGCGTTTGAAGGAGTTCTATTAGGCATGGGCAATCCTCTTCTCGACATTTCAGCTGTTGTGGACGAAGATTTCTTGAATAAGTCAGTTTTTTTTTTAATTTTTTTACATTTCTTTTATTGATTTTGTTCCTGCTTTGTTTGTTTGGTTGCCTAGAAAATTCATTTCTTATTCTGGATCTGTATTTATATGATACTAGTATTTGTTTTATGTTTATTAGTTTCCTTTATTGCTTGACAAAATGTGAAAATATGATAGATCCGAGTTTATATATCACATCTGTTGCTTACTAGTGTTTGAAAATGAGATAATTGAGCTGAATTGAATATAGAGGAATACAGACCTTGAATATTCTGTATTTATAGAAAATTAGATTCGAATTCAAGTTATTGTTAGTTCAAATGATTGATTGTTAATAATAGATTTGTTTTAAGTTCTGGAAAAGAAAGAAAGATTATTCATATATTTAATTCTCTTAACAGATATGAAATCAAGCCAAACAATGCTATTCTTGCTGAAGACAAGCACTTGCCAATGTAAGTTCGTTTCTTTTATCCTTTTTTTTTTCTGGTTTGTTAAGTTATTGTTGATTTTTGCTTTGAATTGTTGTCAATATAAAAATGTGATATCAGAACTGAATAATTTCATTACTATGATCTTGGTGCTCTGGTTTAGCTCAATTTTGAATTTTTGCTGGGAATTTGAAATATTTATTGATTCTTAACTGTTTCATCTTGTTTAAACTTTGAAGGTATGAAGAAATGGCCAACAATCCCAATGTAGAATATATTGCTGGAGGTAAAATTAGAATTTCATTGATTTGGAAGTTTATTACTGTCATTTTTTTGAAGATATTTCTCATCCTGTTAAGAATATATTGTGGTAAAGAGTCTTATATTGATTAAATACAAACATGTTTAGTGATTAATAAGGTTGGTTCTTCCAAATCTATATTAAAACTCAATATGGTAGTTATTGAATAACACGATCTGTTGACGTCTGTAAACTAATGAGAGTATTGCCTTTTCTTTTTTTACTTGTAGGTGCTACTCAAAATTCAATCAGAGTTGCTCAGGTTTGCTTCTGTAATTAGAATTTTCTTATATACATAAATGTATTGGATAAGTGTATGAATCGAATTAGAAAATTTACCAGCAAAATTATGTTATGGCATTAACTTCCAAGACCAAACTCAATATTAATCCATGTGCTATAATAATTAACTTTAGAAAAAGCTGCTAACATTCAAAGACTAAAATTGACCTCTGTTGAAAACTTTAAAATCAGAAACAAAAGCTTGAAAAGAAACAAAATTAGTGCAGAATTTAAAGAATTTGGCCCACTTTCCATTAACGGCATACCAACAACAAAATCAGATAGGCTAAAAACGTGGCAACAAAGAGCACAGTTTCAAGACAGATATTTATCAAGTATTTATATCATCAGCCACGATAAAATGCTTAAGCTTTTGTTCACTACTTCCAACATACTTCATTCATGGCTAGTTTGAGCTTTATCATTGGCATTGTTGGTTAGTTCTTGTTTCTGTTTTTCTGATTTCTTCCGATTTGAGTTTTTATTTATTTATTTATTTAGATTTGTTTATAATACCCATTTGCTAATTTAATGATTTTCAGGTAATATAATTTCTATACTTGTTTTTGCTTCTCCTATGTAAGTATCGAATTCTCCTCTGTTCTCCCCTGTTTTTTTCCCCTTCTTGAAACAGAGAAACAATACTAGCTTGATTAATATCAATGGTTATTGATTTTTAATTTACAGAAAGTCCATTGCGATAGTGGCGAAGAAGAAATCAATAGAAAATTATGAAGGAGTTCCATATATAACAACATTATTAAGTACAAGTTTATAGACTTTCTGTGGACTTTTAAACCCAGATGGTTTACTTGTGGTGACTGTGAATGGGACTGGTGCCGTATTTCAATTCATTTACGTCACTCTGTTTCTGATATATGCTCCAAAGAACAAGAAGGCGAAATTTTAGTTAGAATTGCTTTCAGTTTTAGTTAATTAGTAGTATTCTAATCAACTTTATAATTATCTTTTTATAGTAATTAATCAAAACCCTTCTGTTAATTTCAGATTAAGACGGCAAAATTAGTGGCTCTGCTAGACGTGGGTTTTCTTGGATTAGTGATAGCAGTAACTCTTCTAGCCATCCATGGCAATCTACGTTACTTTTGTTGGAATTTTATGTGCTGCATTAACCATAGGCATGTATGCAGCACCATTGGCGGCCATGGTAATTTAATTCATTACAAATTTACAATTCTTAAGATTTTCATAATTGAATATATGCAAATAAGAGCATATTTTCTTGGAAAATATATTGAAATCGATTCTCCTTCTCATACCGATACTCAATATAATGCCATTTTTTTCTTTTAAATTTTTTATTTGCCAAAAAAATTTATGGAATTGAGTTTGTAAATATTAACATAGTTTTGATGTTAATGTGTAATAGAGAATAGTGATAAAGACAAAGAGTGTGGAGTACATGCCTTTCTTACTCTCATTTTTCCTCTTTGAAGGTATGAAGAAATGGCCAACAATCCCAATGTAGAAAATATTGCTGGAGGTAAAATTAGAATTTCATTGATTTGGAAGTTTATTACTGTCATTTTTTTGAAGATATTTCTCATCCTGTTAAGAATATATTGTGGTAAAGAGTCTTATATTGATTAAATACAAACATGTTTAGTGATTAATAAGGTTGGTTCTTCCAAATCTATATTAAAACTCAATATGGTAGTTATTGAATAACACGATCTGTTGACGTCTGTAAACTAATGAGAGTATTGCCTTTTCTTTTTTTACTTGTAGGTGCTACTCAAAATTCAATCAGAGTTGCTCAGGTTTGCTTCTGTTTTCATGTTGCCCTGGATAAATATTTTTTATTTATGCTTCTACTAAATGTAGCACATTCTGTTTCTTCATCTCTGGTATTTTGTCTCCGTTGCAGTGGATGCTCCAAATTCCTGGTGCAACAAGTTACATGGGTTGCATTGGGAAGGATAAGTTTGGAGAAGAGATGAAGAAAAGCTGCAGGCAATCTGGTGTTAATGTAAATTACTCTGCGTCTTTTGTTTCCATCTTTAGGTTGTCTTTCTTGTCTAGGATTTAATTAGATTGCAATTTTAGGTTCATTATTATGAGGATGAGACTGCTGCAACAGGGACATGTGCTGTTTGTGTTGTTGGTGGTGAGAGGTTAGTTTTACCTTGTTAAGCTCATTTTGCAATTTGCATTTGAAAATTTCATGCATATGATCTGTTGACCATTTTTTCTTGCTCCCAATTATCATTACATGTTAATATGTCATTTTCAAGGAACTAGGAGCTATATCTACTTCATACTATACCTATTGTTCTTCTTATTATAACAATTAAGAACTTATTTATTAATTTGCTTTCTAACCTTGAACCTCAAAGCCAAATTAAGGAGGAAGAGAAATTGATAGACATTGATGCGACCAAAGATAATGGAATTCAAAAGGTAGAGGTTAATATACTAATTCACTTAAAACTTTGCCACTTTTAAAGCTTTTTAGTTGATGGAGAGAATTTTTTATGTGTCTATTTGATAATTTTTATGTGTTACGCCTAGCTCGCGATGAGAGAAATGCACACTTAGGAAATGAAAAATATTTTAAAATTAAGAAATATAAAACCATAGTTTATTGCTATTATAGCATATGTAAAAAACTACATATTCTTGCAGGTTAGGAGTGCTAAAACTAGGTGATTGCTTCTGCATGAGCATAATAATACATATTAAAACTGTAAATTACTATTGCTGCAATAACGTTTCTAAACGTATAGCTCTTTCTTCTTGAATGCAATTAATCAATACCTTACAATAACAGCAACAATATGACTGCTTGTCCCTAAATTCCAAAACCAATAAAAATTCCGAAGTAGTGATAATAATAGTTTTCTGAAAGTTACAACTATTTGTTTCTGTTTATTTCAGTTTCACTGAAGAAATATTGATATTGCCACTTTTCAATATTTTCTCCATGCCCTGATTTTAGAGTCTCAATTAGTTGATCTGATTTTTTACTGCCTTGGACTAGTATGTTTTATTACCTCTGTTAGCCTATGGAATCTCCGTTGTATCATATTAGGAGTAAATGTTCAATTAACTAAATCTAATTGAATTTAAATATTGAAGTTCAGTTTTTTTAATTGTTAATAAATATAATTTGTACATTAGCAAATTATTTTTTTCGTAAATGTTAATTATAGTTTTTATGTGTTGATTACTTGTATCATTAACAAAATGATCAATAAATTAACAAAATATGGCTTCTTGCGGTTCAAATTAAAGTTGCAAGTTGTTCAATTAATTGCATTTCTATTCACCTTGTATTGCCCACCAGTTGAAAATGACAACCTATTGTTTGTATTGTTGAATTTGCTTCTGCCAATTCAGTATTAGTGGTTTCGTGGTTACTCTTTTCCTTTGTTTTGTTCGAGCTTATGCTCAGTTAAAATAAAAGTGGAAATAGTAATTTAATTTTTTTAATTGAGCTAATCATGTATGGAATGCATGGAAGTTGAGCTAATCATGTAAAAGAGGCAGACAAGTCATTGCTTTGCTCCAAGGTAATTTTAGTTAATTTATGTAAATTAGCTCAACTTTCTTATTCTTTTTATAAAAAATCATCATTTAAATAATCAAATATTGTTAGAATACCTATTGATTATCACTAATTATTATCAGCTTGTGTATATACAAAATTCCTGAGTAGCTACACGAGTTGAATGAAAAAGCCTACACACCACGGTTAGTATTACTTTGTTAACGTGTATCATATTATTCTTTTCATTTACTCTTTTTAATATTATTTGCAGGTTAATAATGGTGATGCAAGTCATGATTCAGTGGAAAATGATAATTGAAGATCTATATTGTTATTTTCAAGATAGATTATTTATAGTAGTGTTCTTAACACTTGTATAGTTAAATTGTAAAATATTTTATTCTATTGAAGATTAATAAAAGAATTATTTTTATCAATGTAATTAGTGTTTTTTTAGATTGTGTTTAAATGTTCCAAATGTATTTATAAAGTTCTCATAAAATTAATTAATAATATAAATAGTTCCAATAAAAATCAATATTAAATTACTACGGATTTGCTACGAATCTGCGACGGATATTTGAAATCTATGACGGAATCTGCGACAGATACTGCGACGACAATCTGCGACGGAATCTGTGACGGCAATCTGCGACGAAATCTGTGACGAATTTGCGACGGAAATCTGTGACGGAATCTGCGACGGAATCTGCGACGGAAATCTGCGACGAAATCTGCGACGGCCTGTCGCAAATTGAAAATTGCGACGCCTTTTTTATTAACGGATCGTATCCGTCGCAGATCGGTCGCAGATCGGTCGCAAGACTTGATTTGCGACGGATCTGCGACGGATTCTGTCCGTCGCAGATAGCGTGTTTTTTTGTAGTGTTAAAGCAACACTTGAACACTTAATCTTTCTTCAATTTAAGCTTGAAATCATCAAAACCATCACTTGTCTCTTTCTTTCTCTTTGGCTATGGAGGGCCGGCCATCAACAAGAAGAAGAAGAAGAAATGGTGAAGAAAACACAAGTCAAACCTTCTTTAAATATCCACCATGTGATTTTATCCAAGCAATTACCAAAGTGCCCTTATTCACATAATTATCTTTTTGTCTTATATGTGCCCAATTAAGTAATTTACCAATCTCAAATAAATATCTTCTCTTGCCTTGACCAAGCCTTTTGACCACTTTATATGTCATATATATTAACATATACACAACATATAAATTTGTCTCTAAACCCTATTTCTTCCCAAAATACATATACATATACTTTCTCTTCTCAATTTCTTTTCTCTTACAATTTAACACATATATTCAATCCAATATATAACAATAACAACAACAACAATATGCAAAACTTCTAGGGCATAAATGAGGATATTACAATTCTCCCCCTCTAAAAAGAAAATTTCGTCCTCGAAATTACCTGATATCAACTCTGAAACAACTGCGGATACTGATCTCGCATGGATTGTTCACTTTCCCAAGTTGCTTCTTCTTTTCCATGATTTTTCCACAAAATCTTCACCAATGGCACTCTTTTGTTTCTCAACTCTTTCACTTCCCGTGCCAAGATAGCAACTGGTTCCTCTTCAAATGTCAAGTCTGGGCTCACTTCAATAGATTCAAAAGGCAACACATGAGATGGATCCGACCTATATCTCCTCAACATAGAAACATGGAATACATTATGAATACGATCCAACTCAGGTGGCAAAGCAAGTCGATACGCCACTGGCCCAACTCTTTCTAACACTTCATACGGCCCAATGAAATGAGGACTCAATTTCCTTTCCGACCGAACCTCAAAATCTTCTTCCAAGGAGACACTTTCAAAAATACCTTATCTCCAACATCAAACTCTATATCTCTCCTCTTCAGATCTGCATAAGACTTCTGTCGGTCTGAAACTGCTTTTAACCTGCCTCGAATCAACTTTACTTTTTCTTCAGTTTCTTGAATCAAATCAGGACCAACCAACTTATTATCCCCAAGCTCATTCCAACAAAGAGGTGTCCTACACCGTCTGCCATACAATGCTTCAAACGGTGCCATACCAATGCTGGATTGGTGACTGTTGTTGTAAGCAAACTCCACAAGAGGTAAAAACCTATCCCAACTTCCAGAGAAATCGATGACACAGCTTCTCAACATGCCCTCAATAATCTGTATCACCCTCTCTGACTGTCCATCCGCCTGTGGATGAAAAGCAGTGCTGAAGTGCAGTCGAGAACCCAAAGCACTATGCAAACTCTTCCAAAATCTGGAAGTAAACCTGGGATCTCGATCAGACACTAAAGAAGTTGGAACACCATGCAGTTTCACAATCTCATGGATATACAGCTCAGCCAATCTCTCCAAAGAGTAATCCATTCGAACCGGAAGGAAATGAGTTGTCTTAGTCAATCTATCCACAATCACCCATATAGCATCATGCTTCTTTTGTGTCAATGACAAAACAGACACAAAATCCATTGTCACTCTTTCCCACTTCCATTCTGGCACTAACAATGGTTGAAGCAACCCGGTTGGAACTTGATGCTCTGCTTTAACCTTCTGACAAGTGAGACATTTCGACACAAAATCTGCAATGTTTCTCTTCAAACCAATCCACCAATAATGCTGTCTCAAATCATGATACATCTTCGTATTACCCGGATGCATAGCAAACATTGATTGATGAGCTTCTTCCAAAATGACCCTTTTCAAATCAGCATCATCGGGTACACACAATCGGTTCTTAAACCAGAGACTCCCATCGCTCTTCACAATAAAATCTGTACCCTTTCCACTCTGACAATCTGAAACAATCTTCTGTATCTTCTTATCAGCCAACTGAGCTTCTTTGATCTGATCTAACAAAATCGGCTTTAATTGCAACTGTGCCAATAATGCACCATCAACACAAGGTACAAAACTGGCATGCAATGCTCTCAACTCAACAAGCAACGAGAGCGAGTAAACTGTTAAACCAGCTAAAGACTTCCGACTTAAGGCATCAACAACAACATTTGCTTTACCTGGATGATAGACAATCAAACAGTCGTAGTCTTTAATCAACTCCAACCATCTCCTCTGACGAAGATTGAGTTCTTTCTGGACACCCAAATACTTCAAACTCTTGTGATCAGTGTAGATGAAACATTGCTCCCCAAACAGATAGTGGCGCCAAATCTTCAATGCAAACACAATGGCAGCCAATTCCAAATCATGGGTTGGATAGTTAAGCTCATGCAGTTTCAACTGTCGAGATGCATAAGCTATAACTTTACCTTCTTGCATCAATACACACCCCAAACCTCTATGTGAAGCATCACTGTAGATCACATAAGGTTTACCTTCAACAGGTAAAGTAAGAACAGGCGCTTGAGTTAACAATTCTCTCAACTGCTCAAAACTCGCTTGACACTGATCCGTCCACACAAATCTCACTCCCTTACGAAGCAATCTGGTGAGTGGAGTAGCTATCAAAGAAAACCCTTTCACAAACCGCCTGTAATAGCCTGCCAAACCCAGAAAACTTCTAATCTCAGTCACAGACTTGGGTGGACTCCAATTCAATATAGCTTCAACTTTGCTCGGATCAACTCTAATACCCTCTACTGAAACTATATGTCCGAGAAAAGCTACTTGATCCAACCAGAACTCACATTTCGACAATTTGGCAAATAACTGCTTTTCTCTCAAAATCTGCAACACAATCCGCAGATGCATATCATGTTCCTCTTCATTCCGCGAATACACCAATATATCATCAATGAAGACCACTACAAACTGATCCAAATAGGGCCTAAACACCCTATTCATCAAATCCATGAAAGCTGCAGGTGCATTTGTCAGACCAAAAGGCATAACTAAAAATTCATAATGCCCATACCTGGTCCGAAAGGCGGTCTTAGGAACATCTTCAGCTTTGACTCTCAACTGATGATACCCAGATCTCAAATCAATTTTTGAGAACACTGACGCTCCCTTCAACTGATCAAAGAGATCATCGATTCTAGGCAAAGGATATTTATTTTTAATAGTCACCTTATTCAATTGCCTATAATCGATACACAACCTCATAGTACCATCTTTCTTTTTCACAAATAGAACAGGAGCTCCCCAAGGAGAAACACTGGGGCGAATAAATCCTTTGTCCAACAACTCCTGTAATTGCACTTTCAACTCCCTCAATTCTGCTGGTGCCATTCTATAAGGAGTAATAGAGATAGGAGTTGTACCAGGCAACAATTCAATACCGAACTCCACCTCTCTCTCAGGAGGTACCCCTGGCAACTCCTCTGGAAACACATCTGGGAACTCTGCATAACATACATCCTCTGGGAAGATCCAACCTCCTCTGGTCTACCCTCCCTGGATGTAGCACCTCCTCTAGAACTGAATCCTGGTCTACCTCCCCGGCTGGCACCTCTGCCTCCTCTGCCTCCCCTCACACTAGCTCGAGAAGCAGCAGAATCCACTGGCATCTGCTCCTGCCTCTCAGGACAGTCTCTCACAAAGTGGTCAGGTGATCCACACCTGAAGCATACCCTTGATCTACTATGCCTCCAACAAACGCCCCCATGTCTTCCACCACACTGGTTACACACAGGTAAGGTGGATCTCTGAACTCCAGGAGTAGGAGCACTCGCTACCGAAGCTGCAAGTCTAAATCTCTGCCTCTGGAACTGCACTGACCTACCCGCTGGTCTCTGGCTCCTACTACTCCGAGGAACAAAACTTCCTCTACCCTTCTTTGCAGAAGAAGACCCTGCCTCAAACTGGGGCCTCCTAACCCTAACCTCTTCCTCTGAAGCATCTGCAATAACTTGAGCTCGCTCTACACTTCGAGCTGCTGCCACAAGCTGTGAGAAATCCTGATATCTGGATCCAGCCACTAAGCACATGATCGAGGGCCTCAATCCCTCCTCAAATCGCCGACATCTATCAATCTCATCAGCAATGATACCCCCAGCATACTGACTCAGTCGAATAAACTCAACTTCATATTCAGTTACGGTCCGATGATCTTACTTCAAATCTAGAAACTCTCTTTTCTTCCCATCTTTATACTCCCTAGGAGTATACTTCAACTCAAATTTCCTCAGAAAATCAGTGTAAGACAGTGTTGGAGGATCATCCATAGAATGGGGCACTGTCTTCCACCAGTCGTAGGCATCCTTCTGTAGCAAAGATCTTGCATAGTCAAACTTCTCCTCTGAAGTGGCTTGCAACTGCACAAATACCCTCTGAACTCTATCAAGCCACTGTTCTGCTACAGCCGGATCAACTGTACCAAAGAAATCCTCTGCTCCATATTTCCTTAGCTTATCATAGTGCCTTACTGGTACTGAAGGCTGAGGGGGTGGTGGCGGTGGCTGTGGTTGCACAGGTGCTTGTCTCATAGCTTCCATCATAGGCCTAAACCAGGCTGGCGGAACCTCCTCCCCAGCTGGTCTACCCGACACCGAAGCAGGTGCCTCCTCAACACTATCAACCCTAGCTCCCTCAGCAGGAGCAATACTCTCGGCACTACCCTCAATCGACTAACGTGAGTGAGAATCCATCACAAACTAACACTGCAAACACAGCAGATTATATCTTATTAAAGATCAGAGACTACCAATCTCAAACGTATATGTTATTCAAAACCACTTTTTAAGTAAAAATATTCTTTTTATTACATTTTACCTAGGTTGAGAATCTCAAACCTAGGCTCTGATACCAAAAATTGTAACACCCCTTCCCGACCTACATATGTAAGCTGAGTAGAGGTGCCACACTAACCTAATGTTGCTACCAATTTTACTTAGTCAAATTTTAGTTCCGATTTTTACAAAATTTTTGCCATAGTTTCGCCTAAAAATTGAGTCCCAAGTGTCGACAAAACCGGTTTTTTTCTTATTTTTAAAAACATTTTACACAAACCAATGCAAACAAAATCATTCTCAGTACACTCCCAATAAATCCCCCTTGTAACCTCAACTACAACCTGCAAAAAGGATTTACACTTCTAGTACAACATAAAATAAAGGTTTTGTGACAACCCCCATATTTAAATATTACACAGCGGAAGTTATAAAATATTTACATATTTACAAATTCATATACATCAAAACCCAAGTTTTACAACACATAAAATTTATACATGATTGGCAAGTCTGCTCTGATCTTTAAGCTCCCAAAATGGATTCTTCAAGGTCTACTCTCACTAGGTCTTGATGAACTCTCGGGTTCAACTCTATCCACTCTATTACCTGCGCGATTAAACACTATCGCGCTAAGCCAACGGCTTAGTAAGATAAAACATGCCAATAGTATGCTTTAATGCAATACAATGCCACATATGCTATTGATAAGATCAACATTATAAATATAAAGTTAACACATAATTATGCATTTCACAAATCATAGTCATATGAGCATACCACATTCAACATTACTCAACAACCAACATCTTATTTCATTAACTCATAACAATATTTAGGACATTCATATAACCTTGACACCTATGGGCCCAACAAGTATTTAATACGATATTCAGAGTTCAGAGTTACTGCTTTGGTTCATAGTCACAATAATCACGCCCGTAGGCAAGTGTAACAGACCCAATCTCTTGGATCATCAACTCAACACATATGAGGAGATCCTCAACCCGGCAAGACTGTTACAAATCATATATCTCATAGTGTAACAGACCCAGTCTCTTGGACCATCAACTCAACACCTATGAGGAGGTCCTCAACCCGGCAAGACTGTTACCTTTCATCATTTCTTAGGCATGCCACCCAAATCCAGAACTCTGAAACTGAATAACATATTAAACAAACAATTCATTTCCATTCTCAATTCTCATCACATTTAGGCAAACATGCCTTCTTTCTTTCAATTACATCATCTTAGCCAATAACAATGGCTTCACATTTCATTTCACAATATAACATCTCATTATTCAAGTATATATATATATATATCTCATCCATGATCACATTATATCTCACATAGCATCATTCATAAATATCAACATTTCATTCTACATTACTCATGAAACACATTACCATTCACAATGCACAACATAACATTGTTCAATCTCAACAATGCAATTAGGGCAAAGAACAATTGATTATAACATTCATTGATTCAAGTGTGTTTAAAGTGTTTAGGGTTAGGTTTAAGGACCAACCCACCTTTGGAAAACCAAAGCAATGCAAAAAGAACAAAGAATTAAAACCCTAACCATAAATAGTACATTCTGGTTTTAAACTCCATTTTATCCTTATTTTGAAAATTTGTATAAAATAATCTACTTGACTAAAAATTCTAAAATTTTTACAGAATTTAGTTTTGTATCTTAAAATCATCCCTTTAAAATTTCAGATCAAACTGAACACAAAATCTTGGTCAAATAGTTCACCTAACCAGACTGCCCCAATTGCCCTGCATCCTGGCAGCAGTTCTGAACTTTGTGAATTCCATAAATCAAATTCAATCAACGTGGTTCCAAATTATTTTTCTCAAATACTAGACTCACTAAGAAACAACATATCCAAAATTCGATTGGATATGATTTTTCTACATTTTATTAAAAATCACGAAATATAGCTGTCCCAGTTAAGGTACCTGCTGGAACAGGTCTAATGAAAATAATCTTTCTAAACTCATAACCATTCCAAAATCGAATCAACATATTTTTCAGTCATTCTAGACTCATAGAGGCACAACATATCAAAAATTCACTTCAAGAACATTTTTCTAAAATTAATTAAAAATCATACAAGTCACAGCCTTTACTAATCCTAAAACAGAAACAATTTCACTAAACACCAATCTTACTCTTCCATCACCAACACCAACCCAACTTCTCATCTATCAAGAAAAATCAATACTTACAATCATACCATAAGCAACTTAATCATACCACTTCAAAAGAATTGAAGAAATTAGAGAAAAGTTCTTACCTTAGTTAAAAACTTCTTAAAGCAACACTTGAACACTTAATCTTTCTTCAATTTAAGCTTGAAATCATTAAAACCATCACTTGTCTCTTTCTTTCTCTTTGGCTATGGAGGGCCGGCCATCAACAAGAAGAAGAAGAAGAAATGGTGAAGAAAACACAAGTCAAACCTTCTTTAAATATCCACCATGTGATTTTATCCAAGCAATTACCAAAGTGCCCTTATTCACATAATTATCTTTTTGTCTTATATGTGCCCAATTAAGTAATTTACCAATCTCAAATAAATATCTTCTCTTGCCTTGACCAAGCCTTTTGACCACTTTATATGTCATATATATTAACATATACACAACATATAAATTTGTCTCTAAACCCTATTTCTTCCCAAAATACATATACATATACTTTCTCTTCTCAATTTCTTTTCTCTTACAATTTAACACATATATTCAATCCAATATATAACAATAACAACAACAACAATATGCAAAACTTCTAGGGCATAAATGAGGATATTTCAATTCCAACCTAACTTCAAGTGATTGTTACTAATATTAGGCATGCCACCAGCAACAAACTCTGAAAATGGAATAACACATTAGCCACACAATTCATTTATCAATTTTATTCTCAGTTGAATCATCATAGCCAATCGCAATGGCTTCATATATCATTTGAATCATCATAGCCAATCACAATGGCTTCATATATCATTTGAATCATCATATTAATATACAACATCAATTACATTAACTAAACCAACATATCATTATTCAATCATCTAGGCATGCTTCAATCCTATCATTCACCTCATTATAACTCAAAACATTAGTTACACAACTCTTTATGTCTCAATTTACATTAAGGTAATTCATCATAAAAGTATTTACAATAATAAATTGCATTGCACATACCTTTTTGAATGATCCTCATCTCTTCCACACTATACAAGTCATAATACTAGTCACATTATAATACTTCATCACTCAAGTATACATAATCAAACACATTAAACATCCATTAAGAATGATCATCATTGATATACACATATATAATTTACCTTATTCTTAGATTTAGAATCCTCAATATACATTTGTTTAGGTCATCTTTGTTTTAAGTATATTCAAAGTGTAAATACAAAAAGACCTTGGAAGGATTCAACAATGTGAGAAAGGGAAGGAACAAATCACAGTAGCAAACACACTCAAGGGACATGGCCAAGCTTGTGGCCGTGTCTCTCAACCAAAAGCAACAGAAACAAACATGGGCAAGGGACACGGCAGTGTCTTTTCCAAAAATCATCCAACACGGCCAAATTTCCATAGACTTGGCTGTGTCTCTCAAAAATCCTTTAGTTTGGCCGTGTCTTTTCCTTGGTTTGGCCGTGTCTCTCATGTATACAAATCTTAAATATGGCCAACTCTTTTTTGATTGAATAAAAACACATTATGCACAATACAACCTCATTCAAATGGTTGTAATCAATGTTATTAACACATATTCATCACAATATTCACATTAACACTATCTCAACCATACAATCAATCACTTACCACATCAAACCCTAAACCAACATCAATCTTCTTCTTTCAATATCAATATCCACTTAACTTACCATCTTCAAACAAAACCAACACCAATTTAACCTTTTTAACTTACAATCCATTTCAACACTTATAAACACATCTCAAAAACACACCAATTCATAATATCAACAAATCACAACTCATCTCAAACACAACTTCAACAATAACAAAGGAAAACAAGAAAGTACTTACCTTAAATGAAGAAATTTCACAAATCTCCAACTTACTCCTTTGATTCTTCCTTCAATTTGAGCTTAGAACATTACAATCCTCTCTTGCTCTCTTGCTTCCTCTTGTCTTTGGGTGAGCCGGCCAACACAAGAAAGAAAGAAGAAAAATCTCCTCAAAAATCAAAGTCAATTTCTCTTTAAATCTCCACCAAGAATTTCACATTAAGCAATTACCTAAACACCCTTCTTTACTTTGTTTTAACTTCCTTCAAAAACAATTGCCCTTTTTGTAATTTCACATATCACAAGTTAAAATATCTTCTTACCTTGACTCCCCAATTGACCAACTTATATGTTGTATATATTACAATATACACAACATATACATTCTCTTAACACACTCATTTCCTTTGCAAAAACATATATACATTTAATTCAAATCAAAACAACAATTGTATCAAAACTTCTAGGCACACTTTGGGATATTACAAGCTCTGTTTCTTTGATTTATAAGATTATACATACAAAACTTTGGTCTTTGAATATATTATAACTTGATCTTTGTTTCCAAAAATCTTAACATGTTCCTTCTGTTTCTTTTAAATATTCAAAAACCCTAAAAATACTTTCTATTTCCAAGAACCCTAAAAATACTTTTCTGTTTCTTCTAAACCCTAAGAACCCTAAATTTATTTCTTCTATGTCCAAAAGACCTTAATACGTTACTTTTCTGTTTCCAAAAAACCTTAAACCGTTTTGCTTATTCCCAAAAACTTTATAAAACTCTAAACTGTTTTCACAAATCTTAAAACCAAATATATTTTCCAAGACACCAAAAACGCTAAATCATTTTATTAATTCTCAAAACCCTAAAGTCTATTCCAAAAGTCAGTAGCCTTATTTTTTAAGAATCAAAAGCTTTAACCCTGATTAATCATTCTTTCTAAAATCACACAGTAAGCATTATTCTTTTAAAAATAACATTAGTTTCTTCCAATTTCAAAACCCTATTTTGTAAATTCTAAAACCTAAAATCTTAATTTTTAACACCAAAATCGCCGTATGGGCTCGTCAAAGGGGTCAACATTCATTTGTGCATTATGAGTCCGCGTATTTAACTTTCCTTTTTCCAAAGCCCTAATTTAGTAACTAAAATTCTAAAATCCTATTTTAAGATGCGAACCCTAAATTACATATTTATTGCTTTATTTAATTTTAAATTTGATTATGTAGTTTATTATATGCTTTGATTTATTTAATTTCAAAGCTTGATTTATTTAATTTATCATGGATGAATGCTTATTATATATTTTGATTGATGTTTAATATCTTTGATAATGATTTATTTATTATGAATGATTATTTACTTTTATCGATTTATTTTTTATTTCCAAATGTTGTAAGAGGTATGTTTCCACTTTGTGGGTACCTCATTAGTTAAATATCATGTAATCTAAATTGCTTTTATATTTTAGACCAATGTAAATGACATGTTTCTACCTTTCAGTGGGTGTCCTATTATTTTAGACATGGATGATGTAAGGACATGTTTCCATCCTTGGATGGGTGTCAATTTATTTGTTTTGCTTGGACATTGCTTTGGTTTTAATATAACGATGCTTTATTTCAATTGTTGCATGTAATATGGATAATATTGTTATATTTAAGAATTTTATAATATTAAGACCTATAAAGGTGGCCGGTTCCAATGAACCGGCATTGTGGGGATGCTGGGCCATTTCTCACCTTCCCCACACGTACCCAACTTTCCGAACCCATTAGTGGGGTTGGGGATTTCTTAGGATTCGAGTCATCCACCCCTTTCTTTTCTCGTCCCGTCCAGGTGGCGACTCCATTTTCTCCATACTTAGGTCCGTGTTCTCTAAGGTCTCGACCTAAATAGTGCCGAAGTCGCATGAACCATTCCACCGGGAGTGGGGGCAAAAATCCCCACTCACACTTAGGATTTAATTTAAACCTGTAATCTAATTACCCAAAATCTTAGTCACATCTTTAAAGAAAAAACAAAACCATAATTAAATTATCTAAAACCCTTTTTGCATGTTCATTTTTATCTCAAAAACCTTAGTTTCGAAAAACAAAACCCTAATTCTTATTCTAAAACCCTAATTTTCATCTCAAAAACAAAACCTTAATTTTCATCTTAAAAACCCTAGTTTTATTTTAAAAACCCTAAAACCCTAATTTTCATCTTAAATTTCCTAATTTTTTTTGAAAATTTGAAAATCCTAATTTTATCCTAAAAACCGTAATTTAATTATAAAAATCCTAAAGCCATGTTTAAAATCCTATAAGCCCTAATTTAGTATGTAAACCCTAAATTTGTATATATGATGCTTTATTTAAGATTAAAATTTAGATTTGATTATTTTATGTATATGATGAATGATTTATTGATGTTTTATTTATTTTGGATGATTCCTTCTATTTTTGCTTATGGTAAATGTTCAAATGACTTAATTTTATTTGGTTAATAATTTAAAATTCAAGGATGTAAGAGGTATGTTTTTCACTTCATGGGTACCTCATTTATTAAGTTCATTGTAATTTTATTTATTTTATGTTTTGGGATTAATGTTAAGGGGACATTTCCATCAAATAGTGGGTGTCCTATTTTGGCTAGTTTTGGATATTTGATATTATTGTAAGGGCATATTTTTATTATGTATGGATGCCATTTTTATTTATTTGTTTGTTTAGACCTTCATTATTTTTAATATATTGAATGTTTATTCATTTTAAACTGCATATAGTATGGATAATATTTTAATAAGTTTAAGAATTTAATAATGTTTAGTCCTGAAAAGGAGGCCGATTTCAATGAACCGGGAGTTATGGGGGTGCTGAGTCATTCTCACCTTCCCCATACTTACCCAACTTTTTGAACCCAATAGGAGTTTGGGCATTCCTTAGGAATTGAGTCATTCAACCCTTTCTATTTTTTAGGCCCGTCCGGGTGGCTACTCCATTTTCTCCGGGTTTAGGCTTGTGTTCTCTAAGGCCTTGAGCTTAATAGTACTGAAGTTGAAAGAACCATTCCATATGGCAGTGAGGGCAAAAATTCCCACTCAGAATGATGCATATAATGTTATGGATGATTATACTGGGGCAATTTTCTTTATAATTTAAATGCTTTAAACCTTATTATTATCTTTTCCTTCTTCTTTTTCTTTTTCTTTTCTTTCTGTGCACTGCATATTGTGGCTGCGCATCATACAATGCATGCAGACATCACATACCATAAGGCCCATCCATAGCACACGCGGATGCAGCATGCTACGTGGCCTGTCAACAGCGCATGCAGACATTGCATGCTCCTCCTCGACCCGCCCAAGTGGATCATGGATGCTGCACACCGTGTGGCCTGTCTGTGGTGCACACAAACATCTTGCACCACACTACACGTTTGAGGACTCTATAGGCATTCCACCTGCAGGTCGCGCGGGCAAGGCTTGCAACCTACATGTAGGGTCACTATTCCTATTTTTTGCCAACTTTTCAAAGCATTATAGGCTCTTTTCTATGAACTTTTAATAGACTATGTGACCATGAAACAAATTTTCAATCTTTCTCTACATCTATGGATTGCCCATTTGGACAAAGTGGATAAAATTAATATTGGCAGATATTGTATTACACTAGCTATTACTTTAAAAGGGGTGAAATTGGAGAATGATTTTATTCAGGCTTGTCCGAAAGTTTTGGACTCTGTGAATCATGTATTTAGATTTGAGGTTATGATGGAGGAGATATGTCCTACTTTTGAGGAGTTTAGTGATATCGTAGGGTTTAACATTGAATCTAAACTAGCGATTCCTAGACATCATACTAGTTATTTTCATACCTTTCAAAAGTTGTTCAACTTGCATAGGATACTTGGGACAGAGTGTTAAAAAAATTACGATTAAGGGCTTTGGCATTTTACTTGACCAGTGGTTTTCTATTCAAGGGAGATGCAGGTTGGGGTTTTATTGACTTGGTTCCACTAATTTTACAGATGGAGGATTCCCATTCTATTGGCACACTTTTGTTGGCTGAGGCCAATATCAGTCTAGAAATGGTTTATAGGGCCTAAAGGGATTTGTCTATGACTCCTATCATTCTTCAGGTGTGCATTATATATATATATATAATGTGTATTGTTGCTTGCAGGTTTGGTTGAGGGATCATCTCTATATTGTGGCCATGCCATCTTAACTTCCTTATTCTCCCTTTACTTACAAAAGTAGGTAGATTCTCATTCGCCATGATTCAGAGAGGGCATGGACCTCATGGTTGCTAGAGATTAGCCCAAATGAGGTTTTATGGTATTGTCCTTGATATCAGATCCATTCTTTCATGACCAAGAGCTTTGGTTATAGGGTTGTCTACTTGCTGTGCTTGTCCATAATGACATTCTACCTAGGGAACCTGATTGTCTGACAAATGTGTCATGCTCAGGGAGTTCCACCTAATGGTATAGCTTTATGAGCGGGGATTTTTTCCCCCACTCCCATATGGAATGGTTCTTGCAATTTTGACACTATTAGGTGTGGGGCCTTAGAGAACACAGGCCTAAGCCCATAGAAATTGGAGTTACCACGAAAAAAAGAAAGGGACAGATGACTCGATTCCTAAGGAATCCCAAACCCCTAATGGATTCGGAAAGTTGGGTATGCGTGGGGAAGGTGAGAAATGGCCCAGCACCCCTACAGTGCCCAGTTCACTAGAACCGGCCTCCTTTTTAGGTCTTAATATTATAAAATTCTTAATTACTATGAAATAATCCATACTATATGCAATAATTAAAATAAAAGTATCATTGTATTAAAATCAAAGCAATGTTCAAACAAAACAAATAAATAGACACCCATTCGAGAATGGAAACATGTCCTTACATCGCCCATGTCTAAAACAAAATAGGACACCAAGCGAAAGGTGGAAACGTGTCCTTTACATTAATCCCAAAATATGAAAATAACTTAAATTACATAAAGATTAATTAATGAGGTACCCAATCATGGAAACATGCCTCTTACATTATTAATACCAAGATAAACAAATAATAATAATAATAAAGAAAACATCCATCCATGATAAAATAAACAAATCAAACATCAAAATCAAATAAATCAATCATCAAAACATATAATAAACATGCATCTTACTTAAATAAAGCAATAAATAAATATATAAATTTAGGTTTACATCTTGAATTAGGATTTCTTGAATAAAATTAGGGTTTAGAGGGTTTATTTTTAAAAATTAGGGTTTTAGGGTTTAGATTTAAAAACTAGGGTTTAGAGTTTAAGAAACGATTATGGTTTATGAAAATAGGGCTAAAGTTATTTACATTGAAAAATATAGTTACTCTTAGTATTTGCTTTGCATGAAAGATATGAACATTCGCCAAAATTTAATATGATGTATTTAAATAAATTTAAATTTAAAGACGTACCTTCGATTGTTGATTCCACCAATAACCAAAGTTTGATCCAAATGGAACGTTTGCACCAGCCTTATATTAGTTGGTTGAATCGAGAACAAGACAGTGAGTTAAACTATTGCCTTGTTAATTCATTCTCTTTGTTTAATATTTGATTGTTGTTGCTCTTTGATCTCTGCCTCTTTTCTTTCTGTTCGTTCCCAAAGTCCAAAAAATCAAAGTCCCAAAAGTTTGAATAAATTTTCCAAAGTCCCTAAATAATTTGAAGACTGTCTCTCCAAAAATTCCAAAAGTCCTTTGCTCTTTCGATAATTGCTAAAATCTGAGTCTCTGAATAAATTACTAAAAGTCTAAAAGTTTTCGCCCTCTCTTTTGGCCATCCAAACTTTTGAAAGCCCAATCCTTGTTTTTATATTTTTTAACATGTTTTTATATGAAAATCAAAAGCCTAATACTGGTTGATTAAGAAAATATAAACTGTTAAGGACATAAAATTTAAAAACTGAGATAAATAAGGTTTTGGCCAAATTGGCAAGGCGCGGGCTTCCACGGGCTGCTGGGGCACTGGGGCATGTGCCATTGTGAGGTATTGCATGCTGCTATATTGTGAGGATTGACAAGGAATATGTTGCAAGCCAATTCGTCGTAGGCCTCTCGGCCTGCGGCAAATTGCCTGCCCCGTGGCAGTGCTGTCGCGTGCCGTTAGCCAATTGGTCTGATTTTATTTTTTATTTTTATTTTATTTTTATTTTATTATTAAAAATAAATATTTAAAATTTTTTTTCTCTTTTTTTCTTTGAAATATATTAAATAATAAATAATAAATAATATAAAAATCATTTCAGACTGTTTTAAAATTTTTAACTGGACTTTGTAACACCCCGATATTCCATATAAGTACTATACATACACCTGGTATACGTACAGTAAGTATATAAAGTATAAGGATGTCACTTTTCGTTACATTTTCAAAATCCTTTAATAGGGTTCAAACCATAATACATAAATTTAAGGAACATTTACAAAATCATCATACCTTTAATGATATTATCTTTATCAAAATTTCATTTATACATATAAATATACTCTTGTCAGAAATACATCATAATAAAAAAAAATTATACATGTATGCATAACCCTCTAGTTGGTCTCGACAAACTTTACTCTTCTTATGGCATAACAAAAGACTTCATATCTTCCATCTATATACCTGCGCGAATAAACACCCGGGCTAAGCCCGAGAGCTTAGTAGTCCAAATATAAAATATAAACATATAGTATAGAAGTATTGATATTTAATGATACATCGATTCAATATATAATTAGTTCTTATCATATCTTCTTTTCTTTTTAATTTTATCTTTAATATATCCTAGCTAATTTCATATATGATGTATATATATACATAATATTATCACCAACCCCAATGCATCACCAATACTCAAAACCAATATATTAATACCCCTACATTATATATATACCACACCAACCATTATTGCAATACACACTTTACATATCATACCAATTATTATTGCAATACACACATTACATATCATACACTCATTATTGCAATACACACATTACATATCATATAAATCATAAATCATATTTCCAATAAAGACAACCTTTATCATCAACCACAATTCATTTACATATTACACTTAATAACATTATATTATTCACAATTCACCAAGCATAATTCATTATTAATACTCACAATCAATATTTCAATACTTGCATTTCACATTGACAATAAAGACAGACTCGGGCCCAAAACACTAATATGCCATTCGACTTTCAATAATTATATCATCATTCATTATACTCCTTCAAGTTCATCGCTATAGCCAACAACCATGACTTTATATACGTACCCTTTCCCAACCAGGTCGGTTGCCCTCCAATCCCAAGGGTCCGCAGGAGGCAAAAAGGCACGTATAACATTATCAGTAACATACCTTTCCCCATCCAGGTCGGTTGTCCAAGTTCGGTTGCCCATCCAATGGGTCCGCATGGTTCCGCAGGAGGCAGATAGGTTCATATAATATTCACTGTATCGAACCTTTCCCCAACCAGGTCGGTAGTCCAAGCTCAGTTGCCCAGCTCTCTGGGTCCGCATGGTACCGCAGGAGGCAGATAGGTTCGCTCATTTATATCCTTTAACATTACTTTCTCAATTCATTTCCATCATTATCAAATAGGCAAACATGCCTCACATATCTCAATTGAATTGTCATAGCCAATCACAATGGTTTCATATCATATCATATCTCAATCCATATGATACATATAGCGTCATTGATATCACATTTCAAAATATATTATTCATATAATACATTGCCATACACAAGATTCACAATGCATATAACATAACATTTTCTCACTTCTCAAAACACATTAACATCATTCATTACTAGAGCATTTATCATAACAAATTGCACATACCTTAAGAATGATCCTCATTTCTTCCTACCTTTCCCATTTCATATTTCATCCTTTATATATATTCTTCATTTACATTCACAATATAATAGCTTATTTAACACTTTCATCCCGATGTGTTAATGTTCAAAGACATATAAGGATATACAATCAAATAGGGTTTATGCTTACCTTGTTAAGGATCTTCACATCCTTCACATCATTCAATCATTTCCTTAGTCCAATTATGTTAACAATATAATAGATCACTTAACACATTTGCAAACAAATGTGTTAAGCCTCAAATTATGTAATTAAATACAATCATATGTATTGGTACTTACCTTATGAACACTCACACAACTCTAAGCAATCCTTTCTTCATAAGATTTCTCACTTCTCAAACTAGGGCAAATCACCTTCTTCAAACCCTAATCCAAAAGGAATATTAGCAAAATGACCATATGAATAGTACATTCTGGTTTTAGACTCCATTTTATCCTTATTTTGAAAAATTGTATAAAATAATCTAATTGACTAAAAATTCTAAAATTTTTACAGAATTTAGTTTTGTATCTTAAAATCATTCCTTTAAAATTTCAGATCAAACTGAACACAAAATCTTGGTCAAATAGTTCACCTAACCAGACTGCCCCAATTGCCCTGCATCCTGGCAGCAGTTATGAACTTTGTGAATTCCATAAATCAAATTCAATCAACGTGGTTCCAAATTATTTTTCTCAAATACTAGACTCACTAAGAAACAACATATCCAAAATTCAATTGAATATGATTTTTCTACATTTTATTAAAAATCCCGAAATATAGCTGTCTCAGTTAAGGTACCTGCTGGAACAGTTCTAATAACAATAATCTTTCTAAACTCATAACCATTCCAAAATCGAATCAACATATTTTTCAGTCATTCTAGACTCATAGAGGCACAACATATCAAAAATTCACTTCAAGAACATTTTTCTATAATTAATTAAAAATCATACAAGTTACAGCCTTTACTAATTGTAAAACAGAAAAAGAATTCACTTAACACACTCTTACTCTTCCATCACCAACACCAATTCAACCTTTTAACTTACAATCAATTTCAACAATCATAAACACATCTTAAACACACCAAATCATAATCTCAATAAATCAAAACTCATTTCATACACAACTTCAAAAATAACAAAGGAAAACAAGAAAGTACTTACTTGAATTGAAGAGATTTCACAAATCTCCAACTCAAACCTTTGATTCACCCTTCAATTTGATGTTTAAAATAATAACTCACTCTTGCTCTCTCTTTGTTTTAGATAGCCGGCCAACCATGGAGAAGAAAAGAAGAAGAAATGAAGAAAAGACAAAGGATTATCTCTTTAAATCTCCACCATGCATTTCTTACACAACAATTACCTAAATGCCCTCATCCATTTAACTTAACTCTTGTCTTATATATGCCCATTTTGGTAATTGCACAAATCACAAACAATAATATCTTCTTACCTTGACTCTCCATTTGACCACTTTATATGTTATATATATTACAATATACACAACATATACATTCTCTTAACACACTTATTCCCTTTGCAAAAACATATATACATTTAATTCAAATCAAAACAACAATTGTATCAAACTTCTAGGCTCACTTTGGGATATTACAATTCTCCCCCTCTAAAAAGAAATTTCGTCGTCGAAATTATTCAGTACAATAACGATTCATTCTTAACAAAACATCATCTTGATCTTCATAAAAAATAAAAAAAAACTTGATTAACCTTCGAGACATAAGACCTTTGCTTAGCCCTCAACTTCAATCCAGATGGATAACCCATAATCTTATAACATTGTTGAACATTATGCCCAAGAAGATTACAATGTTTACAAACAGGCTGTTTAGAAGCATTGATATTCTGCCTATATTCACCAGACTGAGAATTCCTAGCATTAGTAGCATTCACTATAAGCAAAGATTGAGCAACAGAATTTAGATCACCAGGAAAAAGATTCTCAGAATGCACAAATTGATGTTCATGTTAATCAACTAAGGCATTGGCTCCGTTAAAAGAATCTGAGACCTAACTGTTTATAACTTTTATTCAATCCTCTTAAAAACAAATGCGGAACATGCTCAGAAGATTGACAATCCTTAATCTTGTTAACAGCATTACAAGAACAATCAGGATTACAAACACAACTAACAATCGGTCTCAAAATTAATATATTCATCCCAAAGAAATATATATATATATATATTTTATAAAAAGAACTCAGTTACAGACATCTCATCCTGTCAAAAACCATAAATCTTTATATTAATTATCCCCTCCTTACCATCACTTTCAGAAAAGACATTTATCAAACCTCAATGGGTAACAAAACTCTTATTTTTCACAACTGATTTACTTCTCTAGCATGCTTTTCAATTAACTCATATATTAATACACTACTATAACTCCATTCATTCATGCCCAATTACACTTTAAAATTTTATATCATATATATTATCATGTATATCTTATATTCCTTGTACCGTTATACACATTAAATCTCAATCATAATTCATAACTTTAACAAAATCCCGATCAATTGATCTATCTGCCACAATATACAAATATCTCCATCTTACTTGATCCAAACCAACAATCAACTTATTTTCAAGTTTTAATCTCTATAGATCCATATTCAATCGAATCATTATGATAACAAATCACTTCAAATTATCTTAATATAATTCCCACAAATTCTCATAAACATTTTATACCATATTTACTATTTATAATTCATTCATTTAAACCTCCAGTCCAATCATTTATTTATTATATACCATAAACATAGTCAGTATAACTCTCAATTACATTTTATATTTCTTCCTTTTTAATATTTCCTCATATTTCATATCATTGTTATCTTTACATAATCACTTTTCTAACCATTCTTCTAAATTCAATACATTTACACAGTTTTCTTCTCTTTCTATACTTTCATAATTATAAACAAATTTATAACATAAAACTGATAAGATACAATTCTACCATTCATAACTCCTAATCATGTTTCTTGAAACACAATTATCAACCTCACCCTCAATAATATTACAATCATATCATCTCAGGCCCAAATCTGCTGATACAAAATTAGCCAGCCGATTACACTAACAAATCATACGACCAGAGTATATTTAATGGTCACGTTTGTAGTTATAATTCAATATTGCTCCTCTATTATTCTTCTTCAAACATTTCCAATTACAATACTAAATTTACATATTCCTTTTCTATACTTTTTCTATCTCCAAAAGTCAACATATCTCAACTTTGTTTCAAAACAATTTGCTCTTAATTACGAGATCATCATTAACCTAACTCACGTCAACAATATTCTTTATAACACTTTTATGCACAACATTTACTCATATACAAATTTCATTCATTACTCCATTTCTAATCTATTTCTTGTAGAACTTTTCATACATTATACTCTTCTTGATATTGTACACATATACATAGAATATTTTCACGTGCATAATCTTTGAACCGGAAAACATTTTATGATAGTCTAGCTCAGTTATTATCATAACAATTTCATCATCCAGTATTACTTGAATCCTTTATCACTCTTCATTTCATCCCATTATCTAACTTTACATAGGTCAAGACCTAATCTCCCATAGGTCCACTAATACATGTCATATCATTTTTCCATACCATTAGTCAAGTAGTTATATCACATTCACATTCATAGGTCACATTCACAATGTAACTTACTTCCCACATTTCTTATACATGCATACCCACAATCATACAATTATATTTAATTCCTCTTTTACATACCATCAACACAATTTAGCATTGGTTACTATTCATTGAACAATATCATTCTTATTCCTTTTGACATGACTTAAATTATTTATCAACTCAACATATATATGCATTCTTACTATAATAATACCTCACAAAATCTTAGTCACATTACTAAGGTGACATCTCTCTCACATTTATTTTTAAATGCATTTAGTATACCACCTTTATACCCATTTGTTTACCCTTCAACTTATATATATCACTCACATATTTATACATATGTACATTACATCCAATCATATACATATTGAGCCCATTAACATCTATACATTTTCCAAGTCTAGTTATCACAAATCTCAATTTCTTGAACCAACATTGCTCAATCCAATTCTCACTATCAATTTTATCACATGACCTAGCTTTGCACAAGTTTGTCAATGCAATCATAATCATTCTCATATTATCAATCACATTATCATATTCATAGTAATCTCATATTCAATAATACCCATTCCACCAAGCTCATAGATTTAACCTACATTAAACTATCGATATTTAACTAATCTTTATCAAATATTTCAAAGCATTCATCAAAGGATCACAAATTGACCAAATGAATAGTAAATCTGGATTTTCGTCAAAATTTCAGACCACTTCAGATATGCATTTGACCAAGTAAATGATCTTATTTTTGGCTGAAATTTTACAGAAAACTTATTTTATATGTTGACTAATTGCATGTAAAATTTTGTTGAAAAATTCATTCGTTTGCTACCCCAAACAATTGCCACAAAAATAGTCCAGAAGCTGTCACTTTGGGACCATTTCGGCCCAAACATTTGAAATGCTTAGGATAGTTTATTTTTCTTTTGCAAATCAATATTAAGGCTTCTTTAATAGTAAAGTGAAGATTCAAACACTTACTTTTAACAACTTACTATTTCGCTTAAGCTTTAATTTTCCAAACTCATCTTTTCTTAATACCAACTTTAAAAAAAACATCTTATGTATATATATATCATAAAGCAATATCAAAACATATAATTTTCACAACTATCAAGCTCATATTGAAAAATCTCAAATATCACATATTATCACCATTACCATGAACTTTCACAACATCTAAGCATCTCACATTTCTAACATTGAATTCACAATGTTTACATTAAAATAATAATACCAATTTATATTCTTACATAATCAATATCATCTCTTTTTCATTTAAATAGAACCTTGTATATATATATATATATACCCCAAACTTTAAATAGTCACATTTTATCTATACTACTCAACTCATTCAATATCCAACCATACTTTTCTCATTTCAATAACATATCTTTCAATATTTGCAATCCAACATTATTTCCTCTATCTAACAAACCCAACATAAACTTTAATATGAAGAGATTCAAAGTGTAAAAGGAAGAGTACATACTCAAATCTAAATTTTGTTTCTCACTCATTTTCCACTTTATTTTCCTTTTTATCTCTTTCATTTTTATACTTCAACACATTTAACACTTCACCTTACTTGTATAAATTTTCATTTTTAATTTATCAATTAAATTTATATACATCCATATCATTTCTTTTTCTAGCTTTACTTCCATGTAAAACATCATTCACACACTAACATCCATCTCATATAATTCAAATTTATCCCACATCATATAATGCCACATCCGAGACCAACCTAGGTGTTAATGCATATGCATGTATTACCAATTGCATTTCAAAACTCTTCTTTTTAATTCATTTTAAGCATTTCAAAATTTTTTTTCTTCTTAATTTCACTTAGGCCGAGAATCTCGAACCTAAGCTCTGATACCAAAACAATTGTAACACCCCGATATTCCATATAAGTACTATACATACACCTGGTATACGTACAGTAAGTATATAAAGTATAAGGATGTCACTTTTCGTTACATTTTCAAAATCCTTTAATAGGGTTCAAACCATAATACATAAATTTAAGGAACATTTACAAAATCATCATACCTTTAATGATATTATCTTTATCAAAATTTCATTTATACATATAAATATACTCTTGTCAGAAATACATCATAATAAAAAAAATTATACATGTATGCATAACCCTCTAGTTGGTCTCGACAAACTTTACTCTTCTTGTGGCATAACAAAAGACTTCATATCTTCCATCTATATACCTGCGCGAATAAACACCCGCGCTAAGCCCGAGAGCTTAGTAGTCCAAATATAAAATATAAACATATAGTATAGAAGTATTGATATTTAATGATACATCGATTCAATATATAATTAGTTCTTATCATATCTTCTTTTCTTTTTAATTTTATCTTTAATATATCCTAGCTAATTTCATATATGATGTATATATATACATAATATTATCACCAACCCCAATGCATCACCAATACTCAAAACCAATATATTAATACCCCTACATTATATATATACCACACCAACCATTATTGCAATACACACTTTACATATCATACCAATTATTATTGCAATACACACATTACATATCATACACTCATTATTGCAATACACACATTACATATCATATAAATCATAAATCATATTTCCAATAAAGACAACCTTTATCATCAACCATAATTCATTTACATATTACACTTAATAACATTATATTATTCACAATTCACCAAGCATAATTCATTATTAATACTCACAATCAATATTTCAATACTTGCATTTCACATTGACAATAAAGACAGACTCGGGCCCAAAACACTAATATGCCATTCGACTTTCAATAATTATATCATCATTCATTATACTCCTTCAAGTTCATCGCTATAGCCAACAACCATGACTTTATATACGTACCCTTTCCCAACCAGGTCGGTTGCCCTCCAATCCCAAGGGTCCGCAGGAGGCAAAAAGGCACGTATAACATTATCAGTAACATACCTTTCCCCATCCAGGTCGGTTGTCCAAGTTCGGTTGCCCATCCAATGGGTCCGCATGGTTCCGCAGGAGGCAGATAGGTTCATATAATATTCACTGTATCGAACCTTTCCCCAACCAGGTCGGTAGTCCAAGCTCAGTTGCCCAGCTCTCTGGGTCCGCATGGTTCCGCAGGAGGCAGATAGGTTCGCTCATTTATATCCTTTAACATTACTTTCTCAATTCATTTCCATCATTATCAAATAGGCAAACATGCCTCACATATCTCAATTGAATTGTCATAGCCAATCACAATGGTTTCATATCATATCATATCTCAATCCATATGATACATATAGCGTCATTGATATCACATTTCAAAATATATTATTCATATAATACATTGCCATACACAAGATTCACAATGCATATAACATAACATTTTCTCACTTCTCAAAACACATTAACATCATTCATTACTAGAGCATTTATCATAACAAATTGCACATACCTTAAGAATGATCCTCATTTCTTCCTACCTTTCCGATTTCATATTTCATCCTTTATATATATTCTTCATTTACATTCACAATATAATAGCTTATTTAACACTTTCATCCCGATGTGTTAATGTTCAAAGACATATAAGGATATACAATCAAATAGGGTTTATGCTAACCTTGTTAAGGATCTTCACATCCTTCACATCATTCAATCATCACCTTAGTCCAATTATGTTAACAATATAATAGATCACTTAACACATTTGCAAATAAATGTGTTAAGCCTCAAATTATGTAATTAAATACAATCATATGTATTGGTACTTACCTTATGAACACTCACACAACTCTAAGCAATCCTTTCTTCATAAGATTTCTCACTTCTCAAACTAGGGCAAATCACCTTCTTCAAACCCTAATCCAAAAGGAATATTAGCAAAATGACCATATGAATAGTATATTCTGGTTTTAGACTCCATTTTATCCTTATTTTGAAAAATTGTATAAAATAATCTACTTGACTAAAAATTCTAAAATTTTTTACAGAATTTAGTTTTGTATCTTAAAATCATTCCTTTAAAATTTCAGATCAAACTGAACACAAAATCTTGGTCAAATAGTTCACCTAACCAGACTGCCCCAATTGCCCTGCATCCTGGCAGCAGTTCTGAACTTTGTGAATTCCATAAATCAAATTCAATCAACGTGGTTCCAAATTATTTTTCTCAAATACTAGACTCACTAAGAAACAACATATCCAAAATTCAATTGAATATGATTTTTCTACATTTTATTAAAAATCCTGAAATGTAGCTGTCTCAGTTAAGGTACCTGCTGGAACAGTTCTAATAACAATAATCTTTCTAAACTCATAACCATTCCAAAATCGAATCAACATATTTTTCAGTCATTCTAGACTCATAGAGGCACAACATATCAAAAATTCACTTCAAGAACATTTTTCTATAATTAATTAAAAAGCATACAAGTTACAGCCTTTACTAATTGTAAAACAGAAAAAGAATTCACTTAACACACTCTTACTCTTCCATCACCAACACCAATTCAACCTTTTAACTTACAATCAATTTCAACAATCATAAACACATCTTAAACAAACCAAATCATAATCTCAATAAATCAAAACTCATTTCATACACAACTTCAAAAATAACAAAGGAAAACAAGAAAGTACTTACTTGAATTGAAGAGATTTCACAAATCTCCAACTCAAACCTTTGATTCACCCTTCAATTTGATGTTTAAAATAATAACTCACTCTTGCTCTCTCTTTGTTTTAGATAGCCGGCCAACCATGGAGAAGAAAAGAAGAAGAAATGAAGAAAAGACAAAGGATTATCTCTTTAAATCTCCACCATGCATTTCTTACACAACAATTACCTAAATGCCCTCATCCATTTAACTTAACTCTTGTCTTATATATGCCCATTTTGGTAATTGCACAAATCACAAACAATAATATCTTCTTACCTTGACTCTCCATTTGACCACTTTATATGTTATATATATTACAATATACACAACATATACATTCTCTTAACACACTTATTCCCTTTGCAAAAACATATATACATTTAATTCAAATCAAAACAACAATTGTATCAAACTTCTAGGCTCACTTTGGGATATTACAGACTTGGTCAAAAAATAAGGTTTTACAGGTTGCCCCCTGCTTGAACGATCTGAGACTTCAGTAGAAGATAGTGAAAAGCAACATGATTTTGAGCTGATTCATATGAGGATGGATTCTCAACCTGGGTGAGCTCTGGACTCGAAAATGATTTGATTTGGGTATATGGACCCAAGATTGAGTTTGATTTGGGTACTTGGACCCAAGACTGGGCACTTGTACCCAAGATTAAATTTGATTTGGGTACTTGGACCTGAGACTAGATACTTGGACCTGAGATTGAATTTGATTTGGGTACTTGGACCCTAGACTAGGCACTTAAACCCGAGATTGAATTTGATTTGGGTATTTAGACCCGAGACTAGGTACTTGGACCCGAGATTGAATTTGATTTGGGTACTTGGACTCAAGACTAGGCACTTGGACCTGAGATTGAATTTGATTTGGGTACTTGGACCCAAGACTGGGCACTTGGGCCTGGGATTGAATTTGATTTGGGTACTTGGACACGAGACTAGGTACTTGGACCTAAGATTAAATTTGATTTGTGTACTTGGACCCGATATTAAATTAGATTTGGATACTTAGACCTGAGACTAGGTACTTTATTTGGGTACTTGGACCCGTCACTAGATACTTGGACCTGAGATTAAATTTGATTTGGCTACGAGACCGGGTACTTGAACCCAGGATTGAATTTGATTTGGGCACTTGGACCCGAGACAGGATTTGACTGACCTTTTATCAGTTGAGATTTCATGCTTAACTGGTTCCATTCTTTTTGTGTTCTTCCTTTTGCAAAAAATTCAACTATTTTTTAGCCAGCCCTTATATCTTCTCCTTGCCTCCTACGTGGTAAAATATTGAAAGTGAGTCTAAAAATATTTTGTGCATGTATAAACTCAAAAAATTGAGAGGAGAAACTTTGCCCCCTGTGTAGGCTCAAACCAATAATTTTCCCATGCAGGTTCTGATTAATGCTTGTGTTGTCTAGTTCTTCGTACAAGCATGCATTTCTTCTTTTGCAATTGGAGCTTCCTCCATTAATGGGCTTTGCATGTCCCCTGATTCAATATCTTCTTTCTATTTTTTACTTCACAAGGTGTTTGCTATTCACTTTGACAAATAATATGATATGCTTAAGTATGCATGATATGTGTGGATAATACTTACAATGGTTCCATTGACTCACAGACTGAGGTGATCAGCTGAAGTGTTCTCATTAACTCCTTCCAGATGCCTATTAAGGACTTACATTGGAATGACAGAAGGCTTCGTATTTTTGGCTTTTATCTTCAAGATGTTAAGGACATGAGTAGTGGAGACCCCAAGTAGCAGAGTCAGAGATACATCCATTTCAAACTATGATTTAGTATGTCAATTGGTAGCTTCTTCACAACCTTGCCAATAATCATTTTCTTTTCCCAATGTGTCCTTCAAGGTTTGATGGTTCAACATACTTTCCTTAACTTGAAGGCATTGCAAAATTTTTACCTTTTTCCTTTTTTTTTTTTGAATTTTGATGTTGCAATCAATTGTTGGCTTTGCTAAATCAATGTCAATTTTACCTCAGGACTCAATTTTTCAAATTCACATATCTATAACATGACAACCCTAGTTACCATACTAAACTCAAGAATCATTTCTATTTGAGCAAGAATTTTTGCACATTAGATAGGCATATACACATTGCTAAGGCAAAGGTCTCATTGAGTTTAAATATTGTCTATCTTATATGCATGCTTATTCAAACTATCTCCACTAATAGACTCTACCTACCAAGAGATATCAACAGGTCTTTAATAGGCTTGAAACAGGGTCTATAAGGGAAACGGGCTAAATGAAGGCCATTTTGAGATTGGAGCTATTGTGACACTATGGGAAAACCCTCACACTACAAATTTCATTTTTAGATAGTTGGATGCATGAAAAGATAAAGCTTTGAACATGGGTCTGGATCTTGATTAGGACAGTCTTTGCCTTTGCAAAAAGTTTGGTACCCATATTCCTTTCCTTTTCTTCTTTTCCCTTTCTCTCTCTCTTTCTTTTTTTTAGCATTTTATCATTTTGTCCTTCTTCCCTGTAGGACTGTCAAGTACAAGAGTTTCAATAACTATATTACTTTTCTTCTATCTTTCTAATTTTGGTTGAATTTATGGTTTGGTTGGACCAATTCAAGTTAGACTGTCCTCACCTTCTACTGCTTTAGGTAAAGGAAAACTCAGTTGGCTTTTCTGAATTGCCTTTTGTATTTTATTTTCTTTTCCTTTTTTTCCTTCATCTTCTTCTTCTTTTTTCCTTTCTTTTTTCCTTTTTTTTCTTCTCTTCTTTTTTTTTCCTTTTTATTTTCTTTCTTCCTTTTTTCATGGTGGTGGGTCCTATCTCTAAAAGAATTGTCTCGCTTGCACCATTCTATACTTTCGTTTATGGATGAGTGGAGTAGAGTGAGACAAGGATAAATCATTTGTTGTCATTTTAATGAATAAAAAATATAAGGTCTAATATTAGGTGAACTTCAACTACCCTTATGATCTTAACTATGCATTCCTTTCTTTGATCTTCTTGCCTCTTCACCTTAGTGATCATTAGATTTGTTATAAAAGTCACAACAGCTAGGGTAGGATATCAGGTTTACTAGCCAATAAAGAGTAAGCTAAAATTTATGAAGGCTCAAAGGGGCAACTAGGGATTGATATCTAATTGGGTGGATACTAGTTGTTGGCGTATTAAACAATTCCTAGATCATCTCTCCCTTAAATAAGTAGAATTCAATTTTGCCTCAAAAGTTTGTCAAAGCATATTCTAAGACTGACTAGACAAAGGTAATTATATAGGAGCCCTCTCTAAGTAAGCATACACAACTCAAGGCTATAGAACAATTTCCTTACCTAGTAAAGTCATTCAAATTATAATGCATAGATATACTAATTTATGATTATCAAGCTAGACTCGTCATTGGTTGAGCACCAAAGATGAACAAATATCAACAAAAATTTTAATGAAAGTAATTTATTCAAATAACCTTAATTTTAAAGACATAATTGTTCCAAAATAAGTACTAAAGAAAACAAAATAAAATGAGCAACACTTCAAGCTAAGGGATATTTGTTGAATAAAATTTCTCCTTATTTCACATCTTCAATACTCCCATCTTGAAAGCAGGATAAGATAGAATCTTCTTCCAATCCTCCTCCTATCATGAAGGTTGTTGGTGATGGCACTCTATTGAACCTAGGCATAGGATTATCCTTTGTATTCGGCTTATCAGGCTTAGGTAGCTTACCACTATCAATCAAATTTTGGATCTCATGCCTGAACCTCATACAATTGTCTTTCTCGTATCTAGGCCTTTGATGGAATTGGCAAAATTCCTTAACATCAAAGTTAGGTGGAAGAGGGTTAGCCAAAGGATGAGGAGTCAAGGGTTGCAACAATCCCTTCTCTTGTAGCTTATTGAGGACCCAAGACAGCAGCTTCTCCAATTTTGAAAAATGTCTCATTCCTTCTTGACCAGTGGCATTAACATTAACTACCTTTTGAGGGCTATGATTACCGGACTGATAGTTCCCTTTTTCATTCCTTCTTGCCAAAAAAGCAGTTCTTCTCCCTTTCCCACTCTTTAATTTGCAAACCAACTTGCAGAAGGTCTTTGAAATCCCAGATGAGTGTATGAGACATCCTTTCATGAAGACTAGGCAACACCCCTCTAACAATCATCCTAATTTGATCTTATTCATCAGGCCTTCTCTTGAGTGATGCAGCCTTATTCCTCCATCTCTTCACATAGTCCACAAAGTTCTCATTTGGCCTTTGTCGAATGGATTCAACTTCCGTTAAAGTAACCTCCAATTCAACATTATACCCATATTATTGAATGAAGGCTTTGTATAGTAAATCCCAACTCTTTTGAGTATCATCCTCCAAGGTGTTGAACTAGTTTTGGACAACAGGGTCCAATGAGAGCATAAAGTACCTTAGAGTTTGAGCCTTAGTAGGTCGGGCAGACTGTATAGCAGTGATGTACTGCTTCACATGGAGATAAGGGTTTCCAGTTCCATTGAATTTGGCAAAGGAAGGCATCTTGAACTTGTATGGGACCTCCTCATCTAGCTCAAATAACTTGTCAACTTCAGACATTTCTTCAGTTTTTAACTTCTTTTCAAATTTCTTTTCCAAATCAGCAACTAACTTCTCAACATCTGTAGACCCTTAAATTTTTACCCAGTCCGGTCCAATATTTTTTATATAGTCCAAAACAATTTTTGTGGTATTTTAATTAAATAATATTTATTTTAGTATTTATTTTTTATAAGTTTTTATCAAGTTAAAAATAATAAATAATAATAATAATAAACAAATAAATAAAAATAAATCGGCGACGAAAAAATTCATTGTCGAAAACCAATGGACGAACTGGCCTTGGGCCATTTCGCGAACAGGAAGCTCCTGTGGGCCAAATGGCCCACGGCCCACCCCTCGCAATTTTTCGATGCGGTTCCTCCCAGCAGCCTGCAGCAGTTTTTTTAGCCAGCAAAATTTTTCTGACACAATTTTTTCCAAAACCAAATTCTATTTGGTTTCGTTTTCCTTTTCCTAATTAATGATAAATTCCTTAAACAATTGGAATTAAACTTCCAAAAACTCCTATAAATAACACTAAAAAGACACAAAAATGAGGAGGAATGATGGGACTAGATTTAAAGGAGAGAAACTCTTGGAGAACTAGAACTTGGAATTTAGGACTTCAGATTTGAGAGTAACAAGCAAAGCCATTAACAATTTATTAAAGACAACAACTTTGCCTTTGTCTCCGTTCATCCATGAAGTAATTTTTGGCGGAACCAACTTACAAAGGTTTGAATCTCTAATTTCTTTTTAGTTTCTTACAGTAGCTTTGTTTTTTTTATTCATAAGATTATACACAGAAAACCTTGATCTATAAATATGTAGTAACGTTGATCTTCGTTTCATCGACAAAAATACTTTTTTGTTTCTCCTAAAAATCAAGAACCCTAATTTGTTTCTTTGTTTTCCAAAAATCTTAAATCGTTCCTTCTGTTTCTTCTAAAATTTAAGAGCCCTAATTCTGTTTCTTCTAAAATTTAAGAACCCTAATTCTGTCTTTTCTAAACCTTAAGAACCCTAAAAAATACTCTTTTATTTCTAAAAACCTTAAAATTTTTTTCTATTTCCAAAAGCTTTTAAAAAATCCTAAACTGTTTTCCTCTCACTTTTTTTAAAATTCCCAAATGTATTGTTAAATATCCAAACTCTAAATTTACCTTATAGTTTCTAAAAATCACATAAAGCTTTATAAAACTATAAACTATTTTCTCAAATTCTAAAACCAAATATATTTTTCGAAACACTAAAAACCATAATTAAACTTCAAAACCAAAAACAGTAAAACCCAAACTGTTAAACCTAAACCCTAAATTCTCTTAAACCCTAATTCCCCTAAAACCGTAAACCCTATTTTTCCTAAACCCTAATCCTTAAAACCTTAAAATCTTATAAACCTAAATATTAAAATTCAACACAGTAAGCCTAAAAATAATAATCCAGTAACCAAGAACTATAAACCTAATGTTTTAATATCCTAAAACCCTAATTTCATAATGTTACCCCTAAATCCTAATTTGATTCATGAAACCCTAATTCATTCCAATTTTTTAAAACTTTTACAGTAGGTTAAACAAATACTGAAATACTAAAATTCCAAAACCCTAATATATTAATTAAAGAATTTTAAATAGAAACAGTAAACCTAAATCTGTGTCTTTACTTGCTTTATTTTTAGATTTGATTGTGCAGTTCATTATACGCTTTGATTTAATTTCAATGCTTGATTTATTTAATTTCTCATGGATGGATGTTTATTTTATATTTTTATTAATATCTTTGATGAATGATTTATTTATGATGGATGGTTATTTACTTCTATTGATTTATTTAGATTTCCAAATGTTGTAAGAGGTATGTTTCCATTTTGTGGGTACCTCATTAGTTAAATATCATGTAATTTAAATTGCTTTTATATTTTCACCAATGTAAAGGGCATGTTTCTACCTTTTGGTGGGTGTCCTATTAGTTTAGACATGGATGATGTAAGGACATGTTTCCATCTTCGGATGGGTGTCCATTTACTTGCTTTCTTTGGACATTGCTTTGATTTTTAATATAACGATGCTTTTATTTCAATTGTTGCATGTAATATGGATGATATTGTTATATTTAAGAATTTTATAATATTAAGACCTATAAAGGAGGCCGGTTCCAATGAACCGGGCATTGTGGGGGTGCTGGTCCATTCCTTACCTTCCCCACATGTACCCAACTTTCTGAATCCATTAGAGGTTGGGGATTCCTTAGGAATCGAGTCATCCACCCCTTTCTTTTTCCTAGGTCCGTGTTCTCTAAGGCCCAAGCCTAAATAGTGCCAAAGTCGCAAGAACCATTCCACTGGGAGTGGGGGCAAAAATCCTCGCTCACAGTGGCGACTCCACTGGGGATAGGAGAAGTTGATTCCGTTGGTCTTTATATTATTCTATTCTTTCTTTTAATTATATTATCCATTGCATCATATTAGATTGCATCGTGTGCGTGAGTTAGGATGCCCGTGTTACCCATGTTGTGTTATGTGAGGGATACCATACTTTCACTCAAGGTATGGAGATCGAGCATGGCATAACCAATCATAGCCTCATACCTTTTGGTATATACTTGCTATGGGAACCTAAGCCTTTTTACCCAAAGGCAAAAGCTCATGTAATTGGCCTAGTTACTTTCCTTAGGATTTTACCCCAAATGCATGTTGTTTAACTATGGTTAGTTTATCTTGGCTTAAATAATGGCTTATTTGGTTTGCTCTTTTTCTAATATGACCTAAATACATTGTAAGCTCAAAATAAATTTTTCTTTAAAATCTGAAGGACCAAAACTATTTTCAAAACTTTTCAAGATGGTCTTTTGACATAAAACTTTTCTAAAAACAAATCAAAAATTCTTTTGCTCATGGCCCAAATACTAAGCCCAAAATCCATTTTTTCTAAAATCTTTTTACAATGGGCTTAGAAATAAAATTATTTTCATCCAACCTTTTCTTACAAAGAGCTTGCAAATTATTTAGGTCAATTATGAAATACGAAAAATCAATTGTAAGCCTAGTTTATACTAAGAAATAATTAATCATGGGCTTGTTTTGGCATGAATCATTAGTTACTTTTTCAAGTGAGAAATCTATCTATAATAAACCTCTTAATTTAGTTTTAATCCAATATAGCATAATAGCTACTATTAGTCGGTTGAATGGAATAAAACCTAATTAATGGGAATTATCATAAATTGATTTCCATTTTCAAAAATATAACTATTGGTTGAATCGTCTGAGGAAATTATTCGAAAATAAGATACCCCATGTTAGTATTTTGTTAACCATATTACCTAAGAAAAGAGACTCGTCATTCGTGTGTGGATGTTATAAGGTTGGAAGGAACGTCCTATTGATCCTTGTTTGTTTATTGTTTGTGCACACATGCATATATTTGCATCTCATATCATTGATCCCTTCTGGATCACAGACCTAGAATACGGTAATTCAAGAGCATACAACGACACCACCTACAACATTTCAAGGATGGATGCAAACCAGCTAATGGACATAATCGATGAAGTTGTCAAAGCTAGGATGGCCGAGCTACAAGATCAATTGGTTGAAATTATGAGGACCCAGTTGATTCAAATTCTGGAGATCATCAACAATGCTAATGTGGCATTTCCCATTGACATAAGAAAGAAGGGAAAGGCAGCATCAACGGGAAGCATGGTCACTAATAGAGATATAATGAAAAATGAGAGATCAATCCCTATTCTACAAGACCAACCGAACCATGTGCTACCTAAGTGGAGCAATAAGGGCGGCTATCACCCTAGTGGGCAAAGTCAAAGGGAAAAAAGAGGTGTTGAGAAAAATGCAGCAACTGAGCCAACAAAGAAGCGTAAATTTTCAGACTTAAGGGAACCTTTGTCTAAGATGTTAGAAAATCTAATGAAAATGGATTTGCTACAACCATTGGCACCTCAGCCTCTACATAAGCCTCTACCACCAAATTTTGATGCTAAGGTCTTCTGTCAATTCCATCAAATGCAAGGGCATGGGACAGATAAATGTAATCGATTAAGGCACGCAATCTAAGATTTGATTGACAGTGGAAAGTTGCCTGAGCCTGATAAGCCCAACACTAAGAATAATCCTCTGCCTGAATTTGGAAGGGCACCATTGCTTACAAACTTCATGAAGAGTTTTATCTTGTCATCTTGTCATGATATGGAAAGAGAAGCTACTAAAGATGATGTGCTACTAAGCAAGCTTGGGCTAATTTTGGATGATGAAGCAATGGCCCTTGATGATGGAAAAAATCCTTTCCCTTGAGATGTCTAAAAAAATGGAGTATCTTCGACTCTAACTCAATGAACTTTCCTTAGCTTGAATGTTGCTTTTCAATTTTACTTTCTTCAATATTTAATTGGAACAATCATGTTTTTTTAAGTTGTTTGAAATAAATTACTTTCATCAAAATTTTTGTTGGTCTTTGTTCATTTTGGTGCTCAACCAATGAGGAATCTAGCTTGATAATTCGTGAATTAATACATTTATGCATCATGACTTGAATGACTTTACTAGGTGAGGGAATCGCTCTATAGCATTGAGTTGTGTATGCTTACTTAGAGAGGGCTCCTGCATAATTACATTTGTCTAGGTCCTAGTCAGTCTTAGAACATGCTTTGACAAACTTTTGAGGCGAAATTGAACTCTACTTATTTAAGAGAGAAATGATCTAGGCATTGTTTGGTTAGCCAACAACTAGTATCCACCCAATTAAATATCAATCCTTAGTTGTCCCTTTGAGACTTCATAAAGTTTTAGCTTTCTTTTCATTGGCATATAACCTCAACAACCTACCCTGAGCTGTTGTAATACTTTTGACAAGTCTTATGATCACTAAGGTAAAGAGGTAAGAAGATCAAAGAATGGAATGCATAGCCAAAACTGTAAGGATAGTTGAAGTTCTCAAGACCATAAGGGTAGTTGAAGTTTTCCTAATATCTCCAATATATCAAGACAACATTAGAGTAACAAATGATTTGTCCCTGTTAAAGAAGATTTATGTCACTCCACTCATCCATTATTGGAAGTTCAAATTGGTACAAACAATACAACTCTTTTAGAGCTAAAAAAACAAAAAAAAAGAGAAGAAAAGAAAACAAGAGAAATGAGAGCAGGGAAAAAAGAAGAAGAAGAAGACAAAAAAAAAAGAAAAGAAAAGAAAAGAAAAAAAAAGACAAAGAAAAAAAAAGAAGAAAGATAAAATCTAAAAAGGCGCTTCAAAAAGCCAATTGAGTTCTCTTTTACCTAAGACAACAAAAGGCTTCCGTTTGGTTTATAAGGACAGTTTGGCTTGAATTGGTCCAACCCAACCAAAGATTCGATCAAAATTAGAGAAAAAGGATAAAGATCATCCAGTTCTTGAAAGTTCTATACTTGATAGTCCTACAAGGAAGAAGGACAAAATGATAAAATGCTCAAAGAAAGGAAGAAGGACAAAATAATAAAAAGAAAGAAAAGGGAGAAGAGCAAAAGAAGCAAATTTAGGTACCAAATGTTTTGCAAAGGCAAAGACTATCCCAATTAAGATTCAGGTTAATGCCAAAAAGGAAGAAGAATGTTCAAAGCTCTGTCTTTTCATGCTTCCAAAAGTTTTAACAAGCAGTTTGTAGTGTGAGGGTTTGTCCATAGTGTCACAACGGCTCCAACATACAAATGGCTTTCATTTAACCACGTCCCTTATAGACCCCATTTCAAGCCTATCAAAGACCTGTTGATCTCTCTTGGTAGGTAGAGTCTATTAGTGGAGATAGTTTGAATAAGCATGCATATGAGATAGACAATATTTAAACTCAATGAGACCTTTGGCCAAGTAATGTGTATGTGCCTATCTGAAGTGCAACAATTCTTGCTTAAATAGAAATTAACAATAGCCATTAAAAATTGAGAGTAACAAGCAAAGCCATTAACAATTTATTAAAGGCAGCAATTTGCTTGAGAGTAACAAGCAAAACCATTAAAATTTTATTAAAGGCAGCAATTTGCTTGAGAGTAACAAGCAAAGCCATTAACAATTTATTAAAGGCAACAACTTTGCCTTTGTCTCCGTTCATCCAAGAAGCAATTTTTGGTGGAACCAACGTACGAAGGTTTGAATCTCTAATTTCTTTTTATTTTCTTATAGTAGCTTTGTTTTTTGATTCATAAGATTATACACACAAAACCTTGATCTATAAATATGTAGTAACGTTGATCTTCGTTTCAACAACAAAAATACTTTTCTATTTCTCCTAAAAATCAAGAACCCTAATTCGTTTCTTTGTTTTCCTAAAATCTTAAATCGTTCCTTCTGTTTCTTCTAAAATTTAAGAACCCTAATTCCATTTCTTCTAAAATTTAAGAACCCTAATTCTGTCTTTTCTAAACCTTAAGAACCCTAAAAAATACTCTTTTATTTCCAAAAACCTTAAAACGTTTTTCCTATTTCTAAAAGCTTTTAAAAAATCCTAAACTGTTTTCCTCTCACTTTTTTTAAAATTCCCAAATGTTTTGTTAAATATCCAAACTCTAAATTTACCTTACAATTTCTAAAAATCACATAAAGCTTTATAAAACTATAAAATGTTTTCTCAAATTCTAAAACCAAATATATTTTTTGAAACACTAAAAATCGTAATTCAACGTCAAAACCAAAAATAGTAAACCCCAAACTAGTAAACCTAAACCCTAAGGTTTCTTAAACCCTAATTCCACTAAAACGTAAGCCCTAGTTTTCCTAAACCCTAATCCTTAAAACCTTAAAATCTTATAAACCTAAATATTAAAACTCAACACAGTAAGCCTAAAAACAATAATCCAGTAACCAAGAACTATAGAACTAATGTTTTAGTATCCTAAAACCCTAATTTTATAATGTTACACCTAAATCCTAATTTGATTTATGAAACCCTAATTCATTCCAATTTTCCAAAACTTTTACAGTAGGTTAAACAAATACTAAAATACTACAATTCCAAAACCCTAATATATTAATTAAAGAATTTTAAATAGAAATAGTAAACCTAAATCTGTGTCATTACTTGCTTTATTTTTATATTTGATTGTGTAGTTCATTATATGCTTTGATTTAATTTCAATGCTTGATTTATTTAATTTATCATGGATGAATGTTTATTTTATATTTTGATTAATATCTTTGATGAATGATTTTTTTATGATGAAAGGTTATTTACTTCTATCAATTTATTTAGATTTTCAAATGTTGTAAGAGGTATGTTTCCATTTTGTGGGTACCTCATTAGTTAAATATCATGTAATTTAAATTGCTTTTATATTTTGGGCCAATGTAAAGGGCACGTTTCTACCTTTTGGTGGGTGTCCTATTGGTTTAGACATGGATGACGTAAGGAAATGTTTCCATCTTCAGATGGGTGTACATTTACTTGCTTTCTTTGGACATTGCTTTGATTTTTCATATAACGATGCTTTATTTCAATTGTTGCATGTAATATGGATGATATTGTTATATTTAAGAATTTTATAATATTAAGACCTGTAAAGGAGGCCGGTTCCAATGAACCGAGCGTTGTGGAACCCTTTAAGATGGAAACATTTCTCACCTTCCCCATACGTTCCCAGCTTTTCGAACCCTTTAGGGGTTCGGGATTCCTTAGGAATCGAGTCATCCACCCCTTTCTTTTTCCCGGCCCGTCCTGGTGGCGACTCCATTTTCTCTGGACTTAGATCCGTGATCTCTAATGTCCCGAGCCTAAATAGTGCCAAAGTAGCAAGAACCATTCCACCGGGAGTGGGGGTGAAAATCCCCTCTCACAACATCTGAGGTTTTAGCCTTTTCCACAAAACTGATCTTTCAACAACAATTTGGCTCCTTCTTCTTGTCTTGAGGATCTTGAAAGTATTAGGCCCAATCATCATCATCATCAACGATTACCTTGTCATCATCAAAGGCAACTTCACCGACCTTAGTCTTCCCTTTGTCTTTTAGCTTCTTAGTACTTGCAGATGCCTCGGCAGTGTTTTCAAAAAGTGCAACTAATTGGTTCTTCATAGTCTCAGCCCGAGCCTCTTTTAGTTCTTCCATTTTGACATTAAGGATGTCGTCCACCATTCTTTGAATTTATTTGGGATCCATTGTTCATGGAGAGAAGGTAATTGAATCGCTATTGGATTCTACGTCACTGGCATAGGTAGGGTTGTCATACGCTTTTGAATTGTTGTACTCCAAGTCTGTGAGCTAGAAAGGATTAATGATATGTTATGCAATGCGTGTATGCATGTATGCACAAACAACAAACAAACAAAGATAATTAGGACGTTCCTTCCAACCTTATAACTTCCACACATGAATGGCAAGTCTCTTTTTCTAGGTGTAAGGTTAACAAAATATCAACATGGGACCACTTGTTTTCAAAAAATTACCTTGGATGATTTTATCTAATAGTTATATTTTTGAATATGGAAATCAGCTCATATAATTCCCGTTAATTAGGCTTTTGTCCATCCAATCAATTAAAATAGGTTTTATGCTATATTGGATTAAAACCAATTATAGTAGCTTTTATGCTATATTTTCGAAAATGGAAATCAGCTCATAATAATTCCCAATAATTAGGTTTTAATTCTTTCAACCAACTATAATAGCTTTTATACTATATTGGATTAAAACTAAATTAAGAGGTTTATTATAGATAGATTTCTCACTTGAAAAAGTAACTAATGATTCATGAAAAAACAAGCCCATGATTAATAATTCCTGGTATAAATTAGGCCCACAATTGGTTTTTAGCATTCCATAATTGACCCAAATATTTTGTAAGCTCATTTTAGGAAAAGTTGTAATGAAGTGAAAAATAGTTTTGTTTCAAAGCCCATAAAAAGATTTTAGAAAAAATGAATTTTGGGCTTTAAGCTTAGGCAATGTGGTGAAAAAGATTTTTTTTGATCCATTTTTAAAAGTTTTATGTCCAAAGACAATCTTGAAATGTTTAGAAAATACCTTTGGTTTTTTGGACTTTAAAGGAGAAATTATTTTGAGCTTACAATGTAGGTAGGTCATATTAGAAAAAAGAACAAACCAAATAAGCCATGATTCAAACCAAGATAAATTAACCATAGTCAAACAAGCATTTAGGGTAAAAACCCAAGGAAAATAACTAGGTCAATTCATGAGCTTTAGTCTTTGGGTTGAAAGGTTTTAGGCTCTCATAGCAAGTATATACAAAAAGGTACAAGGCTATGAGTGGATATGCCATACTCGATCTCCATACCTTGAGTGAAAGCATGGTATCCATTACATGACACAACACGAGTAACAAGGGCGTCCAACGTCATGTACACAATGCAATCTAAATGAGGCAATGGACAATAACATAATAAAAAAGAATAGAATAATATAAAGACCAATGGAATCAACTTCTCTTATCCCCAGTGATGTCGCCACTATGAGCGGGGATTTTTGCCTCCACTCCCATGTGGAATGATTCTTGTGACTTCGACACTGTTAGGCTCATGGCCTTAAAGAACATGGGCCTAAACCCGGAGAAAATGGAGTCGCTACCCGAACGTGCAGAGAAAAAGAAAGGGGTGGATGACTCAATACCTAAGGAATCCCAAACCCCTAATGGGTTCGAAAAGTTGGATACGCGTGGAGAAGGTGAGAAATGGCCCAGCACCCCTACAATGCCCAGTTCATTGGAACCGACCTCCTTTTTAGGTCTTAATATTATAAAACTATGATATAATCCATACTACATGCAATAATTAAAATAAAACTATCATTGTATTAAAATCAAAGCAATGTTTAAATAAAACAAATAAATGGACACCCATTCGAGAATGGAAACATGTCCTTACATCGTCCATGTCTAAAACAAAATCGGACACCTACCGAAAGGTGGAAACGTGTCCTTTACATTAATCCTAAAATATGAAAATAATTTAAATTACATAAAGATTAATTAATGAGGTACCCAATCATGGAAACATACCTCTTACATTATTAATACCAAGATAAACAAATAAAAATAATAATAAAGAAAACATCCATCCATGATAAAATAAACAAATCAAACATCAAAATCAAATAAATCAATCATCAAAACATATAATAAACATGCATCTTACTTAAATAAAGCAATAAATAAATATATAAATCCAGGTTTAAATCTTGAATTTGGATTTCTTGAATAAAATTAGGGTTTAGAGTGTTATTTTTAAAAATTAGGGTTTTAGGGTTTAGATTTAAAAACTAGGGTTTAGAGTTTAAGAAACAATTATGGTTTATGAAAAATAGGGCTAAAGTTATTTACATTGAAAAATATAGTTACTTGTACTATTTGCTTTGCATGAAAGATATGAACAATCACCAAAATTTAATATGATGTATTTAAATAAATTTAAATTTAGAGACATGCCTTCGATTGTTTATTTCAACAATAACCAAAGTTTGATCCAAATGGAACTTTTGCACTAGCCTTATATTTGTTGGTTGAATCGAGAACAAGATAGTGAGTTAAACTACTGCCTTGTTAATTCGTTCTCATTGTTTAATATTTGATTTTCGTTGCTCTTTGCTCTCTATCTCTTTTATTTCTATTTGTTCTGAAAGTCCAAAAAATAAAAGTCCCAAAAGTCCGAATAAATTTTCCAAAGTCCCTGAATAATTTTAAGTTTGTCTCTCAAAAATTCCAAAAGTCCTTTGCTCTCTTAATAATTTCTAAAATCCAAGTCTCTGAATAAATTGCTAAAAGTCCAAAAGTTTCCACCCTCTCTTTTGGCCATCCAAAATTCCAAAAGCCCAGTCCTTATTTTTATGTTTTAACATGTTATTTATATGAAAATCAAAAACCTAATACTGGTTGAATAACAAAATCTATACTGCTAAGGAAATAAAATTCAAAAATCGAGCTAAATAAGGTTTTGGCTAAATTGGCAGGGCGCGGGCTGCCACAAGCTATTGGGCTACTGGGGCATTGGGGCGCGGACCATTGCTCGGCATTGTGGGCTACTACATTGTGAGGATTAATGAGGATTGTGCTGGGCAAGTAGCAGTTTGCCGTAGGCCCCGGTCTGTGGCAAATTGGCTGCTGTAGGCCAATTCTCTGCAGGCCTCGGCCTGCGGTGAATTGTTTGCCTCATGTCGTTCGTCAATTGGTCTTATTTTTATTTTTATTTTATTTTTATTATTAAAAATAAATATTTAAAATTGTTTTTTTCTCTTTTTTCTTTTAATATATCAAATAATAAATATTATAAAAATCATTTCGGACTGTTTTAAAATTTTTGACTGGACTTAGTCAAAAGATAAGGGTCTACAAGCTCATACTCATACAGTCATCACTTCTATTTTTTGCTCGAGCAATTCTAAATGGCTGGGCCCAGGGATTTCATGTTGTGCAGCCATCGAGACTGACAGACACTAATGATGGGTATAGGGGTTGATTTATTACCATAGTTTAGCCTAGAGAGAAGGTTTGATGACTGGCTTTGATTCACACACTAGAGATGGACTAAAGAGACTACATAGATTTTAGAACTTTTTGGTTGACTGTTTAAGAAGATACAAAATTTTGGCTTGGTTTTAAATTTTGGACACATAAAATTTTATGGGAACCTTTTATGAGCATTATGGAATAAAGATCTCTCTCTCTCTCTCTCTCTCTCTCTCTCTCTCTCTCTCTCTCTCTCTCTCTCTTACACATTACATGGGATGGATGCTATATGAGGATTTAGACCAAACCTAAAGAAGGCTTACTACATATCTCCTTATTTTCATTGCTCTAATTTTTGCCCGAGTCGGTCTTTCAGGTTTTTAACTCACCGATCTTCCTTCTTTTTCTTTTTTTTTTAGAATCAAGTCAATGTAGTTCTGTTACAAATGTTTTAAGGGAATTCAGAAAAAATATCTCATGAGCTTATCCATGTTGCATGGGGTTGAGAATTAAACATGGTCTAGGTCTAAAAGTATTGTTGCTCCTCCTGACAAGATCTTTTTTAGCAAGTATGGTCTTGCCCAATTGGGTTTGAATTTCCCTCTAGGGTTATGTACTAGGACCCTAATCTCTTTTAAAAATAATTTCCCCTCTTGAATTCCTAGGTCAACCTTTTATCATAATTTCTTACTATCTTTTGCTGATAGCCTTGTACCTTATACAAAGCATCCATTCTTTTCTCAGCAATAGCCATTAGTTGGTCATGATAGGCCCTAGCCCATTCAACCTCATTAATTTGACTTTTAAAAAGTATCCAAACTGATCAAACCTCTACTTTTAACACTGCTTTCATGTTGAATACTAGAGAATAAGGAGTTTCCCCAGTTGGTGTTATGACAAAAGTCCTATAACTCCAAAGAGAAAAGGGTAGATGTTCATGCCAATTCTTATGACTTTGCATCATCTTTTGTAGTATATTCTTTAAATTTTTGTTTGCTACCTCAACGACCTATTGGCTTGAGGTCTATAGGGAGGGGACCTGTGGTGCTGTATCTTATACTTTGCCATTAACTATACCACTTCCTTTTGAAAATACAATCCATTATCTAAAATTACTTTGAATGGCACCACATACCAACAAATGATGTTAATGAACTAGGCCATCTTTTTGGCATTAAGTACATAATAGGAAGCTTCTTCTACCCATTTTGTAAAATAGTCTATGGCTACCAATATGTATTCATGTTCATTAGAGGACTTTGGGGTGATCTTCTCTATCACGTGAATTCCCCATGTTACAAATGGCTAAGGGTTTGTAACAGGATGCAAATGGATTGGTGGTTGTTTTTTATTCTTGGCATATATCTAACATTTGTGGCATCTCTTAACAAAGTTTGACAAATCCTTTCTTGTAGTAAGCAAATATAACCAAAATTGGTGATTTTTTGAACCATAGCTACTCCATTCATGTGAGGGCCTTGTTCATCATGATGAACCCACTCTATTATTTGTTATGCTTCATCCTCATCTACACATCTGAGGTAGATGTTATTCCAAGACCTCTTGTACAATACATCAATATTTAAAAGGTACTGGCTTACTAATTGTCTCAAAGTCCTTAGGTCTATTTTAGAGGCTAGACAAGGTATTCACCCTTTTGAATGAAATTGAGAATATCTCAGAACCATGGCTTTTTGTTTGTTACCTGAGCCATAGCGTAATACACTGGCTAAGTCTTCACATTAATGGTAATAGGGTTGACTATCATTTCTTCATCCATATGTGTCATTAAAGCTAAGGTAGCCAAAGCATCAGTAAACTAATTCCTCATCCAAGGCAAGTAATGGAATGAAACTTCCTCAAATTGATGGATTAAGCCTTCCAAGCATCGATGGTAAGGAACCATATGGTCTTCTTTGATTTCCACTTTCCTAGTTCTTGAGATACAATAAGAGCATAATCTCCATACACCTCTAAGCTCTTAACTTTCAATTCCAGGGCCATTTCCATCCCAATTATACAGGATTCATATTCTACCTCATTGTTAGTGCCTTTGAAGGCCAATTTAATTGCTAAATGAATATGTTCCTTCTCTAGAATAAGGGTAATGCTTGCACCATAACCTTTGTGATTATATGCACCATCAAAATACATAATCCAATATTCTTTATCAATACTCAAGATGTTCTCATTTGGATATTTTGGCTCTTCTACCACATATGCCTAGCTAATTGTTCAGCTACTATACCCCCCTTTGATTACTTTGTATGCCACAAACTTGAGATCAAATGTGGCCAACACTGCGAGCCATCGCTCCATCTTACTATCCAAAATTGGCCTATCAATAAGGAATTTCAAGGGGCTCTAGTCTACAATTACTTGTGTGGTATAAGAAGCCATAAAATGACATAGCTTTTGACATACCCACACTACAGCCAAGCATAATTTTTCAATCTGATTGTATTTAAGCTTATAAGTCGATAACCTTTTCCTAAGATAATAAATAGAAAACTCCTTCCTCGATCCTTCCTCATTTTAAGCAAGCATAGCCCCCTGTGAGTGGGAATTTTTGCCCCTACTCCCATTTGGAATTATTCTTGCGACTTCAACACTGTTAGGCTCAGGACTTTAAAGAACACGAGCCTAAATTCAGAGAAAAATGGAGTCACCACCCGAGTAGGCTAGAAAAAAGAAAGGGGTGGATGACTCGATTCCTAAGGAATCCCTAACCCCTAATGTGTTCGAAAAGTTTAATATGTATGGGAAAGGTGAGAATGACCCGGCACCCCTATAACACCCGGTTCATTGGAACCGGCCTCCTTTTTAGGTCTAAATATTATTAAATTCTTAAAAATTATGACATTATCCATATTACACACAATTTTAAAGAAATAAACATCCATCATCTTATTAAAATAAAAGAGACAAAATAGGCACCCATCCAATGATGGAAACATGCCTTTACAATGTCCAAGTCCATGAAAATAAATACAATAGGACAACTACCAAAAGGTGGAAACATGTCTTTTACAAAGTCCCAAAATTCATAAAGTAAATTACATAATTAAAAATAGCTAAGGAACAACAAAGTGAAAACATGCCTTTTACATACTTTAAAATCGAAATGATAATTCAATATAAATCAATCATTCATAATAATAATTAATTAAAATCACATCATTAATCATCAACAAATAATCTAAACACATCATTCATCCATTATAAAATAATTAAGATTGATATATCTTTCTTAAGCAATTTGAAGATGGGCCAACATATATCTTCCATTCAAGAAATGAATTGACTAATATACTATAGGTGACCCAAGAATTCCCTGATTTCCTTTTCTGTCTTGCAAGCAGGTGTAGACCCTTAATTTTTGACCCAATCTTGTCCAATATATTTTATATAGTCTAAAATAATTTTTATATTATTTTAATTAAATAATTTTTATTTTAGTATTTATTTTTTTATAATTTTTAATAAAATAAAAATAATAATAAATAAATAAATAAAAATAAAAATAAAAATCGGCGACGAAAAAATTCATCGCCGAAAGTAATTGGACGAAATGGCCTTGGGCCATATCGCCCACAAGAGTTTCCTGTGGGCGAAATGGCCAAAGCCATTTTGCCCGTAGGATTTTCTTGCAGGAGAAATGGCCTGGCAGCAGCAGTGCACAAATTTTCCACGCAGTTTCTTGTGAATTCCCTTGCGGCCCGCAGCAGTTTTTTTTTCGCTAGTGAAATTTTCCAACGTAATTTTTTCCGAAACCAAATTCTATTTGGTTTCAGTTTTCTTTTCCTAATTAAATATAGTTTTCTTAAACAATTAAAATTAATCATCTAAATTTCCTATAAATAAGACTAAAAAACACAAAAAAGGGGAGGACTTTTTTTAAAAAAAATTTGGCAGTGAAACAATCGGACTTTTTTTTGGGAGGATCGAACTTTAAAAATTGATCAGACTTGGCAGTAAAACAATCAGACTTTTTAGAGGAGAATAAGCAAGCAAGCAATCAAGCCATTAAAGGCAGCAATCTTGCCTTTGTCTTCGGTTATCTAGAAGTTAATTTTGGTGGAACCAACTACGCAGGTTTGATCCTTAATCATAAACTACTCATAGCTTTGTTTCTTTGATTCATAATAATATACATACAAAACTTTGATCTTTAAAGATGTAATGACTTGATCTTCATTCCAAAAACCTTAAATGATTTCTTCTGTTTTCAAATATCTTAAAAACCCTAATTCATTTCTTTTGTTTCCAAAAACCATAAATGATTTCTTCTGTTTCCAAATACTTTAACAACCCTAATTCGCTTCTTTTGTTTCCAAAGACTTTAAATGATTTCTTCTATTTCCAAATACCTTAAAATCATTTTTCTTATTTCCAAATACTCTTTTGTTTCCAAAAACCTTAAATCATTTTTCTTATTTCCAAAAGCTTTTAAAAACCCTAAACTATTTTCTTCTCATTCTTTTCCAAAATTTTCAAATATTTTGTTGAATCTCCAAACCCTAACTTACTTTACAGTTTCTAAAAATCATAATTACTTTATAAAACTCTAAACTATTTTCTTCAATTCCAAAACCAAGACAGTAAACCCCAAACTAGTTAATCTAAATCCTAAGTTTTCCTAAACCCTAATTCCCTCAAAACAAAAATAGTAAACCCTAGTTTTCATAAACCCTAAAACCTTAAAACTTTATAAACCTAAACATTCAAACCCAATGTAGTAAATCCAAAATAATAATCCAATAGCTAAGAATTATAAAGCTAAATGTTTTAAAGTATTCAAACCCTAATTTCATAATTTTACCTCTCAAACCCTAATTTGATTAATCAAAGAACCTTATTAATTTCTTAAATTATGAAACCCTAATCCCTTTCAATTCTCTTAAAACTTATAGTAGCCTAAATAAACAACAATAATAATATCTTAAGGTTCCAAAACCCTAAATATTAATTAAAGAACTTTAAATAGAAACAGTAAACCTCAATTTATATTTTTACTTGCTTTATTTTTAAATTTGATTATATAGTATGCTTTGATGGCTGATTTATTTAAGTTCGATGCTTGATTTATTTAATTTATCATGGATGAATGTTTATTATATATTGATGTTTAATATCTTTGATGAATGACTTATTTATGATGAATGGTTATTTACTTTTATCGATTTATTTTGATTTTCAAATGTTGTAAGAGGTATGTTTCCACTTTGTGGGTACCTCATTAATTAAATATCATGTAATTTAAATTGCTTTTATATTTTAGACCAATATAAAGGACATGTTTCTACCATTTGGTGGGTGTCCTATTCAGTTTGGATATGAACGATGTAAGGACATGTTTCCATCCTCAGATGGGTGTCCATTTATTTGCTTTGCTTGGACATTGCTTTGATTTTAATATAACGATGCTTTATTTCAATTGTTGCATGTAATATGGATAATATTGTTATATTTAAGAATTTTATAATATTAAGATCTATAAAGGAGGCCGGTTCCAATGAACCGGGCATTGTGGGGGTGCTGGGCCATTTCTCACCTTCCCCACACGTACCCAACTTTTCGATCCCATTAGGGGGTTGGGGATTCCTTAGAAATCGAGTCATGCACCCCTTTCTTTTTCTAGGCCCGTTCGGGTGGCGACTCTATTTTCTCAGGACTTAGGTCCGTGTTCTCTAAGGCCCCGAGCCTAAATAGTGCCGAAGTCGGGGGAAAAAATCCCCGCTCACAGTGGCGACTCCACTGGGGACAAGAGAAGTTGATTCCGTTGGTCTATTCTTTCTTATAATGATATTATCCATTGCATCATACTAGATTGCATCGTGTGCGTGAGTTAGGACGCCCGTGTTACCCGTGTTATGTTATGTAAGGGATACCATACTTTCACTCAAGGAATGGAGATCGAGCATGGCATAACCACTCATAGCCTCGTACCTTTTGGTATATACTTGCCATGGGAACCTAAGACTTTTAACCCAAAGACTAAAGCTCATATAATTGGCCTAGTTACTTTCCTTAGGTTTTTACCCCAAATGCATGTTGTTTGACTATGGTTAATTTATCTTGGCTTAAATCATGGCTTATTTGGTTTGTTCTTTTTCTAATATGACCTAAGTACATTGTTAGCTCAAAATAAATTTTTCTTTAAAGTCCAAAAGACCAAAGCTATTTTCAAAACTTTTTCAAGATGGTCTTTGGGCATAAGACTTTTCTAAAATCAAATCAAAAATTCATTTGCTCATAACCCAAATACCATGTTTCCACTTTGTAGGTACCTCATTGATTAAATATCATGTAATTTAAATTGCTTTTATATTTTAGACCAATGTAAAGGACATGTTTCTACCTTTTGGTGGGTGTCCTATTTAGTTTAGACATGAACGATGTAAGGACATGTTTCCATCCTCGGATGGGTGTCCATTTATTTGCTTTGCTTGGACATTGCTTTAATTTTAATATAACGATGCTTTATTTCAATGGTTACATGTAATATGGATAATATTGTTATATTTAACAATTTTATAATATTAAGACCTTTAAAGGAGGCCAGTTCCAAATAACGAGGCGTTGCGGGGGTGCTGGGCCATTTCTCACCTTCCCCACACGTACCCAACTTTCCAAACCCATTAGGGGGTTGGGGATTCCTTAGGAATCGAGTCATCCACCCCTTTCTTTTTTTCCAGCCCGTCCGGGTGACGACTCCATTTTCTCCATACTTAGGTCTGTGTTCTCTAAGGCCTCGAGCCTAAACAGTGCTGAAGTCGCAAGAACGATTCCACCGGGAGTGGGGGCAAAAATCACCGCTCACAGCAGGCATTTCTAGAATTGCCTTTGACTTGGCAAGATCCACTTTGATTGCCCGAGAACTAGCCCTAAGTCCTAAGAATATTCCTGAGGCTGCCCCAAACACACACTTGGCTAGATTGAGTTTTAACTTGTATTGATGGAGTCTAAGGAAGAACTGCCTTAGGGCCTCTACATGGACTTCAGCTTTTTTTATTTGATGACCATAACATCCATATAAACCTCTGTGTTTTAGTGCAACATGTCATGAGAGAGTGTAGTAGCCATTCTTTGATAGGTTGCTCAGTGTTCTTATGGCTGAATGGCAGAACCCTATAACAGTACGTTCCTCATTCAGCAGTGAAGCTGTCTTCTCTTTATTAGGAGGATGGACTAAGATTTGGTTATACCTTTCGTAAAGGTAGGTTAATGACACCACCTTGGACCCTGCTAACCTATCAACTAGAAGGTCAATGTGGGGTAGAAGAAAATCATCCTTCAGGCATGCCTTATTGGTATCAACTGGCATGATGTTAGCATCCCATTGAGGGTACATGATAGGATCTATGAACCAGTTTTCTACAAACTTGGTTATTTCCTCCTTAATCTTTAAGGACCTAATCGGCTTGAGTCATCGGAGTGAACCAGTTTTCTAGAAACTTGGTTATTTCATGTGATCAAATGTTGGAATCTTGTGCTCTATTATAGAAGGGTTTAATCATGTCATATCACTTACTTCCCATGCAAAGTAATCTTAGAACTCTTTGAGAAGCATTTCCAACTCTTGTTTATGAATGAATGAGGATGCAATGAATGTATTATTTTGCACTTCTATCATTCCCAGATTTATTGTTTCTTTATCTTCATTAATCTCATTAATATTGAATATTTCATCATGCTCATCAAGGAACAAAAGAAAGTAAGAGGAAAACTTGGAACTTTAATAATGAAATGGTTATAAAGGTTCCCCTTACAAGTATACTTAACTTCAAACAAAACAAGGGAATCAAACTGAAAAGTAACAAACTCATATCCTGAACTAGAAGACTCGAACTCAGACTCGGACTTGGTACTGGGAACTAACTCAGAATTTGACTTAATCTCGAATTCAAACTGGACTCTTTGCTTAGCAATCGACACAGGCTGAGAATCTGGCTTAAGATTTGACTCTTGATCTAGCTGGACTCTTAGTTCTACTGTGGGTAGGTTACACTATGATGATGATGGATTGCTATTCCTTTCAAAATACCAATTGTTGGGTATCTCTGCAGCTGATCAGATCAGTTGGCTGGAATCTGATTCTTCTCCCTCTTCTAACATAGCTACTTAGAACAGGCTAGGCTCCATGTTATCCTTAAAATCTTTCTTGTCTCCAAGACAAACTCGCTATCTTCTAGGCTAAGCCTAACATCAAAGAAATTTCAAATCCTGGGATTAGGTCATTAGTAATAAGATTCAACCATGGTTTGGGAAATCCATAATAATGGGAGTATGTTCTCTCCTTAACAAAATATCCATTCAATGTTCTGAAATAGGGTCTCATGGGCTAGTCAAATATCTCCCCAGCCTTTTTACATTGGGATCTTTGTTTAGTTGTTCCCTCCATCTCTTCCACATCCACTGGGGTTGGTTTATAACCTAAACCAAATGGTGGATGGACTGAAGGGCAATCCAGGAATTATTGTATTCCTTACTGGTATTACCTAGCCCCATTCTAGGAAAATAATTCATGTGTTTGAGAATGTTAGCAACCACTGGGTTTCCATATGGATCAAAATCAAAAGGAACAAATTCTTTACCTACCTCCTCTTCTATAAACTGAATTGAATTAAAGATGAAACCAAATGGGGCTATGGCTGAAGGTTCTGGCTTGATTTCTAAAATCGGCACTTGAGGTGGGAGTTCTAACTTTCCATTCGGGTCCCCTCTTATAGTGACAACTCCATCCTTGTATACGAATCTGAGTTTCTGATGAAAAAAGGATGGGATGGCCTTGGCTTGATGAATCCATGGTCTTCCAAGCAATAGGTAAAGTAAGTGGGTGCATCCAAAATTTAGAAAGGAATTTCTTATTTTGCAGGGCCAATTGTCACTTTTTCATTAGCCATACCCAAAATTCCCTTTTTGTTTTGTCATATGCACTCACAATCGAATCAGAAAGGTATTAGCTCAGCCATTTCAATTCCTAGGCAACTTGCCACTTTAAGCGGGTACACGTTCAATGCGGAGCCAATGTCAATTAGCACCATGGGTGTTGCCTTTCCCCGAGCTTAGATAGCAATATAGAGAGCATGGTTATGCCCACTCTCAAATGGGAGATCCTTATTTGAAAAAGTGATAGCAGTTGAGTTGGTCATAGATGCAACAAAAGCTTCCAGAGTAGTTTCAACTGGCATTTGAATTTGACTCAAAGACTTGCAAAGAGCTTAGAGATAAGGATAGATGGATTGAAGGTGGCTCCAAATGGAAAGACTATCTTGAGTATTCTTAAGTTGATTCAATATAAGATCATCATCTGGTTCATGAGTAGGGTTTATATTTGTTGGTAACACTATTCTTGTTGGCAAAACTGGTTGTGACAAGTCTAGAGGTGCTTGTGTGACCCTTCCACTTCTGGTCATTGCATTGACCTCATCCATAAAATTATTCAACTCTAAAACCCAACTATAATCATGGATTAAAAGTGCAAGATCCATTTCATCATCAACCAATGAGGTGATGGTATTGATGGTTAAATGGACCGACAATGGATTGGTGGCAATGTTAGGTCGCCTAGGTGTTAGAATGGATCCATTTTCAATGAGATCCTGGATCCGGTGCTTGATGTTTCTGCACATGTCAATTTTATAGTGCTCTGATGATATTAATAATATTTATTGACATTCCATTTCTTGGGAAGGAGAATTAAAATGGGCTTAGGATCAAGAGGTTGAATCAAATGAGGTTCCAAGGCTTTCTTGTATACTAAGCAGAGAGGCATTCTCAAGTTAGTGAAAGTTCTTTGTTGTTGACTCCTTTCCAAATGGAGCTGTGGTTGAGGGGTAATATTGGCCACTTCGCTTACTTATTGACTAGCAGTCTAGGGACTATTGAAGTTTTGGTTTTTCTTGAATATTGACAAGGAGGCAGTCTCACCCTTAGTTTGGCCAGTGCGCATGAAGTCTTTAATCTTGGTGGCAGTAGAAATGAGGGCTTTCAAAGTTGGTAAATATTGGGTTTGCATGTGGGTTTAATAAACAGGCAGCGGACTTTTTAACAATGATATCAACTTGCTCTTGTTTTGAAAGGCGATTGACAATTTGTGTAGCCTTTCCTCTCCATCTCCTAAGGAATGAGGTGAATGAATCTTTCTAATTTTGCTTAGTGGTCTCAAGAACCCTTCTTGTAACATCCACCTCTATGTTATAATGATATTGCTTAGTGAAAGCATTATAGAAATCCTCCCATGTCCAATAATTTTTCTTGTCAAGGTCCAGACATCCTCCCATTCCCTGCATTTAAAATTTTCAATTTGGTTTTCCTTTGCTTCTAACTTCTCCAAGAGAATACTGGCCTCAGGGTTTTCCTTCTTTGAAAAAGATTTGCAGCGGGTTAGGTGGAGGAGTTTTGGTGTTTCAATAGTTGCCTCTTGTTTAGTGAGATCAACCATTGGTGGGGGTTGATTTGAATGTGAACAAATATCATGTTGCTTCCCACTCAGCATGCTCTATACCTTAGTCATTATTGAATTGCGTTATGCACTCAGTGAATCAATCAATGTCTTGTTGAAGTTCACCTATTGGATAACCAGCATGTTCCTAAAACTTTCTTCTTGCTTCTTGAGGATGGCCTCAAAAAAATCTTTCATTTCATGGGATTTAAAAGTTTGTTCCATGGGTAACTTAGGCAAATGAAAGAAGATGTGGTTAGTAGTTTGCAATTTAAGATGCTAATATTTGTCATGTTTTGGAACTATGGCTGAAGTATGCATGTCTGTGTGAATTTTCAACTTTTCAAGGCAAGGTAAGAAAACTAGGGATTCTGGGTGGCCCATAGATTTGTTTTAGGAATCCTTTTTAGATTTTACAAAACCTTTTGACCATTAATGGTAGAGGGTCCCAAAACTATGAGTCACGTTTTGATGAGTAAGGTTGATTTCTCTTTTGAGGAAGCGGTTAAGCCGGCAAAGCCTATAGTAACTGGGCTATTGTAGATTCTTTAATTTCTTTATGATGAGCACAACCGCTATGGTTGAGACTCGGGCTGGGCTAAATTTTATCATTTTGGATAAAACATGATTGTAGTTTTTAGTAAAAGGTTATTGCTTATGATATGAATGAGATGATGCAAGAGTGCATGAATGAAAACCTTCTCATGAATTTATTATGGTGCATACCACTTATGCTCAAGATCTATGGCCTTTATATGCAAAAGGGTGGTTTAGTCTAATGGTCCTATCACAATAGGACAACGATATACCTAACCACATGAAATATAATGAATCGAGAGTGGGTCCAATAGTACATGCATCTTTGTTACACCTTAAAAGAATTGAGGATTCATCATGGGATAGATGCTTTTGCTATCCCCCAACATACCTAATAAAGGTTGCCAAGTGTATGTTACTCGCTACCCACGGCTTCTTAAAACTAAAGGGTAAGGAACTCTTATGCATGAGGAAAGAGGAAACCAATCAAAGGTAGTAAAATGATTTTGTAGAAAAGAGCCCATTAAAATTTTACTTTGAAAATTTTAAATTTCCCAATGGAGTCGCCAGCTGTGAGGCCTCGCCCAAGTGCTATGGTTCTGGCTCATCAAAGAGGAGGAGCCGAAGTGCTCTTTTAGGCTTAATCTCACATGACACCTCCACGTATAGTCTCCAGTTAGTTTGGCAAGCACGAGTTTAAAATCATCTTTTGCTTTGAAAAGAAGTCTCTCCTTTTATTTTGAAAAAGGACGGTGGTTTTTATTTTGAAAAGCTAAAATTGGAGAGTCACCACCTTAGTTTAATTTATGTGGGAAAATTAAGGAAAAACCTTTTTAGTTTACTTCATTAAATTAAATTAATTTAATCCCAAAGAGGACATGAGTCTGAAACCAATCACGATGGGTCCCAGGCTAAGTTTTCTAAACCTAGTTTAATGAAAATGATTTTTTTTGTTTGGTTGATTTTAATCTTCCTTTTAATTGATTTCAAGAAAAGATGCAATTTTCATAGATTATGCTATAATGATTATGAATGACAAAATATTGCAATGCATGACTATTTAATAGTATGACATCCATGAATGCAATACTAAAAAGTAAATATTATAAAATCTCCAAAATGGGGTTCAAAGGGAGCTTCAACTCTAGCCCTTATGGATCCTAGGTTGAGCATAAATCCTAAACTAATATAATAAACTTAAGAGAAAATAAAAGAGAGAAAAATATCCACAACCATATGACATCCTTTTGCCAAAATCTTACCAAAAATTGCAAACAAAGTCGAAAAAGTAATAACAATGATAATAATAATATTGAAACAACAATTAAAGAAAAAATATAGAAGAAAATTACAATTAAAGAAGCGATGGGTTGTTAAGGTGTGGGCTCGTCACTTGAAGTGATATTCCAAGTAAAACTACTTATCCCATTTGTATAGGAATCATAACCATAAGTAGTTCACACCTTTGTATGCAAAGAGTTTTTTAATTAACAAATTTTATTGTTGATTAATTACGCAATTAAAAAAAAGAGAAAGGATAGAAAAGTACATGTACCTTAGGTAAACACCTTTTCTTAACAATGGGTTAAAGATTCTTGCTGCTTCGAAGCTCCACTTGTGCATAAAATGAACAAAATTAAGTAATAATAGTCCAAAAAGTCTAAAATAATTAAGGGGAATTTTATTCTTTAATTAATTTGCACCATAAAAATATTTGGGCAGAGTTTCAGTGTCAGAACATTTGATCCTTAAACCAGAGGGGCAAAATCCTATTTATTAGGAGTCCAACGTGGCAGGCTGTGACACAAGGCTCGGCCGCTGGCCAATCATGTGTGGCATAGCCTACTGTACTTCATGCGATCCAGCTGCACATTGCACTGCATGGCATCATTTTTTTAATAATAATAAAAATTATACATTTTTCTTAATTTCTCTTTTCCCACTTATGTAGGCCAAGAATTTCCTGCGGCGAATTGGCCTGTGGCCGATTCACATTCGGTGACGAAATTTTTTGTTGCCGATTTTTATTTATTTATTTTTAACTTTACTAATAGTACCATTTTTATTTTTATTAAAAATTATAAATAATAAATACTAAAATAAATATTATTTAACTAAAATACCACAAAAATTATTTTGGACTATATAAAAAATATTGGACCAGACTGGGTCAAAAATTAAGGGTCTACAGTTTGCCCCTGCTTGAACGATCTGAGACTATGGCAAAAGAGAGTGAAAAGCTATAAGACTTAGACCTAATTTTTCTAAGATTGTTTAGATTTTGGGTTCTTGACCCGGTTCGAGTTCTAGACTCAAGGGTAATTTTAGGTTCTGGACCTAAGGGTAATTTGGGTTTTGGACCCGAGCTAAGTTCTGAACTTAAGAATAATTTGGGTTCTGGACCGAGCTAAGTTCTGGACTTAAGAAAGATTTTAGGTTCTGGACCTAAGGATAATTTGGGTTCTGGACCCAAACTAAGTTCTGGACGTAAGGGTAATTTGGGTTCTGGACCTGAGCTAAGTTCTGGACTTAAGAGGGATTTTTGTTATGGACCTAAGCTAAGTTCTTGATTTAAGAATAATTTGGGTTCTGGACCTGAGCGAAGCTCTGGACTTAAAGGTAATTTGGGTTCTAGACCCGAGCTAAGTTCTAGACCTAAGAGAGATTTTAGGTTCTGGACCTAAGCTAAGTTCTAGACTTAAGAAAATTTTGGGTTCTGGACCCGAGCTAAGTTTTGGACTTAAGGGTAATTTGGGTTCTGGACCCGAGCAATGTCCTGGACTTACGAGAGATTTTAGGTTCTGGACTTAAGGGTAATTTGGGTTCTGGACCCGAGCCAGGTTCTAGACTTAAGAGAGATTTTAGGTTCTGGACCTAAGCTAAAAGAGATTTAATTGTCTGCAAAAAATAATTGTAGTAAGTATGATACTAAAGGAATTTGCAAAAAATTTAGCTAATTTTTACCATACACATATCTTCTTGTTTGCCACCTGCGTGCAAATTTTTTTTTTAAAGTGCAAAAATATTTATATATACGCAAATATCTGAATTATTGAATTGAATAATTGAGTTTCCTATTTATTTACTGTATTGTTACTATTTATATACTATTCACCAACTATTTATTTACTATTTACAAATAGTAATTTACTATTTATCAATAGTAACATTTACTTTTTTTTCACGAGAATGTTGTTCTCCTTTTTGATTTTTGTCTTTTTCCTTTGCCATTCCTCTATGTAAATGTTGTAAGCAGCAGCTCATTTCTTCATAGTTATACATTTTTATCTTAGAGATTTTAGCATATAGTTGAGGAGAAAATCATGCGTCAAGATCAGAAACTCGATCTAATGCTGAGTTATTGGAGTTTATTCGGCTGCATGAAAATGGAAATATAAATCTACTAGCCGGGATACCACTTCATTGCAATTCAAATCAAAAGATCAAGGTAATTATTTATTTTAACAGCAGATTATTTTTCATTTTTTCATTTTTTCCTTTTTCTGTGTTTTTATTATTTTTAATTTTTTGTGTGTTTGTTTTTTTTTTCGTTTTCGTTTTCTATTTCATTTTCCTTTTCTTTTTCTTTATATATATTTTTATTTTTTTTGTTTTTTTTTGTTTTCCTTTCCTATTTTTTTGTTTTCTTTTTCTTAAGATTTAGGAAAAATAAATTAATTAGATGAATATATTTAAGAATTTAAGTAAATAGATAGACTAAAAATAGAATATAAATATATCGGTGGTATTGATATAATGATATACTTATCTCTTGTTGACTTACCTGGCTCTGTATTAGCGTGATTGTTGAGTTATCCGGGCCAGAAGATGTGTCTATAAAGCCCGACAATGGTATGATGTAGCACCTTCTCGGGTAAGACGGATTATCCGAGATTGCGTTTTGAAAGCTTTATCTTGCAATTACCTTCTGAGGAGTATCCAATAGACTGGAGTGTGGTTCAAGCATTGTCAGAACAGTGGATGGACACGACCCATACTTTTCACCTACCTATAGGAGAAATGGCCATTGGCCTGGTCAATTATATAGCCATAACTGGTATCCAGTACTATGGCCTTCTGGTCCCTCTTACCAATGATATTCTGACATTCGAAGAAATCCAATAATTAATTGGTATGGAACCATCATTTAAAGGGCCTTTCAAGATAAAAATTGAGCCAATTCGAAGTTATTGGATGAACTACGAAGAACGGGATCACAGAGATACAGCTAAACAATATGCTCGAGGATTTTTACTATATTTTCTCGGGTCGACCATTTTAGGCAGCACCAAATCCGCCATCCATTTATCGGTGTTGAGGGCCCTTACTGATATGAGTATAGTACTGCTTTACGGCTAGGGTGAAGCTGTCCTTGCCTATCTTTACCATGGACTTGACAAAATTTGTAGAAATAAGAAGACTTTTGTTGGCTTTATGGTAGTTGTTGAGGTACTCTCCTTCCACCAATGTCAATTCCATTCTTATTCTTGCATGAATTTGATTTTTATTATTGTTGTAGGCATGGGAATATGAGCACAATCTTGTGAGGGTGCCTGGTATTTCCCAAGAGAGAGAGTCGGGTATCCAAGATTAAATTTTGGTTGTCAGATCGTGTAGAAGTTCCCGGCTCTCGCCATATGCATACCCAATGCTTTGTCTTGAGCTGCTTAACCTGGGGCTAGGTAAAATAGCATTAGTATACTTTAAAATTTATATAAAAGTTCACTTACCTTATGTCTTTTTGTAGTTCAATTTTGCTTGGTGGAACAAAGAAGAGCGGACAAACTGGACTTCCTCCATGAATGTCGCACTGCCTTTTCAACATACCCGTCGTGTCATTGTCGGCCCTGTGTCTAGTGGCTGGTTTCTTGGAGAGTGAGTGGTTTCTTGGTCTCGAGTAGTGGAGGATCCCAATGGATTGTTCGAAATATACTTTAAATTTCACATCAATGCCGGAGAATGCATGGTGATTGGCTTGGCATGGTTATGATGTCGAAACATTTCTCTATCCACCGGGTGCATCTTATACCCAGTTTATTCAAATATGGCTCTTGAACTTTTGTAACACCCCATCTTAGCCTACGTCTATAGACCAAGATGGACTGTTATCTCATGGTGGTTGTGTCTTAATATTTTACTTAGCCAATTTTAAGTACAGATTTTTAAAAAATTTTGCCATAACCTCCCCTAAAAATGGAGGTCCCAAGTGTCGACAAAACTGATTTTTCTTATTTTTGAAAAAGATTTTATTTCACAATTCAATACAAGCACACTCCTAATAATCCACCCATATAACCTCAACTACAAATCCTGCAAGAAGAATTCACACTTTTATATTCACAACCCAACTCAACTTTAAAACCATACAGTTATTATACATTACTAGATTACATGCTACATCAAGTTATCTCTTTGTATTGTTCAAATAAGTACATGCCAGTTTCTAATATCAAAATACAAAATGAAGAGCACCACTTAAGTTTGTTGATGATCGACAGATCGCAGGACTCCTCTGCTCGCTACTGGCTCCTTGCTAATAACCTACATGTTTAGAAGAAACTAAACTCACTAAGCATTGCTTGGTGGGTACTTTAACTAATTACGGAAAATAAATAATAAAAGCATAATGCACTTTTAAAAGCAATGAGTCGTATTGAAAAATAATATCACAGTAAAAACAATCCATACATGTCATATATTCAATTATTATCATTTTATCAGTTCGCTCCACAAGGTAATTTGGTAGACTAACGTATGGTAAGGAACTAACTGAAACAACTGTATATATATTCTATGGCTGTGGCCCTAAAAAATTGCGGACCAAGCCCTATGGAATCTGTGGCCGAAGCCCTCGGACCGGAGTCCTATATAACTCGGGCGATTGCCCTATATAACTCGGACCGAAGTCCTATATAGCTCGGGTCGTCACCCTATATAACTTGGACCGAAGTCTTATATTAAAGCAGCACTGTATATATTATGATAATCATACCCTTACCCTACTCAGTACTATCCCAGATACCCAGTGGAGCCAAAGTTTTCATGCCATTTCTTAATAGAATATGCATTATACAATTATCGACTTATGTTTCTTATATTATTTCAAAGTGAAATATCATATTTTGTCATTTTAATAACATATTATGCTCATTTATATGCATAAGGAATCAATTGGATTACTTTTGAAAAATGACCAAATGAATATTAGCAAAATGACCATATGAATAGTAAATTCTGGTTTTGGACTCAACTTGATCCTTATTTTGAAAAATTGTATAAAATAATCCACTTGGCTAAAAACTCTAAAATTTTTACAGAATTTAGTTTTGAATCTTAAAATCATTCCTTTAAAATTTCATATCAAACTGGACACAAAATCTTGGTCAACTAGTTCACCCAACCAGACTGCTCCAGTTGCCCTGCATCCTGGCAGCAGTTCTGAATTTTTGTGAATTCCGTAAATTAAGTTCAATCAATGTGGTTTCAAATTATTTTTATAAAATACTAGACTCACTATAAAACAACATATCCAAAAATTTAATTGGATAATATTTTTCTACATTTTATTAAAAATCCAAAAAGATAGCTGTCTCAGTCAAGGTACCTCCTAAAGCAGGTCTAACAGAAATAATTTTTCCATAATCATAACCATTCCAAATTCAACTCAAAATACTTTTCAGTCATTCTAGACGCATTGAGGCACAACATATCAAAAATTCACTTCAATAACATTTTTTTATATTTAATTAAAAATCGTACAAGTCACAACATTTCACTAATTCTAAAACAGAAAAATTTCAAGAAAATGAACAAACAATTAGTCAAAGTACCAAACCTTGCTTTTTCTTAGTCATTTATCTATATCACTTCCTTTACTTCCTTGTCTCCTTGATTTCCTATGAAATTTAACATCACATATACAAAGGTAAGAACCCTAGGTATAGACATAGTCTTATCTTATGATTTTTCTAATGGTTGCTAGCTTATTTTCACCATTAAACACCATCATTTATTTCATCAAATCCTTCAAATAATTATTTCTTGAATTTTCTCCAAATCTAGCTACATGAACCCTAATTTCAATCTCTTAAATTAACCATTAATCCATGAAACTAAAACTAGAGATAGGTTTCTCTTACCTTATAATCTTGTTTGTCACCAAAATCTTCAACCAAAAGCCTTAAACTTTGGAAAAATCACCTCCTTCTTCCTTCTCTTATGGTTTGGACGAGTTCACCATGTAAGAGAGAGCTTTTATATTCTTTCCTTAGCTTATTTTGATCCAAATGGCAGCCAAGAGAGGTTAAGATGTGTTGGTGTAAGTGTTGGTTTCCCATTGGTACACTTAAGTGGGAAAATGGCTAATTTTCATTGGTCCAAATGTCTCTTTCTTTTATCTATTTATTTGGCAAGCCATTAGGCTTTCTTTTATTCATATTTTGACCCCCTCAACTTTCTTGTGCTGTAATGTTATAGTCTAGGGTGTGAAAATACCAAAATACCCTCCAGCGATTAATCGATTATAACTTTTAAACCGTGCGTACGATTTATCGATTAAGCGATTGAAATCCATGGTTATGACCCGATTAATATCGAGAATATTCTTTTGGGGTCAGATATGGGCACTATTAATAACTTCCGACTCTTAATTTTTAAGTTTACATAGTTGCCCCTAACTTTTGAGAAATTCTCACTTAGGTCCTTTTGATATCTCTTCCTGACCTTGCTGTCTTTCTTTATTAATATCTTTTTACTCACAACTCCAAATTAAGTAATTATTATTCCCACTGAAACTAGACATCCGGGGCTATATTTGTTCAAAATTTTAGGTCGATCCGAGCTATATCTTATTTTTGACGGTCCTTTGAATTGAAGCCTACTATGCTGTCCTGAGGCAGCTTGCACATTGTCTACTAAATCCATCATATCTTATTCCGTACAACTCCAAATTGAGTAATTTCAAGTTATACATCTAGATAAGACACAAATAAACAATTATGTCTAAGACTCTCTATTTTTGTCATTAACTTGGATGAAATTCGAGCTCAAGTTATAGGTCATGTTCTAAACTCCTTTGTTCTAAGCCTAAATCATATCCTCTATGTCTGTTTCTTACCAATATGGAATTCGGGATGTTAAAACTTTGACGTATATCCTGTTGGCATACGAGAGATTCCCAAGAAAAATGAAGATAGAGATGAAGAGGAGTATCATGGAGAGGAAGGAGATTTTGTCTCACATCTTGGGGCTAGCACTTCTCAGGTAAACTTTTACCATTTTTACATCGCAATAGCTTCTTTCTTAACTTATTTTGACTTTTTTAATGATTGTTGCAGGCCGCTGGCTCATTTGGTCATAAGGCTGGACCTTCTTTTACTGCTCCTCCATTTGCTCAATCTAATCAACCAGAGATGCCATCTCATCCACAAGGCATTGATATGAATTACCTGGTAGGTTTTCTCATTTCATGATAATTTATGTTATATGTATGCATGATTATGTATGCTCTTACTCTTTTCCTTTTTGGCTCATAGCGAATGCTTGAAGAACAAAATAAGAAACTTCAAGAAGAGTTGGTAGCTAGTCATCAACAGGTTTCCCATTTTGAAAAATTGTACCATCAGTCAGAGTAAAATTTTTGAGACTTCCGGTTTCAGGGGTTGAGAGATCCTGGTGCTTCTTCATGTAGAGGGCCCCAAGCTAATGATCATGAGATCCTTTCATCTGCTTCGGATGAGGACCGTTACAGATCTAAATTCCAAGGTAATAGAGATTCAGGTGCTCCTACTTCGGGCGGACTTGGGATGGGTGATATGCCTCCTCCTCCAACAGGTGATGAATTTTTTAGAGCTTTATTTGATGATCTACCACCTCCTTCTTAGTGATGTATCAATATTGTATCAATTGAGGAAATATTGTATAATAAGCATAAAAATAATAACAATATGTAATTTTTATCTTTCTGCAACTCTCATCTTTTCTTTTCTTTTTTTTCTCTTTTTTTTAGACATCATCATTATTACTACGATACAATTATTAAACTTTCCTCTTCATATTTAATACTTACACAGTATCACTACAAAACCAAATGCAACATGGCAATTCAAGAATTTTTGTCGCAAATTCCTTTTCTTCATGCATCTCGGTCTCACACTTTTCCTTACAAATTTTGGAATAGCATAATCATCCTATATAAATATCTTTTCACGCCACAATTTCATACAGAAGCCAAGAGATTTTCTACTTCAATGTAAAAACTCCTTTTAACAATTCTAATTTTCCTTTAGTCTTCCACAATGACCGAACTCCATTTGAAGAAAATAAAAGTTCTATTTAAAAATATGAATGCCTTTCATTAAAAACAAATATCTTGGTCGAAAATTAATACTTTGAAGTGTTTTCAAAATGTTAAATTGGACCATTCTTTTTTACTTGCCATGGCTTCTTTTTGGAATGTGGATTCTAGGACATTAAAAATTAATGGCTTTGAAATATGTCCCTTGATTGAAGAATTTGAGGCCATCCTTGGATATCCATGCAATCAACAAATGGCGTTACCTATATTGATTTCTAAGACTCAACAAAAGATGCAAATGTTATTTCAAATTTTAAAGCCAGAAGTTCTACAGTTGATTAGAGGTGAGAAAATTTGCTTGGTCCCTTAATCGACTTTTGCCATTCTCATTTAGCTCCGACTAAGGCATGGGGACTTATGCTTTGTCTATGCTTGCTTGGCCAATTCTTGCTTGTTTCTTCTGATGGCGATATTGATCCATGAGTGTTGGATATCATGGACCAAATAGAAGGAGACTTGTCGCCGATACCCGTGATTTTAGCTGAGACTTTAGTTGGATTAGACCAACTTATATCGGGATTATCAAACAAACTAACCAGGAGTTCATTGTTGCTTCAGGTAATTACCTACACTGCCCTTTCGGGTTTTCAATTTATTTATTTTTTCTTCTTTCTCTTTTTTTTTCTTTCTCTATTTTCTGCCTAGTCCGCCCTTTCAGGTTTTTGAAACTAGCCAGTTGTCCTAATTTTTGCCTAAGCCGCCCTTGCAGGTTTTCAACTTAGCGGACCTCTTTTTTTTATTGCTCTAATTTTTGCCTGGTCTCCCCATGCGGATTTTCAGAACTAGCGAGCTGTCCTTATTTTTGCCTAAGCTGCCCTTGTGGGTTTTCAACTTAGCGGACCTTCTTTTTTTTTTTTTTTACTTAGATTTTTTCTTACAGATTCAGGAGCATCTCTGCTTGCTCGATACTCCATCTATGAATTTTGCCAGATATCTGCCACATCATCATTCTGCTAGGAAACTACTCCATCTTGTTTCTTCATATGCTGACTGGGTTGATTGGATCCACTCACGCGCTGAAGTCAACATCCATTGGTTGCTACCTTGGTGGAAGATTTCTCATATCACCATGCGGACATAACTGATGTATGTTCCCCTTATTGTTGTTCGTCGAGGTACTTGCTATGACCCTCGCCGGCTTAACCATCAGTATGAAGCTGAGCCTCGAGGTTCTGAATTCACTCATGATTTAGATATGCCTTATCTGACTGAAGCCTACTTGGATCGGCTGAAGCAAAGCTGGCCTGCACGTTACACTTATTGTCTTCCATAGATTTTACATTTGTCAATTTCTTTAGGAAGTGTATTGTTAGGATGCAAAAATAATAAAAGAAATAATAAGAGATGCTTCTTTTCCTATTATAATTTGTCATCACCTTTTGCTATTGTGTTTATTCATTTCACCCATATCTGGTCAAACATAAAGCCAGCATACACAAGGTCACACCTGTTGCCAACTAGCCCTTTTGGGTTTTCTAATTGATGATTTTCTCTCATTTAGCCCTAATTGTTGCCTAGCCTGCCCTTTCGGGTTTTCATAACTAGCGGACTACTTTAACTTTTGCCTAGGCTGCCCTTTTTGTGTTTTTAACCTATTTATGAGCGGGGATTTTCGCCCCCACTCTCGGTGGAATGGTTCTTGTGACTTCGGCACTATTTAGACTCGGGGCCTTAGAGCACACGAACCTAAGTCCGGAGAAAATGGAGTCGCCACCCAGACGGGCTGGGAAAAAAGAAAGGGGTGGATGACTCGATTCCTAAGGAATCTCCAACCCCCTAATGGGTTCAGAAAGTTGGGTACGTGTGGGGAAGGTGAGAAATGGCCCAGCACCCCCACAACGCCCGGTTCATTAGAACTGGCCTCCTTTACAAGTCTTAATATTATAAAATTCTTAAGTATAATAACATTATCCATACTACACATAATAATTAAAAGAAAGCATCAATATATTAAAATCAAAGCAATGTCCAAACAAAGTAAATAAATGGACACCCATCCAAGGATGGAAACATGTCCTTACATCACATGCCTAAATAGGACACCCACCAAAAGGTAGAAACATTACCTTTACATTGATTCTAAAATGGAAAAGCAAATTAAATTACATGATGTTTAACCAATGAGGTACCTACCAAGTGAAAACATACCTCTTACAACTTTTGGAAATCTAAATTAATTGATAAAAGTAAATAATCATTCATCATAAATAAATCATTCATCAAAGCTATTAATCAAAATAGAAAATAAACATCCATCCATGATAAATTAAATAAATTAAGTATTGAAATTAAATAAATTAAAGCATAAGAAATAAATCAAAGCATAATCAAGTATGGAATTGAATAAAGCAAATAAAAGTCCAATTATAGCTACTGTGACTTTTTATGGAATTAAAATAAATTAGGGTTTTATGTTTTAAAGGGTTGGTAAGATTCTTTGATTAATAAAATTAAGGTTTGAATGATGATATCATGAAACTAGTGTTTTAAACACTTTAAAATACTTTAATTTGTGATTTTTGGTTATTGGGTCCCTAAGCTACTGTGTAAAATTTAGGTTTTTACATTTTTATGTTTTTTAATGTTTTAAAAGGATTAGGGTTCATAAAAATTAGGGTTTAAGGTTTTAAAAGGGTTAGTGTTCATTATTTTGAATTTTGGAAGTTGAATTTTGGATTTGATATTTTGGAAGTTAGGGTCTCGGGTGGTGAATAATTTTTAAGAATTTGGAAATCAATTTGATAATTTCATGAAGTTTTATGAATTTAAACAAATATATTAAAGTTTTTATAAGTAGAAAAGATGTTTTTTAAGGCTTTTTGAATGAAATAGAACCTACTTTAAAATTTTAAAAGAAGCAGAATTTACATCTTAGTTTTGTTGAAAAATATGTTCAATTAGAGTTTTAAGGTTTTTAAGAAGAAAAAACAACAAGTTTAAGCCTTTTGGAAGATAAACCAACGAAAAAAGGTTTTTGTTTTGGCTTTAGAAAAACTAAATTAAAGTTCAAAGGTTTTTAATTTTGATTTCATAGATTTGCTACTGTGTAAAAAAATTAATTAAAGAAAATTAATTAACACATACCTTCTTTTGATGATTTCTCCAAAAACAATTCTTCTTGGATGAACTAGCTCCAAAGACAAGCTTTTTTCTTGCCTTTGAATTGCTTAAATCGTGGTGCTGCTGTTCCAGAAAAAGGTTGAATTGAATTTCTTCTTTTCCTTCCTTGATTTGGTTTCAAATTTTCCAAACTACTCTTGGATTTTTGCCTCCCTTAAATTAATTGCCTTTGGTCCTTATTTATAGTGGTTTGAGGTTGTTTATTCCTAATTAGTTAAGGTAAGTAATATTAATAATAAAAAAAAAAGAAACCAAAACCTAATTGGATTAGGTTTCGAAAAATTTGCGCTGCCGAAAAAAATTCTACCGCAGAAATCAGAGGCAGTGCGTGCGGAGCCTTCCCGTAAGCTATTTCACAGGCAGAAAATTTCTGCGTGCGAAATAGCACAGTGATTTCGTCCGCAGGAATTTCCAGCAGGCGAAATGCCCAAGGGCCCGCTCGACGATTTTTTCGTCGTCGATTTTTTCGACTCTGATTTTTATTTTTTTATTTTTATTTGTTTATTTCTATTTTTTATTAAAAAAATTAGATACTAAAGCAAAAATTATTTAATAAAAATTATTTTGGACCTATTAGACAACAAAAATCATTTTAGACTAAATAAAACATATTGGACCAGATTGGGTAAAAAATTAAGGGTCTATAGTTTGCCCCCTGCTTAATTGACCTAAAACCTTAGTGAAAGAAAGTGAAAAGCAATAAGACTTAATTTTTGATGAAACGGTTGAGGTTTTGGGTTCTGGACCCTGTTCGAGTTCTGGACTCAAGGATAATTCTAGGTTCTAGACCTAAGGAAAATTTGGGTTCTGGATCCGGTTCGAGTTCTGGACTCAAGGATAATTCTAGGTTCTGGACCTAAGAAAAATTTGGATTCTGGACTCAGTTCGAGTTCTGGACTCAAGGATAATTCTAGGTTCTCGACCCAAAGAAAATTTGGATTCTAGACCCGGTTCGAGTTTTGGACTCAAGGATAATTCTAGGTTCTCGACGTAAAGAAAATTTGGGTTCTGGACTCGGTTCGAGTTCTGGACTAAAGGATAATTCTAGGTTCTAGACCTAAGAAAATTTTGGGTTCTGGACCCGGTTCAAGTTTTGGACTCAAGGATAATTCTAGGCTCTGGACCTAAAGAAAATTTGGGTTCTGGACCCAATTTGAGTTCTGGACTCAAGGATAATTCTAGGTTCTGGACCTAAGGAAAATTTGGGTTCTGGACCCGAGAGATTTTGATACTCGATCCTAAACTAGACTCGGATTATCCTATCTGGATTCGGATACTCGATCCTAAACTAGATTTGGATACTCGATCCTAACTGGATTTGGACACTCGATCCTAAACTAGATTTGGATACTCGATCCTAACTGGATTTGGACTCTCGATCATAAACTGGATTGAAATACTCGATCCTAAACTTGATTGGGATACTCGATCCTAACTGTATTGGGATATTCAGCCCTAAACTGATTTGATTTGGGTACTTGGACCCAAGATTGGGCAGTTGGATTCGTGATTGGGCACTTGGACCCAAGATTGGGTATTTGGACCCGAGCTTGAATTGACTTGGGTACTTGGACCCGGGATTGATTTGATTTGGGTACTTGGACCCGAGATTGGGCACTTGGACCCGAGAATGAATTTGACTAACCTTTTATCAGTTGAGAAGTCTAACTGCTCCGGCTATTTTATGCATTGTGATTCTTCACCATCAAAATGGATCTTCATCCTTTGAGATCGGGTCTTCACCCTTAAAAATGGATATTCATCCTTTGAGATTGGGTCTTCACCCTTAAAAATTGATCTTCATCCTTTGAGATCAGGTCTTCACCCTTGAAAATGGATCTTCATCCTTTGAGATCGATTCTTTACCCTTGAAAATGGATCTTCATCCTTTGAGATCGAGTCTTCACCCTTGAAAATTGATCTTCATCTTTTGAGATCGGGTCTTCACCCTTGAAAAAGGATCTTCATCTTTTGAGATCGGGTCTTCACCCTTGAAAATGGATCTTCATCCTTTGAGATCGGGTCTTCACCCTTTGAAAATGGATCTTCATCCTTTGAGATTAGGTCTTCACCCTTGAAAATGGATCTTCATCCTTTGAGATCGAGTCTTCTTTGTTCTTTGAAGATGGGAGTGACACGGCCAGTGGCTTGGCCGTGTCCGCTGGGTGTGTCAGCTTCTGTGTTTTTTCTTTGGTTCTTCTTTATTCTTGGCTTAGGATGGGACATGGCCAAGCTTGTGGCCGTGTCATGTGACACGGCCAGTGGCTTGGCTGTGTTGCCTGCCAGTGTCACCTATTGCTTCCCTTCTCTCTTTGCTTGGTCTTTCTTGGCTTTGCCCTTTAGGTGAGACACGGCCAGTGGCTTGGCCGTGTCTCCTGCCCTTGTCATGTTCTGCCAAGATTTCCTTTGAGGTGACACGGCCAAGCTTGATTTGGCTTGGCCATGTCTTGCTTGATCCATGTTCTTCTTTCCTTGTTTTGATCTTCCAATGGAGTTTTTGCACTTTAACCACTTTTCCCTTGCAACTGCTTTTCCTTTTTTCTCTAATTTTGATTGGATCTTATATCCTCTCCTTGCCCCCCCCCCCCAAGGATTTTTTCTATATTTTTCTTGTCTAGTTCTTTGCATAAGCACACATTTCTTCTCTTTGCAAAGTGACTAGGGCTTCCACAAGCGAATAGGCTTTCCATGCCCCCTTGATTCAATATCATCTTTTGATTCTTTAATTCGCAGGGTGTTTGCTGTTCATTAAGACAAGAAAGTGCGATGTAATATGCTCATGTATGCATGATATGCATGAATAATACTTACAGTCGTTCCATCGACTCACAGACCGAGGTGATTAGCAGAAGTGTTCTCATTGGTTCCTTTTTGACACTCGTTCAAGTCTCGCATTGAAATGATCAAAAGCTTTGCATTTGGCTTTTATCTTCAAGATGTTGAAAACATGAGTGGTGGAGACCCTAAGTAGCAGAGTCATGGATGTATCCATTTCAAACAATGTTTCAGCTTGTCAGTTGGTAGTTTCTTCATGACCTTGCCAATAATCAATTCAACATACTTCCCTTAACTTGAAGGCTTTGTATGACAAAACACTTTTTTTTTATTTTGAAATCAAATGTTGGCTTTGCCAAATCGATGTCAATGTGCCTCAGGACTTGATTTTTTTCAAATTAATATATCTATAACATGACAACCCTAGTTACCGTACTAAACTCAGGAATCATTTCTATTTAAGCAAGAACTGTTGCACTTCAGATAGGCACATACACATTGCTTGGCCAAAGGTCTCATTTGAGTTTAAATATTGTCTATCTCATATGCATGCTTATCCAAACTATCTCCACTAATAGACTCTACCTACCAAGAGAGATAAACAAGTCTTTGATAGGCTTGAAACGGGGTCTATAAGGGACATGGGTTAAAGTGGAGGCCATTTTGAGATTGGAGCTGGTGTGACACAATGGACAAACCCTCATACTACAAATTTCTTGTTGGAACTTTAGACAGTTGGGAGCAATCTTTCTAGACTCCAAATTCCTTCTATCTTCTTGGTATTAATCTAGATCTTGATTAGGACAGTTTTTGCCTTTGCAAAAAGTTTGAGACCCAAATCTTTTGTTTTCTTCTTTTCCCTTTTTTTCCTCTTTATTTTTCTTACTCTTCCCTTTTCTTTCTCTTTCCTTACTCTTTCTTTTATCATTTTGTCCTTCTTTCTTGTAGGGCTATCAAGTACAGAACTTTCAAGAACTGGATGGTCTTACTCCTTTTTCTTTGATTTTGATTGAATCTTTGGTTATGTTGGGACCAATTCAAGTCAATCCATAAATGGAAGCCTTTTGTTGTCTTAGGTAAAAGAGAACTCAGTTGGCTTTTTGAACCATCTTTTTAGATTTTATCTTTCTTCTCTTTTTTTTTTCTTTTGTTTTTCTTTTATTTTCTTCTTATTTTCTCTTTTTATTTGTTTTTTTAGCTCTAAAAAGAGTTGTCTTGGTTTGTACTAACTTGGGCTTCCAATAATGGATAAGTGGAGTAGCATAAATCTTCTTTAATAGGGATAAATCATTTGTTACTCTGATGTTGATGTTGATATATTAGAGATATTAGGAAAACTTCAACTACCCTTATGGTTTTGAGAACATCAACTATCCTTATGATATTGAGAACTTCAACTATCTTTATGGTCTTGAGAACTTCAACTATCTTCATGGTCTTGAAACTTCAACTATCCTCATGATCTTGACTAATCATTGCTTTCTTTGATCTTCTTGCCTATTCATCTTAGTAATCATAAGACTTGTCAAAAGTATCACAACAGCTCAGGGTAGGTTATTGGGGTTTGTAAGCCAATAAAAAGAAAGCTAAAATTTTATGAAGGCTCAAAGGGACAACTAGGGATTGATATTTAATTGGGTGGATACTAGTTGTTGGCTAACCAAACAATGCCTAGATCATTTCTCTCTTAAATAAGTAGAGTTCAATTTCGCCTCAAAAGATTGTCAAAGCATGTTCTAAGACTGACTAGGACCTAGACAAAGGTAATTATGTAGGAGCCCTCTCTAAGTAAGCATACACAACTCAATGCTATAGAGCAATTCCCTCACCTAGGAAAGTCATTCAAGTCGTGTGCATAAATCTATCAATTCATGAATTATCAAGATAGATTCCTCATTGGTTGAACACTAAAATGAACAAAGACCAACAAAAATTTTGATGAAAGTAATTTATTCAAACAAATTTAAATTAGAAAAACAAAATAGTTCCAAAACATTAAAGAAAGTAGAATTGAAAAGCAACATTCAAGCTAAGGAAAGTTTGTTGAGTTTAAGCTTCTCTTCCCTTCACATCTTCAATATTTCCATCTTGAAAGGATGATAAAAAAAAATCTTCTTCCAATCCTTTTCCCACCATAAAGGTTGCTGGTGGTGGCACTCTTCCAAATTTAGGCAAAGGGTTGTCCTTGGTATTGGGCTTATCCGGCTCGGGTAGCTTGCCACTATCAATCAAATCTTGGATCTCATGCCTTAATTGGGTACACCTATCAGTCTCATGTCCTTGAGTCTGATGAAATTGACAAAAAGTCTTAGTATCAAATTTTAGGGGTAATGGACTAGGTAAATGTCAAGGAGCCAGTGGTTGTAACAACCCTTTCTTTTGTCACTTATCGAAGACCTAAGACAAAGGCTTCCCCAGATTTGAAAACTGCCTTCTATTTGCTTGACCGGTTACATTAACATCAACTTCTTTTTGTGTGCTTTGATTGTTAGGCTGGTTGTTCCCTTTCTCATTCCTTCTTATTGAAAAGCAATTCTTCTCCCTTTCCCACTCTATAATTTGTAGACCAGCTTGGAGAAGATCTTTGAAATCACGGATGAGTGTATGAGACATCCTCTCATGAAGACTAGGCAACACCCCTCTCACAATCATCCTTATTTGATCGGATTCATCGTGTCTCTTCTTGAGCAAAGCAGCCTTATTTCTCCATCGTTTAACATAGTCCACAAAATTCTCATTTGGCCTTTGTCTTATGGACTCTACTTCCATTAAGGTAACTTCCATCTCGACATTATACCCATATTGTTGGATGAAGGCTTTGTAAAGTAGATCCCAACTCTTTTGTGTTCCTTCATCTAATGTATTGAATCAATTTTGGACAACAGGGTCCAATGAGAGCATGAAGTACCTTAGGGTTCGAGCCTTAGTAGCTCGAGTAGACTACATGGCAGTGATGTACTGCTTCACATGAAGATGAGGATTTTCGGTGCCATTGTACTTTGCAAAGGATGGCATCTTGAACTTGTATGGAACCTCTTCATCTTGTTCAAATAGTTTGTCGATCTCAGACATCTCTTCGGTTTTCAACTTCTTCTCAAATTTCTTTTCTAAATTAGCAATCATTTTTTCAACACCGGATGTCTCGGTCTTTTCAATAGTTGCCTTCTCAACAGCCTTCGGTTCTTTCTTCTTTTCTTGAACCTCTTGGTAGTATTGAGCCCAATCATCATCATCATCAATGATCACCTTTTCATCATCAAAAACCACTTCACTAACTTTGGTCTTCCCTTTGTCCTTTGGTTTTTTAGTGCTAGCAGATGCCTCAGCATGATTCTCTAAGATTGCAGTCAATTGGTTCTTCATGGTCTCAGGTAGGGCCTCTTTGATTTCTTCCATTTTGGCATTAAGGGCTTCATCCACCATCCTTTGAATTTGTTCGAGCTCCATTATTTTTGGTGAGCAAGTGATTGAGTCGTTGCTAGATACTTCATCTCCGGCGTAGGTCGGATTGTTGTAAGCTTTTGAACTATCGTAATCCAGGGCTGTGAGCCAGAGAGGATCAATGATATGAGATGCAAATGTATGCATGTATGAACAAACAATCAACAAATAAGGATAAATAGGACGTTCCTTCCAACCTTATAACATCCACACACGAATGGTGAGTCTCTTTTCCTAGGTATATGGTTAATGAAATACCAACATGGGATATCTTGCTTTCGAATAATTCCCTTGGACGTTTCAATCAATAGTTCTATTTTCGAAAATGGAAATCAATCCATGATAATTCCCATTAATTAGGTTTTAATCCATTCAACCAACTAAAGTAGTTTTTATGCTATGTTGGATTAAAACTAAATTAAGAGGTTTATTATAAATAGATTTCTCACTTGGAAAGAGTAACTAATGGTTCATGCCAAAAATAAGCCCATGGTTAATTTATTCTTAATGTAAACTAGGCCCACAATTGATTTTTGGTATTTCATAATTGATCTAAATATTTTTGCAAGCTCTTTGTAAAAAATGGTTGGGTGAAAATAATTTTGTTTCTAAGCCCATTGTAAAAGATTTTAGAAAAATGGATTTTGGGCTTAGTATTTGCGCCATGGGCCAAAGAATTTATTTATTTTTTAGAAAAGTATTATGTCCAAAGACCATCTTGAAAATTTTAAAAATAGTTTTGGTCTTTTGGATTTTAGAGAAAAGTTTATTTTGAGCTTACAATATACTTAGGTCATATTAGAAAAAGAACAAACCAAATAAGCCATGATTTAGACTAAGATAAACAAACCATAGTAAAAACAACATGCATTTGGGGTAAAACCTAAAGAAAGTAACTAGGCCAATTACATGAGCTTTAGTCTTTGGGTAAAAAGGCTTAGGTTCCCATAGCAAGTATATACCCAACGGTACGAGGCTATGAGTGGTTATGCCATGCTCGATCTCCATACCTTGAGTGAAAGTATGGTATCCCTTACATAACATAACACGGGTAACACGGGCGTCCTAACTCACGCACACAATGCAATCTAAGATGATGCAATGGATAATGTCATTATAAGAAAGAATAGAATAATAAAAAGGCCAACGGAATCAACTTCTCTTATCCCCAGTGGAGTCGCCACTATGAGCGGAGATTTTCGCCCCCACTCCCGGTGGAATGGTTCTTGCGACTTCAACACTGTTTAGGCTCGGGGCCTTAGAGAATATGGACCTAAGTCCAGAGAAAATGGAGTAACCACCCGGACGGGCCGGGAAAAAAGAAAGGGGTGGATGACTCAATTCCTAAGGAATCCCTAACCCCCTAATGGGTTCGAAAAGTTGGGTACGTCTGCGGAAGGTGAGAAATGGCCCAGCACTCCCACAACGCCCGGTTCATTGGAATTGGCCTCCTTTACAAGTCTTAATATTATAAAATTCTTAAGTATAATAACATTATCCATACTACACATAATTATTAAAAGAAAGCATCAATATATTAAAATCAAAGCAATGTCCAAACAAAGCAAATAAATGGACACCCATCCAAGGATGGAAACATGTCCTTACATCACATGCCTAAATAGGACACCCACCGAAAGGTAGACACATACCTTTTACATAGATTCTAAATTAGAAAAGCAAATTAAATTACATTATGTTTAACCAATGAGGTACCCACCAAGTGGAAACATACCTCTTACAACTTTTGGAAATCTAAATTAATTGATAAAAGTAAATAATCATTCATCATAAATAATCATTCATCAAAGCTATTAATCAAAATAGAAAATAAACATCCATCCATGATAAATTAAATAAATCAAGTATAAAAATTAAATAAATTAAAGCATAAGAAATAAATCAAAGCATAATCAAGTATGGAATTGAATAAAGCAAATAAAAGTCCAATTATGGCTACTGTGACTTTTTATGGTATTAAAATAAATTAGGGTTTTATGTTTTAAAGAGTTGGTAAGACTCTTTGATTAACAAAATTAAGGTTTGAATGATGATATCATGAAACTAGGGTTTTAAAAACTTTAAAATACTTTAATTTGTGATTTTTTGTTATTGGGTTCCTAAGCTACTGTGTAAAATTTAGGTTTTTATGTTTTTATGTTTTTTAATATTTTAAAAGGATTAGGGTTCATAAAAATTAGGGTTTAAGGTTTTAAAAGGGTTAGTGTTCATTATTTTGAATTTTGGAAGTTGAATTTTGGATTTGATATTTTGGAATTTAGGGTCTCGGGTGGTGAATAATTTTTAAGAATTTGGAAATCAATTTGACAATTTCATGAAGTTTTATGAATTTAAACAAATAAATTAAAGTTTTTATAAGTAGAAAAGATGTTTTTTAAGGCTTTTTGAATGAAATAGAACCTACTTTAAAATTTTAAAAGAAGTAGAATTTACATCTTAGTTTTGTTGAAAAATAATTAGAGTTTTAAGGTTTTTAAGAAGAAAAAATAACAATTTTAAGCCTTTTATAAGATAAACCAACGAAATAAGATTTTTTTTTTGGCTTTAGAAAAAATAAATTAAAGTTCAAAGGTTTTTAATTTTGATTTCATAGATTTGCGACTGTGTAAAAAAAATAATTAAAGAAAATTAATTAACACATACCTTCTTTTGAAGATTTCTCCAAAAACAATTCTTCTTGGATGAACTAGCTCCAAAGACAAGCCTTTTTTTTGCCTTTGAATTGCTTAAATCATGGTGCTGCTGTTCTAGAAAAAGGTTGAATTGAATTTCTTCTTTTCCTTCCTTGATTTGGTTTCAAATTTTCCAAACTACTCTTGGATTTTTGCCTCCCTTAAATTAATTGCCTTTGGTCCTTATTTATAGTGGTTTGAGGTTGTTTATTCCTAATTAGTTAAGGTAAGTAATATTAATAAAAAAAAAAGAAACCAAAACCTAATTGGATTAGGTTTCGAAAAATTTGTGTCGAAAAATTTGCGCTGCCGAAAAAAATTCTGCCGCAGAAATCTGTGGCAGCGCGTGCGGAGCGGGCCCGTAAGCTATTTCACAAGCAGAAAATTTCTACGTGCGAAATAGCACAGTGATTTCGCCAGCATGAATTTCCTGCGGGAGAAATGCCCGCGCGACGATTTTTTCGTCGACGATTTTTTCGTCGCCGATTTTTTCAACTCCGATTTTTATTTTATTTTTATTTTTTGATTTTTATTTGTTTATTTCTATTTTTTATTAAAAAAAATTAGATATTAAAGCAAAAATTATTTAATAAAAATTATTTTGGACCAATTAGACAACAAAAATCATTTTAGACTAAATAAAACATATTGGACCGGATTGGGTCAAAAATTAAGGGTCTACACTATCGAGCTCTTTTTCCATCTTTTTTCTTCTCTCTTTTTTTTATACATAAAACCTTTTCAACCTGTCAATGTTTGCTAGCTCACTAAACTCGTTCCCGTCCATGTTTGATAACTTCACTGCACCCTTATTCATGACTTGTTTCACAACATGTAGCCCTTCCCAACTAGGCCTAAATTTTCCTCTTGGATCAGATACAATAGGTTTACATTATTTGAACACTAAATCACTGATTTTGAGTTTTCTGGTCTTAACTCTTCTATTGTAGGCCCGAGCTATCTTCCTTTGATACAGTGCTTTTAACCTTCTCTCCTCTAGTAAAGCTAACTGTATGTATCCATTTTTGTATCCATTTTGGTATCAGTTTGTTGAAAGATTCGACTTCGACCCATTTTGAAAAATAATCTACCGCTACTACAATAAAATGGTGGCCATTTGAGGCTGTCGAATGTATCTCTCCTATAATGTCAATACCCCAAGTACCAAAGGGCCAGGGTGAAGACATGGAATGCAATTCTTCAGGAGGCATGTGATTCCAATTACCATACATCTGACATTGTTGGCACTTCTTTACGAACTCAATAAAATCTCTCTCCATGGTCAACCAGGAGTAACCTTGTCAAATTATCTTCTCAACTAGGGCCAAACCACTCATGTACGGACCGCAACTTCCTGCATGTATTTCTAACATGATATGCTCCACTTCAGGCTTCCTCAAGCATCTCAAATGCACCCCATCAGGTCATCTTTGATATAACTCTCCATGGAAGGTGATGTATTGCAAAGACCACTGCCTTATGGCTCTTCTTTCTTTCTTTGTTGCCCCTAACAGGTATTTCCTTTCCTCTAAAAATCATCTTATAATATCATACCACGCATCATGGTCTGTATCAGGTTCCATGATTGTCTCATATTAATATCAAGGAGTTGATGAACTAGTCAAAATCAGAGGCTTAAGAAATAAGCTGATAGGATTTTCCCATACCGAAGCCAATGTGGCTAGGGCGTCAGCCATCTAGTTTTCTTCTCTTGATATGTGTATAAACTTGCACTCCTTAAAGTTCTTCTTCATCATGGTCAAGTAATGGTGGTATGGTTTTAATTTCTCATCTTTCAACTCCCACTCTCCATTTACTTGGGATATTACTAGTAATGAATCACCAAAAACTTCTAACTTATCCACCTTCATAATCATTAGGGTTTCTAAACTAAAGATACATGCTTCATACTCTACCATATTATTGGTTGCCCTGAATTTTAATTTTTTGGCTAAAGGGATAAATTCCCCTTCGGGCAATTCTAGTATCACTCCCAAACCTGCTCCTTTCCTGTTTACTGCTCCATCAAAATACATTTTCCACCCTTGTACTTCAATTACCTCTAAATATTCATTCAAAAATTCCAAGACTACCACTTCGCTATCCGGTAATGGTTGCTGGGCACTTGGCATGGAAAATTGCGAGAGTTCACATGCTGAGCATTTCGCCCACAGCTAATCGTAGTTTTCGCCATCAAAATATTTTCGACGCAATTTTTTCTGAAACCAAATTCTATTTGGTTTCGGTTTCCTTTTCCTAATTAATTATAGTTTTCATAAACAATTGGAATTAATCTTCCAAAATTTCCTATAAATAGAATTAAAACAACACTTTAATGGAGGAGTTTTTAGGGGGAGGATCGATTGGATTTGGAAAAAAAAACATTGGATTTATACTTGAACTATGGAACTTCATATTTGAGAGGGATAAACAAGCAAGCAATTAAGCCATCAAAGGCAGCAATCCCACCTTTGACTTTGTTCATCCAAAAAATAACTTTTTGATGGAACCAACTCACAGGTTTGATCCTTAATCATAAACTATTCATAGCTTTGTTTCTTTGATTCATACTAATATACATATAAAACTTTGATTTTTGAATATGTAATAATTTGTTCTTCTTCTTTCCAAAAATCTTAAATCGTTATTTCTGTTTCTTCCAAAATTTAAGAACCCTAATTTATTTCCTTTAAATCTTTAAACCCTAGATTTTTTCTTCTATTTCCAAAAACCCTAAAAAATACTTTTCTGTTTCTAAAAACCTTAAATCGTTTTGTTTATTTCTAAAAGCTTTTAATAAACCCTAAACTGTTTTCCCAAAATTCCCAAATGTTTCGTTAAATATCCAAACCTTAAATTTATATTATAGTTTCTAAAAATCACATGAAGCTTTATAAAACTATAAACTGTTTTCTCAAATTCTAAAACCAAATATATTTTTTGAAACACTAAAAACCCTAATTCCCTCAAAACCAAAACCATAAATCCTAGTTTTCCTAAACCCTAACCCTAATCCTTAAAACCTTATAAACCTAAACATTCAAACCTAATATAGTAAATCCAAATTAAGAATCCAGTAACCGTGAGTCATAAAGTTAAATGTTTTAATATTCTAAAACCCTAATTTCATGATTTTACCCCTCAAACCCTAATTTGGTTAATCAAAGAATCTTATCAATTTCTTAAATTATAAAACCTTAATCCATTTCAATTTCCTTAAAACTTACAGTAGCCTAAACCAATAAATTCCAAAACCCTAAACATTAAATTATGTATTTTTAGATTTAATTATGTAGTTTATTATATGCTTTGATTTATTTAAGTTTAATGCTTGATTTATTTAATTTATCATGGATGGATGTTTACTTTCTATTTTGATTGATGTTTAATATCTTTAAGGAATGATTTATTTATGATGAATGGTTATTTACTTTTATCGATTTATTTAGATTTCCAAATGTTGTAAGAGGTATGTTTCCACTTTGTGGGTACCTCATTAGTTAAATATCATGTAATTTAAATTGCTTTTATATTTTAGACCAATGTAAAGGACATGTTTCCATCCTCGGATGGGTGTCCATTTATTTGTTTTCTTTGGACATTGCTTTGATTTTAATATAACAATGCTTTATTTCAATTGTTGCATCTAATATGGATATTATTGTTATACTTAAGAATTTTATAATATTAAGACCTGAAAAAGAGGCCGGTTCCAATGAACCGGGCATTGTGGGTGTGCTGGGCTATTTCTCACCTTCCCCACACGTACCCAACTTTCTAAACCCATTAGAGGATTGGGAATTCCTTAGGAATTGAGTCATCCACCCCTTTCTTTTTCCCAGCCCGTTCGGGTGGTGACTCCTTTTTCTCTGGACATAGGTCCGTGTTCTCTAAGGCCTCGAGCCTAAACAGTGTCGAAGTCGCAAGAACCATTCCACCGGGAGTGGGGGGAAAAATCTCCGCTGACAGTATGGATAATGCAATTTGTTATGTATACACTAGTGATAGTGTGTGAAGCCATTGGTGATGGCTATATTGATATAAATGGGATATTTGAGGCAATGTGCTTATAATGATCATGAGAAAATGAAAAAGGATTTAATAATGAAATTATGAAAGAATTTTGTGCCTAGTATGTTATTCAATTTTCAGAGTTTTGCATTTGATGACATGCCTATGAAGTAACAGTCCCTTGAAGCTGGGTTGGGCTTGGTCCTTGAAGCCTAGTTTGGTGTTACATGATGTAGCAGACCCTTGAAGCTAGGTTCGGCCTAGTCCTTGAAGCCTAGTTATGATGTTACATATGAGGTAATCCTCATTGTGATTATGATTCGCCTTCGGGCTAGATAATGGGATTATTGGACCAAAGCAGTAACTTTGGAATTTGAATGACATATTAGATCTCTTTGGGCCCATGCTTGTCTTTGCTTTAATGTGAAATATGAATTATAAAACAATTGAGCAATATAATGAGATATGATGTTATAAGTTGTGGTATCCATATGTGTTGTGCATTAGCATTTCAATTGAATAATATTGTTATCAAGATTTGTACCACTAAGCTTCTGGCTTAACGCGATTGTGATTTATCGCGCAGGTGACAGGGTAGATTCGGCTGAGCCGGAGAGTTCAGCTAAACCGAGTCAAGTCTAGGTTTGAGATTGTAAGAGCAGTGTTGATTTGGACATCAAGATCAGAGATGAACTGCCAGGATGTATAAATTCTATATTTTGTAAATAATGATTTTGATGTATACATATGTATATTCCATTGCTTATTAAACAAATATTTTGGATAAACCTTTGGGTAATGAAGATATATATATATGTGTATTTTAGCAAGGAATGTTTTATGTATTACTTCCTATAATAAGTGTTAAAGATTGGTTTGTTTAAAAAGGTTGTGACATTCTTATATCCGGTATACGTATATTACATATGTGGGTATATGTGGTGTACGTATATGGGGTACAAGGGTGTTACATTTGTTTTGGTATCAGAGCTTAGGTTTGATGTTCTCAACCTAAGTGAACTTTAAGAAAAAGAAAATGGAGATTTTTAAATGGTTTTTAAATAAGATACATGCATTGGCACTGGCAGTTTTTGATCTTTGATGAGGTAATCTTCTGCTGTGTTTGCAGATATAGGTAGTTATGGCATTCTAGACACGTCAGTCTGTAGAGGGTAGTGCTGAGAGTGTAGCTCCTATTGAGGGTAGAGATGGAGCTAGAGTTGAGATAGCTGGAGAGGCACTTGCTCCTGTGCCAATGAGACTAGCAATTGATGAGATTCTGCCGGTTTGGGTACGACATATGGTAGAGTTGTTGAGGCAGGCTCTGGTTTAGCAGCCGTCGCTGCCACAACCACAGTCGCAGTTGTTAGTAAGGAAGTATGATAAGTTGAGGAAGTTTAGAGCTGAGGACTTCTTTGGCACTACAGATCCTGCAGTAGCTGAGCAGTAGTTAGATAGAGTTTAGAGGGTATTCATCCAGCTGCAAGCTGCAAGATGCTATATCACTTATGCAGGGAGATGCATATGATTGGTGGAAGATGGTTCCACATGCAATGGATGATCCACCAACCTTGACTTATGATGATTTTCTGTGGGAGTTTGAGCAGAAGTATACTCCGAGGGAGTATAAAGATGCAAAGAAGATGGAGTTCCTGAGTCTGAAACAGGATACCAGGTCAGTGACAGAGTATGAGATAGAGTTCATCCGGTTGAGTCATTATGCCAATGGGATTATTTCTAATGAGATTGACCAGTACCAGAGATTTGAGGAGGGGTTGAGACCCTCTATCATGTGTATTGTCGCTGGCTCCCTATAGACCCTTAATTTTTGACCCATTCAAATCCGATAGTCTAAAATAATTTTTATGGCATTTTATTTATTTTAATAATATTTTAATTACTAATAATATTTAATAGTTATTTTTAATAAAAATAAAAAATATAAAAAAATAAAAAATGAAAAAAATAAAAAATTGGACAGATCGGTGAGCGTCCCACGGCAACGCTGCCGTGCGGCGACCCATTTCGCCGCAGAAATTATCTGCGGTGAATTGGGCAGTCCCCTATTCGTCGCATATGGCAATCTGGGTCAAATTGGGCACTGCCTAATTTGCCACAGCTAGTTCTTGCATGAATTGGCCCGGTGCGCCCGTTTTTTCCATTGCAATTTTTGCCAGCGCAGCCCACGGGCCCGACAACTCGCGCGCTGCTAATTTTTTTTTACCAAACCTTGTTTTAACTAGTTTTCTAATTTTTCCTAAACAATTGGTATTTCCTTATTAAAATAGGATTAGGACTCTTTATTTTCCTATGAATACCACATTAAAACAAGAACAAAGAGGAAGGATGGAAAAAAGGAGGAAAAAACCCCAGAAAAGAAAAACGGACAGAACACAAAAGAAACCTTAAAGAAGAAGGAGAGAAAACCCTAGAAAAAGAACGGAGAAATCCTAAGGATTGGATGGAATCTTTTCGAGGCAAACTAAGAGGAGGGAACATTAACAAGGGAGAATTAATAGGAATAAGGGTCGGTAATTGAGATTAACAGAGGATTAAACCACAAAGCAAAAGAGATGGCAACAAAGAGAGAAGAACATCAGCAACTTTTTGGAGAACGAAGGAAACCACAAATATCAAGACAACCAAAGAAGAAGGTAGAGTACATATTGTCTTCACATTGTTCATCCAGAAATCAATTTGGAGAAACCAACAAACGAAGGTTTGATCCTTAATCATAAATTACTAATGATCACAGTAGCTTCATTTCTTTGAATAATAAAAACATGCATGCAGTAACTTTATCTTTGAATATGGAGTAACTTGATTTTTGTTTCAATAACTTTAATCATTTGCTTTAATTGACACATGGATCAGTTGATATTCGTACCCCCACTTACATCTTTCATAAAAAAAACATATAACTAACCAGTAGCCGTCGAGGATTTAAATTAATTGTTATAATCTATTTTTTTTACTTTACTTCAAGAATCATGAATTATTTTATTAAAACTCAAAACCTCAAACTATTTTTATCCAAAAACCTAAACCATTTCATTATAAACTCCAAAATATTGATTATTTATCCAAAACCCTAGTTTCAAAAACCCTAACTATCCAAAACCCTAATTCCAAAACCCTAATTCTAAAACCCTAGTTTCCAAAACCCTAGTTTTAAAAACCCTAAAAATCCTAATTTCAAAATCCTAATTACAAAACTTTAGTTTCTAAAACCCTAAGTTCTAAAACCCTAAATTCAATTAATAATTCTTTAAAATCCTAAATTTATATATTTATTGCTTTATTTAATTTTAGATTTGATTATATAGTTTATTATATTTTTTGATGGTTGATTTATTTAATTTATCATGGATGGACATTTTCTTTATTCTTATGATTATTATTTCTTTATTTTGGTATTGAAATTGTAAGAGGTATGTTTCCACTTTGTGGGTACCTCATTAGTTAAATTTTATGTAATTTGAATCACTTTTATATTTTGGACCAATGTAAAGGACATGTTTCCACCTTTTGGTGGGTGTCCTATTTAGTTTAGACATGAACGATGTAAGGACATGTTTCCATCCTCAGATGGGTGTCCATTTATTAACTTTTGTTTGGACATTGCTTTGATTTTAATGTAATGATGCTTTTATTTTAATTGTTGCATATAATATGGATAATATTGTTATACTTAAGAATTTTATAGTATTAAGACCTGCAAAGGAGGCCGGTTCCAATGAGCCAAGCGTTGTGGGGTTGCTAGGCCATTTCTTACCTTCCCCACATGTACCCAACTTTCTGAACCCATTAGGGGTTTAGGGATTCCTTAGAAATCGAGTCATCAACCCCTTTCATTTTCCCAGCCCGTCCGGGTGGTGACTCCATTTTCTTCGGGCTTAGGCCCGTGTTCTCTAAGGACCCGAGCCTAAACAATACCGAAGTCGCAAGAACCATTCCATCGGGAGTGGGGGCAAAAATCCCGGCTCACAGTGACGACTCCACTGGGGACAAGAGAAGTTGATTCCGTTGGTCTTTATATTATTCTATTCTTTCTTATAATGATATTATCCATTGCATCATTTAGATTGCATCGTGTGCGTGAGTTAGGACGCACGTGTCACCCATGTTGTGTTATGTAAGGGATACCATACTTTCACTCAAGGTATGGAGATCGAGAATGGCATAACCACTCATAGCCTCGTACCATTTGGTATATACTTGTTATGGGAACCTATGCAAAAGACTAAAGCTCATGTATTTGGCCTAGTTACTTTCCTTAGGTTTTTACCTCAAATGCATGTTGTTTCACTATGATTAATTTATCTTGGCTTAAATCATGGCTTATTTGGTTTGTTCTTTTTCTAATATGACCTAAATACATTGTGAGCTCAAAATAAATTTTTCTTTAAAATCTAAAAGACCAAAGCTATTTTCAAAACTTTTCAAGATGGTCTTTGGATATAAAACTTTTTCTAAAAACAAATAAAAATTTTTTCTTTTCCTCATAACCCAAATACTAATCCCAAAATCCATTTTTTCTAAAATCTTTTTACAATAGGCTTAGAAACAAAATTATTTTCATCCAACCTTTTCATACAAAGAGCTTGCAAATTATTTAGGTCAATTACGAAATACCAAAAATCAATTGTGAGCCTAGTTTACATTAAGAATAAATTAACCATGGGCTTATTTTTGGCATGAACCACTAGTTACTTTTTCAAGTGAGAAATCTATTTATAATAAACCTCTTAATTTAGTTTTAATCCAATATAGCATAAAAGCTACATTAGTTGGTTGAATGGATTAAAACCTAATTAATGGGAATTATCATGGAATGATTTCCATTTTTGAAAATATAACTATTGGTTGAAATGTTTGAGGGAAATATTTGAAAACAAGATACCCCATGTTGGTATTTTGTTAACCATATTCCTAGGAAAAGAGACTCGCCATTCGTGTGTGGATGTTATAAGGTTGGAAGTAACGTCCTAATTATCCTTGTTTATTGATTGTTTGCGTATACATGCATACATACATTTGTATCTCATATCATTAATCCCTTCTGGCTCACAACCTTGAAGTATGACAATTCAAGAGCATACAACGATACCACCTACAACATTGATTTTGATTCAAGTACCTCATTGGAAGGATGGATGCAAACCAGCTAAGGGACATAGTCGATGAAGTTGTCAAAGCTAGGATGGCCAAGCTATAAGATCAATTGGTTAAAATTATGAGGACCCAGTTGATTCAAATTCTAGAGATCATCAATAATGCTAATGAGGCATCTGCCATTGACATAAGAAAGAAGGAAAAGGCAACATTAACAAGGAACATGTCTACTAATAGAGATCAAATGAAAAATGAGAGATCAATCCCTATTCTATAAGACCAACCGAACCATGTGCTATCTAAGTGGAGCAATAAGAGCAGCTATCGCGCTAGTGGGCAAAGTCAAAGGGAAAGAGGAGGTGTTGAGAAAAATGCAACAACTGAGCCAACAAAGAAGCGTAAATTTTCAGACTTAAGGGAGCCTTTGTCAAAGATGTTAGAAAATCTAATGAAAATGGATTTGCTACAACCATTGGCACCTCGGCCTCTACATAAGCCTCTACCACCAAATTTTAATGCCAAGGTTTTTTGTCAATTTCATCAAATGTAAGGGCATGAGATAGATAAATGTGTTCGATTAAGGCATGAAATCTAAGATTTGATTAACAGTGGAAAGCTTCCTGAACCTGATAAGCCCAACACTAAGAATAATCCTCTGCCTAAATTTGGAAGGGCACCATCGCTTAAAAACTTCATGAAGAGTTTTATCTTGTCATCTTATCATGATATGGATAGAGAAGCTGCTAAAGATGATGTGCTACTAAGCAAGCTTGGGCTAACTGTGGATGATGAAGCAATGACCTTTGATGATGGAAAATAAATGAAGTATCTTTGACTCCAACTCAATGAACTTCCCTTAGCTTAGAGTGTTGCTCTATTTATTTTACTTTCTTTAATATTCAATTGGAACAATCGTGTTTTTCAAATTTAAATTTGTTTGAATAAATTACTTTCATCAAAATGTTTGTTGGTCTTTGTTCATTTTGGTGCTCAACCAATGAGGAATCTAGCTTGATAATTCATGAATTAATATATTTATGCATCATGGCTCGAATGACTTTACTAGGTGAGGAAATCGCTCTATAGCATTGAGTTGTGTATGCTTACTTAGAGAGGGCTCCTACATAATTTCCTTTGTGTAGGTCCTAGTCAGTCTTAGAACATGCTTTGACAAATTTTCGAGGCGAAATTGAACTCTGCTTATTTAAGGGAGAGATGATCTAGGCATTGTTTGGTTAGCCAACAACTAGCATCCACCCAATTAGATATCAATCCCTAGTTGTCCCTTTGAGCCTTCATAAAATTTTAGCTTTCTTTTCATTAGCTTACAAACCCCAACAACCTACCTTGAGCTGTTGTGATACTTTTGACAAGTCTTATGATCACTAAGGTGAAGAGGTAAGAAGATCAAAGAAAGAAATGAATAGTTAAGACCATAAAGACAATTGAAGTTCTCAAGACCATAAGGGTAGTTGAAGTTTTCCTAATATCTCCAATATATCAAGACAACAACATAGTAACAAATGATTTATCCCTGTTAAAGAAGATTTATGTCACTCCACTCATCCATTATTGGAAACCCAAGTTAGTACAAACAAGATGACTCTTTTTGTAATATCCCCATATATGCCCTAGAAGTTTTGAATGTTGTTATTGTTGATGTTGTTGTTGTTTTTGTTTTAAATGGGATTGAATGTATATGTTGATTTGAAAGAGAAAAAGGAATTGGAAAGTGAATGCTTATGTATATGTGTTTTGGGAAAGAAAAGAGGGTTTAGAGAGAAATGTATATGTTGTTTATATGATAATATATATAACATATAAGTTGGTCAAGGGAAAGTCAATGCAAGAAGATATTTTCATTTGTGATAGGTGAAATTACTTATATGGGCATATAAGAGACAAGAGGTTAGTTAAATGGATAAGGGTATATAGGTAATTGTTGGTTAAAAACTCTTGGTGGAGATTTAAAGAAGAATTGACTTTGTTTTCTTCATGATTTCTTCTTCTTCTCCATTGTTGGCCGGCTCCTCCATAGACAAAAGGAAAGCAAGAGACAAAGAGAAGATCTTAAAGAGTTAAACTCAAATTGCAGGAAGATTAAGTGATCAAGTGATGATTCAAGAAGTTTATAACTATGGTAAGTTCTTTTCTTTGATTTCTTTTATTCTTTGAAGTGGTATTTGAAGTTAATTAAGGTTTGTTGATTTGATGATGAGATGTGTTTGTGATATGTTTTCAAGTGTTACAATTGGTTTTAAGTTAAGAATTTAAATAGGTGTTGTTGTTAGAAGTAGTGGATGTTGATTTTTGGAAGATAGAGAAGGATGTTGGTTTTGGGGTTTTAAGATGGTATGTGTTTAAATGTTTTGTTGTTGTGTTGTATTAAAGTGATTATTGTGATAAACATGTAGAATTTGTGTTTAGAACATTGATTCCATTCATTTGAACCATGCTATATTGTGTATGATGAGTTGAGTGCAACCAAAGGAGAATTGAACATTTAAGGGTTTATGCATGAGAGATACGTAATTTGGGGCGGTCGCTATTATTCTTGTGCGGTCGCGACTTAGGTCGGGCTTCTGACCGCGAAACCTACTGTGATAAGGTTTCATCTTGTAATTGTTTGGAGCGGTCGTATTCAGGTGAGGTGCGACCGCTAGAAAGGTTTTGTTCACCTTATTGAAAGTAACCTAATCCTGCAACAAGATTCTCAAATACATGTTAAATAGATCATTCATTTGAGTTGTCAAGGTTCAAAATAGAGATCATTTGTCTAACATCATTGTTGAATCATAAAATGTGAGATGATATGGAATGTGATTTAAAGCCATTGTTATTGACTATGATGATTTAATTGAATGAAACAAGGCATGATTGCCAAAATGATAATAAGAAGTGATAATGGAATTGATAATGCATATGATATCACATGAACAAGGTTATGTTTTATGCATTGTGAATCTTCTGGATTGCAATGATGCTATATATATTGTGAAGGATATGATGAAGTAATTGCTTATGTATAATTGAATAATGAAATATTATGATATGATTTGAGATATCATATAATGTGAAGTCATTGTTATTGACTATGATGATTCAAATATAATGTGAAGTCATTGTTATTGACTATGATGACTCAAATACGATGTGAAGCCATTGTGATTGGCTATGATGATTCAAAGGAACTGTGAAGCCATTGTTATTGGCTATGATAATTCAATTGAGAATAAATTTGATAAATGAATGGTATAGCTAATATGTTATTCCATTTTCAGAGTTTGTTGTTGGTGGCATGCCTAATAAGTGTAACAATCTCTTGATGTTAGGTTGGATTGAATCCTTGAAGCCTAATTGAGATGTTACCACCCTTGAAGCTAGGTTGGGTTGGTTCTTGAAGCCAAGTTGGGTTGAAGCTTAGCATGCTTTGCTCCCCTTGAAGCTTGGTTGAACCTAATCCTTGAAGCCTAGTTGGGTCTATGATATTGATAAATGTGATGATAAAACCAAAGCATTTACTCTGAAAATTGAATGGCATATTAGTGTGTTGTTTGGGCCCGAGTCTGTCTTTGTTGTCAATGTGATATTGTAATGTTGAAATAAATGAGTAATGAGATTATGGCTGCCTTTATTGGAAGTGTGATTCGTGAATGATGCATTGTGAATAAAATGATATTATGAGATATGATTTTATAATATGTGTATTGATATATTAAGAGTGAATATGGCTTGAGGAACTTTATTGAGATATGAGGTTATGAAAATGTAATATGTATATGTATATGTATATGAAATAGAAGGAGTAAGAATTGTGTTATGAATGTTTTATGTAATTATGTATCTAACTTATGAGTTTAGTGGGAACATATGAAGAAATGCTTTGAGAAAGGAAAACATGGTAAGAGATCAATAAAACATAATGCTAAAAATTATAAGGTATGATCCTTTTGTAAAGTATATATTTTATATTTACTTGTATTACTAAGCTCTCGGACTTAGCGTGGTTGTGTAATCACGCAGGTGGTTATGCGGTTAATTTGGAAGTCCAGCTGTTATGCCACGAGAAGGGTAAGAGTGTCTCGAGACCAACTAGAAGGTGATGCATACATATATGATTTTTAATTATGTTGCATTTATAATATGATTTATGTTTTTTTGTAAATGTATTTTAAAGTAATGTAAAATTGTATGAATTAGGATAAAGGTTTTTAAATTGAAATTAGACGTGACATTCTTATACTTTATATACGTATTGTATGTATACTAGGTATATGTATGGTACTTATATGGAGTATCAGGGTGTTACAATTATTTTGGTATCAGAGCTTAGGTTTGAGATTCTCGGCCTAAGTGAAATTAAAAAGAAAATTTTTGAATAATTTAAATACGAATTAAAAAGAAGAGTTTTGAAATGCAATTGGTAATACATGCATATGCATTCACATCTAGGTTGGTCTCGAACGTGGCATTATTTGAATTGTGATGTATTTGAATTTCATGAGATAAATAATAGTATGTAAATGAGGTTTCATATGAAAGCAAATTTTAAAATGTTGAAAATTGAGAGGTGATTGTGATATAAAGAAATGATATGGAATTTATAAGCAAAAAGTTTGATTATCAATATGTGTTTGACATGTAAAGAAATGACTAGAAGAATAAAGTTGGGAATAAATTAAAAAAAATAATAAAATTGAGATTAAAGTATGTAATCTTTTCTTTATTATTTGAACCTCTTTCTAATAAACCTTATGTTTGGATTTCTAGAAAGAGGAAATATGGTTGTATGGGTAATATGGAAAGATGTATTATTTAAATGAAAAGAGTACGGTGGAATATTGAATGAGAGGATTGGTATAGGTTAAGTGTGACAATTTAAGGTGTGGATATATATAAAGTTAAGGTTTTGTTTAAAAAGGAAACAGAGATGATGTTGGTTAGGTACAAAGAGATAGTAGTGTTGTTTGTATTGTTCTTTTAATACAAATATGGGGATTTCAATGTTAGAAATGTGATATTTAGATTTTTGGAATGAGCTTAGTAGATGTGAAACATATATGTTTGATGTTACTTTATGGTATATACATATAAGATGTTATAAGGTTGATATTAAGAGAATGAGATGAATAAATTGAAGTTTAAGTAAATTAGTAAGTCGAGAATTTATGGTTGTAATGGAATGTGGATAAAGATCATTTAGATATTGATAGTTTAATGTATTCAATACATGAGATATATGAAATGAATAGTAGTGCACATGAAAGTATTATGAATTGGGAGATGAGATTGATAGTAGGAAAATTTGGTTAGGAATAAAAGAAAAAGGATTGAGTAAATGGAAATAAGTTACTTTAAGGAATTTAATTGGAAAGGATGAAAATGAATATGAAAGATATGTTAACGGTATTTAAAAACAAATGTGAGAGAGATATCACATTGGAAATGTGATTAAGCTCCTTGTAAAATGATATTAAAAGTAGAGTGTATATATTTATTGAAGTTAATGAATAATTTAAGTTATGTTAAAAGAATGAGAATGATATTAGTCAGAGGAAAGTGATAAATATTAAATTTGTATAAACTTTATGCAAAAGAGAAATTTAATTAATTGCATGATTATGTGTCTATATAAAGAAGATATGTGAAATGAACTTATCAATATGAATGTAATGGTTATATGTAAGAAAGGTGGGAAATGAGTCACATTATAACGTGACCTATGAATGTGCATATAAAATGTTTATTATTTTATACCATTATATGTTTAATGGTAATAGAAAGTGAGAATGGACTTGGATAATATTGAACAGTGAAATTATTATGTCAATAACTAAATGAGGCTATCATAAGATGTTTTGGAGCTCAAAGTATTTGTGTGTGGAGATGTTTTATGTATAAGTATATAATAAGAAATTGTAAGGAAAGAATATTGTATTTGAAAATTTTTAGAAGAAATGGTTTGGAAATGGAGTAATGAATGAAACTTGTGTAAGATTTGTATTTGATTGAAGGTTGGGCGTAGAAAATGATAAAGATAATATTATTGAATATGAGTTAGGTTAATGATGATCAAATAATCAAAAGCAAACTATTTTGAGAGGGAGTTAAAAGGTGTTAATTCTTGGTGTAATAAAAATTTGGAGAATATATATACATATATATAATTTTTGTGATACAATCTAGCATTATAGTTGTAAAGGCTGGAAATCAAATAATAGAAGAACAATATTGAATTAAAATCTCTAAATGTGATTATTAATATATTATGGTCATATGACTTGGTTAGTTTTATTATCTTTAGAGTTTGATCTGAGATGATATGATTGTAATACAGATTTGGTGAGATTGAAAATTTTGTTTGAAAAGTATAGTTAAAAGTTATGGTAGATAAAGTTGTACCTTAACATTTTATGTTAAGAATTTGGTTATAAATTATGAAGGTAAAGAGAGAAAAAGGAAATTATGGAAATGTGTTGAGTTATGGATAGTATGACAAAAAGGTAATTGAAATAAATATAACAATGTTTTGTAATTGATTATATTGTTAATATAATATGATTAGTGTTATGACTTATATAGTGTAAAAGAGGCGAGGATCATTCAAAAAGGTACATGCAATGTGATTTGTTATGATAAATGTTTTAATAATAAATGATGTTAATGTGTTTTGAGAAACAATAATGAAATGTGATATCATCATGGTTGATAATAATGATTGAAATGAAATAAATGGACATGTTGTTTATATGACGATGAAATTAAGACACATATGCAACGAAATGATTATGTATGCTCTAATAATGAAGTGTATGATGTGAATGATATGATTGAAGCATGTCTAGATGATATGAATGAATAATGAGATGTTCAATATAGTTGATGATATATGTGTATATTATTTTAATGTGATGAGAAACCATGATTGTTGACAATGATATTGGAAATAAATTATAATGGAGGTATAATGCCTAATTGATTAAAAAAAATGAATTGTGAAAAGATAATTGAGCGGACTTATCTGCCTCCTGCGGAACCATGCGGACCCATTGTGTTGGGCAACCGAACTTGGACTACCGACCTGGTTGGGGGAAAGTTCGTTTATGAGGTTATAGTTGTTGGCTATATTGATAAACTTTGAATGAGTATGAGAGATAATGATATAATTATAATAATAATAATGAAATGTATATTTATAAGCATAATTCTTATTGATTGAATATATGAATCTGAAAAGACTAGAATTTGAACATAAGTTTGATCTAATGAAATTAGGTTATATCTATGTGTATATTGTGAAATCCAATGATAAATTCTGATAAGTTAATTGTTGATTTGAATCGAATAAGGTTGAAATGTTAGTATATTGTGATAGATAGATCGATTGATCTAGATTTCACTAAAGTTGCGAGTCAATATTGAGATTTAATATGTACAGTTGTGCCGAGAGTGTAAAATTTAAATAGTAATGTGTAAGATATAATATTTTGACTTATGAATGAACTTAAATAAATTGAATTATATTATTTGTATATAATGAGGAAAAAGGAAAATGTTGTTTACTTGTTGAGTAAGTTTAAAGGTATTGTATTGATAATTATTTTAAGTGAGAAGCAAGCTAAAGAAAGTAGGGATATTGCTATCCAATGAGGTTTGGTAAATGTTTATTTTGAAAGTGATTGTAAGAATGGAGTAAACAATGCTAAGATATTAGTCAATGATTTTGAGGTTAAGGTTAAGAAAGTATTTATAAAGAGATAAAGTGATAATCTGACTCTAGTACAAAGATAAAATTCATTGGAGATGTTATGGGTTATCTTGATTGCTTTGTTGAGAAAGTAATAAGATACAAAGATATATATATACCTATACAATGATGAATTATGAATTTCAGAAAAGATGAGTATCTCTAAGGGGGAGAGTAGAAGTTATGAAATTTGATGAAATCATAGTGTAAGAATATGATTGTCTTCATATGAAATTAAAATAGTAATTTGGTTTAAATGGGTTGTTGTTGTGCTGGATAATTTCGAGGACGAAATTATTTAAGGGGGAGAGAATTGTAATATCCCCATATATGCCCTAGAAGTTTTGAATGTTGTTATTGTTGATGTTGTTGTTGTTGTTGTTTTAAATGGGATTGAATGTATATGTTGATTTGAAAGAGAAAAAGGAATTGGAAAGTGAATGCTTATGTATATGTGTTTTGGGAAAGAAAAGAGGGTTTAGAGAGAAATGTATATGTTGTTTATATGATAATATATATAACATATAAGTTGGTCAAGGGAAAGTCAATGCAAGAAGATATTTTCATTTGTGATAGGTGAAATTACTTATATGGGCATATAAGAGACAAGAGGTTAGTTAAATGGATAAGGGTATATAGGTAATTGTTGGTTAAAAACTCTTGGTTGAGATTTAAAGAAGAATTGACTTTGTTTTCTTCATGATTTCTTCTTCTTCTCCATTGTTGGCCGGCTCCTCCATAGACAAAAGGAAAGCAAGAGACAAAGAGAAGATCTTGAAGAGTTAAACTCAAATTGAAGGAAGATTAAGTGATCAAGTGATGATTCAAGAAGTTTATAACTATGGTAAGTTCTTTTCTTTGATTTCTTTTATTCTTTGAAGTGGTATTTGAAGTTAATTAAGGTTTGTTGATTTGATGATGAGATGTGTTTGTGATATGTTTTCAAGTGTTACAATTGGTTTTAAGTTAAGAATTTAAATAGGTGTTGTTGTTAGAAGTAGTGGATGTTGATTTTTGGAAGATAGAGAAGGATGTTGGTTTTGGGGTTTTAAGATGGTATGTGTTTAAATGTTTTGTTGTTGTGTTGTATTAAGGTGATTATTGTGATAAACATGTAGAATTTGTGTTTAGAACATTGATTCCATTCCTTTGAACCATGCTATATTGTGTATGATGAGTTGAGTCCAACCAAAGGAGAATTGAACATTTAAGGGTTTATGCATGAGAGATACGTAATTTGGGGCGGTCGCTATTATTCTTGTGCGGTCGCGACTTAGGTCGGGCTTCTGACCGCGAAACCTACTGTGATAAGGTTTCATCTTGTAATTGTTTTGAGCGGTCGTATTCAGGTGAGGTGCGACCGCTAGAAAGGTTCTGTTCACCTTATTGAAAGTAACCTAATCCTGCAACAAGATTCTCAAATACATGTTAAATAGATCATTCATTTGAGTTGTCAAGGTTCAAAATAGAGATCATTTGTCTAACATCATTGTTGAATCATAAAATGTGAGATGATATGGAATGTGATTTAAAGCCATTGTTATTAACTATGATGATTTAATTGAATGAAACAAGGCATGATTGCCAAAATGATAATGAGAAGTGATAATGGAATTGATAATGCATATGATATCACATGAACAAGGTTATGTTTTATGCATTGTGAATCTTGTGGATTGCAATGATGCTATATATATTGTGAAGGATATGATGAAATAATTGCTTATGTATAATTGAATAATGAAATATTATGATATGATTTGAGATATCATATAATGTGAAGTCATTGTTACTGACTATGATGATTCAAATATAATGTGAAGTCATTGTTATTGACTATGATGACTCAAATACGATGTGAAGCCATTGTGATTGGCTATGATGATTCAAAGGAAATGTGAAGCCATTGTTATTGGCTATGATAATTCAATTGAGAATAAAATTGATAAATGAATGGTATAGCTAATATGTTATTCCATTTTCAGAGTTTGTTGTTGGTGGCTTGCCTAATAAGTGTAACAATCTCTTGATGTTAGGTTGGATTGAATCCTTGAAGCCTAATTGAGATGTTACCACCCTTGAAGCTAGGTTGGGTTGGTTCTTGAAGCCAAGTTGGGTTGAAGCTTAGCATGCTTTGCTCCCCTTGAAGCTTGGTTGAACCTAATCCTTGAAGCCTAGTTGGGTCTATGATATTGATAAATGTGATGATAAAACCAAAGCATTTACTCTGAAAATTGAATGGCATATTAGTGTGTTGTTTGGGCCCGAGTCTGTCTTTGTTGTCAATGTGATATTCTAATGTTGAAATAAATGAGTAATGAGATTATGGCTGCCTTTATTGGAAGTGTGATTCGTGAATGATGCATTGTGAATAAAATGATATTATGAGATATGATTTTATAATATGTGTATTGATATATTAAGAGTGAATATGGCTTGAGGAACTTTGTTGAGATATGAGGTTATGAAAATGTAATATGTATATGTATATGTATATGAAATAGAAGGAGTAAGAATTGTGTTATGAATGTTTTATGTAATTATGTATCTAACTTATGAGTTTAGTGGCAACATATGAAGAAATGCTTTAAGAAAGGAAAACATGGTAAGAGATCAATAAAACATAATGCTAAAAATTATAAGGTATGATCCTTTTGTAAAGTATATATTTTATATTTACTTGTATTACTAAGCTCTCGGGCTTAGCGTGGTTGTGTAATCACGCAGGTGGTTATGCGGTTGATTTGGAAGTCCAGCTGTTATGCCACGAGAAGGGTAAGAGTGTCTCGAGACCAACTAGAAGGTGATGCATACATATATGATTTTTAATTATGTTGCATTTATAATATGAATTATGTTTTTTTGTAAATGTATTTTAAAGTAATGTAAAATTGTATGAATTAGGATAAAGGTTTTTAAATTGAAATTAGACGTGACATTCTTATACTTTATATACGTATTGTATGTATACTAGGTATATGTACGGTACTTATATGGAGTATCAGGGTGTTACACTTTTAGTGCTTGAGCCAAAAAATATAGAAGAGTAAAAGAAAAGAAAAGGAAAAAGAAAAAAAGAAAAGAAAAAAAAGAAAAGAAAAAAGAAGAAAAATAAAACCCAAAAAGGCGGTTCAAAAAGCCAACTGAGTTCTCTTTTATCTAAAGCAGCAAAAGGCTTCCATTTGGTTTATAGGGACTGTTTGACTTGAATTGGCCCAACCCAACCAAATATTCGATCAAAATTGGAGAGATAGAAGAAAGGTCACCCATTTCTTAAAAGTTATGTACTTGACAGTCCTACAAGGAAGAAGGATAAAATGATAAAATGCTCAAAGAAAGGGAAGAGTAAGAAAAAGAAAGAGAAAGAAAAAGGGAAAAGAAAAATGATGAGGGGTGCCAAACTTTTTGTAAAGCCAAAGATTATCCCAATCAAGATCTAGATTAATGCCAAGAAGATAGGAGGGATTTGAAGTCTAGCAAGATTGCTTCCAACTAAATAAGAAATTTGTAGTGTGAAGGTTTGTCCATTGTGTCACATTGGCTCGAACTTGCAAATGGCCTTCATTTAACCCATGTCCCTTATAGACGCCATTTCAAGCCTATTAAGACCTATTGATCTCTCTTGGCAGGTAGAGTCTATTAGTGGAGATAGTTTGAATAAGCATGCATATGAGATAGACAATATTTAAACTCAATGAGACCTTTGGCCAAGTAATGTGTATGTGCCTATCTGAAATGCAACAATTCTTAATCAAATAGAAATGATTCCCGAGCTTAGTATGGTAACTAGGGTTAACATGTTATAGATATGTTAATTTGAAAAATAAAGTCTTGAGGTACATTGACATTAATTTGGCAAAGCCAACATTTGATTTCAAAAAACAAAAAACAAAAAATTTTTGTCACACGAAGCCTTCAAGTTAAGAGAAGTTTGTTGCACCATCAAAACTCGAAGAACACATTGGGCAAAGGAAATGATTATTAACAAAGTCATAAAGAAGCTACCAACTGACATGCTGAAACACAGTTTGAAATGGATGTATCCCTGACTCTGCAACTTGGGGTCTCCACCACTCATATTTTCAACATCTCGAAGATAAAAGCTATAAATGTGAAGCATCCTGTAATTCCAGTGCAAGAACTGAATGGGCATATGAAAGAAATCTGTGAGAACATTTCAGCTGATAATCTCAGTCCGTGGGTCGATGGAACCATTGTACATATTATTCATGCATATCATGCATACATGAGCATATCACATCACACTTTCTTGTCTTGTATTGTATAGTCTTTATCAAAGTGAATAGTAAACACCTTGTAAAGTAAAGAATAAAAAGAAGATACCAAATAAGGGGGGCATGGAAAGCCCATTGCTTGAGAAGGCTCCAGTAATTTTGCAAAGAGAAGAAGTGTGTGCTTGTGCGAAGAACTATACAACAAAACCTTCAATCAAAGCTTGCATAAAACAAAATCTTGGTTTGAGCCAATCCAGGGGGCAAAGTTTCTCCTTTTCAAATTTTTTTTGAGTTTATTTACAAAATATTTTGAGACTCACTTTTAAATATCTTGCCACGCATGGGGCAAGGAGAAGATATGAAGGCTAGTTATAAAGACTGAATTTTTTGCAAAAGTGCAAAGGAGGAAAAAAAAAGAAAATTAGAATTCACAAAAGAATGAAGATGCAAAAGATAAAAGATCAGTCCAGCTAAAAGAGCTGAAGCTAAGGTAAAGACTCGATTTCCAATGGATAAAGATCCATATTTCAAGGGTAAAGACCCAACCTCCAATGGATAAAAATCCATGTTTCAAGGGTAAAGACCCGACCTCCAGTGGATAAAGATCCATGTTTCAAGGGTAAAGACCCGATCTCCAATGAATAAAGATCTATATTTCAAGGGTAAAGACTCGATTTCTAATGGATAAAGATCCATAGTTTAAGGGTGAAGACCCGAAGTCTAAAGGATGAAGATTCATTTTCAAGTGTGAAGACCCGATCTTCAAGGATGAAGATCCATTTTCAAGGGTAAAGACCTGATATCCAAAGGATGAAGATCCATTTTTTCAAGGGTGAAGACCCAATCTCAAAGGATGAAGATCCATTTTCAAGGGTGAAGACCCGATCTCCAAGGATAAAGATCCATTTACAAGGGTGAAGACCCAATCTCCAAGGATGAAGCTCTGTTTTCAAAGATGAAGATTCGATACTAAGGATGAAGATCCAAGGTTCAACGATGAAGATCCATTTTGAGGCTGAGAACCACAATGCATAGAACAACAGAAGTATTCAGACTTCTCAACTGATAAAAAGTTAGTCAAACTCAATCTCGGGTCCAAGCACCCAAATTCAATTCAGTCTCGGGTCCAAGTACCCAATCTTGGGTCTAAGTACCCAAATCAAATCTGTCTCAGGTCCAAGTACCCAATCTCGGGTCCAAGTACCCAATCTTGGGTCGAAGTAGCCAAATCCAATTCAATCTCAGGTCCAAGTACCCAAATTCAATTCAGTCTTGTGTCCAAGTACCTAATCACAGGTACAAGTACCCAAATCAAATTCAATCTCGAGTCTAAGTACCCAGTCTCGGGTCCAAGTACCCAAATCAAATTCAATCTTGGGTCCATATACCCAATATCGGGTTCAAGTACCCAAATCAAATTTAGTTTCGAGTCCAAGCACCCAATTCCAATTCAGTCATGGGTCCAAGTACCCCATCTGGGGTCCAAGTACCCAATCTCTAATCCAAGTACCCAAGTCAAACCCAATCTTGGGTCCAAGTACCCAAATTCAATCCAGTCTTGGGTTCAAGTACCCAAATCAAGTTCAGCCTTGAGTCCAAGTACCCAAATCAAATTCAAGTAACCATCTCATCAAAATTAAGCCTTATTGCTTTTCACTCTCTTTTGCCGTAGTCTCAGATCGTTCAAGCAAGGGGCAAAATGTAGACCCTTAATTTCTTACCCATTCAAATCCGATAGTCCAAAATAATTTTTGTGGTATTTTATTTATTTTAATAATATTTTAATTACTAATAATATTTAATAGTTATTTTTAATAAAAAATAAAAAAAAATATAAAAATGAAAAAATAAAAAATCGCGGCAGTCCCTTGAAGCTGGGTTAGGCTTGGTCCTTGAAGCCTAGTTGGGTGTTACATGATGTGCCAGACCCTAGAAGTTAGGTTGGGCCTAGTCCTCAAAGCCTTGTTGAGATGTTACATATGTGGTAATCCTCATTGTGATTATGTTCGCCTTCGAGCTAGATAAATGTGATTATTGGACCAAAATAGTAACTCTAAAATTTGAATGGCATATTAGATCTCTTTGGGCCCATGCTTGTCTTTGCTTTAATGTGAAATATGAATTATAAAATAATTAAGCAATATAATGAGATATAATGTTATAAGTTGTGGTATCCATATGTGTTGTGCATTAGCATTGCAATTGAATAATATTGTTATCAAGGTTTGTACCACTAAGCTGTAGGCTTAACGCGATTGTGATTTATTTCGCAGGTGACAGGGTAGATCCGGTTGAGATGGAAAGTTTAGCTAGACTGAGTCGAGTCTAGGTTTGAGATTGTAAAAGCAGTGTTGATTTGGACATCAAGATCAGAGACGAACTGCCAGCATGTATCTATATTTTTGTAAATATTGATTTTGATGTATACATATGTATATTCCACTGCTTATTAAACAAATACTTTGGATAAACTTTTGGGTAATGAAGATATATATATGTAGTTTAGCAAGGAATATTTTATCTATTACTTTCTATAATATAAGTTAAAGATTGGTTTGTTTAAAAAGGTTGTGACATTCTTGTATCCGATATACGTATATTACAGATGTGGGTGTATGTGGTGTATGCATATGGGGGTACAAGGGTGTTACAAAATGTGTTATTTTTCATTTTATAACCAGCCCTGGCATGATAGCTTGCAATGTCACCAATCTCAAACCTTCGAAGCTCAACTTTTTCATCATTAGAATAGAACCATTCATCAATCCTTAGAAGAAAGTACGAGATAATCATCCTAAAATAACTCCTCAGGAGAGTTTTTTTTAACGTATTCTTATCAGCAAAAGACGCATCAAAACATTTTTCTTTGAATTAATATGCTCTATTTCAAGTATTAAAAATACTTGAAATCTTCAAGTAATCAAACAAATAAGAAATGAAATTTCAATCATTTAGAAGAAAAATCACATTGATTTTTTTGACACTATATTTTTCTTATGCAAGTTTAGCATCACATTTAAGAGAATCAAACTTAGTAACATGAAGATTATATTATTAACACAGACATTAAAACCTATAGCAGTATATATAAAATGGGCCAAATAAAGTGAGCATTAGATAGGGACAATATCTTACTTTTTTTTCTTTTTAATTTTTTTCAAAACATGTCCCTTAAGCTAGTGCCATTTTCTTTAAACGAAATTCAACATATAAAAAACTTAAGCTATATTTTTTTAAATTAATTAGGGGCAGACTAGCGCAACACGATCTTAAGCTATATTTTTTGAAATTATTCAGGGGCAAACTAGAGCAACACAATTGATAGTCCAATCAATAATCAAATGCCTAACTTCTCAAGCAATTAATACTCGTGCATATAAACCAGGTTCTCAAGCAATTTATACTCGTACATAAAATAAATTAATAGTTAAAATTAAATTATTAAAAATTATTTAATAAATAATAAAAATTTAAAAATAAAAATAAAAATGTGATTCACTAAAATGGATCTTGATTTTGAGAACCAAGTTCATTTTTTTGGAGTTTCATTTTATGATACAATTTATCTATGTTGCATACAAATATTTTTCATTTTATAGAATTTGGTCTTAATCTTGGTGATGCAAGAGACAAAATGGCCCTTTGCCCATTTTTGAAGATTCATTCACATAGTTTCCGACCTATTATAATAGGCTTTTAACAAAAACAAAAAAAAATTAAAAATAATTTTAAAATTACCATATTTATAAAATATTTATCAAAATACTAAAATTTATAAAATATTTATAAAAATACTAAATTTTTATTAGTTTATAAGGTGTTTATATTGAGTTTACACTAAGTAAGATTATAATGAATATATTATAAGTTTATAAATTTTACACAATTTATAATGAGTTTATAATAAAATAACAAAAATACTCCTAATTAAAAAATATGAATTTTAAAAACATGGTAGAATGTGTCATTTTTCCTATATAACTAGCCCTGGCATGGTCTTAATACTGGAGATGCAAGAGACAAAAATGGCCCTTTGACCATTTCTGAAGATTCATTCACCTAGTTTTCTACCTATTATAATGGGCTTTTGACAAAAATAAAAAAATTAAGAATAATTTTAAAATTTCCATATTTATAAAATATTTATCAAAATACTAAAATTTATAAAATATTTTTCAAAATACCAAAATTTTATTAGTTTATAAGGTGTTTATACTGAGTTTACACTGATTGAAGTTATAATGAATATATTATGAGTTTATAAATTTTACATAATTTATAATAAGTTTATTATAAGTTTATAATAATATAACTAAAGTACTCCAAATAAAAAAAATATAAATTTTAAAAAACATGGTGGAACATGTCATTTTTTCTATTATAACCAGCCCTGGCATGGTAGCTTGCAATGTTACCAATCTCAACCTCCGAAGGTCAACTTTTTCATCATTATAATATCACTATTCATTAGTCCTTAGAAGAAAGTACGAGATAATCACCTTAAAATAACTCCTCAAGAGAGTTTTTTTTTTTTGCATATTCTTATCTGCAAAAGACGCCTCAGAACATTTTTCTTTGAATCAATATCCTCTATTTCAAGTATTAAAAATGCTTGAAATTTTCAAGTAATAAAAAAAATAAGAAATGAAATTTCAATCATTTAGAACAAAAATCACATTGATATTTTTGACACTATATTTTTCTTATGCAAGTTTTGCATCACATTTAAGAGAATCTAACTTAGTAACATGAAGATTACATTATTAGCATAAACATTAAAACCTATAATAGTAAATACAAAATGGGACAAATAAAGTGAGCATTAGATAGGGACAATTATCTTACTTTTTTTTATGTTTTTTCTAAACAAGTCCATTAAGCTAGTGTCAATTTTTTAAAACCAAATTCAGCATATAAAAATCTTAGGCTATATTTGTTAAAATAAATCAGGGGCAGACTAGCACAAAACAATCTTAAGCAATATTTTTTGAAATTAATCAGGGGCTCACTAGCGCAACACAATTGATAGTCCAATCAATAATCAAATTCCTAACTTCTCAAGCAATTAATACTCGCACATATAAACCAGGTTCTCAAGCAATTAATACTCGTTCATAAAATAAATTAATAGTTAAAATTAAATTATTAAAAATTATTTAATAAATAATATAAATTTAAAAATAAAAATAAAAATGTGATTCATTAAAATGGAATTTGATTTTGAGAACCAAGTTCATTTTTTGGAGTTTAATTTTATGATACAAGTTATCTACGTGGTATAAAAATGTATTTCATTTTAAAAAATTTGGTCTTAATACTAGAGATGCAAGAGACAAAAATGGCCACAAAAATGGCCCTTTGCCCATTTTTGAAGATTCATTCACTTAGTTTTCTACCTATTATAATGGGCTTTTGACAAAAATAAAAAAATTAAGAATAATTTTAAATTTTCCATATTTATAAAATATTTATCAAAATACTAAAATTTATAAAATATTTTTAAAAATACCAAAATTTTATTAGTTTATAAGGTGTTTATACTGAGTTTACACTGATTGAAGTTATAACGAATATATTATGAGTTTATAAATTTTACATAATTTATAATGAGTTTATTATGAGTTTATAATAATATAACTAAAGTACTCCAAATAAAAAAAATTTTTAACAATATGGTGGAACGTGTCATTTTTTCTTTTATAACCAGCCCTGGCATGGTAGCTTGCAATGTTACCAATCTCAACCTCCGAAGGTCAACTTTTTCATCATTAGAATAGAACTATTCATTAGTCCTTAGAAGAAAGTACGAGATAATCACCTTAAAATAACTCCTCAGGAGAGGGTTTATTTTTTATTTTTGCATAATCTTATCAGCAAAAGACGCCTCAGAACATTTTTCTTTGAATCAATATCCTCTATTTCAAGTATTAAAAATACTTGAAATTTTGAAGTAATTAAACAAATAAGAAATGAAATCTCAATCATATAGAACAAAAATCACATTGATTTTTTTGACACTATATTTTTCTTATGCAAGTTTGGCAACGCATTTAAGAGAATCTAACTTAATAACATGAAGAGTACATTATTAACACAAACATTAAAACCTATAATAGTAAATACACAATGGGACAAATAAGGTGAGCATTAGATAGGGACAAATATCTTACTTTTTTTAAAAGTTTTTTCTAAACAAGTCCCTTAAGCTAGTGTCATTTTTTTAAAACCAAATTCAGCATATAAAAATCTTAGGCTATATTTGTTGAAATAATTCAGGGACAGACTAGCACAACACAATCTTAAGCAATATTTTTTGAAATTAATCAGGGACTCACTAGCGCAACACAATTGATAGTCCAATCAATAATCAAATTCCTAATTTCTCAAGCAATTAATACTCGCACATATAAACTAGGTTCTCAAACAATTATTACTCGTTCATAAAATAAATTAATAGTTAAAATTAAATTATTAAAAATTATTTAATAAATAATATAAATTTAAAAATAAAAATAAAAATGTGATTCATTAAAATGGAATTTGATTTTGAGAACCAAGTTCATTTTTTTGGAGTTTAATTTTATGATACAATTTATCTACGTGGTATAAAAATGTATTTCATTTTATAAAATTTGGTCTTAATACTAGAGATGCAAGAGACAAAAATGGCCCTTTGCCCATTTCTGAAGATTCATTTACCTAGTTTTCTACCTATTATAATGGGCTTTTGACAAAAATAAAAAAATTGAGAATAATTTTAAAATTTCCATATTTATAAAATATTTATCAAAATACTAAAATTTATAAAATATTTTTAAAAATACCAAATTTTTATTAGTTTATAAGGTGTTTATACTTAGTTTACACTGATTGAAGTTATAACGAATATATTATGAGTTTATAAATTTTACATAATTTATAATGAGTTTATTATGAGTTTATAATAATATAACTAAAGTACTCCAAATAAAAAAAATAAAATTTAAAAAATATAGTGGAACGTGTCATTTTTTCTTTTATAACCAGCCCTGGCATGGTAGCTTGCAATGTTACCAATCTCAACCTCCGAAGGTCAACTTTTTCATCATTAGAATAGAACTATTCATTAGTCCTTAGAAGAAAGTACGAGATAATCACCTTAAAATAACTCCTCAGGAGGGGTTTTTTTTTTTTTTTTGCATAATCTTATCAGCAAAAGACGCCTCAGAACATTTTTCTTTGAATCAATATCCTCTATTTCAAGTATTAAAAATACTTGAAATTTTCAAGTAATCAAACAAATAAGAAATGAAATCTCAATCATATAGAACAAAAATCACATTGATTTTTTTGACACTATATTTTTCTTATGCAAGTTTGGCAACACATTTAAGAGAATCTAACTTAATAACATGAAGAGTACATTATTAACACAAACATTAAAACCTATAATAGTAAATACACAATGGGACAAATAAGGTGAGCATTAGATAGGGACAAATATCTTACATTTTTTAAAAGTTTTTTCTAAACAAGTCCCTTAAGCTAGTGTCATTTTTTTAAAACCAAATTCAGCATATAAAAATCTTAGGCTATATTTGTTGAAATAATTCAGGGACAGACTAGCACAACACAATCTTAAGCAATATTTTTTGAAATTAATCAGGGACTCACTAGCGCAACACAATTGATAGTCCAATCAATAATCAAATTCCTAATTTCTCAAGCAATTAATACTCGCACATATAAACTAGGTTCTCAAGCAATTATTACTCGTTCATAAAATAAATTAATAGTTAAAATTAAATTATTAAAAATTATTTAAAAAATAATATAAATTTAAAAATAAAAATAAAAATGTGATTCATTAAAATGGAATTTGATTTTGAGAACCAAGTTCATTTTTTTGGAGTTTAATTTTATGATACAATTTATCTACGTGGTATAAAAATGTATTTCATTTTATAAAATTTGGTGTTAATACTAGAGATGCAAGAGACAAAAATGGCCCTTTGCCGATTTCTGAAGATTCATTCACCTAGTTTTCTACCTATTATAATGGGCTTTTGACAAAAATAAAAAAATTAAGAATAATTTTAAAATTTCCATATTTATAAAAATACTAAAATTTATAAAATATTTTTAAAAAAACCAAATTTTTATTAGTTTATAAGGTGTTTATACTGAGTTTACACTGATTGAAGTTATAACGAATATATTATGAGTTTATAAATTTTACATAATTTATAATGAGTTTATTATGAGTTTATAATAATATAACTAAAGTACTCCAAATAAAAAAAAATAAAATTTAAATAATATGGTGGAACGTGTCATTTTTTCTTTTATAACCAGCCCTGGCATGGTAGCTTGCAATGTTACCAATCTCAACCTCCGAAGGTCAACTTTTTCATCATTAGAATAGAACTATTCATTAGTCCTTAGAAGAAAGTACGAGATAATCACCTTAAAATAACTCCTCAGGAGGGGTTTTTTTTTTGCATAATCTTATCAGCAAAAGAAGCCTCAGAACATTTTTCTTTGAATCAATATCCTCTATTTCAAGTATTAAAAATACTTGAAATTTTGAAGTAATTAAACAAATAAGAAATGAAATCTCAATCATATAGAACAAAAATCACATTGATTTTTTTGACACTATATTTTTCTTATGCAAGTTTGGCAACACATTTAAGAGAATCTAACTTAATAACATGAAGAGTACATTATTAACACAAACATTAAAACCTATAATAGTAAATACACAATGGGACAAATAAGGTGAGCATTAGATAGGGACAAATATCTTACTTTTTTTTAAAAGTTTTTTCTAAACAAGTCCCTTAAGCTAGTGTCATTTTTTTAAAACCAAATTCAGCATATAAAAATCTTAGGCTATATTTGTTGAAATAATTCAGGGACAGACTAGCACAACACAATCTTAAGCAATATTTTTTGAAATTAATCAGGGACTCACTAGCGCAACACAATTGATAGTCCAATCAATAATCAAATTCCTAATTTCTCAAGCAATTAATACTCGCACATATAAACTAGGTTCTCAAGCAATTATTACTCGTTCATAAAATAAATTAATAGTTAAAATTAAATTATTAAAAATTATTTAATAAATAATATAAATTTAAAAATAAAAATAAAAATGTGATTCATTAAAATGGAATTTGATTTTGAGAACCAAGTTCATTTTTTTGGAGTTTCATTTTATGATACAATTTATCTACGTGGTATAAAAATGTATTTCATTTTATAAAATCTGGTCTTAATACTAGAGATGCAAGAGACAAAAATGGCCCTTTGCCCATTTCTGAAGATTCATTTACCTAGTTTTCTACCTATTATAATGGGCTTTTGACCAAAATAAAAAAATTAAGAATAATTTTAAAATTTCCATATTTATAAAATATTTATCAAAATACTAAAATTTATAAAATATTTTTAAAAATACCAAATTTTTATTAGTTTATAAGGTGTTTATACTTAGTTTACACTGATTGAAGTTATAACGAATATATTATGAGTTTATAAATTTTACATAATTTATAATGAGTTTATTATGAGTTTATAATAATATAACTAAAGTACTCCAAATAAAAAAATAAAATTTAAAAAATATGGTGGAACGTGTCATTTTTTCTTTTATAACCAGCCCTGGCATGGTAGCTTGCAATGTTACCAATCTCAACCTCCGAAGGTCAACTTTTTCATCATTAGAATAGAACTATTCATTAGTCCTTAGAAGAAAGTACGAGATAATCACCTTAAAATAACTCCTCAGGAGGGGTTTTTTTTTTTTTTTGCATAATCTTATCAGCAAAAGACGCCTCAGAACATTTTTCTTTGAATCAATATCCTCTATTTCAAGTATTAAAAATACTTGAAATTTTCAAGTAATCAAACAAATAAGAAATGAAATCTCAATCATATAGAACAAAAATCACATTGATTTTTTTGACACTATATTTTTCTTATGCAAGTTTGGCAACACATTTAAGAGAATCTAACTTAATAACATGAAGAGTACATTATTAACACAAACATTAAAACCTATAATAGTAAATACACAATGGGACAAATAAGGTGAGCATTAGATAGGGACAAATATCTTACATTTTTTAAAAGTTTTTTCTAAACAAGTCCCTTAAGCTAGTGACATTTTTTTAAAACCAAATTCAGCATATAAAAATCTTAGGCTATATTTGTTGAAATAATTCAGGGACAGACTAGCACAACACAATCTTAAGCAATATTTTTTGAAATTAATCAGGGACTCACTAGCGCAACACAATTGATAGTCCAATCAATAATCAAATTCCTAATTTCTCAAGCAATTAATACTCGCACATATAAACTAGGTTCTCAAGCAATTATTACTCGTTCATAAAATAAATTAATAGTTAAAATTAAATTATTAAAAATTATTTAAAAAATAATATAAATTTAAAAATAAAAATAAAAATGTGATTCATTAAAATGGAATTTGATTTTGAGAACCAAGTTCATTTTTTTGGAGTTTAATTTTATGATACAATTTATCTACGTGGTATAAAAATGTATTTCATTTTATAAAATTTGGTGTTAATACTAGAGATGCAAGAGACAAAAATGGCCCTTTGCCCATTTCTGAAGATTCATTCACCTAGTTTTCTACCTATTATAATGGGCTTTTGACAAAAATAAAAAAATTAAGAATAATTTTAAAATTTCCATATTTATAAAAATACTAAAATTTATAAAATATTTTTAAAAATACCAAATTTTTATTAGTTTATAAGGTGTTTATACTGAGTTTACACTGATTGAAGTTATAACGAATATATTATGAGTTTATAAATTTTACATAATTTATAATGAGTTTATTATGAGTTTATAATAATATAACTAAAGTACTCCAAATAAAAAAAATAAAATTTAAATAATATGGTGGAACGTGTCATTTTTTCTTTTATAACCAGCCCTGGCATGGTAGCTTGCAATGTTACCAATCTCAACCTCCGAAGGTCAACTTTTTCATCATTAGAATAGAACTATTCATTAGTCCTTAGAAGAAAGTACGAGATAATCACCTTAAAATAACTCCTCAGGAGGGGTTTTTTTTTTTTTTGCATAATCTTATCAGCAAAAGAAGCCTCAGAACATTTTTCTTTGAATCAATATCCTCTATTTCAAGTATTAAAAATACTTGAAATTTTGAAGTAATTAAACAAATAAGAAATGAAATCTCAATCATATAGAACAAAAATCACATTGATTTTTTTGACACTATATTTTTCTTATGCAAGTTTGGCAACACATTTAAGAGAATCTAACTTAATAACATGAAGAGTACATTATTAACACAAACATTAAAACCTATAATAGTAAATACACAATGGGACAAATAAGGTGAGCATTAGATAGGGACAAATATCTTACTTTTTTTTAAAAGTTTTTTCTAAACAAGTCCCTTAAGCTAGTGTCATTTTTTTAAAACCAAATTCAGCATATAAAAATCTTAGGCTATATTTGTTGAAATAATTCAGGGACAGACTAGCACAACACAATCTTAAGCAATATTTTTTGAAATTAATCAGGGACTCACTAGCGCAACACAATTGATAGTCCAATCAATAATCAAATTCCTAATTTCTCAAGCAATTAATACTCGCACATATAAACTAGGTTCTCAAGCAATTATTACTCGTTCATAAAATAAATTAATAGTTAAAATTAAATTATTAAAAATTATTTAATAAATAATATAAATTTAAAAATAAAAATAAAAATGTGATTCATTAAAATGGAATTTGATTTTGAGAACCAAGTTCATTTTTTTGGAGTTTCATTTTATGATACAATTTATCTACGTGGTATAAAAATGTATTTCATTTTATAAAATCTGGTCTTAATACTAGAGATGCAAGAGACAAAAATGGCCCTTTGCCCATTTCTGAAGATTCATTTACCTAGTTTTCTACCTATTATAATGGGCTTTTGACAAAAATAAAAAAATTAAGAATAATTTTAAAATTTCCATATTTATAAAATATTTATCAAAATACTAAAATTTATAAAATATTTTTAAAAATACCAAATTTTTATTAGTTTATAAGGTGTTTATACTTAGTTTACACTGATTGAAGTTATAACGAATATATTATGAGTTTATAAATTTTACATAATTTATAATGAGTTTATTATGAGTTTATAATAATATAACTAAAGTACTCCAAATAAAAAAATAAAATTTAAAAAATATGGTGGAACGTGTCATTTTTTCTTTTATAACCAGCCCTGGCATGGTAGCTTGCAATGTTACCAATCTCAACCTCCGAAGGTCAACTTTTTCATCATTAGAATAGAACTATTCATTAGTCCTTAGAAGAAAGTACGAGATAATCACCTTAAAATAACTCCTCAGGAGGGGTTTTTTTTTTTTTTTGCATAATCTTATCAGCAAAAGACGCCTCAGAACATTTTTCTTTGAATCAATATCCTCTATTTCAAGTATTAAAAATACTTGAAATTTTCAAGTAATCAAACAAATAAGAAATGAAATCTCAATCATATAGAACAAAAATCACATTGATTTTTTTGACACTATATTTTTCTTATTCAAGTTTGGCAACACATTTAAGAGAATCTAACTTAATAACATGAAGAGTACATTATTAACACAAACATTAAAACCTATAATAGTAAATACACAATGGGACAAATAAGGTGAGCATTAGATAGGGACAAATATCTTACTTATTTTTATGTTTTTTCTAAACAAGTCCCTTAAGCTAGTGTCATTTTTTTAAAACCAAATTCAGCATATAAAAATCTTAGGCTATATTTGTTGAAATAATTCAGGGGGCAGACTAGCACAACACAATCTTAAGCAATATTTTTTGAAATTAATCAGGGACTCACTAGTGCAACACAATTGATAGTCCAATCAACAATCAAAATCCTAACTTCTCAAGCAATTAATACTCGCACATATAAACTAGGTTCTCAAGCAATTAATACTCGTTCATAAAATAAATTAATAGTTAAAATTAAATTATTAAAAATTATTTAATAAATAATAAAAATTTAAAAATAAAAATAAAAATGTGATTCATTAAAATGGAATTTGATTTTGAGAACCAAGTTCATTTTTTTGGAGTTTAATTTTATGATACAATTTATCTACGTGGTATAAAAATGTATTTCATTTTATAGAATTTGGTGTTAATACTAGAGATGCAAGAGACAAAAATGGCCCTTTGCCCATTTCTTAAGATTCATTCACCTAGTTTTCTACCTATTATAATGGGCTTTTGACAAAAATAAAAAAATTAAGAATAATTTTAAAATTTCCATATTTATAAAAATACTAAAATTTATAAAATATTTTTAAAAATACCAAATTTTTATTAGTTTATAAGGTGTTTATACTGAGTTTACACTGATTGAAGTTATAACGAATATATTATGAGTTTATAAATTTTACATAATTTATAATGAGTTTATTATGAGTTTATAATAATATAACTAAAGTACTCCAAATAAAAAAAATAAAATTTAAAAAATATGGTGGAACGTGTCATTTTTTCTTTTATAACCAGCCCTTGCATGGTAGCTTGCAATGTTACCAATCTCAACCTCCGAAGGTCAACTTTTTCATCATTAGAATAGAACTATTCATTAGTCCTTAGAAGAAAGTACGAGATAATCACCTTAAAATAACTCCTCAGGAGGGTTTTTTTTTTTTTTTTTTGCATAATCTTATCAGCAAAAGACGCCTCAGAACATTTTTCTTTGAATCAATATCCTCTATTTCAAGTATTAAAAATACTTGAAATTTTCAAGTAATCAAACAAATAAGAAATGAAATCTCAATCATATAGAACAAAAATCACATTGATTTTTTTGACACTATATTTTTCTTATTCAAGTTTGGCAACACATTTAAGAGAATCTAACTTAATAACATGAAGAGTACATTATTAACACAAACATTAAAACCTATAATAGTAAATACACAATGGGACAAATAAGGTGAGCATTAGATAGGGACAAATATCTTACTTATTTTTACGTTTTTTCTAAACAAGTCCCTTAAGCTAGTGTCATTATTTTAAAACCAAATTCAGCATATAAAAATCATAGGCTATATTTGTTGAAATAATTCAGGGGGCAGACTAGCACAACACAATCTTAAGCAATATTTTTTGAAATTAATCAGGGACTCACTAGCGCAACACAATTGATAGTCCAATCAATAATCAAAATCCTAACTTCTCAAGCAATTAATACTCGCACATATAAACTAGGTTCTCAAGCAATTAATACTCGTTCATAAAATAAATTAATAGTTAAAATTAAATTATTAAAAATTATTTAATAAATAATAAAAATTTAAAAATAAAAATAAAAATGTGATTCATTAAAATGGAATTTGATTTTGAGAACCAAGTTCATTTTTTTGGAGTTTAATTTTATGATACAATTTATCTACGTGGTATAAAAATGTATTTATTTTATAAAATTTGGTGTTAATACTAGAGATGCAAGAGACAAAAATGGCCCTTTGCCCATTTCTGAAGATTCATTCACCTAGTTTTCTACCTATTATAATGAGCTTTTGACAAAAATAAAAAAATTAAGAATAATTTTAAATTTTAAATATTTATAAAAATACTAAAATTTATAAAATATTTTTAAAAATACCAAATTTTTATTAGTTTATAAGGTGTTTATACTGAGTTTACACTGATTGAAGTTATAACGAATATATTATGAGTTTATAAATTTTACATAATTTATAATGAGTTTATTATGAGTTTATAATAATATAACTAAAGTACTCCAAATAAAAAAATAAAATTTAAAAAATATGGTGGAACGTGTCATTTTTTCTTTTATAACCAGCCCTGACATGGTAGCTTGCAATGTTACCAATCTCAACCTCCGAAGGTCAACTTTTTCATCATTAGAATAGAACTATTCATTAGTCCTTAGAAGAAAGTATGAGATAATCACATTAAAATAACTCCTCAGGAGAGGGTTTTTTTTTTTTGCATAATCTTATCAGCAAAAGACGCCTCAGAACATTTTTCTTTGAATCAATATCCTCTATTTCAAGTATTAAAAATACTTGAAATTTTCAAGTAATCAAACAAATAAGAAATGAAATCTCAATCATATAGAACAAAAATCACATTGATTTTTTTGACACTATATTTTTCTTATTCAAGTTTGGCAACACATTTAAGAGAATCTAACTTAATAACATGAAGAGTACATTATTAACACAAACATTAAAACCTATAATAGTAAATACACAATGGGACAAATAAGGTGAGCATTAGATAGGGACAAATATCTTACTTATTTTTATGTTTTTTCTAAACAAGTCCCTTAAGCTAGTGTTATTTTTTTAAAACCAAATTCAGCATATAAAAATCTTAGGCTATATTTGTTGAAATAATTCAGGGGGCAGACTAGCACAACACAATCTTAAGCAATATTTTTTGAAATTAATCAGGGACTCACTAGCGCAACACAATTGATAGTCCAATCAATAATCAAAATCCTAACTTCTCAAGCAATTAATACTCGCACATATAAACTAGGTTCTCAAGCAATTAATACTCGTTCATAAAATAAATTAATAGTTAAAATTAAATTATTAAAAATTATTTAATAAATAATAAAAATTTAAAAATAAAAATAAAAATGTGATTCATTAAAATGGAATTTGATTTTGAGAACCAAGTTCATTTTTTTGGAGTTTAATTTTATGATACAATTTATCTACGTGGTATAAAAATGTATTTCATTTTATAAAATTTGGTATTAATACTAGAGATGTAAGAGACAAAAATGGCCCTTTGCCCATTTCTGAAGATTCATTCACCTAGTTTTCTACCTATTATAATGGGCTTTTGACAAAAATAAAAAAATTAAGAATAATTTTAAAATTTCAATATTTATAAAATATTTATCAAAATACTAAAATTTATAAAATATTTTTAAAAATACCAAATTTTTATTAGTTTATAAGGTGTTTATACTGAGTTTACACTGATTGAAGTTATAACGAATATATTATGAGTTTATAAATTTTACATAATTTATAATGAATTTATTATGAGTTTATAATAATATAACTAAAGTACTCCAAATAAAAAAAATAAAATTTAAAAAATATGGTGGAACGTGTCATTTTTTTTTATAACCAGGCCTGGCATGGTAGCTTGCAATGTTACCAATCTCAACCTCCGAAGGTCAACTTTTTCATCATTAGAATAGAACTATTCATTAGTCCTTAGAAGAAAGTACGAGATAATCACCTTAAAATAACTCCTCAGGAGAGGGTTTTTTTTTTTTTGCATAATCATATTAGCAAAAGACGCCTCAGAACATTTTTCTTTGAATCAATATCCTCTATTTCAAGTATTAAAAATACTTGAAATTTTCAAGTAATCAAACAAATAAGAAATGAAATCTCAATCATATAGAACAAAAATCACATTGATTTTTTTGACACTATATTTTTCTTATTCAAGTTTGGCAACACATTTAAGAGAATCTAACTTAATAACATGAAGAGTACATTATTAACACAAACATTAAAACCTATAATAGTAAATACACAATGGGACAAATAAGGTGAGCATTAGATAGGGACAAATATCTTACTTATTTTTACGTTTTTTCTAAACAAGTCCCTTAAGCTAGTGTCATTTTTTTAAAACCAAATTCAGCATATTAAAATCATAGGCTATATTTGTTGAAATAATTCAGGGGGCAGACTAGCACAACACAATCTTAAGCAATATTTTTTGAAATTAATCAGGGACTCACTAGCGCAACACAATTGATAGTCCAATCAATAATCAAAATCCTAACTTCTCAAGCAATTAATACTCGCACATATAAACTAGGTTCTCAAGCAATTAATACTCGTTCATAAAATAAATTAATAGTTAAAATTAAATTATTAGAAATTATTTAATAAATAATATAAATTTAAAAATAAAAATAAAAATGTGATTCATTAAAATGGAATTTGATTTTGAGAACCAAGTTCATTTTTTTGGAGTTTAATTTTATGATACAATTTATCTACGTGGTATAAAAATGTATTTATTTTATAAAATTTGGTGTTAATACTAGAGATGCAAGAGACAAAAATGGCCCTTTGCCCATTTCTGAAGATTCATTCACCTAGTTTTCTACCTATTATAATGAGCTTTTGACAAAAATAAAAAAATTAAGAATAATTTTAAATTTTAAATATTTATAAAAATACTAAAATTTATAAAATATTTTTAAAAATACCAAATTTTTATTAGTTTATAAGGTGTTTATACTGAGTTTACACTGATTGAAGTTATAACGAATATATTATGAGTTTATAAATTTTACATAATTTATAATGAGTTTATTATGAGTTTATAATAATATAACTAAAGTACTCCAAATAAAAAAAATAAAATTTAAAAAATATGGTGGAACGTGTCATTTTTTCTTTTATAACCAGCCCTGGCATGGTAGCTTGCAATGTTACCAATCTCAACCTCCGAAGGTCAACTTTTTCATCATTAGAATAGAACTATTCATTAGTCCTTAGAAGAAAGTATGAGATAATCACCTTAAAATAACTCCTCAGGAGAGGGTTTTTTTTTTTTTTGCATAATCTTATCAGCAAAAGACGCCTCAGAACATTTTTCTTTGAATCAATATCCTCTATTTCAAGTATTAAAAATACTTGAAATTTTCAAGTAATCAAACAAATAAGAAATGAAATCTCAATCATATAGAACAAAAATCACATTGATTTTTTTGACACTATATTTTTCTTATTCAAGTTTGGCAACACATTTAAGAGAATCTAACTTAATAACATGAAGAGTACATTATTAACACAAACATTAAAACCTATAATAGTAAATACACAATGGGACAAATAAGGTGAGCATTAGATAGGGACAAATATCTTACTTATTTTTATGTTTTTTCTAAACAAGTCCCTTAAGCTAGTGTTATTTTTTTAAAACCAAATTCAGCATATAAAAATCTTAGGCTATATTTGTTGAAATAATTCAGGGGGCAGACTAGCACAACACAATCTTAAGCAATATTTTTTGAAATTAATCAGGGACTCACTAGCGCAACACAATTGATAGTCCAATCAATAATCAAAATCCTAACTTCTCAAGCAATTAATACTCGCACATATAAACTAGGTTCTCAAGCAATTAATACTCGTTCATAAAATAAATTAATAGTTAAAATTAAATTATTAAAAATTATTTAATAAATAATAAAAATTTAAAAATAAAAATAAAAATGTGATTCATTAAAATGGAATTTGATTTTGAGAACCAAGTTCATTTTTTTGGAGTTTAATTTTATGATACAATTTATCTACGTGGTATAAAAATGTATTTCATTTTATAAAATTTGGTATTAATACTAGAGATGTAAGAGACAAAAATGGCCCTTTGCCCATTTCTGAAGATTCATTCACCTAGTTTTCTACCTATTATAATGGGCTTTTGACAAAAATAAAAAAATTAAGAATAATTTTAAAATTTCAATATTTATAAAATATTTATCAAAATACTAAAATTTATAAAATATTTTTAAAAATACCAAATTTTTATTAGTTTATAAGGTGTTTATACTGAGTTTACACTGATTGAAGTTATAACGAATATATTATGAGTTTATAAATTTTACATAATTTATAATGAATTTATTATGAGTTTATAATAATATAACTAAAGTACTCCAAATAAAAAAAATAAAATTTAAAAAATATGGTGGAACGTGTCATTTTTTTTTATAACCAGGCCTGGCATGGTAGCTTGCAATGTTACCAATCTCAACCTCCGAAGGTCAACTTTTTCATCATTAGAATAGAACTATTCATTAGTCCTTAGAAGAAAGTACGAGATAATCACCTTAAAATAACTCCTCAGGAGAGGGTTTTTTTTTTTTGCATAATCATATTAGCAAAAGACGCCTCAGAACATTTTTCTTTGAATCAATATCCTCTATTTCAAGTATTAAAAATACTTGAAATTTTCAAGTAATCAAACAAATAAGAAATGAAATCTCAATCATATAGAACAAAAATCACATTGATTTTTTTGACACTATATTTTTCTTATTCAAGTTTGGCAACACATTTAAGAGAATCTAACTTAATAACATGAAGAGTACATTATTAACACAAACATTAAAACCTATAATAGTAAATACACAATGGGACAAATAAGGTGAGCATTAGATAGGGACAAATATCTTACTTATTTTTACGTTTTTTCTAAACAAGTCCCTTAAGCTAGTGTCATTTTTTTAAAACCAAATTCAGCATATTAAAATCATAGGCTATATTTGTTGAAATAATTCAGGGGGCAGACTAGCACAACACAATCTTAAGCAATATTTTTTGAAATTAATCAGGGACTCACTAGCGCAACACAATTGATAGTCCAATCAATAATCAAAATCCTAACTTCTCAAGCAATTAATACTCGCACATATAAACTAGGTTCTCAAGCAATTAATACTCGTTCATAAAATAAATTAATAGTTAAAATTAAATTATTAGAAATTATTTAATAAATAATATAAATTTAAAAATAAAAATAAAAATGTGATCCATTAAAATGGAACTTGATTTTGAGAACCAAGTTCATTTTTTTTAGTTTCATTTTATGATACAATTTATTTACGTCGTATAAAAATGTATTTCATTTTATAAAATTTGGTCTTAATATAGGAGACGCAAGAGACAAAATGGTCCTTTGCCCATTTCTGAAGATTCATTCACCTATTTTTCTACCTATTATAGTGGGCTTTTGACAAAAATAAAAAAATTAAGAATAATTTTAAAATTTCCATATTTATAAAATATTTATCAAAATACTAAAATTTATAAAATATTTTCAAAAATACCAAAATTTTTTTAGTTTATAAGGTTTTTATACTGAGTTTACACAGATTAAAGTTATAATGAATATATTATGAGTTTATAATTTTACATAATTTATAATGAGTTTATAATAAAATAACTAAAGTACTCCGGATAAAAAAAATATAAATTTTAAAAAACATGGCGGAACGTGTCATTTTTTCTATTATAACCAGCCTTGTCATGGTAGCTTGCAATGTTACCAATCTCAACCTCCGAAGGTCAACTTTTTAATTATTAGAATAGAACTATTAATTAGTCCTTAGAAGAAAGTACGATATAATCACCTTAAAATAACTCCTCAGGAGAGGTTTTTTTTTTTTTTTTTTTTTTGCATATTCTTATCAGCAAAAGACGCCTCAGAAAATTTTTCTTCGAATCAATATCCTCTATTTCAAGTATTAAAAATGCTTGAAATTTTCAAGTAATAAAAAAAATAAGAAATGAAATTTCAATCATTTAGAACAAAAATCACATTGATTTTTTTCACAATGGGACAAATAAAGTGAGCATTAGATAGGGACAATTATCTTACTTTTTTTTCTTTTCATGTTTTTTCTAAACAAGTCCCTTAAGCTAGTGTCATTTTTTTAAAACCAAATTCAGCATATAAAAATCATAGGCTATATTTGTTGAAATAATTCAGGGGCAGACTAGCGCAACACAATCTTAAGCTATATTTTTTGAAATTAATCAGGGGCTCACGAGTGCAACACAATTGATAGTCCAATTAATAATCAAATTCCTAACTTCTCAAGCTACTAATACTCGTACATATAAACCAAGTTCTCAAGCAATTAATACTCGTTCATAAAATAAATTAATAGTTAAAATTAAATTATGAAAAATTATTTAATAAATAATATAAATTTTAAAATAAAAATAATAATGTGATTCATTAAAATGGAACTTGATTTTGAGAACGATGTTCATTTTTTTTAGTTTCATTTTGTAATACAATTTATCTACATCGTATGAAAATGTATTTCATTTTATAAAATTTGGTCTTAATATTGGAGACGCAAGAGACAAAATGGCCCTTTGCCTATTTCTGAAGATTCATTCACCTAGTTTTCTACCTATAATAATGGGCTTTTCACAAAAATAAAAAAATTAAGAATAATTTTAAAATTTCCATATTTATAAAATATTTATCAAAATACTAAAATTTATTAAATATTTTCAAAAATACCAATTTTTTATTAGTTTATAAGGTGTTTATACTGAGTTTACACTGATTGAAGTTATAATGAATATATTATGAGTTTATAAATTTTACATAATTTATAATGAGTTTATTATAAATTTATAATAAAATAACTAAAGTACTCCAGAGAAAAAAAATATAAATTTTAAAAAACATGGTGGAACATGGCATTTTTTCTATTATAACTAGCCCTGGCATGGTAGCTTGCAATGTTACCAATCTCAACCTCGGAAGGTCAACTTTTTCATCATTAGAATAGAACTATTAATTAGTCCTTAGAAGAAAGTAGGAGACAATAACCTTAAAATAACTCCTTAGGAGAGGTTTTTTTTTTTTTTGCATATTCTTATTAGCAAAAGACGCCTCAGAAAATTTTTCTTTGTATCAATATCCTCTATTTCAAGTATTAAAAATGCTTGAAATTTTCAAGTAATAAAAAAATAAGAAATGAAATTTCAATCATTTAGGACAAAAATCACATTGATTTTTTGACACTATATTTTTCTTATGCAAGTTTTGCATCACATTTAAAATAATCTAACTTAGTAACATGAAAATTACATTAATAACACAAACATTAAAACCTATAATAGTAAATATAAAATGGGACAAATAAAGTGAGCATTAGATAGGGACAATTATCTTACTTTTTTTTTCTTTTTATGTTTTTTCTAAGCAAGTCCCTCAAGCTAGTGTCATATTTTTAAAACCAAATTCAGCATATAAAAAACTTAGGGTATATTTGTTGAAATTAATCGCGCAACACAATCATAAGCTATATTTTTTGAAATTAATCAGGGGCTCACTAGTGCAACACAATTGATAGTCCAATCAATAATCAAATTCCTAACTTCTCAAGCAATTAATAGTCGTACATATAAACTAGGTTCTCAAGCAATTAATACTCGTTCATAAAATAAATTAATAGTTAAAATTAAATTATTAGAAATTATTTAATAAATAATATAAATTTAAAAATAAAAATAAAAATGTGATTCATTAAAATGGAACTTGATTTTGAGAACCAAGTTCATTTTTTTTGTTTCATTTTATGATACAATTTATCTAGGTCGTATAAAAATGTATTTCATTTTATAAAATTTGGTCTTAATATTGGAGATGCAAGAGACAAAATGGCCCTTTGCCCATTTCTGAAGATTCATTCACCTAGTTTTCTACCTATTATAATGGTCTTTTGACAAAAATAAAAAAATTAAGAATAATTTTAAAATTTCAATATTTATAAAATATTTATCAAAATACTAAAATTTATAAAATATTTTCAAAATACCAAATTTTTATTAGTTTATAAGGTGTTTATAGGGAGTTTACACGGATTGAAGTTATAATGAATATATTATGAGTTTATAAATTTTACATAATTTATAATGAGTTTATTATGAGTTTATAATAAAATAACTAAAGTACTCCAGATAAAAAATATATAAATTTTAAAAAACATGGTGGAATGTGTCATTTTTCCTATTATAATCAGCCCTTGCATGGTAGCTTACAATGTTACCAATCTCAACCTCCGAAGGTCAACTTTTTCATCATTAGAATAGAACTATTCTTTAGTCCTTAGAAGAAAGTACGAGATAATCACCTTAAAATAACTCCTCATGAGAGATTTTTTTTTTGCATATTCTTATCAGTAAAAGATGCCACAGAACATTTTTCTTTGAATCAATATCGTCTATTTCAAGTATTAAAAATACTTGAAATTTTCAAGTAATCAAACAAATAAGAAATGAAGTTTCAATCATTTAGAACAAAAATCACATTGATTTTTTTGACACTATATTTTTCTTATGCAAGTTTTGCATCACATTTAAAATAATCTAACTTAGTAACATGAAGATTACATTATTAACCCAAACAATAAAACCTATAATAGTAAATATAAAATGGGACAAATAAAGTGAGCATTAGATAGGGACAATTATCCTACTTTTTTTTTTCTTTTTATGTTTTTTCTAAATAAGTCCCTTAAGCTAGTGTCATTTTTTAAAAACCAAATTCAGCATATAAAAAACTTTTGCTATATTTGTTGAAATTAATCAGGGGGCAGACTAGCGCAACACAATCTTAAGCTATATTTTTCAAATTAATCAGGGGCTCACTAGCGCAACACAATTGATAGTCCAATCAATAATCAAATGCCTAACTTCTCAAGCAATTAATACTCGTACATATAAATCAAGTTCTCAAGCAATTAATACTGGTTCATAAAATAAATTAATAGTTAAAATTGACTTATTAAAAATTATTTAATAAATAATATAAATTTAAAAATAAAAATGTGATTCTTTAAAAATCTGAGCTCGTGTAGAATGATGTTATGAGTCTTACTACTTTGGATATAGAAGAGGAGAAAGTGATTTATTAATATATATATATATATATAGTTGAAGTCCAGATTGCTTAAGGCAAAGTAAGTCCATGTCGAATTCGGTGAAGGTTTAGTCCATGTCGAAATAGGTTGGACATCTTGAGTTCACTGTAAAGTGGGAAGTTGTCTAATCGGTGTGGGTATTAGCTTCATTAATTAGTCCATGTCGAATTCATTTAAAATGAATTCAACATGGTATGCCTCTGCATACAGGTATATATGTAAAAAAAAAGAGTCAAAGTGTCAGTGAATTTTTTTAAAAAAATAAGAATAAACATCCAGAAAAGAAAGATAAAAAAAAGAAAAGTTGAAAAGTCAATATACCATATTTTAGTATGTATACATGTATATAAGTTATTACAAACCTTTATTTATTTATGTACAACGAGTTTCATACATAGTTTTGATATACACTAATTACTGCGAAGGAGGTGGTGGTCTATAGCTAAATAAATCTCTAAGAAAGTCATCATCTGTCAGTGGTGGCAGTGCATTATCTATCCAGCTTCCCCCTAAAGAAAAAGCATCTAGATCCTGACTATCTTATAAATTAGCCCTATCATAGTCAGTTCCCGTGATGAAAGGTGGTACATCATATAGCCCTGAAATCTGAATTCCCAAAATTTTTTTTTAAGACGATTAGCATACCAATGGCTGGCAGCCAATTATTCCTGTAGTTTTAGGTTCTGCTCCTCAAGCATTTGTTGTGAGCCATAATGGGATAAATTAGAATCATACATTCTCACACATACATTCAGCATATATATGTACATTAAGCATATATACATTCAGCATCCATTCATCATGCCCAACAACACTCGACTGTTCAGTTACCTGCAAAAGTTCATCGAAGTCAGTCACATGCAAGTTAAGAACCCAAAAAATATGTCTGATTAACTTATGAAAGAGGAAACCATGGTATCATCATGGGCGGCAAGATCCCATTGTGTCATCCTATTCTTCATTCTCCTCTTCCTCTTCTTCATCCTCATTATCCACCTCACCATCATCATTCTCCTCATCTTCACCCTCATCACCTTCTTCATCCATTGCTTCATCACCTTCCTCTTCTCCTTCTCCCTCTTCACCCCTTTGTTCCTTTGAATGTTCAACACAATCAGGGGAGACATCAAAGTGCAAAAGCTAATCTCGTACGAACTCATTATACGACAAGTCTGATTGAAGCAACAATAAATTAATATCTAATTCGTTTTGGGAATGCCTCCAAGAGTTCTCAGGCATAGAATTAGGGCTTAGAAAATAATACTGGGGAATTGAATTAGGGTTTCTAGGATTAGGAAAATAATTTAGGGTTTTGGATATTGAATTAGGGTGTTTTGTACAGTATAGAATGCTTAAATTAAGATTTTAAGGTTTTGGAAAATTTGATTGAGTTTTATAAGTGAAAATTAGGACTTTGGATTATTTGATTAAGATTAGAATCTATGATTATGGTTCGGATCAAATTGAATACTGAAGCTAAGACTCGTTAAATGAAATTCTCGAAGTTATGTTTATATTAAAGCAACAACAGTATGCCCAATTTGAATAGAATAAGTTAGTAAAGATGTACCTGCTTCATAGGCTCCACCAATTTGAATGTGTTGAATCAAACTTGATGTTATCACAGCCTAAATTAGCTTTGTTATTGGTGGAGGGAAACAATTGCATGAGATAATTGTTGTCTTTGATGTATTTCAATTGCTTTTTGATAATTAGGGTATAAAACTGTTACTGTCTCTTTTCTTTAATAATCCCGTTGTTTGATGTTTCTATATAATTTACTTTGGGTTGCTGCCTCTCTCTCTGTGTTGCTTAATTTTCTCCCTTCTTTTTACTGGCAGTTTATTAAATTAAGTTGTCGTCCCTATTTATAAGAAAATCAACTAGGTCAAATCCGATCCTGAGCTTAATCTAGATTAATCTCATAAAAGTGTATCCATGTAGAATTAAAATCAAATTAATTTGATATGGACAGGAATTTATGAGTCCTAGTTCGTACAACATTCTTTATTCTGAAAGAGCTCTTATATTATTTTCTAAATTGACAAGGATCACAAATTTTATTTTTATTAAATTTCATTTTAGGGAGACCATCTACAAGTTCTTCTTTACTTAGACATTACAATTGGTCCATATTAGCTTGTCCTAATCTTCTATGCCAAAGCCAAGCATCATTGTTAATAGTGACTAAATATTCAAAAGCATTATTAGAGTGTAAGTTAATTTTATAGATGTTGCCAATTCTACTTCCATTGAATGCAAGTTCACTATTAGCTGAGGTAATTTTACATGTTTTAGAGTTACAATTGACGTTGTATCGTTAGTCACTCAATTATCTAACACTAAGGAAGTTGTGTTTTAATCCATCAACCAACCAGACATCATCAATCATGTTCTTACCAAGCATACCAATAGAATCGATGCCTATAATTTTTCTTTTAGCATTACTTCCCAAATGTCACATTACCTTCTTACTTATATGTAAGAGTTGTGAAGTATTTTGCATTAATGGTCATATGCATTGAACATCCACTATCTATAAGACAAACACTTTCATTGATAGTAGACTTTAAGCATACCTATAGGACAATAAGGTTTATCTCATTTTAGGTGTAATATCCCAAAGTATACCCTAAAAGTTTTGGAATTATTGTTGTATTTGGATTTAATGTATATGTTTTATAGAAAGAGAAAAGAAGTAAAGAGAGAGTGTATATGTTGTATATATAGATATATATATAACATATACAAGTCAAAGAAATGGAAGTCAAAAGAAGATAAGTTAATTAAAAAGAAATATTAGAAGAGATAGATGTATATGAAGGATGATATGTATATATAGTATTTGAAAAATATGGGAAATATAAAAGCAATATATAAGACATATACATATATCAACATATACATCACATATACATGATGTATATATTGGTGTAGGAAAAGTAAGTGTATATGATTAATTAATTAATTAATAATAATAATAATAATAATAATAATAATAATAATAATAATAATAATAATAACAATAATGATAATAATGACAAGAGAAAAAGAAGAAAAGAAAGTCAAAGGGAAGGATAAATTGTGGTGGAGGATTTTTGGGATATTTTATTATATTATTATTATATATATATATGATAAGTTTGAATAAAGAAAGAAGATTTTCTTTCTTTCTTCTTCTTCTTCTTCTTCTTGTTCTTGAACGTGGAGAGAGAGAGAGATGTGATTTTATTTACATACACATCAAATTCATAAGGGTTTTGAGAGAATTAAAGGTGGATATTGAAGATTTGGCAAAATATTCAAGTAAGTATTCATTTCCTTGTATTGATTTCTATTGATTGAGCTTATATTTCATATGGTTGGTGTGTGAAGATGATGATAATGAAAGATTGAAGTATATAGATATGTTGAATTGGTATTTAGATGATGATAATGTGGTTATTTGTGAGGATGATGATGGATTGTTGAAATTGTTTAGTAAGGGTTTAATATAAATGAGTTGGGGAATTGAATAATTGATATATGGATGATGTATATAATGATTATTATTATGAGATGTTGAAGTTATCTAAGTGTTAAGTTAATTGGTAATTGATGTATGTTATTAGTTTGATCAATTATTATCTTGGATTTTCTATATGTTTTGTGTTTATTGATGTTAAAAACACAGAATACATGAGTTTGGTACGAAACAGAGGCAAAATGGATGCCACGGTCGTGGCAAATGAGTGCCACGGTCATGGCAAGTGAGGGACACGACCGTGGGGGTTTAGAGAAAAGTGGACAGATTCGTTTGCTAACCCACGGCCGTGGGGTTGTGAGTCCACGACCGTGTGGACTTAGATAATGGTTTTGGTTTGTAATTTGTGATCTATGGGTCTAGTATGAGACTAATAGGTGAATAAGTGTATTGGAATTCATGTGTATTTGTAAGTAAGTGTGTATTCTTCCTTTTGGATTAGGTTGTGAAGAGGTTGAGTTGCCTTAACCTAGGTGTGAAGAATTCTTAGAAGAGGAAGTGTATAGATTGATGTGAGTTGCTCTTGATGTAAGTACAAACTTACATGGATGCATTCATTTACATGATGTTGAGACTTAACACATTTGGTTATAAATGTGTTAAGTAATCTATTATATTGTTAATACATTTTGATTAATGTTATGATTGGCATAATGTGAAAGTTATGATGATCATTCAAAAGGTATGTGCACTGCAATTGATTATGATGAATACTTTAATGTGAATTGAAATATGATGAGATGTGATGCCATTGTGATTGGTTATAATGATTCAAATGAAATAAATGGGGCATGTTTGCCTAGATGATGATGAATTCAAAATATATATGCTCAATGTAGTTGATTATGTATACTCTATTGATGAGATATGAAGCCATTGTTGTTGGCTATAATGATGCAAATGAGATGATTGAGGCATGGATGCCTACATGATGATAAGAAAATGAGAATGAAATTGATAATGAAATAATGAATTAGTTGTGTGTCTAATATGTTATTCCATTTTCAGAGTTTTGTTGTTGGTGGCATGCCTAATGGTAACAATCTCTTGAAGCTAGGTTGGGCTTGATCCTTGAAGCCAAGTTGGGTTGAAGTTTAGCATGCTTAACTCCCCCTGAATCTTGGTTGGATCTAGTCCTTGAAGCCTAGTTGAGATGTTACAACCCTTAAAGCTAGGTTGGGTTTGGTTCTTGAAGCCAAGTTGGGTTGATACTTAGCATGCTTTGTTCCCCTTGAAGCTTGGTTGAGCCTAATCCTTGAAGCCTAGTTGGGATAATGATAATGATAAATGTGATAATTGAACCAAAACATTAACTCTGAAAGTTGAATGGCATATTAGTGTCTTTTGGGCCCATGCTTGTCTTTGTTTCAATGTGATTTATGAATGGTGAAACAATTGAATAAAGTGATGGAATGTAATGTTATGAAGTATGTTATGATTACAATACATAAGTAAGTTATTGAAAATAAATATGGCCTGAGAAGCTATGTCGAAAGATGAGACTCTGAAAGTATAATATGACATGTAATCTGTATATGGATGTGGACATTGTGAGTATTATTTTATGAATGTTCTAATAAGTTTTGGAATTGTCGTTTATGTTAATGATATATGTATATATGTATATAATTATGAGATTAGTAGAAATATATGAAAAGTGTAATTGAAATGGGAAAAACATGATAAGAAATTAATGATACATGAATTTAATATATGAGTATGATTTCCTGTAATGTATGTTTATAATATTTATTTGTACTACTAAGCTTTCGAGCTTAGCGCAGTTGTGTAAATCGCGCAGGTGAGTAGGTGGTTAATTTGAAGTCAAGTCATTATGCCACGAGAAGGGTAAGAGTATTTCGAGACCAACTAGAAGGTGATGCATACATGTACAATTTAATTATGTTGTATTTTGATAAAAATGTATTCATATGTATAAATGAATTTTGGTAAAAACAAGATCATTATATATATGTAAGATCATCGAAAGTACAAAGATTTTGTAAATGTTCTTTAAATAAAATGTATTATTGTTTGGAACTAGAGTAAAGGTTTTAATGTTCAATGAAAAGTGAAATTCTTATACTTTATATACGTATTGTATGTATATAAGGTATATGTATAGTACTTATATAGAGTATGGGGGTGTTACATTAGGTACCCAAATGAACTTGGGTCCTTGGGGGTTAGTTGTATAAGGATCCTCTAATTTGAGGTGAGCCTTTTCTAATGTAGCAATATGTACTTTTATGACCAAATTTCATGCAATATTGACATTGATGCAAGGATTTATGTTTTTGCTTCCCTTTTCTATTGAACTTTGAAGAATATTGACAATCACAACTGTGTGTGGGATAGTATTGTTTATGTGCATACTTGTGGTTGTGTTCATGCCTTGTGTACATATATGCATAATTTTCTTTTAGGACCTTAGTTCTAGAACCTAGCGAGCCTTGAGTGGTCTTTTTAGGACTTTTTGGATTAATGAGTGCATTAGTATTCTTTACAACATCAACACTAGAGGTTTGAGTTGTAAATGGTTTAACAAACTTGTGGGAAGGTGGCCTTTGGACACTGATCAATGTATCCAATACTTTGTTACCTTTGTGAAACTTTGAAATAGATTCTTTAATTCAATTATTTCTTCTTTCAATATTTTATTTTCCATAGCAATTTTATCTAAGCTAGATGAATTTTTAGATACATTATTTAATAACTTTATTAATTGTTCATTTGAGGTCCTCAAATCTAAAGTGAAATTTTTTAAAGAAATAAAGTCTTTTTCTAGTTTAGAACATTTTTCTTTATAAAACTTCATCCAAGAAAAATTATTTTTGGACTCATTAGGTTCATTGATAAGAGTGTTTTTATACTTGTTTTTAGTATGATTTCTGTGTTTTTAGTTAATGTTTCATTTGATTTTGGTTTAAAGTTTGTTTTAAGTGTTTATTTTAGGTCAAAGTGCAAAAACTCCCTTGGATGATCAAAACAATGAAGAAAAAGCATGAAGCAAGTAAGACATGGCCAAGCCAAAGCAAGCTTGGCCGTGTCCCTCAAATGAAATCCAAGAAAGTAGCTAACACACCCAGAGACACTGCCAAGCCTCTGGTCGTGTCTCACCCAAAGAGCAAAAAAATCAAAGTGACCAAGAAAGGAAAGAAAAGAGAAGCAGTAGAAGACACTGGCAAGTGACACGGCCAAGCCAGTGGCCGTGTCACCTGACACGGCCACAAGCTTGGCCGTGTCCCATCCAAGCCAAAGAACCAAGAAAGGAAAGAAATGAACTAGAAGCCAACACACTCAGGTGACACACCCAAGCCAGTGGCCGTGTCACATGACACGGCTACAAGCTTGGCCGTGTCACCCTTGGAAGCAAAGAAAGCATGTTGACGAAGCTAGAAGCAGAAAGTGACACACTCACATGACATGGCCAAGCCACTGGCCATGTCACATGACACGGCCAGGAGCTTGGCCGTGTCACCTAGAAGAAAACAAGGAAAGAAAGGGCAGAAGGTGACACGGCCAGCAAGCTTGGCCGTGTCACTTAGGGCAACTTTGAAATGTTCAAATTTTTCTACAGACAAGTGGGGAACAAAGACTAGTTTTAGTCAAAAGAAATATTAGACAAAAGAAAAGCTTAGCTAATTTGAGGAAAAGAAAGATTGAACAAAGGAAATATGGGAGACAAAGTGAGTTGGAAGTGAGTTGGAAGCATGACTTGAGCTTTGGAGGGAAATAAAAAGAGAAGAAGAGGGAGTTTTTAGGGGGATTTTCTGGAGCTTGAAACAGGGAACCTGGAACAAGGGAGAAAGGAGCCAACAACTGAAGAAAAGAGGAGGGTTTTGAGCTGAGTTTGAAGAAGGAGATACATCTTATACAAGCCCTAAACCAAGAATCAAGGATTGAAGTGAAGAAATACAAATTATTCGCCATGGATTGTTTGGTTTCTTTTACTCATTTATCTTGCTCTGTTTTTCTGGTTTTGAACATGAACTAATTCCTTCTCTATCTAGATATTGATGAACCCTAGCTTATTTGTATGAATTGAATAATTATATTTAGTTGAATCATTTGATTGAGTTGTTTCATTCTTATGATGCTTAATGATTTATTTCCAATTGATAATAGCATGCTTATTGATTGGTTGCAATTTTCGTATTATTGACTTGAGAAAGCTTGATATGAATTGATTACTCATAAGGGTTGAGGATTGATTGGGGTGCTAGAGATAGACTTACAAGATCCTTTGGTTTATAGTTCCTTGTTCTTAATGCATGATCTATTTAATTGTGTTTAAGAAGAGATTCCGGAACTCTACTTAGCGATTAGGGATTAATTCACTCGAGAGAGGTTTTAGTCTAAGTTAGAGGAATGCCAACTCAACTCTATTGAATGATTTAACTAAATTGATTGTTCATAAATATCATTGAGGCTAGGGGGATTCAATATCTGGATAGTATTATTATCATCAATCCTATTTGCATAACATTTAATTTCCCTTTACTTTCAGTTATTAAATTAGTTGTATTCAATTACAAAGCATCACACAACTATTAATTTGCTAAACAACGGTTAAGATTTGCACTAGTACTTGGCCTTGTCCCCATTGGAACGATAACTGACTCGCTACTTTATTACTTGGGCGACCCGTGTACTTACGGTATTGCTATAGCACTAAGTGGCACGCACCAAGTTTTTGGCGCCGCTGCCGGGGACAACGGTTCAATATTAGTAATATAATTAAAACTGTTGATTTAGTTTTATTTTCATTTGTTTTTTAACATTGGTTCTTGCTTATTTACTATCATTTTAGGTGTTTCTTACCATTTATGACCAAAGCTAGCTCATCCCAACTGCTTGAGTTAGACCCAGAGCTAGAGAGAACATTAAGGAGAAAGCGAAAGGAAGAAGGGAAGGCAGTTCTGGAAGATGCAGAAATAGAGCAAGAAGAAGTATTTGAAGTGATGGAAGGAGCTGGACCAAGAACAATGCAGGAGTTTGCTAAGCCCAATCTCAATGGAGCTGAATCTAGTATCCAGAGACTGACAGTTGCTACAAACAACTTCGAAATAAAAGCAAATGTAATTCAAATGGTGCAGCAGACTTGTCAATTCGATGGGTTTCCTGATGAAGTTCCTAATGCACAAATTGAAAATTTTCTGGAAATATGTGACACATTCAAGATAAATAATGTCTCAGATGATGCAATTAGGCTGAGGTTGTTCCAATTTTCCCTTAGAGATAGACCAAAGAAGTGGCTGAAATCTTTTCCCCCAGGGACCTTCACCACATGGGGTCAGTTGGCAGAGAAATTCCTAGAGAAATACTTCCCACCATCCAAAACTGCTAAGTTGAGGAATGATATCTCATCCTTTCTGCAGCAAGATGGTGAGACCCTTTATGATGCCTGGGAAAGATTTAAAGATTTGCTGAGAAGGTGTCCTCATCATGGACTTCCACTATGGCTTCAAATTCAAACATTTTACAATGGGTTGAATTATGTAAGTAAGCAATCCATTAATGCAGCAGCTGGTGGTACCATAAACAACAAGACATCTGAACAAGCAAGGGATTTAATTGAAGACATGGCTATCACCAATTATCAGTGGCAAGCCCCAAGGGAGCAAGGAAAGCTGAAGGTTATGGGTTCACACCAAAAAAAAAGCTGTGGTGGCTTTGACAGCACAATTGGAAGCATTGAATAAAAAATTTGATTCCTTGGCCTCTTCTTCTGGGAAAGTAATGCAAGTGATGTCTTGTGAATGGTGTGGGGGTGGACATTAAAGTCAAGATTGCCAAATTGGCAACATGTTTGCTAGGCAAGAGCAAGTAGATTATGTTGGAAATATGCCAAGGCAACAGCAGAATAACCCCTACAGCAACACATACAATCCGGGGTGGAGAAATCATCCAAATTTTTCATGCAATAATCAAAATAATCCAAGACCTCCCCCTGGATTCCAGCAGCCCCAACATCAAGAAGCAGCCCCTCCAAGAAAGAGTAGTTTGGAGGACATGATGGAGAAATTTATAGCAGCTTTTGAAACTAGGGTCCAAACAACTGAAACCACCCTAAGAAATCAGCAAGCCTCTATTTATAATTTGGAGAATCAGGTGGGACAAATTGCCAAGATGCTCAGTGAGAGACCACAAGGGAGTTTACCTAGCAACATTGAGGCAAATCCTAAAGAGCAACTTAAGGCAATTGCACTAAGGAGTGGAAAAGAGATCAAGGGTAATATGGAAAAGGGCTGAAGTACAAGAAAAAGAAAAAGAAGATGATCCTCCTATCACTTCGGGAGAGAAAGCTACACTTAAAAGTGAGAGAGAGAAGTAGCCACAAGAAAGCATCCCCATATTGAAGGAATACCGACCTAGAGTACCCTATCCGGCAAGGTTGAACAAAGACAAGATTGATGCTCAGTTTGGTAAGTTTCTTGAACTTTTTAAACAATTGCACATTAATATTCCATTTGCTGAAGCCTTGTCACAAATGCCTAAGTATGCTAAATTTTTGAAAGATATTCTTTCTAACAAAAGGAAACTTGAGGAAATGTCTTTAGTGCATTTATCTGAAAAGAGTTCGGCAATTTTGCAAAGAAGGTTACCTAAGAAGTTAAAAGATCCAGGTAGTTTTACCATTCCATGTTTGATAGTTAATCTTGAGGTTAAAAGTGCATTAGCTGATTTGGGGGCTGGCATCAGTGTCATGCCCTATAAAATGTTTAAAGTGTTAGGCATTGGTAAACCTAAACCAACACTCATGACCATCCAACTTGATGATAAATCGGTAGTCCACCCTCATGGAATTATAGAGGATGTGTTGGTAAAAGTCAGGGATTTCATTTTCCCCAATGATTTTGTTGTCATTGATATTGATGAGGATGCAGACGTTTCACTTATTCTTGGTAGGCCATTTTTAAATACAGCCCGTGCCCTTGTCGATGTTCATGATGGAACTTTAACTTTGAGAGTGGGTGATGAGAAAGTTATTTTTAGGATACATGATGCCATGAAACATTCACTTTCATTTGATAAGGCTGAATCAATCAATGATGTTATTGAGCATGAGACCATAAATTGTGTTACTAACATTGTTTCCAGGGATCCCCTTGAGTTGTGTTTATTGCAGGAAAATGTTGAGGATCGAGAAGTAATGGAGCAGCTTGCTTTTCTTAAAGCAAGCAAATCGTTCAAATGCAGGACATATGAGACTATTGAGATGCCAAAGGAAGAAAAGCCAAAACCATCGATGATTGATCCACCCAACTTGGAACTGAAGCCTCTTCCAGATCACCTTGAGTATTGATTTCTGGCGGAGAAAAAGAAACTGCCAATAATTATGAGTTCCCACCTATCTTTTGAGCAAAAGGAGAAGCTTATTCAGTTGTTGCAGAAACATAAGCAAGTGATAGCTTGGAAGATAGCAGACATAAAGGGTATCAGTCCATCCTATTGCACTCACAAGATACTGATGGAAGATGAATTCAAACCAGTAGTGCAACCGCAACGGAGACTAAACCCAAAGATGAAAGATGTAGTGAAGACTGAAGTGATAAAACTACTTGATGCAGGGATTATCTATACAATCTCGGATAGCTCTTGGATGAGCCCAGTTTAGGTAGTACAAAAGAAAGGAGGGATGACAGTGGTCCCTAATGAAAATGATGAGCTGATTCCAACAAGAACAGTTATCGGTTGGAGGGTTTGCATTGACTACAGAAAATTGAATGATGCAACTAGAAAGGATCACTTTCCTTTACCCTTCATTGATCAGATGTTGGAGAGGTTATCCGGCCATGAGTACTACTGCTTTTTGGATGACCTTTCATGCTATTTCCAAATTCCTATTGCACCGAAAGACCAAGAGAAAACTACATTCACCTGTCCATATGGGACATTCACATATCGAAGAATGCCATTCGGTTTGTGCAATGCACCTGCAACTTTCCAAAGGTGCATGGTAGCAATCTTTGATGAGCTTATAGAGGATATTATGGAGGTGTTTATGGATGATTTCTCGGTCTATGGCAGCTCATCTGAAAGATGTTTGAAAAACCTTGAAAGAGTCTTGATGAGATGTGAGGAAACCAATTTAGTGCTTAATTGGGAAAAGTATCATTTCATGGTTCAAGAGGGAATCGTGTTGGGACACAAAATTTCAAGCAAGGGCATTGAGGTGGATCTAGCAAAGGTAGACATAATTGAGAAGTTACCACCACCCACATCTGTGAAGGCCATCAGAAGTTTTCTAGGACATGCGGGTTTTTATCAGAGGTTCATTAGAGATTTTTCTAAGATAGCCCGTCCATTGACAAGACTCCTTGAGAAAGATGTGAACTTTGTTTTTGATGAGGAATGTTTGAGAGCATTCACAACTCTTAAGGAGAAATTGACCCATGCTCCAATCATGGTAGCTCCCAATTGGAGTCTACCGTTTGAACTAATGTGCGATGCAAGTGACTTTGCAGTGGCAGCAGTCTTGGGTCAACGCAAGGAGAAACACTTCCAGCCTATCTACTATGCAAGCAAGACCTTGAACACAGCTCAAGCTAATTACACAACTACAGAGAAAGAGCTGCTAGCTGTGGTTTTTGCTTTTGACAAGTTTAGATCATATCTAATCTTGTCAAAAGTGATTGTTTATACAGATCATTCGACTTTGAGGTGTTTATTTGCGAAAATTGATGCAAAGCCTAAGCTAATCCGTTGGATCTTATTATTGCAGGAATTTGACTTGACAATTCAAGACAAGAAGGGAGCTGAAAATCTTACAGCAGATCATCTTTCTAGCTTGGAGAATCCAACCTTGGAGAGGTTTGAAGAAGGGGACATTGATGATCACTTCCCCGATGAGCAGCTGTACGCCATGGTAAGTGAGGTAAGTAACTTAAATTTTGAAACACCTTGGTTTGTAGATTTTGCTAACTATTTGGCTGTTAGGGAACTTCCTAAGGACTTAACTTATCAAGCAAAGAAGAAATTCTTTTCTGATTTAAAATATTACTTTTGGGAGGATCCCTTTTTGTTTAGATTATGTAAGGATCACATGATCCGACGATGTGTGGTATGGCCAGAAACAATGAACATTCTTAGTCAATGCCATGCTGGACCAGCTGGTGGTCATATGGGAGCCAATAGAACTGCTCAAAAGGTACTAGAATCAGGATTTTATTGGCCCACTTTGTTTAGGGATAGCTACGAATTTGTAAAATGCTGTGATCGATGCCAAAGGACTGGAAACATTTCATCTCATGATGAGATGCCCCAAAATGGGATTTTAGTTTGTGAAATCTTTGATGTATGGGGGATCGACTTTATGAGACCCTTTCCTAATTCCTTTGGTAACAAATACATTCTTGTAGCTATAGACTATGTATCTAAATGGTATGAAGCCCAAGCCTTGGCAACCAATGATGCTAGGGTTGTGGTGAAATTTTTGAAGAAATTGTTTTCTCGATTTGGTACACCAAAAGCAATTATAAGTGATAGGGGTACTCACTTTTGTAACTTTCAGCTTGCGAAAATTTTCAAAAGATTAGGAGTTACACATAGGTTTGCTACTCCCTATCATCCTCAAACTAGTGGCCAAGTTGAGAACATGAATAGGGAGATTAAAAGAATTTTGGAAAAAACTGTAGAGCGATCCCGAAAGGATTGGTCCGAGAAATTAGACAATGCTCTATGGGCTTTTAGGACTACATTCAAAACTCCCTTGGGTACTACACCATTTAGGTTGGTATATGGAAAAGCTTGCCATTTACCTGTTGAAATAGAGCATAATGCATATTGGGCCATAAAACAGATTAACCTTGATCTAGCTTGTGCAGGTGAAAGGCGAAAATTACAGGTAAACGAGTTAGATGAGTGGAGATTGCAAGCTTATGACAATGCAAAAATGTATAAGGAACGTACCAAGAGATGGCATGATGCTCGCATTAAGGAACAGAAAGAGTTTCAAGCGGGAGATCAAGTATTACTGTACAATTCAAGGCTTGGACTCTTTCCAGGTAAGTTGAAATCTCGATAGTCTGGTCCTTTTACTATCAAGAAAGTTTTCCCCTACGGAGCGGTTGAAATAACTCACCTGGAAAAAGGAGATTTTAAAGTCGATGGACACATGCTCAAACTTTATTTTGGAGGGGGAATACAGGACTTAAAGGAGGTTTTACACCTCCAAGACTAGGAACAATTGCCTGAACGTCCAACTAATACGACGTTAAAGAAGTGCTGGGTGGGAGGCAACCCACCATTTTATTCGTTCTTTAATTATTATGTCTTTAATTTCTGCATTTTTTGTTAAAAAAAATAATAATAAATTCTCTTTTAGTGTATGCATGCTCACATTGAGGACAATGTGAATTTTTAAGTGTGGGGTGCATTTTGTGTTTTAAGTTATCATTGTTTAGTTAATGTTTTCTTTAAATAACTCAATTTTGGAAAGTTCAATTGTTATAAACATTGTTGATAGATGACCTTTGAATTTTAGAAGCATGAATTTGAGAATTGAGTAGAATTGATACTTTTTGTAAATTTTGTTGGTTTTTCCTTGCATCACCATCAACCTAGTGAGAAATTGAGCCATCAACTTATTATTCTTTGTGTGGGAAAACATCTTTGATTGATGACTTGCTAGAACTTGCTTTGATATACATTTTAAGACTACATAAAAAAAGTTCAATTTGGCATCAAGATGATTAAGGCAATTATGTGAACCCACTTTGGCTTAAAAAGACCAACCCTAATTTTAACCTTAGTTAGCCAATTTTGAGCCTATTTTATTTTTCCTTTTCTTTCTTTTTCACAACATCATTAGCTTGAACCTTGTTGTTTTAACTCTTAGCCTTTCATTAGGTCAAGAGCATCTTAAGAGCATTTATGACCAAGTGTTGTGTTGAATTAAGTGTGGGGTTAAATTTAGTAGGTTTTAGAATGCAAAAAAAAAATCAAAATCAAATAAAAAGAAGAATAATAAGAATAATAAGAATAATTGTTCTTGTTAAAAGGGTTGGAATATGTTATGAGATGTAATAAGTGAGTTCCCTTGAAAAGTTCTTTAAATGTCAAGGGATAGATAAGAGGAAGGTGTTTTGGGATCGTTGGGTTATTTATATGATTGGTTGCTTCATTCTTGAAGTGCTCTTGAACTTAATGATTAAGCTCACATTTCCTAAATGCCATGCCTCTGCCATAACCCCATTACAACCCAATAAAAGACCTTTTGATTGATGCTTGATTGTAATTAAGTAGTGGAGGTTTGATAGATAAGCAAGCCTATGGAAATAATCTTTCATTGATTGTTATGAGTGTAAACACCACCTTAATCAAACACTTTATAAGATTTGGTGAGGGAGTGACATCATAGGTTATGCATGGAAAGCCACTTAATTGCATTGGTATCGATTTTATTCGATTTGATATTGATTACGGATTTAGGGATAGGGAAGTCTTGATACAATTTGTTATAACTCTTGAACTTGACAAAATTTTTGTGTTTAGTTTGTTTTGATTTTAGCCTTGCTTGGGGACAAGCAAGGAATTAAGTGTGGGGTATTTGATAAGAGTGTTTTTATACTTGTTTTTAGTATGATTTCTATGTGTTTTTAGTTAATGTTTCATTTGATTTTGGTTTAAAGTTTGTTTTAAGTGTTTATTTTAGGTCAAAGTGCAAAAACTCCCTTGGATGATGAAAACAATGAAGAAAAAGCATGAAGCAAGCAAGACATGGCCAAGCCAAAGCAAGCTTGGCCGTGTCCCTCAAATGAAATCCAAGACAGTAGCTGACACACCTAGAGACATGACCAAGCCTCTGGCCGTGTCTCACCCAAAGAGCAAAAAAATCAAAGAGACCAAGAAAGGAAAGAAAAGAGAAGCAGTAGAAGACACTAGCAAGTGACACGGCCACAAGCTTTGTCGTGTCCCATCCAAGCCAAAGAACCAAGAAAGGAAATAAATTAACCAGAAGCCAACACACTCAGGTGACACGCCCAAACCAGTGGCCGTGTCACCCTTGGAAGCAAAGAAAGCATGTTAACGAAGCTAGAAGTAGAAAGTGACACACTCACATGACATGGCCAAGCCACTGGCCGTGTCACATGACATGGCCAGGAGCTTGGTCGTGTCGCCTAGAAGAAAACGAGGAAAGAAAGGGCAGAAGGTGACACGACTAGCAAGCTTGGCCGTGTCACCTAGGGCAACTTTGAAATGTTCAAATTTTTCTGCAGACAAGTGGGGAACAAAGACTAGTTTTAGTCAAAAGTAATATTAGACAAAAGAAAAGCTTGCCTAATTTGAGGAAAAGAAAGATTGAACAAAGGGAATATGGGAGACAAAGTGAGTTAGAAGTGAGTTGGAAGCATGACTTGAGCTTTGGAGGGAAATAAAAGAGAAGAAGAGGGATTTTTAGGGGGATTTTCTGGAGCTTGAAACAGGGGAGCTGGAACAAGGGAGAAATGTAATATCCCTATGCATGCCCTAGAAGTTTTGTTGTTGTTGTTGTTGTTGTTGGTTTAAATTGAGAAAAGAAAAATATATGTATATGTGTTTTGGAGAAGAAATTTAGGGTGTAGAGACAAATGTATATGTTGTGTATATGATGATATATATAACATATAAATTGGTCAAATATAGAGTCAATGGAAGAGAGATATTTTTGTGTTGAGTGTGCAATTACATATAAGGGCTTATATGAGACAAAAAGTTAGTTATATGATTGAGGGCATTTTGGTAATTGCTTGGATAAGATCACTTGGTGGAGATTAAAAGCAAAAATTGACTTTGTGTCTTCATCATTTCCTTCTTTCTTTCAAGAGGTGCCGGCTCTCCAAAAACCAAGAGAGAAAGAGAGGTGATCTTGAGGTTTGAAGCAATTTGAAGAAGGAAGCAAGGGTTTTGGTTAAAGATTTGTGGATTTCTTCATTTAAGGTAAGATCTTTTCTTTAATTTCTTCAATTCTTTGGAAGTGGTGTGAGAAAGGAATTAGGGTTTGTTGGTTTGATGATGAGATGAGTTGTGTTTAGTGAAATTCTTTTTCTGTTTTACAATTAGTAAAGGCTGTGACTTGTATGATTTTTAATTAATTATAGAAAAATGTTCTTGAAGTGAATTTTTGATATGTTGTGCCTCTATGAGTCTAGAATGACTGAAAAATATGTTGATTCGATTTTGGAATGGTTATGAGTTTAGAAAGATTATTTTTAGTAGAACTGTTCCAGCAGGTACCTTAACTGAGACAGCTATATTTCGGGATTTTTAATAAAATGTAGAAAAATCATATCCAATTGAATTTTGGATATGTTGTTTCTTAGTGAGTCTAGTATTTGAGAAAAATAATTTGGAACCACGTTGATTGAATTTGATTTATGGAATTCACAAAGTTCAGAACTGCTGCCAGGATGCAGGGCAATTGGGGCAGTCTGGTTAGGTGAACTATTTGACCAAGATTTTGTGTTCAGTTTGATCTGAAATTTTAAAGGAATGATTTTAAGATACAAAACTAAATTCTGTAAAAATTTTAGAATTTTTAGTCAAGTAGATTATTTTATACAATTTTTCAAAATAAGGATAAAATGGAGTCTAAAACCAGAATGTATTATTTATATGAATCATATCAATTGTTCTTTGCCCTAATTGCATTGTTGAGATTGAACAATGTTATGTTATGCATTGTGAATGGTTATGTGTTTCATGAATAATATACATTGAAATTGAAATGATAATTCAAATAAGACATGATATGAGACAATGCCATTGTGATTGGCTATGATGATGATATTGAAAGAAAGAAGGCATGTTTGCCTAAATGTGATGAGAATTTGAGAATGGAAATGGTAACTATATAATAAATGAATTGTTTGTTTAATATGTTATTCAGTTTCAGAGTTCTGGATTTGGGCGGCATGCCTAAGAAATGATAAAAGGTAACAGTCTTGCCGGGTTGAGGATCTCCTCATATGTGTTGAGTTGATGGTCCAAGAGACTGGGTCTATTACACTATGAGAATTGTGAATATGAGATATATGATTTGTAACAGTCTTGCCGGGTTGAGGATCTCCTCATATGTGTTGAGTTGATGATCTAAGAGACTGGGTCTGTTACACTATCCATGGATAGAGATACATGTATATACATTGCCTACGGGCGTGATTATTGTGACTATGAACCAAAGCAGTAACTCTGAACTCTGAATATCGTATTAAATACTTGTTGGGCCCATAGGTGTCAAGGTTATATGAATGTCCTAAATAATGTTATGAGTTAATGAAATGAGATGTTGGTTATTGAGTATGATTGAGTAATGTTGAATGTGGAAAGATGTTGAAATGTGGTATGCTCATATGACTATGATTTGTGAAATGCATAATTATGTGTTAACTTTATATTTATGATGTTTATCTTATCAATAACATATGTGGCATTGCATTACATTAAAGCATACCATTAGCATGTTTTATCTTACTAAGCCGTTGGCTTAGCGCGATAGTGTTTAATCGCGCAGGTAATAGAGTGGATAGAGTTGAACCCGAGAGTTCATCAAGACCAAGTGAGAGTAGACCTTGTTGAATCCATTTTGGGAGCTTAAAGATCAGAGAAGACTTGTCAATCATGTATATTTCTTTATATTTTGTAAAGAAATGTTTAATATGTAAATATGTAAATATTTTATAACTTCCGCTGTGTTATATTTAAATATGGGGGTTGTCACAAAACCTTTATTTTATGTTGTACTAGAAGTGTAAATCCTTTTTGCAGGTTGTAGTTGAGGTTACAAGGGGGATTTATTGGGAGTGTACTGAGAATGGTTTTGTTTGCATTGGTTTGTGTAAAATGTTTTTAAAAATAAGAAAAAAACCGGTTTTGTCGACACTTGGGACTCAATTTTTAGGCGAAACTATGGCAAAATTTTTGTAAAAATCGGAACTAAAAATTGACTAAGTAAAATTGGTAGCAACATTAGGTTAGGGTGGCGCCTCTACTCAGCTTACACATGTAGGTCGGGAAGGGGTGTTACAATTTTTGGTATCAGAGCCTAGGTTTGAGATTCTCAACCTAGGTAAAATGTAAGAAAAAGACTATTTTGATTTTAAAAAGTGGTTTTGAATAACATATACGTTTGAGATTGGCAGTCTCTGATCTTTAATAAGATATAATCTGCTGTGTTTGCAGTGTTAGGTTGTGATGGATTCTCATTCACGACAGTCAGTTGAGGGTAGTGCCGAGAGTATTGCCCCTGATGATGGAGCTAGGGTTGTTAGTGCTGGGGAGGCACCTGCTTCGGTGTCGGGGAGACCAGCTGGGGAGGAGGTTCCGCCAGCTTGGGTTAGGCATGTGATAGAGGCTTTGAGGCCAGCACCAGTGCAACCACAACCACCGCCACCACCCCCTCAGCCTTTGGTATCTGTGAGGCACTATGATAAGCTAAGGAAATATGGAGCAGAGGATTTCCTTGGTACTACTGATCCAGTTGTAGCAGAACAGTGGCTTGACAAAGTACAGAGGATCTTTATTCAGTTACAAGCCACCCCTGAGGAAAAATTTGACTATGCAAGATCTTTGCTACAGAAGGACGCCTACGATTGGTGGAAGACGGTGCCCCATTCTATGGATGATCCTCCAACATTGTCTTACACTGATTTTCTGAGGGAATTTGAGTTGAAGTATACTCCTAGGGAGTATAAGGACATGAAGAAGATGGAGTTCTTAAGCTTGAAGCAAGATAGCAAGACTGTAACTGAGTATGAAGTTGAGTTTATTCGACTGAGTCAGTATGCTGGAGGTATCATTGCTGATGAGATTGATAGATGTCGGCGATTTGAGGAGGGATTGAGGCCCTCGATCATGTGCTTAGTGGCTGGATCCAGATATCAGGATTTCTCACAGCTAGTGGCAGCAGCTCGAAGTGTAGAGCGAGCTCAAGTTATTGCAGCTGCTTCAGAGGAAGAGGTTAGGGTTAGGAGGCCCCAGTTTGAGGCAGGGTCTTCTTCTGCAAAGAGGGGTAGAGGAAGTTTTTTTCCTCGGAGTAGTAGGAGCCAGAGACCAGCGGGTAGGTCAGTGCAGTTCCAGAGGCAGAGATTTAGACCTGCAGCTTCAGTAGCGAGTGCTCCTACTCCTGGAGTTCAGAGATCCACCTTACCTGTGTGTAACCAGTGTGGTGGAAGACATGGGGGCGTTTGTTGGAGGCATAGTAGATCAGGGGTATGCTTCAGGTGTGGATCACCTGACCACTTTGTGAGAGACTATCCTGAGAGGCAGGAGCAGATGCCAGTTGATTCTGCTGCTTCTCGAGCTAGTGTGAGGGGAGGTAGAGGAGGCAGAGGTGCCAGCCGGGGAGGTAGACCAGGATTCAGTTCTAGAGGAGGTGCTACATCCAGGGAGGGTAGACCAGAGGAGGTTGGATCTTCCCAAAGGATGTATGTTATGCAGAGGCAGCCAGATACATCGGCAGTCATAGCTGGTACTTTTTCTTTATTTAATACTCCAGTACTTGCTTTGATTGATCCGGGTTCCACGCATTCATATATTAGTGCATCTATTTTGCCTGTATTTGATGTGCATGCTGAGTCCCTAGGATTTGATGTGTTGGTGACAAATCCGTTAGGGCATAGTGTGGTTGTGAGTAAGGTGCATAGAGATACTGTAGTAGTGGTGCAGGGTGAGGAGTTCCTTGGGGATTTGATTGAGATGCCATTTAAGGAATATGACGTGATCTTAGGTATGGATTGGCTATCTCGACATGGAGCTGTGGTGGATTGTAAAAAGAAAATTGTTTCTTTGAGAAACTATGGCAAAATTTTTGTAAAAATCGGAACTAAAATTTGACTAAGTAAAATTGGTAGCAACATTAGGTTAGGGTGGCACCTCTACTTAGCTTACACATGTAGGTCGGGAAGGGGTGTTACAAGAAATGAGCCAACAACTGAAGTAAAGAGGAAGGTTTTGAGCTGAGTTTAAAGAAGGAGATACATCTTATACAAGCCCTAAACCAAGAATCAAGGATTAAAGTGAAGAAATACAAATTATTTTCCATGGATTGTTTGGTTTCTTTTACTCATTTATCTTGCTCTGTTTTTCTGGTTTTGAACATGAACTAATTCCTTCTTTATCTAGATATTGATGAACCCTAGCTTATTTGTATGAATTGAATAATTATATTTAGTTGAATCATTTGATTGAGTTGTTTTATTCTTATGATGCTTAATGATTTATTTTCAATTGATAATAGCATGCTTATTGATTGGTTGCAATTTTCATATTATTGACTTGAGAAAGCTTGATATGAATTGATTACTCATAAGGGTTGAGGATTGATTGGGGTGCTAGAGATAGACTTACAAGATCCTTTGGTTTATAGTTCCTTGTTCTTAATGCATGATCTATTTAATTGTGTTTGAGAAGAGATTTCGGCACTCTACTTAGCGATTATGGATTAATTCACTCGAGAGAGGTTTTAGTCTAAGTTAGAGGAATGCCAACTCAACTCTATTGAATGATTTAACTGAATTGATTGTTCATAAATATCATTGAGGCTAGGGGGATTCAATATCTGGATAGTATTATTATCATCAATCCTATTTGCATAACATTTAATTTCCCTTTACTTTCGGTTATTAAATTAGTTGTATTCAATTACAAAGCATCACACAACTATTAATTTGCTAAACAACGGTTAAGATTTGCACTAGTACTTGGCATTGTCCCTAGTGGAACGATAACTAGCTCACTACTTTATTACTTGGGCGACCTGTGCACTTGCGGTATTGCTATAGCACTAAGCGGTATTGCTATAGCACTAAGCGGCACGCACCATTCATATGCTCTACTAAATCACTATCATCTAAAGCATTATCAACATTATCACTCTATGCATTCAAGTTCATGGATTGAGTACCTACCTCATTGGTGTGATCATCATTGTCAAAATTCATGAGACAAAAATTTGCAAGTCCTTTCTCTTCCTCCTCTTCATCTTCCCTTGAAGAGTCATCATCCCTTGTGGCTTTGAGAGATCTCTTCTTCTCTTTGTCCCATTTCTTTTTGTTCTTGATTTTGAAGCAATCCATTTTGATGTGACCCAGCTTGCCACATTCATAACATTTTACTTCATTTTTCTTCTCCTCATCTTTGAAAGAAAATTTGGAGGGATTACTTCTTTCTTGCAATCTCCTCTTTCTTTTCCATTCACTTACTCTTCTAGATAGCATGGACATTTCTTCATTATCATCACTATCTTCTTCACTTGAGTAATTAACTTCTTTAGTTTCTTTGAGAGCTATTGCTTTCCTCTTGTCCTTCTCACCTATGTCATCTTCCTTTTCGGTATGCAATTCAAAGGTAAGAAGTTTTCCTACTAGCTCATCGGTTCTTAGTGTGCTAAGATCATGAGCTTCTTTAATTTAAGAAACTTTTAATTTAAAGCAGTTCTTGGCTCTTAGGGCTTTCAATATAACCTTGATCATATAATTTTCCATATTTCTTCAAGTCATTGACAATAGCAAGTAAACAATTCATTATTTCGGTGACATTTTCGTTGGACTTCATCTTGAAGAGTCCATACTCATGTACAAGCATTTTGGTTTTGGTGAACCTTACTTGGGTAGTACCCTCATAATAATTCTCAAGAGTTTTCTAAATGCTATGTGCGTAAGTAAGATGTTGTACTCTTCCAACTTCCTCTCTAGATATTAAATTTACCAAAATAGAGGCTGCTCTATTGTTCATGCAGTAAGCCCTTTCTTGAGTATCCGCCCATTTGGCTCTAGTAAGAGGTGCTTGATCACCATCAATCTAATGAGTAGGAGGTTTCCACTCATTTTGCACAAATTTCCAAACCTCAATTCTCTCACTATCAAGAAACAAATTCATCTTGAATTTCCAATAAGAGTAATCCATTCCATCGAAGTAGGGTCTAAGATAAGAGTTGAGATTTCCATGAGAATGAGAAGTTGAGGTAAATGAAGAGGTGATTATCATTGTGAATCAAATTTCACAATTAAGCTTTTTGAAATTTTGAGACTCTGATACCAATTGTTGTCCCACTATGGCAACTAAGAGGGGGGGGGGGGGGGTGAATTGGTTATTTTGCATAATTGAGGCCAAATTGAGAATTTGAAATCAAACAAAGGCAAAAGAGGAGTAGAGAAGAGAAGAACAAACACAAAGAGTTTATAGTGGTTTGGATTACCTCAATCCCATGTCCACATCCTTAATAACTTGTTTAGGTTCCACTAATCTTGAGTTTTCACAAGTTCACACCGAACTTTTACAAGGCATGAGTATCTTCCTCATAACCCAAGAGTTTTTCCAGGCTCACTATAAAATCTAAGTGTTTCAAAGCTCATACTAAAACTTATAATAGTATTTAATGTTCACACCCAACACTCAATTGAATACAAGTAGAAATGTTTTATGCAAGGAAATGAAGATGTTAAACTTGGCTATAACAATCACAATCCTGCATAAAAGTGATGGATAATCTGTGCTATCACAGTATTACCGCAAGTGCATGGGTCGCCCAAGTAATAAACTAGTGAGTAAAATATCATTCCACTGGGGACAAGGTAAAGTACTAGTGCAAATTTCAACTGTTGTTTAGCACATCAATAGTTTTTGTGATGATTAAAATGAAAGATGAATTACTTAAAAAATTAAAGTAAAGAAAAATTGAATATTGTGCAAAAAGAGTTGACGAACCAGATATTGAATCCCCCTAGCCATAAAAGTATTTATGAATATCAATTCAATTAAATCAAATAATAAAGCTAAATTGGCATTCCTCTAAATTAGATCAAAACCTCTCTCAAGTGAATTAATCCTTAATCATTAAGTAGAATGCTAGGAATCTCTTCTCAAGCATAATTAAATAGATCTTGCAATAAGAATAAGAAAATTTGAACCAATGGGTCTTGTAAGTCTATCTCTAGCACTCTAATCAACCCTCAATCCTAATGAAAATTCTATTCATATCAAGCTTTCTCAAGTCAATAATATGAAAATTGCAACCAATCAATAAGCATGCTATTGTCAATTGGAAATAAGAAATTAAGAATCAAAAGGATAAACTAACTCAATCAAATGATTAAATTTCATAAGAACTATTCAATCCATATAACAAGGCTAGGGTTCATCAATATCTATATAGAAACACTTTAGCTCATGTTCATAACCAGAAAACCAAAACATAAGAAATAAGTAAAAGAATTCAAATAATCCATAATGAATGATTTTTAATTCTTCACTTACATCCTTGAATCTTGATTTAAATCTCGCATGAATTGGATCTTCACCTTCACTCTCAGCTGCCAAAACTCTCTTTTTTCTTAGGAAGCCAGCTCTAATAATAAAAATTGAATCCCTAATTCATACTTTAGCTCAGATTTTATAGCCAAGAAATTTTGCCTGACACACCCATTGACACGTGCATGTCTGTGGGCGTGTCAACGGTGCTGTTTCGAACTTTAATAACATGGGTAGTGACATGCCCATGTCCTTAGGCATCTCATTGCTATTGCAATGCTGAGTTAGGGACACGGTCAAGGACACACCTGTGTTTCTAAGCGTGTCATAGCTTCTGAAAGGCAGGATCAATGGCACATTCAGTGACACACCCATGTCTCTAAGCATGCTGAAGCTTCTGTAAAATAGTTGAATGACACGGCCAGTGACACGCCCATATCAGTGAGCATGTCAATTGATGAATTTCTTAAAATAACTTCTTTCCTTGTCTTTAATCCATGATTTTGGCCTAATTACCTTAAGGTCATGTCAAAGGTTCCGTGAATCAACCCTAATAAACACTTGAACAAATAAATTAAACTCAATTTGACAATAAATATATTAAGAAATAGGGACAAAAATATCATCAACTATACACTTATCAAATTCCCCCACACTTGAGTTTTTGCTTATCCTCAAATAAACCAAATGACTATAATAGGCAGAAATGAAGGACCTCTCTATATCCAAAGAAAATAAAAGTTTTACAATACTTGAATTAGAAAACCCAACATTCTTAACCAAAAACTAAATCTCAAACATGATAGCTGAATTAAGAATTTTCAAAACAAAATTGTAACAGATCTAAAATCGAAAAATTCAGAGTTAAAGGATTGAGCATAAAATTCCAAGAACTCAAAAGTCATGAACAAAGTAAGAAAGTGTAAATTTTCTCTTATGTTCTTTGATCCCTTCGTAAAATGCATTGTGTCAAACATTTTTTTTTTGAAAAGGAGCCCGACTTGTTTGAACTGATACTAACTTTTTTATGCAAAGGTAAACATTTGTGATGGTGACCTCCGGTTACTCAGTTAGAATCACCATTCAAATTGTTACTAGCACTATTCATGATTTCAACTCATTCATTTCAATTCAAGAGTTAAAATCAATGGAACATGGATAAATTTTCAAAGCTCTTGAAAAATTATTTTAATTAATTAATTTATTTATTATTTTCAAGTAAAGTGGTCAGGAACTTAAGATAATAAAGATGTCATACTAAGTTTGACTCAAGTATCTAAGGATTTGGGACATGCTAAAAATTGTAACTAAGGTTTTAAACTTCATATGTGCAACTCTCATTAATCGAATACCTAATTCAAATTATCACATTTAGTCTTTAGCAATCAATTAAGAAAACTGAGTCAACCTCAAGATATCGCCATTCATTATATTGACCATTAATTTAATAAAAAGAGGAACCATTCCACTTCATATTATTATAGCAATCTAGTTTACTTGAACCCAAAAATAAAATCAAAGAAACTAAATGAGATAAATGCATCAAATGGCAAGAATGAAAATAAAAGCTCAATCTAGAAAATATACCTCTCCCCCACACTTAAGATGCACATTGTCCCCAATGTGTGTAAAATAAGAAAAAGAAAAAAAGAAAGAGAGAACTTCCCTGACATGTCTTTGAATCGACATATATGAATATGGTTCCAAAAGCGTTGCGAAGTCGAATTAGCTATAGGACAAAAATGGACATACAAAATTTTGAAGGTTTAAAGATATATATATATATAGTTAATAATAAAAAGAAAGACAAAAATACAAAATTAAACATACAATCATCCAAAAGAAATTAAAAATAAAATAAAATAAGAAAATAAAAAAATGGGCTAATCGGCCATGGGCTCGGCACTGGAATCATCATTAGCATTGGTATCATCACCGCTTCTAATTTTTCCTTCTATCCTGCATATCTGACACTCAAACTTAGTTGGTTTCTGGTCATCATCCCACTCAACATCCACAGAATGATGCCAGTCTCTGAAGGTAGGGGCTGCAATAAAGGTTGGGCCAGCTGAGGAAGAAGGTCCAGCAATGGTGGACGGACCAGGGACGTCTGTCGATAGAGGTGGAGGTATGTCGAAAGTGGGAGCAGGAGGAACTAGCTCAGAGTGAGTAGAAAGAACTGGCTCAGAATCTGTAGGTGGTGCCTACAGATCCACCACCTTCTCCCGATTCAGCCATTTCAAATTGTCCATGCCCAAAAGTTTGGGGAGCCCATCCAAAGTCATCGGAAGACATCCATCCAACACACCCATACTGCGAGCCAGTCTCATGGAATACATGCCACCATGCAAGTTACCCGGTGCCCCTTTCTTGGATTGCTAATAGAAAAAGTATGTGATAGCATGAGCTACATTGCATCGGATCTTCTGGACCATGTAGTTTAAGAAGAACAACTTCCTCAGCCCAACAACCCCTGTACTGCTAAGTCGAGCCGCAATGGTGTGAACCAATAAATTATGTACCACTCGGTAAGGAAATGACTCAAAATTTGATGCCTTGGATACCTTCGGTTGATACTTGGCTGCATTTGGTGCAAACATGCTCCAAACCCTAGGAGGAATGACATCTTACTCTGCAAAGGCTACCTCGGAGTTAAGATACTTTATGGTATGCACCTCTTCTGCAGTAGATAAACCCAAACACAAGCCAAGTTCGTTGATGCTCATGTGGAATCGCTAACCTCCCAACTAGAACTTCATCATCAGCTCGATAATGGAGATCTTATTTTTATCAAACTGAAAGGTACAGAAGAACTCCAGGGTTAACTCTCTGTATGAAGGCTCATTGATGGAGAAGAGTTGTTCCCATCCCAGTTGGTTTATCAAATCCCGGATCTTAGTCGCTATGTTGGCTTATTCCATGGCACCCCAATCCAAAACCCTAGGTGGCGATCAATCCCTATTTTCTAATAGTTCAAACTATTTTTGTTCCTCTGAAGTCGAGAATCGAAGGCACTTGTGGCCAGCCATAAATTTTGAGATCAGTTGTGTAGCGGGTCGGCTTGAGCTGCCTTCACCTCTAGCCCGTTTGGTTGGTAATTTGGATGGAACTTGTTTGTGAGGACCAATTATCTATAAAAATAAACAAGAATAGCCTCAAAAATAAAAAATAATACCAAAACACTGACATTGGATAGGGTTACCGGAACACCGGCATTATAACAGTAGCGTACACCAAATAATCCAGGAATAGCAACACAATAAACTAACATAATTAAACAAACAATAGCAATGCATTTAAACAATAAAAGAATTGAAACTAAACAAACAAGAGCAATGAACCAATTCTCAAGAAGGGCAATTGTTTAAATCCACACTATTAATCAATCTCCATAACATGCATCACTCCAATTCTATATCTCCATAGCCCAATGCAATAAAACAAAGAATTTCAACTCATTATGCATAAACAATCAATAAATAGTGTGCAAATATACGCAACTCAATTCTAGCCATAGAATCCTCAAAAACACAATGAGTAAATAACAACACATCCACAAAACTAGGATCAAAACTCAAAATCCCTAGAAATTCCTTACAATTGCGAAATTCAACACAACAAAATAAAAGAAATCCAACAATCAACAAATCTCTAAGAATCTCTAATCAAATCACAAGAAATAGAGTGTTGAAATTGCAAGAAATCATAAGAGCCAAAATAAAATTTCAAAAGTTAGGGTATGTACCTTAATAGCATGAAAAATGCGACACAATTGAAGGAAAAATAATTAAATCCCCTCTAAATCATGAAATGGGAGTTGAAATCCCCTCTAGGATGAATGGGTATGTGATTTCAAGTGTGAGAGTATGAAACTTTTGAGAGAAAATTGACAAAGAGGGAGAAAGGAGAGAGGGAATTATGTTTAATTCAAAATTGGGTACTGCTTAAAAACACATGGACATGACCACAGACATGGCCGTGTCTATGGGCGTGTCATAGCTACTGCCTCTAAGCTACTACGACAGGCTCACTAACACGGGCGTATCATTGGGCATGTTATTGCTACTTTGACTCAAATAAATCAACACGACCAGTGACATGGGCATGTCACTGGGAGTGTAGTTGCTACTATGAATCTCAAATTTAACCAAAACAACACGACCATTGACACGGGCATGTCAATGGGCAAGTTTTAGCTAGTGTGGTGCCATTTAATCCAGTGACACGGGCGTGTCACTTGTCGTGTCACTTGTCATGTCATAGCTACTATCTCTTAAAAAATGACACGCTAGTGACATTGGCATGTGTCTAAATCAAGCTCAAGTTACCCCTCAAAAGAAAATTTTCCTCTACATATTCAAGTGAACTCAAAACAACACACCATCAACCAATGATAGAAGAATTAAAAATCAATGAAACAAACTAAAAACATGAAAAATTAAAGAAACAAATATCAAAAACAAATAAAATTATGGGTTGTCTCCCACCCATCACTTCTTTAACGTCGTATTAGTTGGACGTTCGGGATTAGTTCATCCCTATTCTTAGAGGTATAAAACCTCCTTCAACTCATTCATGTCTCCCCCTAAATACAGTTTAAGTCTTTGCCCATTAACTTTAAAATTCCCTTTTTCTGGATGAGTAATTTTGATTATCCTATAGGGAAAAACTTCTTTGACTGTAAATGGACCAGACCATTTTGATTTTAACTTTCCTAGAAAAAGTCAAAGCCTCAAATTGTATAATAATACCTAATCTCCAACTTGAAACTCTTTGCATTCCCTAATGTGACCATCATGCTATCTCTTAGTCCGCTCCTTATACATCCTTGCATTGTCATGAGCTTGTAATCTCCATTCATCCAGCTCATTGATATGTAATTTCTTCCTTTCATCTGCACTAGCTAGATCAAGGTTAATTTGTTTTATAGCCTAATAAGCATTATGTTCAATTTTCATAGGTAAAATGACAAGCCTTTCCATATACTAACCTAAATGGCATAGTGCCCAATGGAGTTTTGAATGTAGTCCTAAAGGCCCATAGAGCATTGTCTAATTTCTCAGACCAATCCTTTCAGGATCACTCTATAGTTTTTTCAAGAATCCTTTTTATTTCTCTATTTGTGTTTTGAACTTGGCCACTAGTTTGGGGATGGTAAGGAGTAGAAAACCTATATGTAACACCTAGCCTTTTGAAAACTTTCTCAAGCTAATTATTACAAAAGTGAGTACCCTTATCACTTATGATCACTTTTGGTGTACCAAATCAAGAAAACAACTTTTTCAAAAACCTCATTACTACCCTAGCATCATTCGTTGCTAAAGCTCGGGCTTCAAGCCATTTAGAGACATAGTCTATAGCTATGAGAATATATTTATTCTCAAAAGAACTAGAAAATGGTCCCATAAAGTCGATCCCCCATACATCAAAGGCTTCACACACTAGAATTCCATTTTGGGGCATCTCATCATGAGATGAGATGTTTCAAGTTCTCTGACAACAATCACAACATTTCACAAAATCATAGCTATCCCTAAATAGAGTGGGCCAATAAAATCCTGATTCTAGCACTTTTGAGCAGTCCTATTGGCTCCCATATGACCACCAGCTAGTCCAGCATGACAATGACAAAGAATATTCCTGTTTCATGCCACGCCATGCAATGCCAGTTCATGTGGTCTTTACATAATCTAAATAAGAAAAGATCCTCCAAAAAGTAATATTTCAAGTCAGAAAAAAATTTCTTCTTTTTCTTGATAAGTCATATCTTTAGGGAGTTCCCTAGCAGCCAAGTACTTAGCAAAATCTGCAAACCAATGCACTTCAAAAGTTGAACAACTTACCTCACTTACCATGGCTTAAAGCTGATCATTGGGGAAATGATCATCAATGTTCCCTTCTTCGAACTTCTCCAAGGTTGGGTTCTCCAAGCAATGAAGGTGATCTGCTGCTAGATTTTCAGCTCCCTTTTTGTCTTGGATCTTCAAATCAAATTCCTACAATAACAATAACTAACGAATTAGCTTAGGCTTTGCATTCGTTTTGGCAAATAAATACCTCAAAGCAAAGTGGTCCGTATACACAATCACTTTGGACAAGATTAGATATAATCTAAACTTGTCAAAAGCAAAAACCATAGCTAGAAGTTCTTTCTCTGTAGTTTTGTAATTGATCTGGATTGCGTTCAATGTCTTGCTTGCATAACAGATGGGTTGAAAATGCTTCTCTTTGCATTGACCTAAAACTGCCCCCACTGCAATAACACTTGCATCAAACATTAGTTTGAATGGTAAATTCCAATTGGGAGCCACCATGATTGGAGCATGGTCAATTTCTCCTTAAGAGTTGTGAAAGATCTTAAACATTCCTCGTCAAACACAAAATCAACATCCTTCTCAAGGAGTCTTTTAGAGGATAAGCTATCTTAGAAAAGTCGTGTATAAACCTCCAATAGAAGCCTGCTGTTGCGCTCTAATTAACACTACTAGAACTACACTCGCAAGTATACGAGGCTGCTGTAGTATCTTGGTGAACACCTCAAGGTCGTCTCACAAGGAAGCTAGATAAGCTAATTGATTATCAGATTGTAAATAACAAATTATCAATAAATTTAATTTGCTAACAACTAATGAAGATAGATCGATTGGAGTTTAAAACAATAAAACTAAACTGAGCTGATATATTGATTCACTTAATAGAAAGGTCTAGGGTTTGCACTTCTCTTCTAACTTATATGTATGAACGGTTATTCCTCTCAACCAATTTAATTTCAAAGATTAGATCTCAAGCAACTTAATTAATCAAATCAAGGAAATAAGCTCTCGCATTCAAACCTTTCTCAAATTATCTTGTTATAATTGAAATGATCTTTTTCTTAGGTTATATTTCTAATTCACCTAAGTCCCTAATTGAATTGTTCCAGCATTAGACTTCATTTCTCAATCCTTCATCTAATACCTCAAACACATAATTGGTGGCCAATCAATCATATATTAACATTCATCCATTCAATTAAGGCTAAAGAAATAATTCAATTAAGAGCAATAACCAATTCATACAATCATAGTAGATCCATACAAACCCTAGACTAGATCAAATTAGTTCATAATAATGCTATCAAACATATTCATCTCATTAAAATTCTAAGAAATCAATTTAGACATAATAGAATTCATGAATACAATTCCAATGAAACTTAAAGAGATAAAGTTTGAGAAAAAAAAACAAATTACAAACTTTCGATAGCTTCTGAAGAATATCTTCTTCAGATCTTGCTAGAAGAATGTTGCAGTGGCTAAATCAAATTTAATCTAGACAGTTTGCATCAAAGTGTAATCAAAATTCTCCAAGAAAACAAATGGAAGCTCAAAGGTTATTTTTTGACGGCTGATAAAATTCTCTAACCCCTTTTCAAAAACCCTAATCCTCTTATTTACACGAAACCTCGCTCCAAAAATCCACATTTTCTTTCTTCCTTTAGTCCATGGAGTGACACGGCCAAGCTGGTGGTCGTGTCATGTGACATGGCCAGTGGCTTGGCCGTGTCACTTGGATGTGTCCGCTTCAGTGTAATCCTTCATCTTTTCTTCTTTGGAATGGAGTGTGACACGGCCAAGCTCCTGGCCGTGTCATGTGACATGGCCAGTGGCTTGGCCGTGTCACCTGAGTGTGTCACCTACTGATCTCTTCGTTCTTTGCTCTTCTATCTTTGGTCTTCTTCCTTGGCTAAGTGTGGGACACAGCCAAGGGCTTGGCCGTGTCATCTGAGTGTGTCAGTTATTGCCCAAATTTTCCTTCTCTCTTGGTTCCTTGGTTTTGCCCTTAAGGTAAGACACGGCCAGTGGCTTGGCCGTGTCTTGCTACTTCAAGCTATTCTTTCTTCCAAGGAAATATTCTGCATATTAACCTAAAACAAACACTTAAACAAACTTTAAACAAGAATCAAATAAAACATTAACCAACAACACATAAACACCACACTAAAAACTAGGACAAAAATGACATAAAGACTGAAATAAATTAAAACTACCAAAATTGATGAAATCACTAAATAAACAGATTAAAACTACCAAAATACCTGAAGAAAAGAATAATCATCATAATAAATAAGATACAATTCTATGACAAAAACTAATAAAACAACTACCCCACACTTAAAACTTTGCTTGTCCTCAAGCAAATTCACATGGCATAAATTAAAAACTCAAACAACCTTAACTATAATTCCAGTATATAAGATGAAATCCTTTAAGACTCAGCCATAAATAATTGCAATTTTCTTCAATCAAGATTTTCTTAACTCATTCATTAATCCAGACATAACAAATCTCATCTCTCATCTAAGTGTTTCACTCAATTTCAAAGGTTAATTCACTCAAACCACTCATGACTGCATACTGCCATAAACTTGCTTAAGTATCCAATCTCTCTCACTGATTTTCTCAAGAAATAATCCGAAGGTCTTTTATTTGGATGTAATGGGGCTAAGGTGAAGGTGTGAGAAAAGACATTTAAGTTGGAACATCAAGAAATGGAGTATTTAAATTAGACAATATTGTTGCTAAGAAACTCGTAACTCCCTCAAATGGCATATTTACCAACCCTTGATAATCTCACATACTTGCATACTTAAAGAAAAGTACATGAGTCGACATTCCTCTTTGATGACTAATGCTAGAAAATATTTGAATTTTGTATATATATATATATCTTCTCTTTTATTTTCTTTTATTTTATATATATATATACAAAATATAAAATTGCATGGAACATCTAGCTTAAAATGTAGAGGAAAAGAATAATCGACTCTTAGTCAAATACAATGTGCAAAGTATGCATTTCAGCCCCAAATCTTACTAAAGCAATATCTTTTTTTTTAATTGCTTACCCCACACTTATGAATTAAACCACCCATTGTCATATTATAAGAACTCCATTCCTTAATGCAGGTATGATGATAATAAGAAAATGTTGAGTTGTGAATTGTGTTGATCAATCAAGAAAAAGTCAAAGGCTCAACTTGGCTCACTAAGGAATTCATAATTAAGGGAGGTCTTTTTAAGCTAAAGGGATAATCCTAATTTGCCTTCATCATTTTAAAACTTGAGATGAAATCATAATGTGAGTTCAATTAGTATGCAAAAGCAAGCTCTAGAGATGCAAGATCATGAAGGTGCACACTTAAGAAAAGAGAATCAATTGACAATAATATTCAATCTATGAGGCTCAAAACTCACAAAGGGTGGGTTCTCAAAGATTTATATGTTATGAATTGCAGAATGTGAAAATTGATCCTGAATGAATTCAAATGCTAATCTCTATGCTGATACTAAAGTCTCAAATATAATGCTAGAATCACAAAAAAGTCAATAAGTTTCCAACAATTATGCCATGCACAATGCACAATATAACACACAAAGACAAACAAAACAAGAATTAAAGGAAAGCTTAAAGATTACCCCACACTTATAAATTACATTGTCCTCAATGGAAATAAGGATAATAAAGAAAAAGAGTGAAGATACGACCTATTTTCCATCGTTCCCTTGTGAGGCAAACTCTACCTTTTCATCACAAACAACAATTGTTCAAAAAGAAAATACAATATATAAAATAAAATATCCAAAATGTTAACAATAAAAACAAAAATGAAAAATAACAACAAAAATATGCTATAATTAAAGACAAGAAATTAAGGAATTCTCTCAAAAAAATTAAAGCCAATGTGATCTACGGTGAAGGAGGATGTGATGATGATGCAACCAAAGGATGAAGACTCAGAATCTTAGCAAGGTTGCTATTGATTTGGTCCAACTATTGCAAGACTGCAACATGGTTATGATCGACCTTGCTCTCCAGTGCCTCTATCGTATTAAGTATCTCCTGATTATCTGGGACTAGAGCATCTTCATCCAAATCAAAAGAATCCGAGTCGGACTCCTTATGGACTCTTGTTCTCTTTTGTCTGCCCCCCGGTACTTCTGGCTCAGCTGAAGCCATCACATAGGCCCCTCCCCTGTTCACCACCATATGCATCTTCTCAAGTGTGGCCAAATCAAATGAATCATTACCCTTAATTTTAGTCATATGACAGGTACTCGGGTCAAAATCATCAAGAAGGGTTGTTGCCAATGTGGTAACCAATCCTCCAATACAAATAGCCCCCTTCTTTTTGTTTGCCACATTATCAAAAACATCGGCCAACCAATAGCCGGTACTAATGGGTATTGCATTACACGCACAATCTAAGAAAAAGAGCTCACTAAGTTCCACTACACCTGGGCTTTCCTTCTGAGCAAAGAACCCACAGGACATAAAAGCGATGCAAATACCTAAGAGTAGGATTACTCAATTTAGTTGCCTTGGTCAATTTGGCCACATAAGTTCCCGAGCCCAATGCTCCCCAAGCAAATTGTTGTTTAAAATCCTTAGGTACAGACCTTTCACCGTGTTGATGGAAACCAAATATAACATTCAATTGCTCAATACTAACTACAAATGATTTCCCAAGCAATTTAAAATTCAACCTAGAGCAAATCTTCTGTTCATCTCTTTCAACCTTAAGAGATGTTAAAAATTCCAAAGTAAGCTCTTGAAATTGCAAAGGTCGAAAGGAGACTAGGTTCTCCTACCCAAGATTTTGAACATAACTATAAAAATTATCCCTAATATGAAGAGCATTAAGGGATTCATCGCTGACATACCTCGTCAGAAAGAAACCCCTAGCCAAAAGAGTAGCTCTCTTTAAAGATGAAGAAGATGAAGATGCAGCTGCAGTTGGAGGTCGCTTCCTCTTATGGTGGGACAACATCTTTATTCTTGGCATATTGAAAGATCTGAAAAAATTTGAAACTGAAACAGATTAAATTGAGTTTTTATGAGAGAAGAATAAGATTGAACGGATTATTTTCAGTTTTGGTGAAGGAAATTGAGAATTAATGGGATTTTGAAAGCTTTGAAAGAACAACAATGGAGGTTTTGTGAGAGAAAAGTCAAGAGAGAAAGGAAGCAAAAACAAAACTAGGGATTGAAATGAACGAAAAGTGCTAAAACCATGTTTTTAAACTTTAAAATTGAAGGGACACGGCCAAGCTTGGGTGAGCTTGGCCGTGTCTAATGAGTTTGGAGGGACACGGCCAGTGACTTGGCCATGTCCCATGGGTGTGTTTGACACTGTGAACAAAGGGTTGCAAAAACAAAGAAAAGGGACTTGGGGAGAAGCATAGACACGGCCAAGGACACGACCAAGCTTGTTGGTTGTGTCAGGGGCTATGTGAAATGGTGACTTTGGGTTGGCTTGACACGGCCAGTGGCTTGGCCATGTCAAGTGGCCGTGTCCTTCACTGCCATTTTGACTCTTTTTTTTGTGTCACCAATTCTTAAAGAAATGCAATCCTCTTCTTTGATTAACCCTGAAACAAATTAGAAAAATAAAAAAACTGATCAAAGCACCCATTTCATTTATTTAAACCATACATAAAATCAAAATTGTTGAATATGAAATTACAACTATGAAAAGAAATTCAAACCGATGGGTTACCTCCCATTTAGCTCTTCTTTAATGTCGTGTAGCTGGACGTTACTGCAAGACTTAAGGATCGTAGATCAAAGTGCTATCGATGATCCTTACTTCTTGGAACCCTTCGTTATATGGTTTAACTCTCTGTACATTTACTTTAAAAGTTTCATTTGTTCGAGAGTTCAGCAATTCTATGGCACCGGAAGGATATACCTAAGTTATCTCGAAAGGACCACTCCATCGAGACTTGAGTTTTCCTGGAAACAGACGGAGATGACAATTAAAAAGCAAAACTTTCATACCTGGGCTCAATGTTTTTCGTACTATAATTCTATCATGAAGTGCTTTAGTACGATCCTTATAAATCCTTGAACTCTCATATGCCTCATTCCTCAGTTCATCTAACTCTGAAATTTGCAGAAAACGTTCTCTCTTTGCCTTGTCCAAGTCTAAATTCAGAGTCTTGATTGCCTAATACGCTTTGTGCTCCAACTCCATTGGTAAATGACAAGCCTTACTAAAAACCAATCGATATGGACTCATACCCAAAGGAGTCTTGAAAGCAGTCTGATATGCCCACAATGCATCATGCAATCTACTCGCCCAATCCTTCCTTGATAAGTTGACTGTTTTTTCCAGAATTCCTTTAATTTGCTTGTTGGATGTTTCAACTTGTCCAGACGTCTGTGGATGGTATGGGGTCGCCACCTTGTATTTCACACCATATTTGTGCATTAATTTCTCAAAAAGTTTGTTGCAGAAATGACTTCCCCCATCATAGACTATCACTCTTGGGGTGCCAAATCTACTAAGAATAATTTCCTTCACAAATTTAACAACCACATTAGCATCATTAGTACGGGTGGGGATTGCCTCCACCCATTTTGAAACATAAACAACATCAACTAAAATATATTCATAACAAAAAGACTTGGGAAAAGGACCCATAAAGTCTATTCCCCACACATCAAACAGTTCAACAACAATATATGATTGAAGGGGCATTTCATTCCTCCTCCCAATGTTACCCACTCTCTGACAGTGGTCACAATACTTACAATACTCTTGAGCATCTTTGAATAGAGTAGGCCAGTAAAAACCACTTTGAAGCACCTTTTCTGCAGTCTTCCTCCCTCCAAAATGACCACCACAATGAAGGTCATGACAAAATTGAAGAACACTCAGTTGTTCTTCCTCAGATACACACATGCGAACTATCTCATCTTTGTATATCCGGAATAAGTAAGGTTCATCCCAAAAATAAAATTTACTCACATGCAAAAACCTTTTCTTTTCCTGAAATGACATGTCAGAACGCAAAATACCACAAGCAAGATAGTTAGCAATATCTGCAAACCAAGGTGCATTCATTATCACAAACAGCTGCTCATCAGGAAATGCTTCTAAATTTTTATGAATGCTATCAGATGCAAGATTTTCACCAAAGAAGGGTAATCTAGATAAATGATCAGCTACAACATTTTCACTTCCTTTAGTATCTTTGATTTGGAAATCAAATTCTTGCAATAATAACACCCATCTAATTAAGCGAGGTTTAGCATGTTGTTTTGTCAAAAGATATTTTAGAGCTGCATGATTAGTGACCCAATTAAATATGCTCTAAACTTATCTAAAGCAAAAACAACAGCTAACATTTCCTTTTCAGTTGTTGTGTAATTCATTTGCGCACTATTCAGGGTCAAGCTAGCATAATATATCACTCTCAAAAATTTCTCAACCCTTTGCCCAAGAACAGCTCCTACTGCATGATTAGAGGCATCACACATAATTTCAAAAGGTAAAGACCAAACAGGAGCTACAATCACCGGTGCACTAGTCAGTTTTTCCTTAAGGGAATTAAAGGCTTGCATGCATTGTGCAGTAAACTCAAATGGAACATCTTTCCCAAGCAAATGACACAATGGTTGGCTTATTTTAGAAAAATCTTTAATAAACCTCCGGTAAAAACCTGCATGCCCTAGAAAACTTCTTATTCCCTTAACAGAGGTAGGTGGGGGTAACTTAGCAATCAATTCTACCTTAGCCTTATCCACCTCAATCCCTTTACTCGACACAACATGACCTAATACAATGCCCCGAGTAACCATGAAATGACTCTTTTCCCAACTCAAAGTGAGGTTACATTCAATGCATCTCTCAAGCACAAAAACAAGTTTATTGAGGCAATTATCGAAAGAATCACCGAAAATAGAAAAGTCATCCATAAATACCTCAATAAAATCATCTATCATGTTTGTGAAGACAAACATCATGCATCTCTGAAAAGTTGCAGGCGCATTGCACAAGCCAAAGGGCATACGCCGAAATGCATAAGTCCCAAAAGGGCAAGTAAAAGTAGTCTTGGATTGATCCTCTGGTGATATTGGCACCTGATAATAACCTGAAAGTCCATCCAAAAAGCAATAATGAGAGTGTCTAGAAAGTTTATCCAACATCTGATCAATAAAAGGAAGAGGAAAATGGTCTTTCTTTGTGGCATTGTTTAACTTCCTATAATTGATACACATTCTCCACCCAGTAGTAGTCCTAGTAGGAACCAATTCATTCTTTTCATTTTTCACCACAGTGATTCCTGATTTCTTAGCCACTACATGTACTAGGCTCACCCACTCACTATTAGATATTGGATATATCACTCCTTCATCAAGCAATTTGAGCACTTCCTTCTTAACCACCTCACTCATGTTTGGGTTAAGGAGCCTTTGGGTTTCCCTCACAGGTTTAGCTCCCTCTTCTAAGGTGATTCTATGCATGCACATTGAGGGGCTAATACCTTTGATGTCACTCAATCCCCATCCCATTGTTCTTTTCAATCTTTTTAGCTCACTCACCAACCTCATCTCTTCCCTTTCACTAAGTTTGCTAGATATTATCACAGGTAAGCTATTGTGATCTCCTAAAAACACATATTTTAGATTTTTAGTTAACTCTTTCAGCTCTAACTCAAGTGAAGGATTCTTCTCTTCCTTTTGGATGGAGGGAAGTTCAAATACTGGGTCCTCCTTAAGTTCCTCTATTTCAGCACTCTCTAATGTCTCAAGGAAACTGGCTATTTCTGATTAAAAAAAATTCAAACCACAATCTAAGGTCAGTGCCAGCTCCAATTTATCCGAGGAACCTGTCTGCAAGAAAACATCTGAAACAACTGCGTCAATACAATCAATTAAAGAGCAATCCTCATATAATGCATTTGTAGGAATGGGAGAAGTGTTAAAAATAGAAAATTCAACCATTTGTCCCAAGACAGTCATTGACAATTTACCATTTTTAACATCTATCAAGGTGTTGGTAGTAGCCATAAAGGCCTACCCAATAGAATAGTGTGTGCGGATGGTGTAGAGTTACTTCCTTCCATGTCAAGAACTATAAAATCCACAGGCACTATCAACCCACCAACCTTTACTAACACATCTTCTATAAGCCCTTTCGGGAATCTAAGAGATCTGTCAGCTAATTGCAACACCATTTTGGTAGGTTTAAGTTCCCCAAGTTCTAATTCAAGATACACAGAATAAGGCATCAAATTTACGCTTGCCCCTAAATCACACATGCCATCAGTCCCCTTTCCATTGCCCATAGTAATTTGAATTATGAAACTACCAGGATCCTTTAGCTTCAGAGATAGTTTATGCTGCAAAACAACACTAGCTACCTCTGACACTTTCACCTTTTCATTCGGCTCATACCTCTTTTTCTTAGTGTTCAGTTCCTTAAAGAATTTGGCATAAGCCGGCATGTTCTTTATTGCTTCAAGTAAGGGTAAGTTAATACTTACCTTAGACAGCATGTTGAAGATGTCTGAAAATTGCTTATCTTGTTTATCATTCTTCAACCTGCTGGGGAATGGTATAGGTGGCCTGTAAGGATTACTTTCCTTGTGTAAATCTGCTGAAGGGGATTTCTCCGTTGATCTTTCTCCAGCACCTTTGTTCTCTGGTTCTCCTTCCTTTTTGTTCTCTTGATCACCTGCATTCACAGAATTATTTTCAACATCATTATTTATTACCTTGCCACTTCTAAGAACTGTCACTGATTGTGGCTGCTCAGGTTGACTCATAAATTTCCCTTTTTGTTGAATCTGCATCTATTGTGCAAGTTGTCCCACTTGGGTCTCCACTTTCTTAAAAGATGCTTCTAATGAATCCAACCTCTTGTTATTCATCTCTGATTCTTAGCACTGACTTGGATAAAGGCCAGTAAACTATCCTCCAAACTCTCTCTCTTAGGTTGCCCTTGATTTGAATATTTACCCTGCGGTTGGTTTTGTCTCTGGACCAAATGGAAAGGTTGTTGAGAGTTATTTGTTGCCTAGGAAAAATTTGGATGATTCCGCCAACCAGGATTGTAAGTATTTGAGTAAGGATCATTCCAGGCCCTTGGTTGATATCCCCCCATAGCATTGACTTGCTCAGCTTCATTTTCATAAGACTCATATGCGGAGGGGCATATATTTGCTCCATGCTTGAAAGTTCCACAAATTCCACATACTTCTTAAGTGGATGAAGAAGTATTGTTCTTCATGTTCAACATCTACACTTGCCTTGTCAATTCAGCTATTTGATTGACCATCTCACTGTTGGCTTCCAATTGATTCACCCCTTTGCTTCTTCCTCTTACACTTTTCTGTTGAGAATTAGCTCCCAACATTTCAAAGATTTCATAAGTTTCATCTGCTGTCTTTTCTCCCATAGTTCCCCCAGCTGCGTTATCAATAGTATTCTGAAATTGTTGGGTTAGACCATCGTAGAAAAACTGATTTAGAAATTGAAGTGGGTAGTGATGATGTGGACACTAGATCAATAACATCTTAAACCTGTCCCAAGCCTCATGAAATGGCTCTCCTTCAAATTGAGAGAACGTAGCTATTTTCCCTCTCAATTCAGCTGTTTCTGATGTGAGTAAAATTTGCCCATAAACTTGTTATAAACTTGCTCCCAAGTTGTTAAAGAATTTTCAAGCAACATCATAAGCCAGCTCTTTGCCCTATCCTTCAATGTATACGGAAAGAATCTCATCCTCAAATGGTCCTCTGTTAGTCCTCCCAATGGAAAAGTGTTGAGGGTGGAATAGAAATCCCGAATAAAGTTCAAAGGATCTTCATTTGGAACTCCATAGAATGATGGCAGCATGTTGTAATGGATGCTCTTCAACTGATAATTTCTTGCTGCATCTGTCAATCTTATACAAGAGGTGGAAGTTCCAATGACAGGTCTAGCAAAATCCCTCATAGTTCTTTGCCTTTCGTCTCCCATATTGGTAGATTGTGCAGTATTCGACTCAAAATCAGAAGTGTCCTCCTCTGTATCTAATCCGGTTTATAGTTCAAACTCTTCTTTGCTCCTTTTCACTCTCTGAATTTCTGGAATAACTGGGTATAGTTCTCCTCCAAATTATCTCCTGCCTTGCATAAACAAAATTTCTAGAAAAAAAGAATTATTAAAAGCAAAAGACAAATAAAATAAAATGTAAACAATGAAAAATAATTTAAAGTATCTATGACTAATAAACAATTATGGCAATTAGCTTCCCCGGCAACGGTGCCAAAAACTTATTGCGCTCTAATTAACACTACTAGAACTACACTCGCAAGTATACGAGGCTGCTATAGTATCTTAGTGAACACCTCAAGGTCGTCTCACAAGGAAGCTAGATAAGCTAATTGATTATCAGATTGTAAATAACAAATTATCAATAAATTTAAATTGCTAACAACTAATGAAGACAGATCGATTGGAGTTTAAAACAATAAAAGTAAACTGAGCTGATATATTGATTCACTTAATAGAAAGGTCTAGGGTTTGCACTTCTCTTCTAACTTATATGTATGAACGGTTATTCCTCTCAACCAATTTAATTTCAAAGATTAGATCTCAAGCAACTTAATTAATAGAATCAAGGAAATAAGCTCTCGCATTCAAACCTTTCTCAAATTATCTTGTTACAATTGAAATGATCTTTTTCTTAGGTTATATTTCTAATTCACCTAAGTCCCTAATTGAATTGTTCCAGCATTAGACTTCATTTCTCAATCCTTCATCTAATACCTCAAACACATAATTGGTGGCCAATCAATCATATATTAACATTAATCCATTCAATTAAGGCTAAAGAAATAATTCAGTTAAGAGCAATAACCAATTCATACAATCATAGTAGATCCATAGAAACCCTAGACTAGATCAAATTAGTTCATAATAATGCTATCAAACATATTCATCTCATTAAAATTCTAAGAAATCAATTTAGACATAATAGAATTCATGAATACAATTCCAATGAAACTTAAAGAGATAAAGTTTGAGAACAAAACCAAATTACAAACTTTCTTTAGCTTCTGAAGAATCTCTTGTTCAGATCTTGCTAGAAGAATGTTGCAATGGCTAAAACAAATTTAATCTAGACTATTTGCATCAAAGTGTAATCAAAATTCTCCAAGAAAACAAATGGAAGCTCAAAGGTTATTGTTTGACGGCTGATAAAATTCTCTAACCCCTTTTCAAAAACCCTAATCCTCTTATTTATACAAAACCTCACTCCAAAAATCTGCATTTTCTTTCTTCCTTTAGTCCATGGAGTGACACGGCCAAGCTGGTGGCCGTGTCATGTGACACGGCCAGTGGCTTGGCCATGTCACTTGGATGTGTCCGCTTCTGTGTAATCCTTCATCTTTTCTTCTTTGGAATGGAGTGTGACACGGCCAAGCTCCTGGCCAGTGGCTTGACCATGTCACATGAGTGTGTCACCTACTGATCTCTTCGTTCTTTGCTCTTCTTTCTTTGGTCTTCTTCCTTGGCTAAGTGTGGGACAAGGCCAAGCTCCTGGCCGTGTCATGTGACACGGCCAGTGGCTTGGCAGTGTCATCTGAGTGTGTCAGTTACTGCCAAAATTTTCGTTCTCTCTTGGTTCCTTGGTTTTACCCTTAAGGTGAGACACGGCTAGTGGCTTGGCCGTGTCTTGCTACTTCAAGCTATTCTTTCTTCCAAGGAAATATTCTGCATATTAACATAAAATAAACACTTAAACAAACTTTAAACAAGAATCAAATAAAACATTATCCAACAAGACATAAACACCACACTAAAAACTAGGACAAAAATGACATAAACACTGAAATAAATTAAAACTACCAAAATTGATGAAATCACTAAAAAAAATATTAAAACTACAAAAATACCTGAAGAAAAGAATAATCATCATGATAAATAAGATACAATTCTATGACAAAAACTAATAAAACACCTGCATGTCTCAAAAAGCTTTTGATGGTCTTGACTGATGTGGGGGGTGGTAGTTTGTTAATGGTTTCCACCTTACCCAGGTCCACTTCAATACCCTTGCTTGAAATCTTGTGTCCCAACATGATTCCTTCTTGGACCATGAAATGACATTTTTCCCAATTAAGTACCAGGTTTGTTTCCTCACATCTTATCAAGACCCTCCCAAGGTTTTCCAAACATCCTTCGAATGAGCTGCCATAAATTGAGAAATCATCCATGAACACCTCCATAATCCTCAATAAGCTCATCGATGATTGCCACCATACACCATTGAAAAGTTGCAGGTGCGTTGTGTAATCCAAATGGCATCCTTCGATATGCGAATATCCCATATGGACATGTGAATGTAGTTTTCTCTTGGTCTTCTAAGGTAATAAGAATTTGCAAGTAGCCTGAAAGACCATCAAAAAAGCAGTAGTACTCATGCCCGGACAATCTCTCCAACATCTGATCAATGAAGGGCAAAGGAAAATGGTCCTTCCTAGTTGCATCATTCAACTTTCAGCAGTCGATACAAATCCTCCATCCGGTAACTGTTCTTGTTGGAATTAGCTCATTATTTTTATTGGGAGCCACCGTTGTCCCTCCTTTCTTTGGTACTACCAGAACCAGGCTCACCCAAGAGGTATTCAAAATCAGATATATAATTCCTACATCAAGTAGCTTGATTACTTCAGCTTTAACTAATTCTTTCATCTTAGGGTTTAGCCTCCGCTGTGGTTTCATCACTAGCTTGAATTCATCCTCCATCAATATTTTGTGAGTGCAATAGAATAGACTAATACCCTTGATGATTGCTATCTTCCAAGCTATAACTTGCTCATGCTTTTGTAACAACTAGATGAGTTTTACCTTCTACTCAGAAGATAGGTGGGAACTCAAAATAATTGGCAATTTATTATCCTCTCCTAGGAATCCATACTCATGATGATCCGGAAGGATCTTAAGTTCTAAATTGGGTAGATCAATCACAGATGGTCACAACTTCTGTTCTTTTGGCATTTCAATGGTTTCATATGCCTTACTCTTAAATGATTTGCTTACTTCAAGATAAGCAAGTTGCTCGAGTTATTCCTGATCCTCAACATTATCCTGTAATAAACACAACTCAAGGGGATCCTTGGAAACAACGGTAGTAACACAATTTAAGATTTCATGCTCAATGATATCATTGTATGAATCCACCTCATTGAGTGTAAGTGGGTGCTTCGTAGCATAATGTATATTAAAAACAACTTTCTCGCTTCCCACTTTTAAGGTCAATGTGCCATCATGGAAATCGATAAGGGCATGGGTTGTATTCAAAAATGGCCTACCAAGGATAAGCAAAACATCTGCATCCTCATCTACATCAATGATAATGAAATCATTGAGGAAAATGAAATCCCTGACTTTTTACCAACACATCCTCTATAATACCACGAGGGTGAATTACTGACTTATAAGCAAGTTGAATGGTCATGAGTGAAGGTTTAGGTTCTCCGACACCTAACACTTTAAACATCTTGTAGGGCATAACACTTATGCTAGCCCCCAAATTAGCCAATACACTCTTAATTTCAAGATTACCTATCAAATATGGAATAGTAAAACTACCAGGATCTTTTAATTTCTTAGGCAACCTCTTTTGCAAAATTGCTAAACTCTTTTTTGACAATAGCACCAAAGATACTTCCTCAAGTTTCCTTTTGTTAGAAAGGAGATCTTTCAAAATTTAGCATATTTGGGCATCTGCAATAAAGCTTTAGCAAATGGAATATTTATGTGTAGATGTTTAAAGAGTTCAAAAAAGTTACCGAACTGAGCATCCATCTTGTCCTTGTTCAACCTTGCTGGTTATGGCACTCGAGGTCGGTATTCCTTCACTATTAGACTGGGATCTTGTTGTTGATTCCCTTTCTCATTTTCCACTGTAGCCTTCTCACCCAAAGCGACAGTAGAGTTATCTTCTTTTTCTTATGTCTCAGCCTCTTTTTCTTATGTCTCGACCTATTTTTCAACCACACCACCCTTAATTTCCTTTCCACTCCTTAGAGTAATTGCCTTCAGCTTCTCCCTTGAGTTTGCCTCAATATTGCTAGGTAAGCTCTGTAATATCCCAAGATATGCCCTAGAAGTTTTAATACAATTGTTGTGTGATTTGAATTAAAGGTATATATGTTTTTCAAAAGAAATGATTGTGTAAATGGAATGTATATGTTATATATATGTTAATATATAATACATATAAGTTGGTCAAAAGAAAAGTCAAGAGAAGAAAGGGTGTGGTGGAGGATTTTTGGAAATAAGTAATTATTATTATTATTATTATTATTATTATTATTATTATTATATATATGGCTATCGTGAGAAGAGGAGAAAGATATTTTCTTTCTTCTTCTTCTTCTCCTTTTGGTTCTTGCACGAGAGAGAGAGAGAGAGATAGGGAGATGTGATGATTTTCATCAAATTTCTTAAGGATTTGAAGAGTATTGAAGATGGAGATGAAGATTTGGCAACATATTCAAGTAAGTACTCTCTCTTGAGTTGATTTTATTGATTATATATATATGTAAGTTTTTTTTATATTCTTGTTTTGATTTCTTTTGATTGAGGTGATGGTTGGTGTGTAAGATGATTATAAGGAAAGATTGAAGTGTGTAAATGTGTTGAATTAGTATTTAAGTGATGATAAGTTGGGAAATTGTGAGGATGATGATGAATTGTTGAGTTAGGGTTTAGTATGAATGAATTGGTACTTTGAGTAATTGGTTATAGTGATGTATATATATATATTGATTATTATGATGATATAATGAAGTTATATAAATGCTAAAGTGATAGGAAATTGATAAGCATAAACAAAGATAATAATTTAGAGGGTGGTGGTGTGAATTTGGAAGGGTTTGGATGGATTTGAAGTATTTGGTCTTTGAATCTTTGAAGAACACGGCCAAGTTATGAGAGACACGGCCAAGTTAGGGCAAACTTGGCCGTGTTGGATGAGTTTTGGAGAGACACGGCCACTGGCTTGGCCGTGTCCCTTGCCTGTGTTTGTCACTGTGGGATTTTTGTTGAGAGACACGGCCGTGTCCCTTGCCCGTGTCTGCCTCGCATGATTTGGGTGTTGAGTGACATGGCCACAATCTTGGCCATGTCCCTTGAGGGTGTTAGCTTTTGTGCTTGTTATTTATTCTTCATACATTGTTGGATCTTCAAATGTTTTTGTACCTAAACACACTTAAAACAATAATGATCCAATCAAATGTACATGGAAGATTCTACATTCATGTATAATGTAAATTGTTTTGTATATAATAATGATGATATAGGGAATGTGGAGGATATAATGATCATGGAAAAAGGTATGTGCAATGCCATTGATTATGTATTGTTGAGTGATGAATTGATCAATATGATTTGATGATAATGATGATGTTTATGATACTATATGAACAATGTTATGTTTTATGCATTGTGAATCTTGTGAATTTCAATGATGCTATATATAATGTGAAGGATATAATGAAGTGATTGCTTATGTACAATTGAATAATGAAATATTATAATATGATTTGAAATATAATATGATGTGAAGTCATTGTTATTGACTATGATGATTTAAATATGATATGAAGCCATTGTGATTGGCTATGATGATTCAAATGGAATGTGAAGCCATTGTTATTGGCTATGATAATTCAATTGAGAATGAAATTGATAAGTGAATTGTATAGCTAATGTGTTATTCCATTTTCAGAGTTTGTTGTTGGTGTTATTCCATTTTCAGAGTTTGTTGTTGGTGGCATGCCTAATGGTAGCAATCTCTTGAAGTTAGGTTGGATTTGATCCTTGAAGCCAAGTTGGGTTGAAGTTTAACATGTTTTACTCCCCTTGAAGCTTGGTTGGGTCTAATCCTTGAAGCCTAATTGAGATGTTACAACCCTTGAAGCTAGGTTGGGTTTGGTTCTTGAAGCCAAGTTGGGTTGATACTTAGCATGCTTTGTTCCCCTTGAAGCTTGGTTGAGCCTAATCCTTGAAGCCTAGTTGGGATAATGATAAATGTGATGATTAAACCAAAGCATTACTCTGAAAATTGAATGGCATATTAGTGTGTTGTTTTGGGCCCGAGTCTGTCTTTGTTGTCAATGTGATAATCTAATGTTGAAATAAATGAGTAATGAGATCTATGGCTGTCTTTATTGGATGTGTGATTCATGATTAATGAATTGTGAATAAAATGATATTATGAAGTATGATTTTATAATATGTGTATTGATATGTTGAGATATGAGTTTATGAAAATGTTGTATGATGTGTAAAATGTATACGAATATGGAATTTGTGAGAATTGTTTTCATGAAGGTTTGGAAAGGTCATTGAATGGTGTTTTGTTGAAATAATGTATATGTATAGGTATATGAGATAGAAAGGGTAAGTATTGTGTTGTGAATGTTCTATGTAATTATGTATCTAATGTATGAGATTAGTGGAAACATATGAAGAATGCATTGAGAAAGGAAAACATGGTAAGAGATCAATGAAACATAATGCTAAAAATATGAGGTATGATTCTTTTGTAAAGTTTATTTTATTATTTACTTGTATTACTAAGCTCTCGGGCTTAGCGCGGTTGTGTAATCGCGCAGGTGGTTATGCGGTTGATTTGGAAGTCCAGCGGTTATGCCACGAGAAGGGTAAGAGTATCTCGAGACCAACTAGAAGGTGATGCATACATGTGTGATTTTAAATTATATTGTATTTTTGAGTTAATATATATTCATATGGATGAATGAAGTTTTGATAAATAAGAATACTGACTTTTGTAAATGTGTTTTAAATTAATGTTCAATTTTATGAATCTGGATAAAGGTTTTTAAATTGAAACTAAAAGTAACATTCTTATACTTTATATACGTATTGTATGTATACTAGGTATATGTATAGTACTTATATGGAGTATCAGGGTGTTAAAAACTCCCTTATGGTCGTTCACTGAGTAACTTGGCAATTTGCCCCACCTGATTTTCCAAATTATGAATGGAGGCTTGCTGATTTCTAAGGGTGGTTTCTGTTGATTGAAATATAGTTTTTGAAGCTGCTATAAACTTCTCTATCATGTCCTCCAAATTGCTCTTTCTTGGAGGGGCAGCTTATTGATGTTGAGGGTGCTAAAATCCAAGAGGAGGCCTTGGATTATTCTAATTACTCCGGGAGAAATTAGGATGATTTCTCCACCTAGGATTATATGTGTTGTTGTAGGGGTTGTTCTGTTGTTGCTTAGGTATATTTTCAACATAATCCACCTGCTCTGTAATATCCCAAAATATACCCTAGATGTTTTGGCTTTGTTGTTGTTTAAATTGGATTCAATGTATATGTTTATTTGGAAGAGAAAAGGGTTTTTAAAGAGAGTGTATATGTTGTGTATATTAGAATATATACAAAATATACACAAGTCATTGGAAAGTCAAAAGGATGATAGTGGAAGAAGATATTTTGTGTTTTTGAATTTAATAATCAAATAATAAGGAAATTAATTGAGTGGAAGAGATTAAATGGGATTAGTTTAATATTATAATTGCTTGGTTGAGAGGGTTTTAAGGAAAAGGAGGTTGACTTTGTGTTTCTCTTTCTTCTTTCTTTCTTCCTTGCCATGGCTCATCTTCTTCTCCTTCCTTTGCTTTTGTTTTTTCCGGCTAACAAAGAGACAAGAGAACAAGGGAGAGATTTGAACCTCTAAACTCAAGATCTAAGGAAGATTTCAAGAGATCAAGTTGAAAAGTTAAGAGTTTTTTCATCCTTGGTGAGTTCTTCACTTGACTCTTTGATTTCTTTGAGTTTTTGAGTTGAGTTTGTGGATGGTATGTATTTATGTTTGTTTAAGATGGGTTTAAGAGTGTTTGGGTAACTAATTTCTTATTTTGGGGATGGATTGAAGGAAAGAGTAAGTTGTTGGAAGTGATTGTTTTGTGGTTGTGTTTTAGGTTTTTGGTGATGATTTTGAATTGTGTTAGAAGTATGTTTTTAGTTGTTTTGGCGTATTTGTAAGTTTGTTGTGATTTTTGGGTATGTTGAGATGACTTTGATTGAAGTGGATTTTGGTGAAAGGAGGTGCTTTGTTGATTGTGTTGTTGTTTTGGCCGGAATATGGGTTTTTGGCCTGACACGCCCAAGGGCACGTCCAGGATTTTGGGCGTGTCGATGGTTATGTATTTTTGGATGAGTGACACAAGCAGTGACATGCCCAGGATACTGAGCATGTCATAGCGTCTGTGTGGCAGTAGGATTGACACGGCCAGTAACACGCCCGTGTTATTGAGCGTGTCATAGCCACTGTGTTTTTGGGGAATTGACATGGCCATGAGCACGCTCATGATGTTGGACGTGTCAATGTTGTTGAGAGGCATAATGTATTACACGCCCAGGAACACGCCCGTGTTGTTGAGCGTGTAAAAGCTTCTGTGTTGTGGAGTTAGGGCACGGTCAGGGACACACCCGTGTTGTTGAGCGTGTCAAGTTTAGAGTTTGCCCTAGTTGGTTCTTAGCCTTATGATCTTATGTGGGTTTCATCTTCCTTTTGGAATAGGTTGTGAAGAAGGTGAATTACCCTAATTCAAGAAGTGAAAGATTATTGGATGAAGAAGTGTTTAATATTGTGAGGGTTGCATTTAAGGTAAGTACAAACATTGCATTGTTTCATAAATCCATTTGATGTGGCATTGTTGATATATATATGAATAATTTGACATTTTGTACATTGTGAATCTTGTGGAATGTAATGTGCTATATGTATGATGATGAATTGTCTTGATGTGAATGGAGATGTAATAAAACCATTGTTGTTGGCTATGGTTAAGCAAATGAAATTTATAAGGCATGATTGCCTATTTGAGTATGAGATATGATTTGAGAAAGAGATTGATAAAGAGGCAAATGAAATAATTGTATGTTTAATATGTTGATTCAATTTCAGAGTTCTGGATTTGGCGGCATGCCTAATAAATGTGAAAAAGTAACAGTCTAGCGGGGTTGAGGATCTCCTCGATTTAGTCGGGTTGATGGTCCAAGAGACTGGGTCTGTTACAGGTAACAGTCTAGCCGGGTTGAGGATCTCTTCAATTTGAGTTGAATTGAGGTCCAAGAGACTGGGTCTGTTACACTATGAAAATTGTGAATATGAAATATATGAATAGTAACAGTCTAGCCGGGTTGAGGATCTCCTCGATTTAGTCAGGTTGATGGTCCAAGAGATTGGGTCTGTTACAGGTAATAGTCTAGCCGGGTTGAGGATCTCCTCAAGCTTGTTGAGTTGATGGTCCAAGAGACTGGGTCTGTTACCCTATCCATGGATAGAGAGATATGTATATTGCCTACGGGCTTGATTATTGTGATTATGGACCAAAGCGGCAACTCTGAACTTTGAATATCATATTAAATACTAGTTTGGGCCCATAGGTGTCTATTTTGAATGAGTATAATGGATGATGATATGATTATTGAATTAATGAGATGCAACATTTATAAGTATGATCTTCATTGGTTGAATGCATATCATTGATATATATATATATTGCATAATTCCATCATGGTTTGTACCACTGAGTTGTTGGCTCAGCGCGATTGTGGTTCATCACGCAGGCGATAGGGTTGATAGGTTTGAGACGGAGGATTCTTCTAGACCTAGTTGAGTTTATGCTTGAAGAGTTGGGCTAGAGCTTAAAGATCAGAGAATCAAGCTGCCAATCATGTATATATTCTATATTTTGTATATTTTGATTTTTATGTATTTGAACTTGTAAAAGTTTGTAATAACTTCCGCTGCGGATTACTAAACGTTTTTATATATAGTGTCTTTTGTATTTCTTTTAAATGTTGAGATTTGTTTCACTTATTTTTAAAGATATGATTTGTGTATTTTTAAACTGTGGCATTTTCTATATTCAGTATACGTATTTTACGATCATATAAGCATGCTTGATACTTATACGGGATATAGGGGTGTTACATGCTCCTATCTAGAAAACATATTGCCACTATGGCAATCTTGACTTTGATATCCACCCCCACACCATTCATAAGACATCACCTGCATTGATTTCCCCAAAGATGAAGCTAAAGAATCAATCTTTTTATTCATTGCTTCCAATTGTGTTGTCAAAAGCCACCACGGGATCCAATTGATGTGAACCAGTGGCCCTCAGTTCTCCTTGTTCCCTTGGAGTTTTCCACTGATAATTGGTAAGGGCCATATCTTTAATCAAATGCCTTGCTTGTTAAGGTGTCTTGTTATTTATGGTACCAGCGCCAACTGTATCAATGGCCATAATTCAATCCATTGTAGAAAGTTTGAATCTGGAGCCACAGCAGAAGCCCATGATGAGGACACCTTCTCAATAAATCTTTAAACTTCTCCCAAGCATCATAAACAGTCTCACCATCTTGTTGGAGAAAAGATGAAATATCATTCCTCAACTTGGCAGTCTTGGATGGTGGGAAGTATTTTTTTAAGAACTTTTCTGCCAACTGACCCCATGTGGTGAAAGTGTTTGGGGGAAAGATTTTAACCATTTCTTCGGTCGATCTCTAAATGTGAATGGGAACAACCTTTGCCTAATTGCATCTTTGGAGACATTCTGTATCTTTAACATGTCACATCTTTCTAAAAAAGTCTCAATATGTGCATTAGGATCTTTATCTGGGAACCCATCAAACTGGCAAGTCTGCTGCACCATTTGAATTACATATGTCTTTATCTAAAATTTATTTGCAACAACTGTCGGCCTCTGTATGCTCGAATCAGCCCCATTAAGAGTGGGCTTAGTAAATTCCTACATTGTCCTTGGCTTATTTCCTGCCATCACTTCAAGCTCTTCTTCTGAGCTTGAATCTTCCAAGTTTGGTTCCATTTCTGCTAGAAATGCTTCCTTTTCTTTCTTTCGCTTTCTCCTCAATGTTCTCTCTAGCTCTAGATCTAATTCAAGTAATTGGGAAGAGCTAGCTTGGGTTATAAATGGGAAGAAGTACCTAAAATGACAATCAACAAGTAAGAACAATATTAAAACAAATAAAAATAGAAACTAAATCATCTGTCTTGATTATATAACTAATATTGAAATCAATTGTCCCCGAAAACAACACCAAAAACTTGATGGCGAATCTGTGCTATCATAGTGTTATCGCAAGTGCACGGGTCATGCATGTAATAAAGTAGTAAGTAAGATATCGTTACACTGGGGACATGTCAAGTACTAGTGCAAATTTTAACTGTTGTTTAGCAAATCAATATTTTTTGTGATGATTAAAATAAAAGACGAATTAATTAATAAATTAAAGTAAAGAAAATTTAAATATGGTGCAAAAAGAGTTGATGATGAAAATACTATCCAGATATTGAATCTCCCTATCCATAAAAATATTTATGAATATCAATTCAATTAAATCAAATAATATAGCTGAATTGGCATTCCTCTAAATTAGATCACAACCTTTCTAGAGTGAATTAATCCCTAATCACTAAGTAGAAAGCTAGGAATCTCTTCCAATGCATAATTAAATAGATCTTGCAATAAAAACAAGGAAATTTAAACCAAAAGGTCTTGTAATTCTATCTCTAGCACTCCAATCAACCCTCAATCCTAATAAAAATTATGTTCATATCAAGCTTTTTCAAGTCAATAATATGAAAATTCAACCAATCAATAAGCATGCTATTATCAATTAGAAATAAGAAATTAAGAATCAAAAAGATAAAATAACTCAATCAAATGATTTAATTTAACAAGGACTATTCAATCCATACAACAAGGCTAGGGTTCATCAATATCTAGATAGAAACACTTTAGCTCATGTTCATAACTAGAAAAATAAAACAAAAGAAATAAGTAAAAGAATTCAAACAATCCATAATGAATGATTTGTGTTTCTTCACTTCAATCCTTGAATCTTGATTTAAATCTCGCATGAATTGGATCTTCACCTTCACTCTCAGCTTCCAAAACTCTCTTTTTCTCAGGAAGTCACCTCTAATAATAAAAACTAGATCCCTAATTCGCACATTAGGTTAGATTTTATAGCCCATAAATTTTTTCCTGACACGCCCATTGACACATGCATGTCTGTGGGCATATAAATGGTGTTGTTTTGAGCTTTAATGACATGGGCAATGATACGCCCATGTCTTTGGGCGTGTCATTGCTACTGCAATGCTGAGTTAGGGACATAGTCAGGGACATGCTCATATTTTTGGGTGTGGCACAACTTCTGTAAGGCAGGATCAATGGCTCATTCAGTGACACGCCCATGTCTCCGGGCATGTTGAAGCTTCTATAAAGTAGTTGAATGACACAGTCAGTGACACGCCCATGTCACTGGGCATGTCAATTAAAGAATTTTCCCAAAATAACTCCTATCCTTGTCTTTCATTCATGATTTCAGCCTAAATAACTTTAAGGCCCCAACGTGCCAAAGGTTCCTGGAATCAACCCTAATAAACACTTGAACAAACATATTAAACTCAATTTGACAATAAATATATTAAGAAATAGGGGCAAAAATATCATCACCTATACACTTATCAGCCTTTAACTAGCTGTTTGAAGTGGGTGCCAACAAATTTGATTCTTGTCTCCCACTATATTCATTAAAGATTCATGTATAGCGGTCCCTATTTTATTTGTGCTTTTGCTATACAGGTTGTATGGTCTCTCGTTGGTTTGAACAGTCGCACAATTTAAAATTTTCCCTAATGGATATCCCCATAAGTGCCCGACATGAATGTTAAGATAATGACTTGCCAGCATGTCACGATGTACACTAGCCAACAAACTTGTGCAGTCGCTCAACAACTAGATGACTGTTACTTGAATTTGAATTTTATCCACGTATTCATATATAATTGTTCCAGGATTATTGGAGCTAAAATGTCAAATATCTTAATACTGTGAGGTCGCACAAACTGAATTTTCCACTGCACAACCGCACCGCTAAATATTCTGTAAGTTTATGTTATTCCTTCTCAGCTCTTGTGCAGTCTCTCAATATATTGGGCAGTCACATGGACCTTTGGACGAACATCATTACATCACACAATATGATCGCTATCTATTTTATGAATTCTTTATTTTGACTTTATAATTGAGCAGTCATGTAGATATTCAATTGGTCGCATGAGGCTTTGAGCGGTTACCACAACACCACACATCTAGATCGCTATTTCTTCTATTACTTTCAGTGTTGCTTCTGTCTTAGAGTTGTGCGGTCATACTAATGCTTAGTGCGACCGCACAAAAGCTATAAATGTCTATGTACAAGGCAACACTTGTTCAAATTATAAGATTGCATCAATTTGATTATCAATGATCAAAATAGAGTTGATTGTCTAACAATTTGGCCAACACCAAGTCACAGGTCTAGAACCCAAACCAAGTTTGGATCCAGAACCCAAACTGAGATGTTGTGGGTCCATAACTCAACCTATTAAAGTAATTCCATTGTTATTTTTCAATTCAACTCGGAATGTCCAAGATTAGCTCAAAGCCTGTCAAGACAAATTACTTTTCACTCTGTTCTACTGAAATCTAAGATCATTTAAGCAGGGGCCAAAACTGTAGACCCTTAATTTTTGTCTCGAATGACTTTAGTCTAAATTAATAAGGGTTAAGGTAGGTCTAATCCAATTTAAAAAAATCTTAAACCAACTCTAGTCCAATTTAAAAAGCTTAAATCTAGTCTGATCTAATTTCTAGAAGCTTAAATCTGGTCCAATCCAATTTTAAAAGTTTTAACCTAGTCCAGTCCAATCTTAAAAGCCTTAACCAAGTCGGTCCATTACCAAAATCCGATACCATGATGAATTGGCCTATGCCTCATAGCGAATTGGCCAAGGCCAATTCACCCTGAAACCCATCTACAGCAAACTGGCCTTGGCCAATTTGGCATGAGTCCTTAATTCGGGCTAGGCTCAATTTTAGTATTTTAAGTTTCAATAGCACTCAGATAAGCAAGGAAAGGTGTTTGGATCAGAGGAGGATTGATAAGCCAAAGTTTCCCTACTTGTTATTATAATTACAAAGCCATGAGCCACAAAAAAAAAATGAAAAGAGGGGATAAAGAACAAAAAAGAGACAAAGAGCAATTGATCAAAATCAAATAGAGAGAACAAAACCATAATACAACAATCATAGAGGAGGGGCAATAGCTCAAAGCAATCACTGTCTTTGGATTGCCTCAATCAGCCAAGATTCAGATTGATCCAGGCAGTAGCATCCATCAAGTTTGGTTCAATGGATTAAAATTGGTAGAGACAACAATGCAAGTACAATTTTTATTTGCTAATTTAATTAAATTCATTGATTAGCTTCAAAACTTTATTCATTGTGTTATCAAATTACGGACAAGATTTTATAACTTATCTTAGAGTAGGTTGTAGGTTCAAATTTGAAATTAATCAAAAGATCAATAAATCCTAACATTAAACCCAAAACGTTAATTCTATTTTATATCTTAGAATTATATTATAAGATTTTTATTGTATGATGCATCTTAGGTTTAAGATTAAAATTAGTTTTGTGCATAAAACCCTAGACCACATAGATTAAACCCTAGGTTAAAAACCATAAAACCCTAGAATTGTATAACTAAAACCCTAACTTTACCCTAAATTGTATATCCAACCTTAATATTTAGCATAAAACCCTAATTCTACATGTTTAGCCCTTATAAACACATTAAACCCTAGGTTTGCATGTTTTAACCCTAATTTATGAAAAATCCTAATTTGACCAATTAAAACCATAAAAATCTAATTATGAAACCTTAACCTTATAGTAAAACCCTATTTTGTTTAATAAAACCTTAGTTTGGCAATTTAACCTTGATATTAATGGTAGAACTAAATTTAATTATTTAATTTATTGTTATTAGTTTATCATGGACATTATGATCTTTTTATTTAGATCTTCTTTTGTTGCTTATCATGGTTGATTAAATGCTATTTATTTGTTATTGTTTGGGTTTTTAAAGAAGATGCAAAAGGCATGCTTCCACTTTATGAGTGCCTTATTTAATTTTGTATTTCAATTATAAGGATTTTGGGATGTTGTAAGGGACATGTTTCCACCAATTGGTGGGTGTCCTATTTTATTTATTTTTATGGACATTTGAACGGTTGTAAGGGCATGTTTCCACCTTGCATGGGTATCCATTTTTATTTGTTTGTTTAGTCTATAATATGATGGATGTTCATTTATTTTAATTGCATGTAATAATGATAATATCATAACAATCTAAGAATTGTATAATATTTAGACCTAAAAAGGGGCTAGTTCCAATGAACTAGACATTATGGGTGTACTAAGTCACTCTCACCTTCTCCATGCATACTCAACTTTTTGAACCTAATAGGGGATTGGGGTTCCTTAGGAATCAACTCATCCACCCCTTTCTATTTTCCCTGCCCATCTGGGTGACAAATCTATTTCTCCGGGCTTAGGCTCGTGTTCTCTAAGGCATAGAAACTAACAGTGGCAAAGTCATAAAACCATTCCACCGGTAGTGGGGGCAAAAATCCCCGCTCATAGTAAAATAAAGTTAGATTTTGCAAAGTTATAGAATAAGAATAAATAAAAGATGCTAGCATGTTAAATTAAACAAGGAATAGTATAGAAGACCATATTGATGTTGTTGGTTCAACCAAAAAATCGGATGTTGAAACAAGCCTTGTAATTGCACAATTGTTTTTGCCTTGCACAAATTATGTAGGTTTGATCAACTAAGAATTGTGTTGAACAACATGACTACAAGGTTGTTGTGTTTTGTTCTTTGCTCTCTTTTAGGTTGCTATTTATTCTCTGTATTCTTCTTTAATTTTCCCTAGTCACTGCCTATCTCTTTTTCATAGCTCATTACTTTGTATTCATAAGCCAAATTAGGGTAACCAAAACTGGCTAATCCCTCCTAATCCTATTAGAAAAGCTTATTATTTTCCAAGTGTATTTGAATACTAACAAAATTAGGACACTTAAAACTTAATTAAGATAGAATCAATATGAGAATAGGGCCTCATGGAAAAATTGGCCAAGGTCAATTCACTATGAATTTGACTTTTAATTTCTATATGGCTCGGTTAGTACTATTAAGCTTGGACCAGATTTAGTTCAAGCTTTTAAAATTGGACCAGACTTATTTCAAGCTTTTAAAATTAGCCTAGGCTAGGTTTAAGCTTCTACAATTGGACTGGACTAGGTCTCATATTTGACCTAGCCCTTTCTAATTGAGATTGATCTCACTCAGAGCCAAAATTAAAGGTCTACAGGGTGCTACCCCTGATCCCCCATAAGAGGTACTGCCCCTTTGACCCCCGCTCGCTAACCAGCTAATAGGATTGCAGTGCGCATTTCATCTTATACTTTGTTAATTGGTTAGTATTAAGATTTATTTGTAGATTGCAATTTCTATGATTAATCTTAATTTCTTTTAATTAAGCCATAATTTTATAATTCTTTATATGATCATTCATATGTTTGTAGACTATAATTTTTATTATTTGGGTTTTAAGGATGTAAAAGGCTTGTTTTTACTTATGGGTGCCTTGTTTGTTTAATTTATTTAGTTTGTTTAATTTGATTTATTTTAAGGATTTTGGACAATTGTAAGGGACATTTTTATATTTTCTTTGGTGTCCTATTTTATTTGTTTTTATGGATCTTGGACATTTGTTAGGGCATGTTTCCATCTTGTATGGATGCCCATTTTATTTAATTTGATTGATTTATAATATGATCTTGTTTATTTTAATAATTTTTGTTATATGAATAATATTATAATAATCTAGAAATTTTAATAATAATTAGACTTGAAAAGGAGGCCAGTTCCAATGAATCTGGCATTTTGGGGGTACTGGGTCATTTTTCATTTTTCTCATGTGTATCCAACTTTCTGAACCCGATAGGGTTTGGGGATTCCTTAGGAATCGAGTTATCCACCCCTTCTATTTCATTCCTGGACCATCCGGGTGGCAACTCCTATTCTCCGGGTTTAGACCCGTATTCGCCCATAGCATAATGTGCAAAAGTCGTAAAAACCATTCCACCAAGAGTGTGAACAAAAATGCCCAATCACAATGGCGACTCTAGTAGGGATAAGAGAAGTTGATTCCATTGATCTTTATATTATTTTGCTTTTTATTATTATGATATTATTCATTGCATCATATAGATTTGCATTGCATAACCACTCAGAACCTTGTACTTTTTGGTTTATGAGTTAGGATGCCCTATGGAACTTGTGTTGTGCGTATGTAAGTGATACCATACTTTCATTTAAGGTATGGAGATAGAGCATTTTATAACCACTCATAGCCTTGTACCTTTTGGTGTATATTTTCTATGGGAACTTAAGCCTTTTACCCTAAAGACTAAAGCCCGTGTAATTAGCCTAGTACTTTTCTTAGGTTTACCCTAATTGCTTATTGATTGATTATGATTGACAAGTCTTAGTTTGAGTTATGGCCCATTTAGTTTGTCTTTTCCTAAGGTGTAAGCCCAAAATCTTTTTACGGTTGAAAAAAAAAATTTATTCTTGTAAACCTCAAAAATTGTTCTTCTAAACCCAAATGACCAAAGTTATTTTCAAAATTTTTCAAGATCGATTTCTTAAAGATGGGTCAAAAAATTCTTATGGCCCAAACATAAAGTACAAAATTAATTTATAAAATAAACTTTTTACAATGGGTTTTGAAATATTTTCAAGGAATGGCCAAAAAATATTTTTCACTTTGTGGCCCAAATTAAGCTTTGAAACCAAAACTCTTTTTACACTGGGTTAAAATTTTCAAAATGGGCTTTTAAATATTTGGGTCAATTATAGAATACTAAAATCAATTGTGGGTCTTATTTATACTAAGACGTGTTAGTTGTGGGCTTATTTGTGGCATGAATCATTAGTTACTTTTCCAAGTATGAAGTTTATTTATAATAAACCAATTGATTTTGTTTTAATCCAAAATATAGCAGAAATGCTTCTCAAATTTTATTCAGTGGACCCAAAGGATTAAGGCTTAATTAATTGGTATTATCATAGCATGACTTCTATTTGTAAACACAAATAATGATCAATTTATCTAAGGGATTCTCAAAAACAAAGTATTCCCTATTGATATCTTTGCCGGCATTGAAAAGATAATTACTGATTTAGAAAAGAAGTTTGAAAAAAAGGTGAACTCTGAAGAAGTTTCAGAGGTAGAAAAACTATTTGAGGATGATGAAGGAATCCCTTGTGGATTCAAGATGCCTCTTTTTGCTAAGTTTGATGGAATAAGGAATTATTACTTACATGTCAAGCAGTACATCAGTATCATGCAGTCTACTAGAGCTACTAAGGCTCAAACCCTAAGGTATTTTATGCTTTCTCTAGATCTTATTATGCAGAACTGGTTAAATATCTTTGAGGAAAATACCCAAAAAGACTGGGATATGCTGTATAAGGCCTCCATCCTACAATACTGGTACAATGCTGAGTTGGAAGTTACCCTGATAGAAGTAGAAACTTTTAGACAGAAGCAAAATGAGAATTTTACTTATTATGTTAAGAGATGGAGAAACAAGGATGCTCTCCTCAAAAAGAGGCCTGATGAATCTAACCAAAATAGAATGTTAGTGAGAGGTGTCCTGCCTAACCTCCATGAAAGGCTATCTCATACCCTTATTAGAGATTTCAAAGACCTTCTCTAAGCTGGCTTGCAAATAGAAAGTGGGAAAGGGAGAAGAATCATTTTTCTAAAAGAAAGAATGATAAGGGAAATTACCAATTTGGTAGTCAGAGTACACATAAAGCAGTGGATGTCAATGTAACTACTTTTCAACGGAATAAAAGGCAATTTTTAGAGTTGGGGAGACCTCTACACTAGGTTTTCAAATGTTACAGAAGAAAGGACTATTACAACCATTGGCCCCTAGACCTTTGCCAAATCCACTTCCACCAAACTTTGAAACAAGGCATTTTGTCAATTCGATCAAACACAGGGGCATGAAACAGACAAGTGTGTTAAGTTAAGAAATGAGATTTAAGATCTTATTGATAATGGTAAGCTACTCGAGCCTAACAAACCTAGCATAAAGAATAACCCTTTGCCTAAATTTGGAAGAGTACCTCCACCAACAACCTTCATGATAAGGGGAGGATAAAAGGAACATTCTATTTTATCCTCTTTTCAAGATGTAGGTGTAAAAAGTATGAAAAAGGAGGAGAATCCATCTAGCATATTTAAGACAGCTATGAGTAGGGAAGTTTTAATGGTTTATGCCATGAATAAGTTTTTGAACTCAACTGATAGTGATGATGAATCAAAGATTGGTCTGAACCTAAAGTAAAAGAGGTACAAAATACTCTAGTACATCAAAGTAGATGAGACATCTTTGACTCCAGCTCAACAAACTTCCCTTTGCTTAAGTGTTGTTCATCTTATTTTCTTTCTTTGGTATATCATTAGGATATTTATTTTTTTCAAATTAAAATTTTTTAAATAAATCACTTTTTTTACATTTATAATTTTGTTTATTTTTGTCTTTTTTGTGCTCAACCAATGACAAATCTAGCTAGATATTCATAAACTAGTGTATCTATGGATCATGGTTCGAATGACTTTACCAAGTAAGGGAATTCTTCTATAGCATTTAGTTGTGTATGCTTACTTAGAGAGAATTCTTGCATAATTACCTGTGTCTAGTTGATCTTAGAACATGCTTTGATAGAATTTCAAGACAAATAGAACTCTACTTATTTAAGAGATAAATGATATAGGCATTATTTGGTGAGCCATCAACTAGTATCCACCATATTAATATCAATCCCTAGTTTTTCCCTTTGATCCTTCATGAGATTTTTGATTGCTTTTTATTGGATTGTAAACCCAATAGCCTAGCTTATATTGTTTTGACACTTATGACAAATCTAATGATCACTAAATTACCAAAGGGATCATGAAAATTGGAGAATGTGATGCTTAATCAAGACCATGAAGACTGTTGAAGTTTACCAAAATTAGTTATGATATCTCAGAACTACTGTAACACCCCGATACCCTATATAAGTACTGTACATATATAGTATACATACAGTAAGTATATAAAGTATAAGGATGCCACTTGATGTTACCTTTTAAAAACCTGCAACCAAATTCAAACCATTTTACGTTAATTTAAATATCATTTACAAAATCATTGTCTTAATTAAAAACTCCATTTATACCTATAAATATTCTCTCATCAGGAATACATCATAATTAAAATTAAACATGTATGCATTACCCTCTAGTTGGTCTCGACAACCTCTTACTCTTCTTGTGGCATACCAAAAGACTTCATATCTTCCACCAAGATACCTGCGCGATACACATCCGCGCTAAGCTCAAGAGCTTAGTAGTACAAATATAACATATAAACATACATTATAAAAATACTAACATATAATAATATATTAATTTGATGTACCATTAGTTTCTTATCATGTTTTCCTTTTTAAATTGCATCTTTCATATATCTTAACAAATTTCATACAATATATATATATATATCATTTTCACCGACCTCAATTCATCACTAATAATCACCATCAACATAGTAATACCCATATTACATATCATATCATTATCACCAATCACCGATCCAACATTAATTCTCACAATCAATATTTCAATGTACATATTACATATCATTTCATGTCATTATTTTATTCACAACTCACAAATCATAAATCACATTTCCAACCAATTCAACCATAGATCTCATTACTCGTTTATTACAACATTTATATATTATATTGATAACCACGACAGACTCGGGCCCAAACAATACTAATATGCCATTCAATTTTCAGAGCAATGCTTTGGTTCAATCATCACATTTATCATTATCATAGACCCAACTAGGGTTCAAGGATTAGGTTCAACCAAGCTTCAAGGGGAACAAAGCATGCTAAGTATCAACCCAACTTGGCTTCAAGAACCAATCCAACCTAGCTTCAAGGGTTGTAACATCTCAATTAGGCTTCAAGGATTTGACCCAACCAAGCTTCAAGGGGAGTAAAACATGTTAAACTTCAACCCAACTTGGCTTCAAGGATCAATCCAACCTAACTTCAAGAGATTGTTACTAATATTAGGCATGCCACCAACAACAAACTCTGAAAATGGAATAACACATTAGTTACACAATTCATTTATTACTTTCATTCTCAATTCTCATCATTAATTTGGCAAACATGCCTTATGTCTTTCAATTGAATCATCATAGCCAATCACAATGGCTTCACCATTCATTTAATTCATCATAGCCAATCACAATGGCTTTATAATCCATTTAAACCATCATTATACTATGCAACATTAATTACATTAATTAAACAACATACCATTATTCAATCATATCATTCACTTCATTGTAACTCAAAACATTAGTTCTACATCCCTTTATGTCTCAATTAACATTGATACCATTCATTATTAAAACATTTATCATAATAAATTGCATTACACATACCTTTTTGGATGATCCTCATCTCTTCCACACTATACAAGTCACAATATTAGTCACATTGTTCATATAACATACTACCATTCACATGATTCACAATGCATAACATAACATTGTTCATACATAATCATATGCATCATCAAATGTGTGTTCATTCTCCACAAAACAAGAAGAGCAAAAGAACATCACCGTAACCAACACACCCAAGGGACACGGCCAAGCTTGTGGCCGTGTCTCTCAACATCAATTCATACCGAGGCAGACACGGGCAAGAGGACACGGCCGTGTCTCTCAACAAAATTCAGGCAGTAGCAAACATGGGCAAGGGACACGGCCAAGCTTGTGGCCGTGTCTCTCCAAAATCCATCCAACACGGCCAAACTTCCCTCAACTTGGCCGTGTCTCCCAAAATTAATAGGTCTTGGCCGTGTTCCATTCTTATTTTGGCCGTGTCTCACATAAACAAAACCCTAAGTGTGGCCAAACTTCTTTCAATTGCATTTAAACACATTATACACAACACAACTTCATTCAAATGCTATTAAACCATGTCATTAACACTTATTTAGCATGTTAATCACAATATTGCACATTAACAACACATTGAATCATCTACCATTTCAAAACTCTAAGACCATCATCACTCTTGATCTTTCACTATCCAAATCCACTTAACTTACCATCTTCACAACAAAACCAACACCAATTCCATCCTTTAGCTTACAATCAATTTCAATACTTGTAAACACATCTATAACACACCAAATCATAAAATTAATCAATCACAATTTATCTCAAACACCACTTCAAAAATTAACAAGGGAAAACAAGTGAGTACTTACCTCAATTGAAGAAATTTCACCAATCTCTAACTTAATCCTTTGCTTCCTCCTTCAATTTGATGTTAGGATTTAGAAGACCTCTCTTGCTCTCTCTTTCCCTTTGATAGCCGGCCACACCAACAAAAAAGAGAGAAAAACAATACAAATTCAACTTCTCTTCTTCTTTAAATATCCACCAAGCAATTTAACCAAGCAATTACCTAATTGCCCTCAATCATTTAACTTAACCTTTGTCTCTTATATGCCCATTTAGGTAATTTCACTTTTCACAATTAAAATATCCTCTTACCTTGACTTCTCATTTGACCACCTTATATGTTATATATATTACAATATACACAACATATACATTCTCTTAACACACTCTCATTTCCTTTGCAAATACATATATACATTTAATTCAAATCAAAACAACAATTGTATCCAACTTCTAGGGCACACATTGGGATATTACAATTCTCTCCCCCTTAAATAATTTCGTCCTCGAAATTATCAGTATCATAACAATTCATTCTTAACAAAATACTATCTTAACTTCCATATGAAGTTAATTAAATTCTTAAGTTATTATATCATCAAATCATACAATTTCAATTCTCCTCTTTAGAATCAACCACCTTCTTTAAATTTCATAACTCGTCATTCTATATGTTTATATATCTTATTACTTCCTTGATCAAACATTCAAAAGAACTCATTACATTTCCTATTAATATCTTGATACAAAAATCAGATCATTTATAACACACTTATACCTCGTCCAATTATTATATTTCATATATTTTGTTCCTTCACCCCATTGATATTACTATCTTAACTTTGACCTTAGAAACCATTGGTTAATATCTGAGCATTAATTATCCCGTCATCACAATCACTGTCCAAATAGACATTTATCAATCCTCAATTGATAACAAGTTCCTTATTTTACATAAATAGAGTTATTTCTTTAGCATGCTATTCACTTAACTTACGTATTAATACATTACCTTTCAACTTATTTTATAAATAACCAAATCTTTTCCCTTTACATCATGATTTATAATTACTATAACCCCCCTTTTATTCATATCCAATCGTACTTTAAAATTTACATCATATACATCATCATGTAAATAATTACACTCTTGGTACAACTATACACATTAAATCTCAATAATGATTCATATTCTTAGCCAAGACCAGATCAATTGATCTATCTATCACAATATACTCACATTCCAATCTTGTTCAATTCCAACCAACCATTAATTTATCCAAATTCATCATGAAAATTCACAATATTCATATATGTATATATATAACCTAATTCCATTAGGAAAAACTTATATACAATTCTTGATCTCTTCCGATTCTTATTCAATCAAATTATCATGATAACCAATCATTTCAAATTATCTTAATATCATTCTCACCAATTCTCATAAAAATTTTATACTATATTTACTATCAATAGTTCTTTCACTTAAATCTCAAGTCCATTCATTTATTCATTACATACCATAAACATATTTAGTATAACTTTCAGTCATATTACCCATAACTCAACACATTTCCATAATTTCCTTTTCCCTTTTTATCTTCATAATTATAACCAAATTCTTAACATAAAATGATAAGATACAACTTTATCCATCATAATTTTTAACTATACTTTTCCAACAAAATTTTCAATCTCACCAAATATATATTACAATCATGTTATCTAAGATCCAAAACCATGGATAACACATTAACCAATCATATATATTGAACAAAACACATGGCTTTAAGAGATTAATATTCAAGCCTGAAACTTCCAAATCAATAATATTCTTTTATAATTTTATTTTTAGTCTTTACAAATACTAGACTAAGGTGTATTTCAAGAATTACATATTCATTTCTTTACATTTTTGCTATATCAGAAGTTAACACATTTCAACTCCGTTTCAAACCAATTTACACTCGATTATATGATCTTTATCAACTTAATTCATGTTCCAACAATATTTCTATATATATATATATTCAATCATATGCAATTCTTATTCAATTTCTATTCGTCACTTCATTTCTAATCCATTTACAATCTCTTATAATATATATATACATAGAACTTTTCATTTGTGAATACTTTAGAACTCTAAATATCACATGATCATCAAGTTCAATGCTCATCATAACAATTTCCACTGTCCAATACTATTCAAGTTCATTCCATACTCACTTCCATCACATAATCCACTTAGCTTTACATAATTCAAAACCTAATCTCTCTTAAGTCCAATAAGAATACAACATCGTTTCCATATCACTAATTCCATAATAATACCACTTACATTTTCATAGGTCACCCTCATAATGTGATTCACACATTTATTTATATAAATAATTTTATTCACATTAAAAGTTCAATTCACATACCATATACTTGTATACACTTAATTAGATGCTCTTATTTATCATACATTCAACACAAATTTTCCTTTATAACTGTAACAACCGTCCCAGTCCACCTGCTGAGCCATTCCTATCCGGAGAAACCCTCAGGGCCTCTGGGCTGGGCTGCTACAGTACTAAACTACCCTCACGGCCTTCCAACAGAATTCGCTTATTTGACTTACACCCAAGACACATGAGTGCAAGTCGCCTCTCTAGATTGAACACCTGATCTCCCCCTTAAGAGAGTCAGCGAAAATCATCCAGTACCAAATCTTCCAATATGATATAAAATATTGATTCACATAACACACATATATATATACATTCTAACTATAATAGCACTTTACATCCATCTTAACCACATTCCCAATGTAACATCTTTTTCACTTTCATCTTTAAAATCATTTAATATATTTCCATATTCACTTTTACCCCTTTTCAATATAGTGACTTAAAATAGCTCATCTTCATTTGCTTATTCACTTCCCTTTTTACTTCAAGACAAATTTTCATACTATCAATCACATTACCCAATTCATAATACTTTCATATGCAATATTAGTCATTTCATCTAACTCATGTATGGTATATACACTAAACCATCAACATCCAAATAATCTTTATCAATTTCCATTAAAACTTTAACTTTTCAACTTACTACTTCACTTAAACTTCAATTTGCCAAACTCATATTTTCTTAATATTACGTTAAAAACATCTTATAGATGTATATCACAAAACAACATCAAAACATAAAATTTTCCCCAATTATTAAGCTCATTATAAAGAGAATCACAAATATCACATATTATCACCATTACCATGAGCTTTCACAATATCCAAGCATCTCACATTTCTAACATTGAATTCACAATATTTGCTTTACAATAAAAATACCAATTTATATCCTTACTCAACCAATATCATCTCTTTTTCCTTTAAACAAAACCTTAACTTTACATATCCATCTGTTTTCTATTCAACATATATATATCACTCACATAAATATACATATGTACATTACATCCAATCATATACACATTGAGCCTAATAACCTCTATACACTTTCCAAGTCTAGTTATCACAAATCTCAGTTTCTTGAACCAACGTTGCTCAATCCAATTTTCACTATCAATCTTATCACACGACCTGACTTTGCACAAGTTGTCAATGCAAGCATAATCATCCTCAACATTCATAGGCAAGTAATTATATAGATTCAAACATGCAATACTATACGTACATTACATTTTCAAGTGATCAACTCAGTCTTTGATCATTATCATATTACATCACATTATCACATTAGATTCACAATGTTTGCATTAAAACAACCATGCAAACAACACCATTATATTTCCTTACATTAACCAATATTTTTATTTTATTTTAGTTTTCATATCATTTCTTTCTCTAGCTTTACATTCATGTAAAACATCATTCACACACTAGCATCCATCTCATATAACACAGATATTCTACAATTCATATAATGCCACATTCGAGACCAACCTAGGTGTCAATGCATATACATGTATTACCAATTTCATTTCAAAACTCTTCTTTTTAATTTCCTTTTTGTTTTTCAAAACTTTCTCTTTTTAATTTCACTTAGGCCGAGAATCTCGAACCTAAGCTCTGATACCAAAATAATTGTAACACCCCGATACCCTATATAAGTACTGTACATATATAGTATACATACAGTAAGTATATAAAGTATAAGGATGCCACTTGATGTTACCTTTTAAAAACCTGCAACCAAATTCAAACCATTTTACGTTAATTTAAATATCATTTACAAAATCATTGTCTTAATTAAAAACTCCATTTATACCTATAAATATTCTCTCATCATGAATACATCATAATTAAAATTAAACATGTATGCATTACCCTCTAGTTGGTCTCGACAACCTCTTACTCTTCTTGTGGCATACCAAAAGACTTCATATCTTCCACCAAGATACCTGCGCGATACACATCCGCGCTAAGCTTGAGAGCTTAGTAGTACAAATATAACATATAAACATACATTATAAAAATACTAACATATAATAATATATTAATTTGATGTACCATTAGTTTCTTATCATGTTTTCCTTTTTAAATTGCATCTTTCATATATCTTAACAAATTTCATACAATATATATATATATCATTTTCACCGACCCCAATTCATCACTAATAATCACCATCAACATAGTAATACCCATATTACATATCATATCATTATCACCAATCACATATCATATCATTATCACCAATCACCGATCCAACATTAATTCTCACAATCAATATTTCAATGTACATATTACATATCATTTCATGTCATTATTTTATTCACAACTCACAAATCATAAATCACATTTCCAACCAATTCAACCATAGATCTCATTACTCGTTTATTACAACATTTATAAATTATATTGACAACCACGACAGACTCGGGCCCAAACAATACTAATATGCCATTCAATTTTCAGAGCAATGCTTTGGTTCAATCATCACATTTATCATTATCATAGACCCAACTAGGCTTCAAAGATTAGGTTCAACCAAGCTTCAAGGGGAACAAAGCATGCTAAGTATCAACCCAACTTGGCTTCAAGAACTAATCCAACCTAGCTTCAAGGGTTGTAACATCTCAATTAGGCTTCAAGGATTTGACCCAACCAAGCTTCAAGGGGAGTAAAACATGTTAAACTTCAACCCAACTTGGCTTCAAGGATCAATCCAACCTAACTTCAAGAGATTGTTACTAATATTAGGCATGCCACCAACAACAAACTCTGAAAATGGAATAACACATTAGTTACACAATTCATTTATTACTTTCATTCTCATTTCTCATCATTAATTTGGCAAACATGCCTTATGTCTTTCAATTGAATCATCATAGCCAATCACAATGGCTTCACCATTCATTTAATTCATCATAGCCAATCACAATGGCTTTATAATCCATTTAAACCATCATTATACTATGCAACATTAATTACATTAATTAAACAACATACCATTATTCAATCATATCATTCACTTCATTGTAACTCAAAACATTAGTTCTACATCCCTTTATGTCTCAATTAACATTGATACCATTCATTATTAAAGCATTTATCATAATAAATTGCATTACACATACCTTTTTGGATGATCCTCATCTCTTCCACACTATACAAGTCACAATATTAGTCACATTGTTCATATAACATACTACCATTCACATGATTCACAATGCATAACATAACATTGTTCATACATAATCATATGCATCATCAAATGTGTGTTCATTCTCCACAAAACAAGAAGAGCAAAAGAACATCACCGTAACCAACACACCCAAGGGACACGGCCAAGCTTGTGGCCGTGTCTCTCAACATCAATTCATACCGAGGCAGACACGGGCAAGAGGACACGGCCGTGTCTCTCAACAAAATTCAGGCAGTAGCAAACATGGGCAAGGGACACGGCCAAGCTTGTGGCCGTGTCTCTTCAAAATCCATCCAACACGGCCAAACTTCCCTCAACTTGGCCGTGTCTCCCAAAATTAATAGGTCTTGGCCATGTTCCATTCTTATTTTGGCCGTGTCTCACATAAACAAAACCCTAAGTGTGGCCAAACTTCTTTCAATTGCATTTAAACACATTATACACAACACAACTTCATTCAAATGCTATTAAACCATGTCATTAACACTTATTTAGCATGTTAATCACAATATTGCACATTAACAACACATTGAATCATCTACCATTTCAAAACTCTAAGACCATCATCACTCTTGATCTTTCACTATCCAAATCCACTTAACTTACCATCTTCACAACAAAACCAACACCAATTCCATCCTTTAGCTTACAATCAATTTCAATACTTGTAAACACATCTATAACACACCAAATCATAAAATTAATCAATCACAATTTATCTCAAACACCACTTCAAAAATTAACAAGGGAAAACAAGTGAGTACTTACCTCAATTGAAGAAATTTCACCAATCTCTAACTTAATCCTTTGCTTCCTCCTTCAATTTGATGTTAGGATTTAGAAGACCTCTCTTGCTCTCTCTTTCCCTTTGATAGCCGGCCACACCAACAAAAAAGAGAGAAAAACAATACAAATTCAACTTCTCTTCTTCTTTAAATATCCACCAAGCAATTTAACCAAGCAATTACCTAATTGCCCTCAATCATTTAACTTAACCTTTGTCTCTTATATGCCCATTTAGGTAATTTCACTTTTCACAATTAAAATATCCTCTTACCTTGACTTCTCATTTGACCACCTTATATGTTATATATATTACAATATACACAACATATACATTCTCTTAACACACTCTCATTTCCTTTGCAAATACATATATACATTTATTTCAAATCAAAACAACAATTGTATCCAACTTCTAGGGCACATATTGGGATATTACAACTACTTACCTTAAGATTATCAGGGTAACAACGAGGTATCAATCCTCTTTGAAGAAGGCTCATGCTACTCCATAGTCAAAAACATAGGACAGTACGAACAAAATGACTTTCTTAGAGTTAGGACCAAAAAAAGAAAAAAAGAAAGAAAAGGGAAAGCTCGCTTGGTTGAAAACCAAAAATGGCGACCTAGGCAAAAATAAGAGTAGCTTGCTGGTTTTGAAAATCGAAAAGGGCGGCTAAGTGAAAAAAGAAGTGAAAATTGTAAAAGTTTGAATTGAAAACCCGAAAGACCAGCTCAGAAAACCAACATTGCTTTTTTTACCTAAAGATGTAAAAGGTTTCCGCTCAGTCTACTAGAAGAGTTTGACTTGAATTAGTTCTGCCCAACTGAAGACTCATCTAAAATCAAAGAAATAGAAGAAAGACCATCTTATCTAACACAACTTTAAGTTAGTAATCTTGAAAGTCCTAGACATGATATTCTAAAAAGGGAGAAAAGTGGAATGAAGAAATGCCATGTCCAAAAAAAAGAGCCCAAATAACAAAAGAAAAAAGAAAAAAGAAAGAAAAAGAAGAATAAAGAGAATAAAGAAAAAAGGTAAAAGAAAAAGAAAAAGAAGAGAAAATGAGAAAAAGAAAAAGAAGAAAAAGGGTCATGAGTTTTTGTAAAAGTAAAAGGAAAGGATTAAGATTATCCTAATCAAATTCAATTTTCTTCCAATAAGTTGGAAGAACATTCAAGCTCTATCTTTTCATAAAGCAAGATAACAAGATGCCCAGAGTTTAAGAATGCTCCCAACTACCTATGTCTCCAAAATAAAGTTTGTAGTGTAAAGATTTTTTAGCATTGTCACATTAGCTCTAATTTAAAAATGGCCTTCACTTAACCCATATCCCTATGAGCAGGGATTTTTACCCCCACTCCCTATGGAATGGTTCTTGCGACTTCGGCACTATTTAGGCTCGGGGCCTTAGAGAACACGGACCTAAGTCCAGAGAAAATGGAGTCGCCACCCGGAAATCACACCGGGAAAAAGAAAGGGGTGGATGACTCGATTCCTAAGGAATCCCCAACCCTCTAATGGGTTCGGAAAGTTGGGTACGTGTGGAGAAGGTGAGAAATGGCCCAGCACCCCCACAACGCCCGGTTCATTGGAACCGGCCTCCTTTACAGGTCTTAATATTATAAAATTCTTAAATATAACAACATTATCCATATTACACACAATAATTAAAATAAAGCATCGATATATTGAAAATTAAAACAATGTCCAAGTAAAACAAATAAATGGACACCCATCTGAAGATGGAAACATGCCCTTACATCCATGCCTAAGTAGGACACCCACCGAAAGGTAGAAACATGTCCTTTACATTGGTTCTAAAATAGAAAAGCAATTTAAATAACATGACATTTAACTAATGAGGTACCCACCAAGTGGAGACATACCTCTTACAACATTTGGAAATCTAAATAAACTGATAAAAGTAAATAACCATTCACCATAAATAAATCATTCATCAAAGGTATTAAATATCAATAGAAAGTAAACATCCATCCATGATAAATTAAATAATCCAAGCATTGAACTTAAATAAATTAAAGCATATAAAATAAATCAAAGCATAATCAAATATAGAATTGAACAAAGCAAATAAAAATCTAAATTATGGCTACTGTTTCCATTTAGGGTTCTTTATTTCATGTGTTTAGGGTTTTGAATTTGTGGAATTAGGCTACTTTGAGTTTTTAAAGGAATTAAAATAGATTAAGGTTTTATGTTTTAAAAGGTTGATAAAGTTCATTGATTAAACAAATTAGTGTTTGAATGGTGAAATCATGAAACTAGGGTTTGGACACTTTAAAATACTTAGATTTATGGCTTACTGTTACTCATTGAATTATGTTTTAAGCTTAATGTATAAAATTATAACATTTGTGTTCATATGATTTTTAAAGTTTTAGAGGATTAGGGTTTAGAAAAAAAATTAGGGTTTAAGGTTTTAAAGGGGTTAGAGTTCACTGTTTTGGTTTATGGAGTTGAATTAGGGTTTTAGGATTTTAGAATTTAGGGTTTCGGGGAATGAATTAATTTTTAGAATTTGGAAAAAATAATTGATAATTTTATGAAGTTTTATGAAAAAAAACAAAATGATTTAAAGTTTATAAAAGCAAAAATGAAGTTTTTAGGGCTTTTGGAAAGAAACAGAACCCAATTTAGGGTTTTGAGGATTTGGAAAACAAATTTTGGTTTTGGGGTTTTGAAGGAACAAAACTAACAATTTTAAACTTTTTTAAAAACAAAGCAACGAACTAAGGTTTTCAAACTTTAGAAAAAGTGAATTGAGGTTCTAGGGTTTTTGATTTAAAAGAAACAATGGAATGATTTAGCTCTTGTGCAGAATAAAATTTAAAACAATTGATGCATACCTCCGTTTGTTGGTTCCACCAAAAATTTCTTCTTGGATGAACAAAAAAAAGGCAAGCTTTGTTGCCTTTGAATTGCTTGAATTGCTTGTTTGTTACCTCCAAAGTCTGATTCAATTTATTGCCAGAAGGAATTTTTAAAGTTTCCAAATTTTCCTCCTCACTCTCGGTCACCAATTTCCGTCCAATTCTTCCTCCAAGTTTCTATCCAAATTCTTTCTTATTTCTTCATTGATTTTTGTGTTGTTTTTAATCTTATTTATAGAAGAATTTATATGACTAATTCTAGTTATTCATGGCATCTATTATTTATTAAGAAAAGTGAACCGAAACATAATTGCATTAGGTTTCGAAAAATTTGCGTCGAAAAAATTTTGCTGGCGAAAAAAAACTGCTGTGGAAAAAATGCGCTGGCAAAAAAAAATTGCTGCAGAAAAATTACGCTGGCGAAAAAGCTGTCGCAGCTGGCTACGGTAGCGGCGGGCGAATTGGCCAGCGGGCCATTTTGCCCGCAGAAAAACTGTGAGCGGGGATTTTTGCCTCCACTCCCGGTGGAATGGTTCTTGCGACTTTGGCACTATTTAGGCTCGGGGCCTTAGAGAACACGAACCTAAGTCCGGAGAAAATGGAGTCTCCAACCAGACGGGCTGAGAAAAAGAAAGGGGTGGATGACTTGATTTCTAAGGAATCCCCAACCCCCTAATGGGTTCGGAAAGTTGGGTACATGTGGGGAAGGTGAGAAATGACCCATCACCCCTACAATACCCGGTTCATTGGAACCGGCCTCCTTTACAGGTCTTAATATTATAAAATTCTTAAATATAACAACATTATCCATATTACACACAATAAAAATAAAGCATTGATATATTGAAAATCAAAACAATGTCCAAACAAAATAATTAAATGAACACCCATCCAAGGATGGAAACATGTCCTTACATCCCATGCCTAAATAGGACACCCACCGAAAGGTAGAAACATGCCCTTTACATCGGTTCTAAAGCATAAAAGCAATTTAAATTACATGGTATTTAACTAATGAGGTACCCACCAAGTGGAAACATACCTCTTACAACATTTGGAAATCTAAATAAATTAATAAAAGTAAATAATCATTCATCATAAATAAATCATTCATCAAAGATATTAACCATCAATAGAAAGTAAACATCCATCCATGATAAATTAAATAAACCTAGCATTGAACTTAAATAAATTAAAGCATATAAAATAAATTAAAGCATAATCAAATATAGAATTGAATAAGGCAAGTAAAAATCTAAATTATAGCTACTATTTCCATTTAGGGTTCTTTATTTTATGTGTTTAGGTTTTTGGAATTTGTGGAATTAGGCTACTGTGAGTTTTTAAAGGAATTAAAATAGATTAAAGTTTTATGTTTTAAAAGGTTGATAAAGTTCTTTGATTAACCAAATTAGTGTTTGAATGGTGAAATTATGAAACTAGAGTTTGGACACATTAAAATACTTTGATTTATGGTTTACGGTTATTCATTGAATTATGGTTTCAAGCTTACTGTGTAAAATTATAACATTTATGTTTATATGGTTTTTAAAGTTTTAAAGGATTAAGGTTTAGAAAAAATTAGAGTTTAAGGTTTTAAAGGGGTTAGAGTTCACTGTTTTGGTTTTTAGAGTTGAATTAGGGTTTTTGAATTTTAGAATTTAGGGTGTCGGGGAATGAATTAATTATTTAGGATTTGAAAATCAATTGATAATTTTATGAAGTTTTATGAAAATAAACAAAAATGATTTAAAGTTTATAAAAGCAAAAAGGAAGTTTTTAGGGCTTTTGGGAAGAAACAGGACTCAATTTAGGGTTTTGATAATTTGGAAATCAAATTAGGGTTTTGGGGTTTTGAAGGAACAAAACTAACAACTTTAAACTTTTTAGAAATCAAAGCAACGAATTAAGATTTTTAAAACTTAGAAAAAGTGAATTGAGGTTCTAAAATTTTTGAATTAAAAGAAAGAATGGGATGATTTAGCTACTGTGAAAAAATATAAGAAATTAAAAATTCAAACCTTCTTTCGTAGGTTACACCAATTATTGCTTCTTGGATGAACAAGGTCAAAGACAAGCTTTGCTGCCATTGAATTGCTTGAATTGTTTTTTTTTTTGCTCTCTCAAAAAATCGGATTGATTCACTGCCTTTCCTACTCATATTCGGTCTCAATTTGTCTCCCAAGTTTCTGTCCCAATTTCTCGATGATTTTTAAGTCGTTTTTGGTCTTATTTATAGAAGTTTTATATGACTAATTCTAGTTATTCACGACATCTATTATTCACTAAGAAAAGGAAACTTTAACCTAATTGCATTAGGTTTTGGAAAATTTAAGTCGAAAAAATTTCGTTGGTGAAAAAAAAACTGCTGTGGAAAAAATGCGCTGGCAAAAAAGCTGCCACAGCTAACTGCGGCAATGGGTGTGAAAACTGGCCTGCAGGCGGGCGAAGGCCATTTCGCCTGCAGAAAATTTCTACGGGCGAAATGGCCCACGGCCATGTCCTGCACGCTGGTTTTCGGCGACAATTTTTTCATCGCCGATTTTTATTTTTATTTTTATTTTTTTATTTTTATTTGTTTATTTTCATTTTTTATTAATAAAAATTAGATACTAAACCAAACATTATTTAATAAAGATAACAAAAATTATTTTGGACCAATTAAAATATATTGGACAACACAAAAATTATTTTGTACTATTTAAAATATATTGGACCGGACTAGGTCAAAAATTAAAGGTCTACAATCCCTTATAGACCCCATTTCAAGCTTGTTAAAGACTTATTGATCTCTCTTGATAGGTAGAGTCTATTTGTGGAGATTGTTTGAAAAAACATACAAATGAGATGTACAATATTTAAAATTCAATGAGACATTTGGGCAAGTAATATATATATGCCTATTTGAAGTGCAATTGCTCTTGCTCAAACAGAAATGATTTCCAAATTTAGTATGGTAACTAGGGTTATGATGTTATAGATGTGTTAATTTGAAAGACCAAGTCCTGAGGTATATTGACACTAATTTGACAAAGCTAACATTTGATTTCAAAATTAAAATTAAATTTCAAAAAAAAACATTTTCTTGTCACATGAGCCTTCAAGCTTAGGGAAGTACGTTACAGTGTCAAACCTTAAAGGACATATTGGGCAAGGTAGGTAAATGAAAGAATTGTTCGCAAGGTTATGAAATAGTTACCAACTAATGTGCTAAATCATAGTTTGAAATGGATATCTCTTGTATCTCTGACTATCCTGCTTGGGCCCCCACTACTTTTGTTTTCTATATCTTGAAGATGACATTATAGATGTCACATCTCCTGATGATCCAATGCAAGGCCTAAATGAACATCTCGAAGGTACCAACAAAAGTCCTATGGCCTATCACCTCAGTCCTGAGTTAGTACAATTACTATGAGTATCAGTCATGCATATCATGCATACATGCATAATGAGCATATCACACTGCATTTTTATTTTCTCGTGTTGACAAATCCTTGTCACAATTGATACTTTATGAAGCAAATAATGAGAAGCATACATAGCATCAAAGGGCATGAAAGGCCTATTTCTTGTGAAAGATCTAATCACTTTGCAAAAATGGAGACGCATGCTTGCTCAAAGAACGAGAGAAAACAAAAACATCAGTTGGAGCCTACATGAGAACAAAATCATTGGTTTGAGCTTATGTAGGATGCAAAACTTCTCGTTTTCAATTTTTGAGTTTATGCATGTATAAAACAATTTTAGACTCTCTTTCAATGGTTTGCCATATAGGGGGCAAGGGAGCATATGAGGGTTAAAAAATAGTCGAATTGTTTGCACCAAAATTCTTTAAAGAATCAAAAGAAAAGTCCATTAAAGAATGAAACAAGTGGCTAGAAGAAATTCAAAACTCCCAAATGAAAAAAGATACAAAAGACATGTGAGCGGGGATTTTCACCATCACTCCCGGTGTAATAGTTCTTACAACTTCGGCACTGTTAGGCTCAGGGCCTTAGAGAACACAGGCCTAAACCCGAAGAAAATGGAGTCGCTACCCGGACGGGCTGAAAAAAAAAAGAAAGGGGTGTATGACTTGATTCCTAAGGAATCCCCAACCCCCTAATGGGTTTAGAAAGTTGGGTACATGTAGGGAAGGTTAGAAATGGCCCAGCACCCCCACAACGCCCGATTCATTGGAACCGACCTCCTTTTCAGGTCTTAATATTATAAAATTTTTAAATATAATGATATTATCCATACTACATGCAATAATTAAAATAAAGCATCATTATATTAAAATCAAAGCAATGTTCAAACAAAACAAATAAATGGACACCCATCCGAGGATGGAAACGTGTCCTTATATCGTCCAATGTCTAAAGTCAATAACGAGAAAAGGTCCATTCCCAAAAATAAAGAATTAAGATGAAGATCCATTCTTGCGACTTCGGCACTATTTAGGCTCGAGGCCTTAGAGAACACGGGCCTAAGCCTGGAGAAAATGGAGTTGCCACCCGGACAGGCCAGGAAAAAGAAAGGGGTGGATAACTCGATTCCTAAGGAATCTCAAACCCCCTAATGGGTTCAAAAAGTTAGGTACGTGTGGGGAAGGTGAGAAACGGGCCAGCACCCCCACAATTCTTGGCTCATTGAAATCGGCCTCCTCAGCTAGTCTTAATATTATAAAATTCTTAAATATAACAATATTATCCATACTACATGCAACAATTAAAATAAAAGCATCATTGTATTAAAATCAAAGCAATGTTCAAACAAAATAAATAAATGTACACCCATCTGAGGATCGAAACATATCCTTACATCGTCCAATGTCTAAAACTAAATAGGACACCCAACAAAAGATGGAAACGTGTCTTTTACATCAATCCAAAAACTTTAAAATAAATTAAATTACATGATGCTCACAATATGAGGTACCTAAAACATGAAAACATACCTCTTACAATGTTTTGAAACCAAAGTAAATCAATAAAAGTAACCAACCATTCATCATAAATAAAATATTCATCCAGGATATGAAACATCAATGAAAATGAAATAATAAACATTCATCTAATAAGGCAGTAAGTATATGAATTTAAGGTTTATGCATCATTTAGTGTTTCTTGAATAAAATTAGGGTTTTATAGGTTTTATGTTTAACAATTAGGGTTTTGTATTTACTAGATTAGTCAACTCAGAAATATTTAATATAAAAGAAATAACATGGCTACTGGATGTTTGAATTAAAAGATTAGGTTTGAAATAAACTATGGTTTGAATCTAGAGAATGGATGTTTCGAATTTAGGATTTTGGAAAATAATATTAAAGTATAGGGTGTCACATCCACCTACCGCATTTATGCATAGTAGTCACGTACACAGTGAGAGAAGGGGAAAGGAGAAGATAATTCCTGACAACGGCCCCAGATAAGGCTATAGGACCACTGGGACCTAATTGAAGAAAAATGCAAAGTGTTAGGGAGGTGATTGTAATTTCAAAAAGTTTTGGGGAGGTGATATTAATTCTTAAAAGTTTTGGGGAGGTAAATGTAATTTCCAAAAGTCATACTGGATGTTCTTAATAGTGCACATAACAGATTCCAAAAATGGAAAATAGAAAAAAACCGGGTCACAACGACGCGTAACGGTTTTTCCAGAAAACGCACGGTTTGGAAGATATAGGGGATTTTGACTAGGGACATTTTGGTCATTATACATGAATCCGAAGTAGGAAATAAACACAAGAGTGAGTAGAGGACGTTAAGGGGGTAAATATGAAATGATCGTCAGTAGAAACGGTGCTCGGGCAACACCCGAGAAAAGAAAGGACCTAAAGGGAATTTTGTAAAAAGTCGAGGGCTTATTGGTAATTTTTCAAAATGACTTGGAAACCTAAAATAGACCTTAAAAATAGAAAGTAGAGGTCGAGAGGATCAAAACTATACGTAGTTTGCCTCGTGGAATTGTACGGGTTAAAAACTACGAACAAATAATCGCCAGAGGGTATTTTGGTCTTTTCACATCTTAGACCATAGAAATTTCAACACAAGATGGTGGAGGGGCCAAAATATAATTAAAAGAAAGTTTAAGGGCTTGGGTTTTAAATAAATAAAAGGAGGAGACAATTGGGCTAATGAAAATTAGCCATTTAAAAGTTATAATAAAGAAGAAAGAGAAAAGTGTGAACATTTGACTTTAAAACATTCATTCTTCCAAAAGTGACCATCATTTCCCTTATATATATATATCATGATATGAAGAACAAACTCTCTCTCTCCCACTTCCAAGTTTCAGCCACCATAGGAAAACATCAAAAGATTTCCAAGTTTTGTCAAGTTTGATTTTCAAGGTAAGTTTTAAGGTTTTCAAGTATGTAGAATTCAATTCTAGTATCAATTTTAGGTATTTATATAACTATTGGGAGATTAGAGATTAGGATTTTTGTGGTGGATTTGGTAAAATTTTAAGTAGTTATGATATTAATCAATTAAATGAAAGAATCAAGGTTTCTAAGGTTTAATAAGGTTAGATTAGGGTTTCGTTTGAAAAGAAATGGAGGATAGCTTATTATTCTAAATTGTTAAGGTTTATGTTTAAGGGTGTGTTCTTGAATTTCTTGAAGGAAAAACAAAGATTAAGGAAGGAGAAGGAGGAAAAGCAAAAGGGGAAGTAAAAGAATAAGGTTTGGTGCTTTACCATAAAAGAAATTCTATTTTTCTTACAAACTTTGGTTTATGGAAGTTTTGATATTGATGCTTAAATATATTGATTGAGTTTAAATTAAATATTTGAGTTATGTTCTTGATTTCTTATGGCAATTGGATTGTTTAAATTTAATTGAAACCAAATGTTTTGAGAAAATTTGGCAAGTTGATTTGGTAAGTTGTTTTGGACTTTAATTAGTTTGATTTGAGTTAAACATGCAAAAGTTGTCAAAGGGAAGTGTTTGAATCTTCACTTTACTATTAAAGAAGCCTTCATATTGATTTGCAAAAGAAAAATAAACTATCCTATGTATTTCATATGTTTGGGCCGAAATGGTCCCAAAATGACAGCTTTCTGGATCTTTTTGTGGCAATTGTTTGAGGTAGCTAATGAATGAATTTTTCAACGAAATTTTACATGAAATTATTCAACATATGAAATAAGTTTTCTGTAAAATTTCAGCCAAAAATAAGATCATTTACTTGGTCAAATGCATGACTGAAGTGGACTGAAATTTTGACCCCAGATTTTACTATTCATTTGGTCATGCCATTTTGCGTTGCTTATTTTTTTGGCCGCGACACTATTCATTTGGTCAATTTGTGATCTTTTGAGGAATGCTTTGAAATGTTTAATATGTTTATTGTGGATATTAAATATGGAAAAAAGGGTAATGGTTTGACTAAAGAATGTGGTGCGTGGCACAAATGGCAAAGTGCGATGAGAATTAAAATGATTTCTCAAATCATTGTAAAATGAAGTTTGAGACTTAAAGTGAATCATTTTAATCTTTATGCTCTACTGGATAGTGGGAGTGGTAGATAAGGGTATGGTGCACTATACTAACGCATGCAGTACTGCTCAATCTTGTGATATGATATTTTATTCAGTGGTGAGGCCACTGAAGCCAATGGGGAGGCTCATTGGTTATAACCAGGATGGTGAGGGCCATTCTTGTGATCTGATATCGGTGGTGAGGGCCACCTATGTTACAGTGGTGAGGGCCACTGCCTTATCACTATGGTTCCCTATATACCAGTAGAGCCTGAGCCAAAGTCACATTTTTCGTTAAACTATGTAATGCAAAATAAGTTTGAATTATGGTTTTACATTATTGGAAGCATATCACACTGAATGTACAATAATTTCTATTGGTTTAAGGTTGGTTAAATTATGATTTAATCATTTCCTTTTATTTCAAATACTTTCATATGTTACTTTTATTTTTATTGGTAAAGTACCCACTGAGCAACAACGCTCAGCTAGTTAAGTTTTCCTTGACTTGTAGGTTCAGAGCAGTAGCAAATTCTTGGAAAGCGACGACCAGACCCACAACATATCTCAGGGTAGATCTTTTAGTTTCCATTATGAGTTAGCTAGTTGTGGCATGTATATGTATATATATAAGTTTGAGAATTACTATGTTATACTGTATGTTAGTAGTATGTAATAATAATAAACCTCTACTTTATTTTGTATTAGAAGTGTGAACTCTTCTTGCAGGTTTGTAGTTGAGGGTATAAGGTGGATTCATTGGGAGTGTATTGAAATGGATTGTACTCACACTGGTTTGTGTAAAAAAAATGTTTTCAAAAATCAGAAAAACCAGTTTTGTCGACACTTGGGTCCCAAATTTCTAGGCAAAACTCTAGCAAAATTTCTGTAAAATTGAAACTAAAATTTGACAAAGTAAAATTGGTAGCAACATTAGGATAGTGTGGGGCCTCTACTCAGCTTACACATGGGCAAACTAGGCAAAAATTAGAGCAATAAAAAGAAAAAAGAAAACCTAAATGAAAACCCAAAATGGCAGCTTAAGTAATTACCTGAAGCAGCAACGGACTCCCAATCAGAAGCAAATGAAAGGATCTCTTGGTCATCAGACTGGGGGCCTCTCGATGAAGAAGTACCGGGATCCCTCATCCCTTGAAATCGAAAGTCTCAAAAATGTTGTTCGGATTGATGATATAAACTTTTAAAATGAGAAGGCTGCTGACCACTTGCAGCCAACTCTTCTTAAAGTTTCTTATTTTGTTTCTTCGAGCATCCGCTGTGAGCCAAGAAGGAAAAAGGTAAGAGCATACATAATCATGCATACATATAGCATAAATTACCAGTAAATAAGGAACGTACCAGGTAGTTCATATCAATGCATTGCGAATGAGATGGCATATCTGGCGGGCTAGAGCGAGCAGGTGAAGGGGCAGTAAAGGAAGGTCTAGCCTCATGATCAAATGAGCCAGCAACCTACAACAATCATTGAATAATCAAAGAAAGAAAAAGTTGCAAGGGAAAAGTGGTTAAAATGCAAAAAATTCCCTTGGAAGACCAAAACAAGGAAAGAAGAGCATGAATCAAGCAAGACATGGCCAAGCCAAATCAATCTTGGCCGTGTCACCTCAAATGAAATCTTGGCAAAACATGACATGGGTAGGAAACACTACCAAGCCACTGGCCATTTCTCACCGAAAGGGTAAAGTCAAGAAGGACCAAGTAAAGAAAGAAAAGAAACAGTAGATGACACTGGCAGGCAACACGGCCAAGCCACTGGCCGTGTCACATAACACGATAACAAGCTTGGCTGTGTCCCATCCTAAGCCAAGAACAAAGAAGAACCAAAGAAAAAACACAGAAGCTGACACACCCAGGAGACACGGCCAAGCCACTGGCCGTGTCACTCTCATCTTCAAAGAACAAAGAAGACCAGAGGAGAAATAGAAGACGACACACTCAAGTGACACGGCCATTTACCTAAGAAGTACTGACCCCGAGATGTGGAATAGACTCTCCTGCAGTGCAGTGATGTTCTTCTTCATCTCTACCCTCATTTTTGTCAGAAATCTCCCACACAGCAACAGGAGATACATCAAAGTTCAAGAGTCTTCTTTGAATGAAATAGGCGTAAAATGAACCGGTAAATGGAGAAATGACTCGGCATCATAACCATACCGGGCCGACCACCATGCATCCTCTGGCATTGACATAATATTTAAAGTATATTTTGGGATTTGCATCAAAAACCTCCTTTGCTCTGGACCGAGAAACCATTCATAAACTCTCTCCCCAAGAAACCAGCCACTAGACACTGGGCCAGCAATAATTCGGCGAGAATGTTGGAAAGATAGTGCAGCCCTCATCAAAGGAGACCAGTTTGCTCGCTCTTCTGGGCTCCACCAGGCCAAATTCACCTGCGAAATAATATAAGGTAAGTAAATTTTTACATAAAATTTAAAGCATAAAAATGTTATTTTACCTGGTCCCAGGTTAAGCGGCTCAACACATAACTGTAAGTATGCACATGATGAGAGCCGGGAACATCCACATAATCAGACAACCAAAAATTTAATCTCGAATACCCGACTCTCTCTCGAGAAATACCGGGTACCCTCATGAGGTTATGTTCATATGCCCATATCTACAACAATGATAGTAAAGATCAAATTCATGCAAGAAAGGAGTGGAAGTAACATTGGTGAAGGAAAAGAATACCTCGACAACTGCCATCAAGCTGACAAAAGACTTCTTGTTTCGGCAAAGCTTATCAAGATCATGGTAAAGCCACGCGAGACCAGCTTCACCCCAGCCAAAAGATGGTACAATTCTGAGATAAGAAAGGGCACTCAACACTGACAAGTGAATGGATGATTCAGTGCTGCCTAAGATGGTCGACCCAAGTAGATATAATAAAAATCCTCGAGGGTATTGTTCGGCCGTGTCTCTGCCAACCCGTCCTTCGTGGTTCATCCAATAACTACGAATTGGCTCGATTTTTATCTTAAAAGGCCCTTTATATGATGTTTCCATACCAATTAATTCCTGAATTTCTTCAAAAGTTAAAATATCGTTGGTCAGGGAAACCGGAGCACCATCATATCGAAGGCCAGTAATGGCAGTAAAATTGACCGAGCCAATTGTCATTTCCCCAATGGGCAAGTGAAAAGTGTGGGTTGTATCCAACCATCACTCTGCAAGCGCTTGGACTACGCTCCGATCTATCTGATATTCCTCGGATGGCAATTGTAAGATGAACTGCTCAAAGCCGCAATCTCGGATAATCCGCCTTACCCGAGAAGGCACTACATCGTACCATTGTCGGGCTTTGTAAATACACCATCTAGCCCGAACAATGCAACGATCATGCTAACATAGACTCAGGTAAGTTAATACCAGTTAAGCACATATTATTCTATCTACTTAAATTAATTTATTTTTTTCACAATAACAAATAAAAATAAAAAATATATAAAATATATAAAAAAAATATATAATAATAAAAAAAGGGCAAAACAAAAAGACAAAAAAATCAAGAGAAATAAAAAAGAAAAAAATAATTACCTCGCTCTTTGGATTGGAACTATGATGGAGCGGCATCCCTGCTAGTATATCTAATTTCCCATCTTCATGATGCCGAATAAACTCCAATAACTCAGCATTAGAATGAGTCCCTGACCTCGAAGTATGCATTGTTTTTGAAAAATATGTGCCAAAATTGAAAGAAATTTGAGAGAATTATGAAATTGAAATCGTTTTGTGAAGTAAAATGAAGTAATGGTGACTTTTTATAGAGAAACGGCAAGCAAAAAAATAAAATTCAAAACTATTCATAAATAGTAAATTTTACTATTCATGAATAGTAACCTTTACCATTGACGAATAGTAAATTTTACTATTTATAAATAGTATTACTATTGATAAATAGTAAATATTACTATTTATGTATAGTATTACTATTGATGAACAGTACATTTTACTATTTATGAATAGTATTACTATTGATAAATAGTGAAAGTACTATTTCTAATAGTAAATACTATTTGATACTATTTGTAAATAGTAGATTTACTATTTATGAATAGTAAATAGTGCATGAACAGTGATTACATAGTAAATAAATAGTAAATTCATTTATTTATTTTAATCATTCAAATAATTGCAGGTATATAAATATTCTTACACCCAGGGGGCAATAAGATAACAAATGAATAAAAATTAGCCAAACTTTTTGAAATAAAAATTATTAGCTCGAGTCCAGAACCCAAATTTTCCTTAGGTCCAGAACCTAGAATCTTCCTTGAGTCCAGAACTCGAACCGGGTCCAAAACCCAAATTTTCCTTAGGTCTAGAACCTAGAATTTATTTCTAATTCCAAAACTTAGCTCAGGTCCAGAACCCAAATTTTTCTTAGGTTTAAAACCAAGAATTATCCTTGAGTCCAGAACTGGAACCAGGTCCAGAATCCAAATTTTCCTTAGGTCCAGAAACTAGAATCTTCCTTGAGTCGAGAACTCGAATCGGGCCCATAACCCAAATTTTTCTTAGGTCTAGAACCTAGAATTATCCTTGAGTCCAGAACTCGAACCAGGTCTAGAACCTAAATTTTCCATAGGTGCAGAACCTAGAATCTTCCTTGAGTCCAGAATCCAAATTTTCCTGAGGTTCAGAACCTAGAATTATCCTTGAGTCCAGAACTCGAACCGGGTCCAGAACCTAAATTTTCCTTAGGTCCAGAACCTATAATTATCCTTGAGTCCAGAACTCGAACCGAGTCCAGAACCCAAATTTTCCTTAGGTTCAGAACCTAGAATTATTCCTAAGTCTAGAACTTAGCTCAAGTCTAGAACCCAAATTTTACTTAGGTCCAAAACCTTGAATATCTTTTTAGTCCAGAACTTAGCTCGGGTCCAGAACACAATTTAACCATTAGGTCCAGAACCTAGAATTATTTCTAAGTCCAGAACTTAGTTCAGGTCCAGAACCCAAATTTTTCTTTGGTCCAGAACCTAGAATTATCCTTGAGTCCAGAACTCGAACCGGGTTCATAACCCAAAAACTCCACCATCTCAAAAATTAAGTCTTGTTGATTTTCACTCTCTTTCACTAAAGTTTCAGATCATTCAAGCAGGGGGCAAACTGTAGACCCTTAATTTTTACCCAGTCCGGTCCAATATATTTTATTTAGTCTAAAATAATTTTTGTATTGTCTAATATATTTTAATTGGTCCAAAAATAATTTTTGTTATCTTAATTAAATAATTTTTGCTTTATTATCTAATTTTTTTTAATAAAAATAAAAATAAACAAATAAAAAAAATAAAAATAAAAAAAATCGGTGACGGAAAAATCGGAGATGAAAAAATTGTCACCGAAAACCACCAGCACGGGCTTGGCTGTGGGCCATTTTGCCCGCAGGACCATTTCGCCCGCAGGAATTTCCTGTGGACGAAATGGCCTGTTGCGTTCGAATAAAGTATACTACAAGCGGCACTCGCAAGTATACGAGGTAGCTGTAGTAAAGGTGATCGCCCCAAGGTCGTTTCCCTAAGAAGGTGTGGTTTGTAATAGCTTGATTAAAGCAATTAAATTAAAAGCGAGAGTTTGTTGTTTGGAATGCTAAAGAACAATTTAAACCTAAAATTAACGTACGTAGGGTTTGATGTGTGTGATGGGTGCACAAGATCAATTCAGTTCTTGGGAAAGTGCCTAGGGTTATAGGTCCATTCAATCAAAGCTCAATTCTCAATTATCCATTAACATAGCCTTGTAATTAATTTGTTCCTTAAGGTTAATTAGTCAATTACCAATTCATTAGTTATCACATTCATGAAATAGCAATCACCAATTATTTTACATTTGCAAATTAATGAAATCCTAGAACTTATATTTCTAATTCATTCATAGGGTGGTCGATTATATAGTTCCGATATCGGAATTCACCTCTCGATCCATCATCCAATATTCAAAGATTAATAGGTAGCTAATCTATCAACCTAGCATTTAATACAATACATTCAACCAATAAACAAGGAACATCAATGTAAATATCAAATCAAAACATTCAATCAAATATACTACAAACCCTAAGCATGGGTTTTTAGTTCAACATCATCAATTTAAAACATTCATTCAACTCAATATAAATCAAATACAAATTGTTCATTGCAATATCAATCTTTTAATAAAACAAAAACAATAAGAATGAATTAAAAGAGAGAATAGAAAAACCCCTTGTAGATGCCAAGAGTAGGATTACTAGTCTTCCTCCTAGCTCCACTTTGATGGTTGATTCCCCTTTTGCAATATGGAATGGAGCTTTCTCAAGTCACCAACCCTTAATTGATTGTGCCTTTGGAAGATGGAATGGAGCTTTCTCAAGTCACCAATCCTTTCAATGATGCTTCAACCCTTAAGAGCTTGTTAACCCAATTTAATCCCAAAGAATCTCAAAGATCTTCAATGGAAGATGGAGAAGATGAAGATGGAGGATGAAGATGAGGGACAAGAAGAGTGTCACTCTCTCCTTATCCCAAATTATGTTTGCCCCCTCTTCTCTTTTCTTTTCTTTCTTTCAAAACCCTAGTCGTTCTCTTCCACTTTTTCTCTGTCGCGCGAAAGAACTTAAATATATATTAAGAGTGACATGGCCAAGCTTGATTTGGCTTGGCCCTGTCTCTCATTTTTCTTTAGGACACGGCCAAGCAAGCTTGGCCGTGTCCTTCAATGGCTTCTTCTTTGTTTCTTTCTTTTCTTTGTTCTTTTGGTGAGACACGGCAAGTGGCTTGGCCATGTCTCATAACCGTGTTCACTTCTGGACTTGATTTCTTGAGGGACACGGCCAAGACATGTGGAGCTTGGCCTTGTCACTTATTTTTCTTCAATTACTTCACTTTTGATGAGAGACACGGCCAAGACATGTTTAGCTTGGCCTTGTCACTTAATTTTCTTCAATTTCTTCACTTTTGATGAGAGACACATCCAAGACATGTCTAGCTTGGCCATGTCACATAATTTTCTTTGGTTTCTTCTTCTTTTGATGAGGGACATGACCAAGACAATGAGACATGGCCAAGCTTCAAGTGACATGGCCATGTCAATCAGACACACTCACAGACATGGCCATGTCTGTGAGTGTGTCAAGCACTGCCTCTGTTTTAGGATGAAACACGGCCAAGACCTCTATTTTAGGATGAAACACGGCCAAGACATTGAGACATGGCCAAGCTTCAAGTGACATGGCCATGTCGATCAGACACACTCACAGACATGGCCATGTCTGTGAGTGTGTCAAGCACTGCCTCTATTTTATTTCTTTCTTGGTTTCTTTTCCTTGGGTGAGACACGGCCAGTGGCTTGGCCGTGTCTCTTGGGTGTGTCAGCTACTGTCTTGGAATTCTTTCGAGGGACATGGCCAAGCTTGCTTTGGCTTGGCCATGTCTTGCTTGATTCATGCTCTTTCTTCATTTTTCTTGATCTTTTTGATCATCCACGGGAGTTTTTGCACTTAAACCTAAAACAAACAATTTAAACAAACTTAAAACAAAAATCAATCAAAACATTAACTAAAACACACATAAAATCATACTAAAAACAAATACAAAAATTATTTAAACAACTACCCCACACTTAACTCCTTGCTTGTCCCCAAGCAAGGCTAAAATCAAACACACTAACAAGATAAATTTTGTTAAGTTCAAGAGTTATAAATATGTATCAAGACTTCCTTATCCCTAAATCCGCAATCAATATCGAATCAAACAAAATTGATGCCCATGCAATTAAATGGTTTTCCATGCATACCCTATGTTATCGCTCCCTCACCAACTCTTACAAGTGTTTGATCATGGTGGTGTTTACACTCATAACAATCAATGAAAGATTATTACCATAGGCTTGCTTATCAATCAAATTTCCACCACAAAATAACAATCAAGCATCAATCAAAAGGTCTTTATTGGGTTGTAATGGGGCTATGGTAAAGGCATGGCATTTAGGAAATGTGAGCTTAATCATTAAGTTCAAGAGCACTTTAAGAATGAAGTTCCCGATCATATACATAACCCAACAATCCCAAAACACCTTCCTCTCATCTATCCCTTGACATTAAAGAGCTTTTCAAGGGAACTCACTTATTAAATCTTGCAATGATACATTCCAACCCTTTCAACAAGAACAACCATTATTCTTATTATTATTATATATTTTTTTTTTCTTTTTTTTTATTTTGCTTTGCAATCTTAAACCTACTAAATTTAACCCCACACTTAATTCAACACAACACTCAGTTATAAATGCTCTTAAAATGCTCTTGACCTAATGAAAGGGTAAGAGTTAAACAACAAGGTTCAAGCTAATGTTGTTATGAAAAAGAAAGAAAAGGAAAATGAAATAGGCTCAAAATTGACTAACTAAGGTTAAAAATAGGGTTGGTCTTTTTACGCTAAAGTGGGTTCACCTAATTGCCTTAATCATCTTGATGCCTAATTGAAAATATTTATGTAGTCTTAAAAAGCATTTCAAAGCAAGTTCTAGTAATTCATCAATCACAGATGTTCACCCACAACAAGAATGATAAGTTGATGGCTCAATTCCTCACTAGGTTAATGGCAATGCAAGGAAAAAAAAAACTAATAAAATTGACAATAAGCACCAATTCTACTCAATTCTCCAATTCATGCTTCAAAAATTCAAAGGTCATCAATCAACAATTTTATAACAATTGAACTTTCCAAAATTCATTTATTCAAAGAAAAATATTAAAAAAATTAACTAAAACTTAAATAAAAACAAATTAAAGGTAAAAACACAAAAACACAAAATGCAATTAAAAGTAAAAACATAAAACACCAAATGCACCCCACACTTAAAAATTCACATTGTCCTCAATGTGAGCATGCATACTACAGAGAGAGTTTAGATGATACCTGATTTCCATCGTTCCCATATACGATGTGTGGGGCTCCTTCCACCCAAAATGCAATTGGAGCCCATGACTGAGAGGATGAACACCATGCAACTTTGAAAAGTGCCTAATGTATTGAAAAGCCTAGGTAGCATTCTTAGGGGAGCAATTGTCCAAAAAGAACATGTGAGGGTTGTCTTAGCTTTATTTTTTAATGCTATAGGGACGTAGTAAGAACCTTTTTCAGTTTGCAACATGGTTTTATATGGTTTTTGCTCGTTCTCACCACTAAGAGTGGGAGAGATGATAATTTGTTGCATACTGTATTCCCCAACCAAAATATCTTTCAAAATTCCTGGGGTCTGTTTAAGATCAACCAAGTTTGGTTGAATGTGTTCTACATTCTCTTTAGCAATTTGAAGTTCTCCCTCAACAATCTCATTATTCACTAGTAAATTGCTCTCATCAATTTCTAATTTGGAAGAATTAGGCTCTACTTTTATGGTCATGGCCACCTCAAGCTTATCTACACTATCTTCACTATAGGTCATGTCATGGAGTTCAGAAAGTTGCATACCTTGTTTCTCTGCAATTAGCTTACTTGGGAATGGGATTGTGGCATACAAGAATTTGGAGGTTCATGCAATTTTGTCGAAGTTGATGCTTTCAAATTCTCCTCCTCCTTTGCTTGAATTAACTCCTCTATGTTTGATTGCTTTTCCTCGCCATCTTCTTCTTTGTTAGTTCCTGCATCAAAGGAATCACAAAAATCATTATATATCGCCTGTTCATTGTTAAAATTTGTGATTACCTCTATTTGCTCCAATTGGCTAGGAAATTCCTCCTCTTAGTGTGCTTGGAGTTGATGTGCCAGTTGCCCAAGTTGTATTTCCACCCTCTTCAATGATTCCTCCAAAGAATCAAACCTCTCATTGATTTCTTCCTGATTTTCTATTCTAATTTGATGGTAAGCATTCAAATCATCTTCCACTGTGGATTTCTCAAATTGATCTTGGTTCTGTGTGCTAATTTGAATGAAGGTATTCAAACTATCTTCCAAAGTGGGTTCCTTAAGTTTACTTTGATTTTGCGCGCTAATTTGAATGGAGGCAGTCAAACTATCTTCTATTGTGGGTGGCTTAAGGTACTCTTGATTTGAATATTGTTCTTGAAAGTAAGAACTTTTTTGGTAAGGTCGAAAAAAATTTGGAGGTGGAATGTGCTGCTGATTTTCCCAAGAAAAATTTGGGTGGCTTCCCCATCTTGAATTATAGGGTCTGGGGCATGGGTCATTTCCACCCATTTGCTGGAAACTTTCATAGGCATATTCTTCCTCTTGCCTCTCTTGATATTGTCCATAACCAAATGAACACATGTTTACGCTATGTCCTGCAATGCCACATGCCGAACATACTTCACGAGTAGGCATAGGTGTTTGTCCTCTTGCATTTAGCATCTTAAGTTGGTTCGTTAATTCTGCTAACTGCCATGCCATGTCAGAGTTAGGGTTATCATCGTAAACCCCTGTGTACCTTGAAAATTGCATATTTACACAAGGCACTTAGCAACTTAAAAACAATTAAATTGAAAGAAAATAAAACTAAACAAACAAACAATTCACAGAAAATAAACAAACAATTAAATTGAAAATAAAAATCAAACTACTACTATTGCGACAACCTTCCCCGGCAACGGCGCCAAAAACTTGTTGCGCTCGAATTAAGTATACTACAAGCGGCACTCGCAAGTATACGAGGTAGCTGTAGCAAAGGTGATCGCCCCAAGGTTGTTTACCTAAGAAGGTGTGGTTCGTAATAGCTTAATTAAAGAAATTAAATTAAAAGCGAGAGTTTGTTGTTTGGAATGCTAAAGAACAATTTAAACCTAAAATTAACGTACGTGGGGTTTGATGTGTGTGATGGGTGCACAAGATCAATTCAGTTCTTGGGAAAGTGCCTAGGGTTATAGGTCCATTCAATCAAAGCTCAATTCTCAATTATCCATTAACATAGCCTTGTAATTAATTTGTTCCTTAAGGTTAATTAGTCAATTACCAATTCATTAGTTATCACATTCATGAAATAGCAATCACCAATTATTTTACATTTTCAAATTAATGAAATCCTAGAACTTATATTTCTAATTGATTCATAGGGTGGTCGATTATATAGTTCTGATATCGGAATTCACCTCTCGGTCCATCATCCAATATTCTAAGATTAATAGGTAGCTAATCTATCAACCTAGAATTTAATACAATACATTCAACCAATCAACAAGGAACATCAATGTAAATATCAAATCAAAACATTCAATCAAATATACTACAAACCCTAAGCATGGGTTTTTAGTTCAACATCATCAATTTAAAACATTCATTCAACTCAATATAAATCAAATACAAATTGTTCATTGCAATATCAATCTTTTAATAAAACAAAAACAATAAGAATGAATTAAAAGAGAGAATAGAAAAACCCCTTGTAGATGCCAAGAGTAGGATTACTAGTCTTCCTCCTAGCTCCACTTTGATGGTTGATTCCCCTTTTGCAATATGGAATGGAGCTTTCTCAAGTCACCAACCCTTAATTGATTGTGCCTTTGGAAGATGGAATGGAGCTTTCTCAAGTCACCAATCCTTTCAATGATGCTTCAACCCTTAAGAGCTTGTTAACCCAATTTAATCCCAAAGAACCTCAAAGATCTTCAATGGAAGATGGAGAAGATGAAGATGGAGGATGAAGATGAGGGACAAGAAGAGTGTCACTCTCTCCTTATCCCAAATTATGTTTGCCCCCTCTTCTCTTTTCTTTTCTTTCTTTCAAAACCCTAGTCGTTCTCTTCCACTTTTTCTCTGTCCCACGAAAGAACTTAAATATATATTAAGAGTGACATGGCCAAGCTTGATTTGGCTTGGCCGTGTCTCTCATTTTTCTTTAGGACACGGCCAAGCTTGCTGGCCGTGTCCTTCAATGGCTTCATATTTGTTTCTTTCTTTTCTTTGTTCTTTTGGTGAGACACGGCCAGTGGCTTGGCCATGTCTCATAACCGTGTTCACTTCTAGACTTGATTTCTTGAGGGACATGGCCAAGACATGTGGAGCTTGGCCTTGTCACTTGTTTTTTTTCAATTTCTTCACTTTTGATGAGAGACACGGCCAAGACATGTTTAGCTTGGCCTTGTCACTTAATTTTCTTCAATTTCTTCACTTTTGATGAGAGACACATCTAAGACATTTCTAGCTTGGCCATGTCACATAATTTTCTTTGGTTTCTTCTTCTTTTGATGAGGGACACGACCAAGACAATGAGACATGGCCAAGCTTCAAGTGACATGGCCATGTCGATCAGACACACTCACAGACATGGCCATGTCTGTGAGTGTGTCAAGCACTGCCTCTATTTTTTGGATGAAACACGGCCAAGACCTCTATTTTAGGATGAAACACGGCCAAGACATTGAGACATGGCCAAGCTTCAAGTGACATGGCCATGTCGATCAGACACACTCACAGACATGGCCATGTCTGTGAGTGTGTCAAGCACTGCCTCTATTTTATTTCTTTCTTGGTTTCTTTTCCTTGGGTGAGACACGGCCAGTGGCTTGGCCGTGTCTCTTGGGTGTGTCAGCTACTGTCTTGGAATTCTTTCGAGGGACATGGCCAAGCTTGCTTTGGCTTGGCCATGTCTTGCTTGATTCATGCTCTTTCTTCATTTTTCTTGATTGTTTTGATCATCCAAGGGAGTTTTTGCACTTAAACCTAAAACAAACAATTTAAACAAACTTAAAACAAAAATCAATCAAAACATTAACTAAAACACACATAAAATCATACTAAAAACAAATACAAAAATTATTTAAACAACTACTCCACACTTAACTCCTTGCTTGTCCCCAAGCAAGGCTAAAATCAAACACACTAACAAGATAAATTTTGTTAAGTTCAAGAGTTATAAATATGTATCAAGACTTCCTTATCCCTAAATTCGCAATCAATATCGAATCAAACAAAATTGACGCCCATGCAATTAAATGGTTTTCCATGCATACCCTATGTTATCGCTCCCTCACCAACTCTTACAAGTGTTTGATCATGGTGGTATTTACACTCATAACAATCAATGAAAGATTATTACCATAGGCTTGCTTATCAATCAAATTTCCACCACAAAATAACAATCAAGCATCAATCAAAAGGTCTTTATTGGGTTGTAATGGGGCTAAGGTAAAGGCATGGCATTTAGGAAATGTGAGCTTAATCATTAAGTTCAAGAGCACTTTAAGAATGAAGTACCCGATCATATACATAACCCAACAATCCCAAAACACCTTCCTCTCATCTACCCCTTGACATTAAAGAGCTTTTCAAGGGAACTCACTTATTAAATCTTGCAATGATACATTCCAACCCTTTCAACAAGAACAACCATTATTCTTATTATTATTATATATTTTTTTTCTTTTTCTTTTTTTTTTATTTTGCTTTGCAATCTTAAACCTACTAAATTTAACCCCCACACTTAATTCAACACAACACTCAGTTATAAATGCTCTTAAAATGCTCTTGACCTAATGAAAGGGTAAGAGTTAAACAACAAGGTTCAAGCTAATGTTGTTATGAAAAAGAAAGAAAAGGAAAATGAAATAGGCTCAAAATTGGCTAACTAAGGTTAAAAATAGGGTTGGTCTTTTTACGCCAAAGTGGGTTCACCTAATTGCCATAATCATCTTGATGCCTAATTGAAAATATTTATGTAGTCTTAAAAAGCATTTCAAAGCAAGTTCTAGTAATTTATCAATCACAGATGTTCACCCACAACAAGAATGATAAGTTCATGGCTCAATTCCTCACTAGGTTAATGGCAATGCAAGGAAAAAAAACCAATAAAATTGACAATAAGCACCAATTCTACTCAATTCTCCAATTCCTGCTTCAAAAATTCAAAGGTCATCAATCAATAATTTTATAACAATTGAACTTTCCAAAATTCATTTATTCAAAGAAAAATATTAAAAAAATTAACTAAAACTTAAATAAAAACAAATTAAAGGTAAAAACACAAAAACACAAAATGCAATTAAAAGTAAAAACATAAAACACCAAATGCACCCCACACTTAAAAATTCACATTGTCCTCAATGTGAGCATGCATACTACAGAGAGAGTTTAGATGATACCTGATTTCCATCGTTCCCATATACGATGTGTGGGGCTCCTTCCACCCAAAATGCAATTGGAGCCCATGACTGAGAGGATGAACACCATGCAACTTTGAAAAGTGCCTAATGTATTGAAAAGCCTAGGTAGCATTCTTAGGGGAGCAATTGTCCAAAAAGAACATGTGAGGGTTGTCTTAGCTTTATTTTTTAATGCTATAGGGACGTAGTAAGAACCTTTTTCAGTTTGCAACATGGTTTTATATGGTTTTTGCTCGTTCTCACCACTAAGAGTGGGAGAGATGATAATTTGTTGCATACTGTATTCCCCAACCAAAATATCTTTCAAAATTCCTGGGGTCTGTTTAAGATCAACCAAGTTTGGTTGAATGTGTTCTACATTCTCTTTAGCAATTTGAAGTTCTCCCTCAACAATCTCATTATTCACTAGTAAATGGCTCTCATCAATTTCTAATTTGGAAGAATTAGGCTCTACTTTTATGGTCATGGCCACCTCAAGCTTATCTACACTATCTTCACTATAGGTCATGTCATGGAGTTCAGAAAGTTGCATACCTTGTTTCTCTACAATTAGCTTACTTGGGAATGGGATTGTGGCATACAAGGATTTGGAGGTTCATGCAATTTTGTCGAAGTCGATGCTTTCAAATTCTCCTCCTCCTTTGCTTGAATTAACTCCTCTATGTTTGATTGCTTTTCCTCGCCATCTTCTTCTTTGTTAGTTCTTGCATCAAAGGAATCACAAAAATCATTATATATCACCTGTTCATTGTTAAAATTTGTGATTACCTCTATTTGCTCCAATTGGCTAGGAAATTCCTCCTCTTGGTGTGCTTGGAGTTGATGTGCCAGTTGCCCAAGTTGTATTTCCACCCTCTTCAATGATTCCTCCAAAGAATCAAACCTCTCATTGATTTCTTCCTGATTTTCTATTCTAATTTGATGGTAAGCATTCAAATCATCTTCCACTGTGAATTTCTCAAATTGATCTTGGTTCTGTGTGCTAATTTGAATGAAGGTATTCAAACTATCTTCCAAAGTGGGTTCCTTAAGTTTACTTTGATTTTGCGCGCTAATTTGAATGAAGGCAGTCAAACTATCTTCTAATGTGGGTGGCTTAAGGTACTCTTGATTTGAATATTGTTCTTGAAAGTAAGAACTTCTTTGGTAAGGTCGAAAAAAATTTGGAGGTGGAATGTGCTGCTGATTTTCCAAAGAAAAATTTGGGTGGCTTCCCCATCTTGAATTACAGGGTCTGGGGCATGGGTCATTTCCACCCATTTGCTGGAAACTTTCATAGGCATATTCTTCCTCTTGCCTCTCTTGATATTGTCCATAACCAAATGAACACATGTTTGCGCTATGTCCTGCAATGCCACATGCCGAACATACTTCACGAGTAGGCATAGGTGTTTGTCCTCTTGCATTTAGCATCTTAAGTTGGTTCGTTAATTCTGCTAACTGCCATGCCATGTCAGAGTTAGGGTTATCATCGTAAACCCCTGCGTACCTTGAAAATTGCATATTTACACAAGGCACTTAGAAACTTAAAAACAATTAAATTGAAAGAAAATAAAACTAAACAAACAAACAATTCACAGAAAATAAACAAACAATTAAATTGAAAATAAAAATCAAACTACTACTATTGCGACAACCTTCCCTGGCAACGGCGCCAAAAACTTGTTGCGCTCGAATTAAGTATACTACAAGCGGCACTCGCAAGTATACGAGGTAGCTGTAGCAAAGGTGATCGCCCCAAGGTTGTTTACCTAAGAAGGTGTGGTTTGTAATAGCTTAATTAAAGCAATTAAATTAAAAGCGAGAGTTTGTTGTTTGGAATGCTAAAGAACAATTTAAACCTAAAATTAACGTACGTAGGGTTTGATGTGTGTGATGGGTGCACAAGATCAATTCAGTTCTTGGGAAAGTGCCTAGGGTTATAGGTCCATTCAATCAAAGCTCAATTCTCAATTATCCATTAACATAGCCTTGTAATTAATTTGTTCCTTAAGGTTAATTAGTCAATTGCCAATTCATTAGTTCTCACATTCATGAAATAGCAATCACCAATTATTTTACATTTGCAAATTAATGAAACCCTAGAACTTATATTTCTAATTCATTCATAGGGTGGTCAATTATATAGTTTTGATATAGGATTTCACCTCTCGGTCCATCATCCAATATTGAAAGATTAATAGGTAGCTAATCTATCAACCTAGCATTTAATACAATACAATCAACCAATCAAAAAGGAACATCAATGTAAATATCAAATCAAAACATTTAATCAAATATACTACAAACCCTAAGCATGGGTTTTTAGTTCAACATCATCAATTTAAAACATTCATTCAACTCAATATAAATCAAATACAAATTGTTCATTGCAATATCAATCTTTTAATAAAACAAAAACAATAAGAATGAATTAAAAGAGAGAATAGAAAAACCCCTTGTACATGCCAAGAGTAGGATTACTAGTCTTCCTCCTAGCTCCACTTTGATGTTTGATGAAGAACTCAAGCACTCTTCAATGGTTGATTCCCCTTTTGCAATATGGAATGGAGCTTTCTCAAGTCACCAACCCTTAATTGATTGTGCCTTTGGAAGATGGAATGGAGCTTTCTCAAGTCACCAATCCTTTCATTGATGCTTCAGCCATCAAGAGCTTGTTAACCCAATTTAATCCCAAAGAACCTCAAAGATCTTCAATGGAAGATGGAGAAGATGAAGATGGAGGATGAAGATGAGGGACAAGGAGAGTGTCACTCTCTCCTTATCCCAAATTATGTTTGCCCCCTCTTCTCTTTTCTTTTCTTTTCTTTCATTCAAAACCCTAGCCGTTCTCTTCCACTTTTTCTTTGTCGCGCGAAAGAACTTAAATAGATATTAAGAGTGACATGGCCAAGCTTGATTTGGCTTGGCCATGTCTCTCATTTTTCTTTAGGACATGGCCAAGCTTGCTGTCAGTGTCCTTCACTGGCTTCTTCTTTGTTTCTTTCTTTTCTTTGTTCTTTTGGTGAGACACGGCCAGTGGCTTGGCCGTGTCTCATAACCGTGTTAACTTCTGGACTTGATTTCTTGAGGGACACGGCCAAGACATGTGGAGCTTGGCCGTGTCACTTGTTTTTCTTCAATTTCTTCACTTTTGATGAGAGACACGGCCAAGACATGTTTAGCTTGGCCGTGTCACTTAATTTTCTTCAATTTCTTCACTTTTGATGAGTGACACCACCAAAACATGTATAGCTTGGCTGTGTCACATAATTTTCTTTGGTTTCTTCTTCTTTTAATGAGGGACACGGCCAAGACAATGAGACATGGCCAAGCTTCAAGTGACATGGCCATGTCGATCAGACACACTCACAGACATGGCCATGTCTGTGAGTGTGTCAAGCACTACCTCTATTTTAGGATGAAACACGGCCAAGACCTCTATTTTAGGATGAAACACGACCAAGACATTGAGACATGGCCAAGCTTCAAGTGACATGGCCATGTCGATCAGACACACTCACAGACATGGCCATGTCTTTGAGTGTGTCAAGCACTGCCTCTATTTTATTTCTTTCTTGGTTTCTTTTCGTTGGGTGAGACACGGCCAGTGGCTTGGCCGTGTCTCTTGGGCGTGTCAGCTACTATCTTGGAATTCTTTCGAAGGACATGGCCAAACTTGCTTTGGCTTGGCCATGTCTTGCTTGATTCATGCTCTTTCTTCATTTTTCTTGATTGTTTTGATCATCCAAGGGAGTTTTTGCCCTTAAACCTAAGACAAACAATTTAAACAAACTTAAAACAAAATTCAATCAAAACATTAACTAAAACACACATAAAATCATACTAAAAACAAGTACAAAAATGATCTAAACATGGCCCGCGGGACTATTCCCGGCCAGGGCAATTTTTCCGCAGCAGTTTTTTTTCGCCAGTGAAATTTTTCGACGCAAATTTTCCGAAACCTAATACAATTAGGTTTCGGTTTCCTTTTCTTATTAAATATTGTATGCCGTGAGTAACTAGGAAAAAACGATAAAAAAATTCTATAAATAACAACACAAAAAGGGAGGAAAGGTAATCGAAAATTAGGAGGAAAATTGGGTAGAATTGCAAATCGAATCTGTGAAGGAAAGGAAGCAAATCAATTTGACTTTTGAGAGCAACAATCAAAGCATTAAAAAATGATCAAAGGCAGCAACTGCCTTTGTTTTTATTCATCCAAGAAGAATTATTTTTGGAGGAATCAACAAAAGGAGGTATGTATTAAATTCTTTTTGTTTTATTTTTCACAGTAGCATAAACTATGAAATTATGTTTTTTAAATCAAAAACCTTGGAACTTTAATCTAGTTTTTCTAAAGTTAAAAACATTAATCCATTTCTTTATTTTCCAAAAAGGCTTAAAATTGTTATTTTTTACTTCTTCAAAATCTTAAAACCCTAATTGAACATGTTTTTCAACAAAACCAAAATTTGATTCTGTTTCTTTCAAAACATTAAACTTGGTTCTATTCCTTTCAACAAACCTTAACAAATATCTTTTCTATTTATGCACACTTTAATTCATTTGGTTTACTTTCATAAAACCTCATAAAAGTATCAAATTGATTTTCAAATCCCAAAAGCTTCATGCATCACCGAAACCCTAATTTTAAAAATACTAAACCCAAATTCAACTTCCAAACCTAAAATAGTAAACTCTAACCCCTTTAAAACCTTAAACCCTAAATTTTTCTAAACTTTAATCCTTTAGAACTTTAAAAACCATAAAACCACAAATATTTTAAATTTACACAATAAACTTGAAACCATCATTTAAAACCACAAATCAAAAGTATTTTAAAGTGTCCAAAACCCTAGTTTCATGATTTCACCATTCAAACCTTAATTTGTTTAATCAAAGAGTCTTACCAACCTTTTAAAACATAAAATCTTAATCTATTTTAAATCCTTAAAAAAAGTCACAGTAGCTTAATTCTATGTATTCCAAAACCCTAACAAATGAAATAAAGAACCCTAAATGGAAACAGTAGCTATAATTTGGATTTTTATTTACCTTATTCAATTCCATATTTGATTATGCTTTGATTTATTTTACATGCTTTAATTTATTTAAGTTCAATGCTTGGCTCATTAAATTTATCATAGATGGATGTTTACTTTCTATTTAATATCTTTGATGAATGATTTATTTACGATGAATGATTATTTACTTTTATCAATTTATTTAGGTTTCTAAATGTTGTAAGAGGTATGTTTCCACTTGGTGGGTACCTTATTAGTTAAATTCATGTAATTTAAATTGCTTTTTTATTTTAGAACCAATGTAAAGGGCATGTTTCTACCTTTTGGTGAGTGTCCTATTTAGGCATGTGATGTAAGGACATGTTTCCATCTTCGGATGGGTGTCCATTTATTTGTTTTGCTTGGACCTTGCTTTGATTTTGATATATTGATGCTTTCTTTTAATTATTGTGTGTAATATGGATAATGTTGTTATATTTAAGAATTTTATAATATTAAGACCTGTAACGGAGGCCGGTTCCAATAAACCGGGCGTTGTGGGGGTGCTGGGCCATTTCTCACCTTCCCCACACGTACCCAATTTTCCAAACCCATTAGGAGGTTGGGGATTCCTTAGGAATCGAGTCATCCACCCCTTTCTTTTTCCCGGTCCATCCGGGTGGCGACTCCATTTTCTCCGGACTTAGGTTCGTGTTCTCTAAGGCCCCGAGCCTTAATAGTGCCAAAGTCGCAAGAACCATTCCGCCGGGAGTGGGGGCAAAAATCCCCGCTCACAAATCCATAATGAATGATTTGTGTTTCTTCACTTCAATCCTTGAATCTTGATTTAAATCTCATATGAATTGGATCTTCACCTTCACTCTCAGCTGCCAAAACTCTCTTTTTCTCAAGAAGTCAGCTCTAATAATAAAAACTGGATCCCTAATTCTCACTTTAGTTCAGATTTTATAGCCCAGAAATTTTTTCTGACAAGCCCATTGACACGGGCGAGTCAACAGTGCTATTTTTGACTTCAATGACATGGAAAGTGATAGCCTATGTCCTTGGATGTGTCATTGCTATTTTAATGCTGAGTTAGGGACATGGTTAGTGACACGCCCATGTTTTGGGCGTGTCACAGCTTCTATAACATAGCATCAATGGCACATTCAGTGACACGCCCATGATTCTGGGCGTGTCGAGGCTTCTGTAAAGTACTTTAATGACACGGCCATTGACACGCCCATGTCACTGGGCATGTCAATTGAAGAATTTTTCCAAAATAGCTCTTTTCCTTATCTTTCATCCGTGATTCCAGCCTAAATAACCTTAAGGTCCCAACATGTCAAAGGTTCCTGAAATAAACCCTAATAAACACTTTAACAAACAAATTAAACTCAATTTAACAATAAATATACTAAGAAATAGAGGTAAAAATATCATCAACTATACACTTATCAAATTCCCCCACACTTGAGTTTTTGCTTGTCCTCAAGCAAACCAAATCACTATAATAAGTAGAAATGAAGGACCCCTCTATATAAAAGAAAATAAAAGTTTTACAATACTCGAATAAGAAAACCCAACATTCTCAAGCAAAAACTAAATCTCAAACATGATAGATGAATTAAGAAGTTTCAAAACAAAAATCTCACAGATCTAAAATTTAAAAATTTAGAGTTAAAAGATTGAGCATAAAATTTCAAGAACTCAAAAGTCATGAACAAAGTAAGAAAGTATAAATTTTCTCTTAAGTTCTTTGACCCTTTTGAAAAATGCATTGCATAAAACATTTTTTTAAAGGATCCCGACTTGTTTGAACTGATACTAACTTTTTGATGCGTAGGTAAACATTTGTGATGTTGACCCCCGGTTACTCAGTTAGAATCACCATTCAAATTATTACTAGTACTATTTATGATTCCAACTCATTCATTTCAATTCAAGAGTTAAAATCAGCGGAATAGGGATAAATTTTCAAAGCTCCTGAAAAATTGTTTTAATTATTTATATTTATTTTTTTTCAATGAAAGTGGTCAGGAACTTAAGATAAAAAAGATGTTATACTAAGTTCGACTCAAGTATCTAAGGAATTGAGACATGCTAAAAAATGTAACTAAGGTTTTAAACTTTAGATGTGCAACTCTCATCAATCAACTATCACATTTAGTCTTTAGCAATCAATTAAGAAAACCGAGTCAACCTCAACAAGATATTGTCATTCATTAAATCAACCATTAATTTAATAAAAAGAGGAACCATTTCACTTCATATTATTATAGCAATCTAGTTTACTTAAACCCAAAAATAAGGTCAAAGAAACTAAATGAGACAAATGAATCAAATGGCAAGAATGAAAATAAAAACTCAATCTAAAAAATATACCTCTCCCCCACACTTAAGATGCACATTGTCCCCAATGTGTGTAAAATAAGAAAAAGAACAAAAGAGAGAGAAAGAGAACTATCCTGACATGTCCATGAATTGACATATATTAATATGGTTCCAAAAGCGTTGCGAAGTCAAATTAGCTACAGGACAAAATAGATATGCAAAATTGTGAAGGTTCAAAGATATAAATATAATAATAATAATAATAATAATAAGAAAGACAGAAATACAAAATTAAATGTACAGTCATCCAAAAGAAAACAAAAATAAATAAAAATAAAATAATGAATTAAAGAAAAAGTGAGCTAGTCAGTCATGGGCTCAGCACTGGAATCATCACTAGCACCGGTATCATCACCGCTGGCACTGGCATCTTCACTAGCACTGTCACCTGAAAAATCAGCATGGGGTATTGGGGGATGGTACAGTGGAGGTTGTTGCTGTGAAGGGCTAAACACCTAATACCTCCAAAACTCGAGCATGGTCTGCTCGTGCCATTACCTCTTTAATATCTCGTGATCCAGTTGCGCTTGGAAGGATGAGTAGTGCTGCTCCATTGAACGCTGGATATGGTCCTGCTGAGTCAATAATTTGTTCTAGTTCAGCTCGATGTTTCCTATTTTTCCTTCAATCCTATAGATTTGCAGCTCAAGATTAGTGGGTTTCCTATCATCATCCCACTCAACATCAACCGAATGGTGCCAATCTCGAAAGGTAGGGGCTGGGGTAAAAGATGGGCCAATCAGAGAAGAAGGTCCAATAGTGGTGGATGGGCTAGGGACATCTGTCGGTGGAGGTGGAGGTATGTCGAAAGTGGGAGCAGGAGGAACTGGCTCAGAATGAGTAGGAAGAACTGGCTCAGAATCCGTAGGTGGAGCCTGCAGGCCTACTATCTTCTCCCGGTCTAATCTCTTTAAGGTGTTCTGTAACACCCCCACATCCAATGCACACATACTACAACTACAACCATGTAGCATAAGTGCACCAAACATAGGGATGCTACGGTTTTCTTCAACATTCAAAACATTTAAATAGATACAATACTATTATCATTATATAATATAGAAAAGTAGATCATTTACTTTTAAAATAAAACACATTAGATATATATATACATACATATAGTTATTTCACAGCGGAAGTCATAAAATATTTACATATTTGAAAACACTTAATTCCATATTTACAAATATACAAATATGTACATTTAATCAATACTTTACAAAATATAAAAAGAGTTATACATGATTGGCAAATCTCCTTTGATCTTTAAGTCTCCAAAAATCAACTCTTCACTGTCTACTCTCACTCGGTCTCGAAGAGCTCTCGGGTTCGATTCTAACAGTTCTATCACCTGCGCGATTAAACACTATCGCGCTAAGCCAAGGGCTTAGTAAGATAATCATGCTAATGATATGACTTTGTGCAATGCAATGTCATTTCTCAAACCATAATATATATGTAACATCATATATGCAAAATTTACAATATACTTTCACATTACATATCACATTTTATTATCTTTTCATATACCTCATTAGTATTCATTTAATCATCAATACAAAGCAAAACAAACATCATTCATGACTCACATTAACCATAGACAAGCATGGGCCCAAGACACACTAATATGCCATTCAATTTTCAGAGTTAATGTTTTGGTTCTATCATCACATTTATCAATATCAATATCATAGACCCAACTAGGCTTCAAGGATTAAGTTCAACCAAGCTTCAAGGGGAGCAAAGCATGCTAAGCTTCTACCCAACTTGGCTTCAAGAACTAACCCAACCTAGCTTCAAGGGTGGTAACATCTCAATTAGGCTTCAAGGATTCAATCCAACCTAACTTCAAGAGATTGTTACTATCATTAGGCATGCCACCAATAACATACTCTGAAAATGGAATAACACATTAGCCACACAATTCATTTTCATATCAATTATCATTTCCATTCTCAATTCTCATCAACATTTAGGCAACATGCCTTCATTCTCTCAATAATATCATCATAGCCAATAACAATGGCCTCACCTTTCATTTCACAATATAACACTTCATTAATCAAGTGTATACTTATCTCATCCATGATCACATTATATCTCATATAGCATCATTCATCATATCTTATTTGAATTATCATTTCATCTTTGATACAACATTTCAAGGTACATTACTCATAAAATACAATACCTTTCACAATGCATAACATAACCTTGTTTAAATCTCAACAATGCAATTAGGGCAAAGAACAACTTATATGATTCATAGCTTTAGGATCTTCCATATGCATTTGATTAGTTCATTCATTGATTCAAGTGTGTTTAAAGTGTTTTAGGGTTAGGTTTAAGAACCAACCCACCTTTGAAGAACCAAAACAATGCAAAAAGAACAAAGAAACAAAACCCTAACCAACTCATTTGATGGACACGGGCAGCACACATGAGGGACACGGCCAAGCTTGTGGCCGTGTCTCTCAATTCAACTTTGGCAGTAGCAAACACGGCTTAGGGACACGGCCGTGTCTCTTCAACCAAAACCCACAGCAGCTCACACGGCTTGGGAACACGGCTGTGTCACCCAAAAATTAATCCAACACGTCCAAAATCATATGACTTGGCCGTGTCTCCCAAAACCAAAACCCTACTTCTAACCAACTCTCTTCCAAATGCATTAAAACTCAATATACATCATACCACATGCTTCAAATGAACATCATCAATGTTCTAAGCACATATATTCATTACAATAATCACTTTAAAACACATTAAACAAACACCATCTCAAAACCCTAATTAATCACCATCCTTTTTCATCTTTCAAAAACAACATCCATTTAAACATACAATCTTTACAATCAACCCAACACTAATTCCATCTTTTAACTTACAATCAATTTTAACACTTAAAAACATAACACAAACTCATCTCATCATCACACCAACAAAACCTAATTCCTTTCTCACACCACTTCACAAGAATTGAAGACATTAAAGAGAAGATCTTACCTTATATGAAGAAATTCCACCAATCTTTCACCAAATCTCTCAATTCCTTCATCAAGTTGAGTATAGCATCAAGAACACTTCTCTTTCCCTTTGTCTTCTTCAATGGCCGGCACCAACATGAGAAGAAAAGAAAATGCACAAGTCAACCTCTCTTTCCTTCTTAATCTCCACCATGCATTTCATCCAAACAATTACCAAAATGCCCTCAAACATATAACTAACCTTTTGTCTTATATAAGCCCATATATGTAATTACACACTCAACAATAAAATATCTTCTTCCACTAACCAACACTTTGACTCTCCCTTTGACCATTTTATATGTTATATATATCACAATATACACAACATATAAACTTGGCTCTAAACCCTAAATTCTTTCCCAAAACACTTATACTTTTCTTTTCTCAAATTAGACCAACAATACAACAACAACAACAACAACAACAACAACAACAAGCAAAACTTCTAGGGCATAAATGAGGATATTACATGTTCAAAACAACAAGCAACCCTTAATTTTGACCCCAATTTGATATGGTCCTTATTAAAGGATGCCAAAATAAATTTGATCCGACTTTAAAAGATTTAAACCTAGTTTATAATTTTTAAATAAGTGAGTTCGAATTAAAGAGGCATAAATTCAATTCTAAAAACCTAAAATCAAGTTGAATCGGCCTAAATTAAAACTTTTTGGTCCATAAGTTAAAAAAATACAAGAATAATTAGAGTCAGGCTAGCCAGGGCTACATGAGCATGCCTCATGTCGATCTGGCAGCCCAGATCGACATGGGTTGGTCTCATGTCGACTTGGGCTACCAAGTCAACATGAGTGAGACTCATGTCTACCTGGACATCCAGGTCGACATGGCCTTAACTCATGTCGATTTGGTTGCCCAGATCAACATGGTTTCAGTTGGTTTCTTTAGATTTTTTTACCAGAATTTCCTAAAGAGCTTAGAATTCATCTAAAAGACAAATTAACAGAGTTAGGTTTTGGGTTTTTTGGATTGGTTTTGATTATAAATAATAAGTCTTAATACTTTAGAAAAAAAAAAGGAAGGAGGATGAATTTTTAGCAACCTTGAGGGTTTGAATCAATTGTCAGAATCTAGTTTGTTTACTAAAACCTCGAGAACTATAAGTTATTTTATTGAAACTCAAAACCCAAAACTATTTATATCCAAAAGTTTAAACCATTTCATTATTAAACTCCAAAATCTTGATTATTCTTCCAAAACTTTAATTTATTTCTCCAAATCCAAAATTGTTTTTCAAAGGTCGTAAGTTAAAATCCTAAAACCTTTTTTTTTTCAATAATCCAAGAATATCAAAACCCTGATCCCATAAATCTTCCTCTCTTAAACCCTAAACTTTTCTTCTTCTTTTTTCCAAAACTTTAAAACCCTAAACTATTTTTCCCAAAACTTTAAACCCTAAATTATTCCATTAAAGTCTCAAAATCCTAATTGTTTTCCAAAATCTTAATTTATTTCCCAAATCAATATTTCTTCCACAATGATAAATCAAAAACCTTAATTTTTCAAACCCTCATCCAGTAAACCTACAAACCCTTAAGCCCAAATCCAATGAATCAAGAAATCCCCATCCAGTAAACCTAAAAAAAATCTTAAACTCTAATTCCAATCTTTTAAAATTATAAACCCTAATTTCCAGACCCTAATTATTTAAACACTAATTTCATTTGTGTAATGATATAAACTTTGGTTTTAGTTATTTATTGGATTTGTTATATGTTTTCATGGATGACTTATTTGATATGTGATGAACTTATTTAATTTATGGATGAATGTTTCCTTTATTATCGTTATTAATTTATTTTGATTTCAAAATATTATAAGAGGTATGTTTCCATATTTTGGGTAACTCATGCCATGAGCATCATGTAATATATATTTTTTTAAGTTTTTGGACCAATGTAAAGGACATGTTTCCACCTTTCGGTGGGTGTCCTATTTAGTTTTAGACATGGACAATGTATAGACATGTTTCCATCCTCGGATGGGTGTCCATTTATTTACTTTGTTTGGACATTGTTTTTATTTTAATATAATGATGCTTTATTTTAATTGTTGCATGTAGTATGGATAATATCATTATATTTAAGAATTTTATAATATTAAGACCTGAAAAGGAAGCCGATTCCAATGAACCGGGCATTGTGGGGGTGCTGGGCTATTTCTCACCTTCTCCATACGTACCCAACTTTTTGAACCCATTAAGGGGTTGGGGATTCCTTAGGAATCGAGTCATCCACCCCTTTCTTTTTCCCAGCCCATCCAGGTGGCAACTCCATTTTCTCCGGGCTTAGGCCCGTGTTCTCTAAGGCCCTAAGCCTAAACAGTGCCGAAGTAGCAAGAACCATTCCACCGGGAGTGGGGCTAAAAATTCCCGCTCACAGTGGCGACTCCACTAGGGATAAGAGAAGTTGATTTCATTGGTCTTTATATTATCCTATTCTTTCTTATCATGATATTATCCATTGCATCTTATGCGTGAGTTAGGATGCCCGTGTTACCCATGTTATGTTATGTAAGGGATGCCATACTTTCACACAAGGTATGGAGATCGAGCATGGCATAACCACTCATAGCCTTGTACTATTTGGTGTATACATGCTATGGGAACCTAAGCCTTTTAACCCAAAGACTAAAGCTCATGTAATTGGTCTAGTTACTTTCCTTAGGTTTTACCCCAAATACTTGTTATTTGGCTATGGCTAATTTATCTTGGCTTAAATCATGGCTTATTTGGTTTGCTCTTTTTCTAATATGACCTAATTACATTGTGAGCTCAAATAAAGTTTTTCTTTAAAGTCCAAAAGACCAAAGCAATTTTTGAAATTTTTCAAAATGGTCTTTGGATATAAAACTTTTCCATAAACAAATTCTTTTCTCATGACTCAAATACTAAGCCCAAAATCCATTTTTTCTAAATCTTTTTTACAATGGGCTTAGAAACAAAATTATTTTCATCCAACCTTTAAAAGAGCTTACAAATATTTAGGTCAATTACGAAATACCAAAAATCAATTGTGATCCTAGTTTATACTAAGAGTTATTAATCATGGGCTTGTTTTTGGCATAAATCATTAGTTACTTTTTCAAGTGAGAAGTCTATTTATAATAAACCTCTTAATTTAGTTTTAATCCAATATAGCATAAAAGCTACTATAGTTGGTTGAATGGATTAAAACCTAATTAATGAGAATTATCATGAACTGATTTTCATTTTTGAAAAAATAACTATTTGTTAAAACATCCGAGGGAAATATTCGAAAATAAGATACCCCATGTTGGTATTTTGTTAACAATATACCTAGGAAAAGAGACTTGCCATTTGTGTGTGGAAGTTATAAGGTTGGAAGGAATGTCCTATTTTTGTTTGTTTGTGCATACATACATGCATACATGCATCACATGACATATCATTAATCTCTTCTGGCTCACAGCCCTAGATTACGATAGTTTGAAAGCTTGCAATAATCCGACCTACGCCGGAGATGAAGAATCTAGCAACGACTCAATATCTTTTTCACCAAAAGCAATGGAGTCCGAACAAATTCAAAGAATGGTAGATGACGCCCTCAATGCCAAGTTGAAAGAAATAAAGGAGGCCCTAGCTGAGACCATGAAGAATCAATTGGCTTCAATTTTACAGAACAATGCCGAAGCATCTGCTAGCACCAAGAAGCCAAAGGACAAAGGGAAGGCTAAGATTGATGAAGTGGTTTTTGATGATGACAAGGTAGTCGTTGATGATGATGACAACTGGGCTCAATACTTCCAAAATCCTCAAGACAAAAAGAGCCAAAGGTTGTTGAGAAGACAACTGTTGAAAAGACCGATACATCTGATGTGGAGAAGATAATTGCTGATTTAGAAAGAAATTTGAGAAGAAGCTGAAAATCAAAGAGTTGTCTGAGATTGACGAAATGTTTGAACAAGATGAGGAGGTCCCTTACAAGTTCAAGATGCCTTCCTTCACTAGGTACAATGGTACTGGAAACCCTCATCTCCATGTAAACCAGTACATCACTACTATTCAGTCTATCCGAGCCACTAAGGCTCAAACTCTAAGATATTTCATGCTTTCATTGGACCATATTGTCCAAAATTGGTTCAACACCTTAGAGGAAAGTACTAAAAAAAGATTGGGACATGTTGTATAAGGCTTTCATTCAGCAATATGGGTATAATGTCGAGCTAGAAGTAACCTTGATGGAGGTGGAAACCATTAGGCAAAAACCAAATGAAAATTTTGTGGACTATGTGACGAGATGGAGGAACAAGGCGACTTTGCTCAAGAAGAGGCCTGATGAATTAGATCATATCATAATGATAGTCAGAGGCATTCTACCTAACCTTCGTGAGAGGCTGTCTCACAACCTTATAAGGGATTTCAAAGACATTTTGCAAGCTAGCTTGCAAATTAAAGAATGGGAAAGGGAGAAGAATCGCTTTTCAATAAGAATGAATGAGAAAGGGAACTACCATGTTAGACAAATGATCTCAATTTTGATCCTTGACAACTCAAATTGAATGATCTATTTAACATGTGTTTGAAGACTCTTATTGCAGGCTTAGGTTGCTCCAAATAAAGCTGAACAAAACATTTATAGCGGTCGCACAAGACCTGAATACGACTGCACCATTCAATCAAAGGATGAAACCTTATCACAGTAGGTTTCACGGTCAGAAACCGGACCTCAGTCACGACCGCACTTAAAGAAGAGTGACCGTCCCAAGTTATGGACGATTGCCACACAAGGAACCCAAATCATCCTAATCATAGTAAGGTTCGCGGTGACAAGAACGGCAAAGGATACGGCCTCGCTTATCACTTTAGCGACCGCCCGTTAGTATTCTCGACCGCTCTGCCAATTCAGGAGAAATTTGCTTAAAGAGACAGTAGTGTTCGCGTCCTCAGGTGCGTCCACAAGTTCGACGCGAGTATCTCAACTCGACCGCGAGATGTCACCTAGGGCGACCGCGAAATCCATATTTAGGTGGACATCATTTTTGCCCAATCAAAGAATGCCACGTGTGATGACCGTTATAAACCCACTTCAACATTAAAAAAGGGCGACCACACCTTTTACATGCGCGACCATCCCGACAACCACAGCATGGGCAAGATTTCTGCTGCAGAGCACTCAAATTCGACCGTTGAAGCATATTTAAATTCAGCGACCGTACCTTGTCCAAGGACGACCGCATATGACATTAGCGCGACCATCCTTATATGAAGGACGACCGCGAAATGCTTCAGACAGTTTACTGAAGAAGGTCTAAACTGTCAAGACTTTATTCTCACTATCAATAACGGCTAGTAAGACTACATTGGCTATAAATACATTGCTTCTTTAAGAAAAAGATGTAATGAGAAGTGAGAAAAAAGAATTTCATAGCCAAGCAACAAATTTTCTTTTACTTAAACTTACATTTGAATTGTAATGAATGTTAGGTGTAAGCATTGAAAACACCATTGTATAAGTTTGAGTGTGAGCTTGGAAAACAATTAGGTTGTGAGAGTAAGCCTTGTAAAACTCTTGTTTAGGTTGTGAGAGTGAGCCTTAAAAACTCCTTCAAAGGTTCTTGAGTGTAAGCCTTAGCAAAACACTTGTCAATTTAGGTGTGAACTTGTGAAAACACCAAAGTTGGAAGTGAGCTTGTAAAAACTTCAAAGATTAGTGAGACCTTAACAAGTTGTTAAGGAAGTGGATGTAAGATTGAAGTAAATCCGAACCACTATAAATCTTGTGTGTTCTTTCTTTCTTTCATTACTCAACCATTTCTCTATTCCACATTTCTTATTTGTTGAGTTTTTTAAATTGTCATTATTTCTTGAGGAAACCAATTCACCCCCCCCCCTCTTTGTTGCCATCTTGGGACAACAATTGGTATCAGAGCCTGAAATTTTTTAAACTTAATTGTGAAATTTGATCCACTATGGCAACTTCTTCTTCATCAAACTCTCATGGAAATCTTAACACTATTCTTAGTTCCTACTTTGATGGAACTGATTATTCCTACTGGAAACACAAAATGTATTTGTTTCTAGACAGTGAAGGGATTGAACTATGGGATTTCGTGGAAAGTGAGTGGAAACTTCCCACTTATGAAGCTGACGGTATTCAAGTTCCACTTCCCAAAGCACAATGGTCAACTATCAATGTCAAAGATCGATTCAAGAACAATAGAGCTGCTTCCATCTTGATGAATTCCATTTCAAGAGAAGAAGGTGGAAGAGTTCAACATTTAACTTGTGTACATTGCATTTGGAAAACACTCGAAAACTACCATGAAGGTACGACTCAAGTGAGATTCACCAAGAAACAAATGCATGTCCATGAGTATGAGCTATTCAAGATGAAATCAAATGAAAATGTCACCGACATGACCAATCGCTTGCTTGCTATTGTCAATGAACTAAAGAAGTATGGCAAGATATATGATCAAGGTGATGTAAACAGTAAAATCTTGAGAGCCCTAAGAGCTAGAAAAAACTTTGAATCAAAAGTATCATCCATAGAAGAAGCTCATGATCTCAGCACATTAAGAACCGACGAGCTAGTTGGAAAACTACTCACATTTGAGCTACACATTGAGAAAGAAGAAGATCAAGGTGAAAAAGAAAAGAGAAAACCAATTGCACTCAAAGCAATCAAAGAAGTTGAGAGCTCAAGCAATGAAGGTACTGATGATGAGCACATGAACTTTAAAATAGAAAAATATTTTGATTGAGCACATGAACTTTAAAATAGAAAAATATTTTTCTAAAATGATGCTCTATAAAGAGAAAAACTCTAAGTTAGAAAAGGATTTTATATGCTTAAAGAACTCTACCTTAGAATTGAAAACCTCAAATGAACACTTGATGAATACGATAGGAGAGTTAAATAAAAACTCACATGACTTAGAAAAAGTTATTAAAGAAAATGAAACATTGAAGCATGAACTAAAAGAACTAAAAGAATCAATTTCCAGATTTCATAAAGGAAAGGAAGTATTAAACAAATTAATTAATAACCAAAGATCACCCTCCTTAAAATATGGATTAGGATTCAATGGCTCAACCAACATTGCACCAAGCAAACCAACATTTGTAAAAGCATCTACAATTGAAATTTCTGATGTTCATATCAAAGATGCTTGCACCAAGTCTAAAAGTACAAAAAGAACTTCTTATGGTTCACTAGGAAATAAAGCAAAAAATAATTATGCATTTTTGTACACTAAACTTGCACAAAAGCAATCACATACTTGTTGTTGTATGCATAATACTTTGAATACAAAAAGAAAAATGCAGAAATATAGAATACCATGGCAATGCACATATTGCATGAAATTCGGACACAAAAATTTTTCTTGTCATATAAGAAAGGCTCATCTCAAGTTAGAAGGCACTTTTACTACTAACCATCAAGGACCCAACTTCATGTGGGTACCTAAAAGAAGATGATCACTATTGCCTTGTAGGTATGCCTAAAATCTACTATCAAAGAAAGCACATGGCTTGTGGATAGTGGGTGCTCAAGGCATATGACTGGGAATGCAAAGCTCTTTACAAGTATTACCTACAAAAATGGAGGTAATGTAACTTTTGGAAACAATGCTAAAGGTAAAATTCTTTGTGTTGGCTCCATTGGTTCTATTGGTAAAGATTTAATAGAAGATGTATGGCTTGTTGATGGGTTGAAACATAACTTGCTAAGTGTTAGTCAACTTTGTGATAAAGCATACTTTGTTAATTTTGATTCCAAAGAATGCAAGATCACAAATTCAAATGATATTATCATATTTAAGGGCACTAGAACAAACAACACTTATAATATCAACATACATTCAAATCATGCATTTAAATGTCTAATGTCCACTAATAATGATGCATGGTTATGGCATAGAAGACTAGGACATGCTGGTATGGATCAATTAAAATATATTTGTAATGAAAACTTAGTTGATGGCCTACCTAAGATAAAATATGATAAAGATAGGATTTGTGAACCTTGTCAACATGGTAAGCAACATAAAAGCTCATTTAAATCAAAGAAAGTTATAAGCACCTCTAGATCTTTAGAGCTCATTCATTTGGATTTGTTTGGACCAAATAGAGTTACAAGCTTAGGAGGCAAATTATATGCATTTATTCTTGTTGATGATTACTCTAGATTCACATGGGTTAATTTCTTAGCTCAAAAGAATGAAGCCTTTAATTACTTTAAAACGTTTGCAAAAAGAGTTCAAAATGAAAAAGGATATGTGATCACATCTATTAGAAGTGATCATGGCAAAGAATTTGAGAATGAAAATTTTGAAGGTTTTTGTAATGAACTTGGTATTTCACATAATTTTTCTGCTCCTAGAACTCCACAGCAAAATGGTGTAGTCGAAAGGAAAAATAGAACTTTAATTGAAATGGCTAGAACAATGCTCAATGAATATGATTTACCATCTTATTTTTGGGCGGAAGCCGTTAATACAGCTTGTTACATTACAAATCGTGTTTACAAAAGGCATTTAACTAATAAAACTTCTTATGAGCTATGGAATGGAAGAATACCCAGAATTGGATATTTTAGAGTATTCGGATGCAAATGCTTCATATTGAATACCAAGGATAATCTTGGAAAATTTTCATCCAAATCAGATGAAGGCATATTCCTAGGATATTCATCATATAGCAAAGCATATAGAGTATTTAACATGAAAACTCTAGTTATAGAAGAAACAATGCATGTTTTATTTGATGAATCATCTAAACTTGATCAAAAGAAAGGTAGTACTTTCAATGACTCTGCATGTACTCTTGAACCTCTTGAAACTATTGATGCTCCAAAGATCAATCAGTATGAACTTGAAGAAAAGACTCAAGATCTACCTAAGGATTGGCAATACAAGAAAGACCATCCTAAGGAACTCATCATTGGAGAAACATCTAAGGGAGTAATTACTAGATCTAAAATTAATCATATAGATGTTAATTTTGCTTTTGTTTCTAAAATTGAGCCAAAGACTATTGAGGAGGCTTTAAATGATGAAAATTGGATAACTGCAATGCAAGATGAACTTAATCAATTTGAAAGAAATAATGTTTGGCAACTTACTCCTAGACCTACAGATCACTCTATCATAGGATGCAAATGGGTCTATAGGAATAAGCTTGATGAAAATGGTCACATTGTTAGGAATAAAGCAAGATTGGTAGCCAAAGGCTATAATCAAGAAGAAGGTATTGACTATGATGAAACTTTTGCCCCTGTAGCCAGATTAGAAGCTATTAGAATATTACTTGCTTTTGCATGTCACATGAACTTTAAACTCTTTCAAATGGATGTTAAAAGTGCATTTCTAAATGGACTTATAAGCGAAGAAGTTTATGTAGAACAACCTCCTGGTTTTGAAAACTACAAATTTCCTGATCATGTTTTCAAACTTACCAAAGCTTTATATGGATTGAAACAAGCACCAAGAGCTTGGCATGATAAACTAAGTGCATATTTACTTGAAAATGGTTTTTCAAAAGGAAAAGTAGACACAACCCTCTTTGTTAAAAAGGACAAGCATAACATTTTAATTGTACAAATTTATGTGGATGACATAATATTTGGAGCTACTAATGAAGCCTTGTGCAAAGAATTTGCTTCTTGTATGACTAGGGAATTTGAAATGAGCATGATGGGTGAACTCAAGTTCTTCCTTGGACTGCAAGTCACGCAATGTGAAGATGGGATCTTCATCAACCAATCCAAATATACAAAAGAACTCATCAAGAAATTTGGAATGGATGGCTGCAAAACTAGCAAAACTCCTATGAGCACATCCTTGAAATTAGGTAAAGATGAAAATGGGAAAGCAATAGATGAAAAGAAATATCGAGGTATTATTGGATATGTAACACCCCTATACTCCGTATACGTACACTGCATGCTACTACGATCATAATATACGTATACTGAATATAGGAATGCCACGATTTACAAAATACACAAATCATCCCTTTACAATAATATGAACAAATTTAAAACATTTAAGTTATATTATAAAACACAATTGATAAAATGTTTATTCAAAACGCAGCGGAAAATATAAAAAATATTCACAAATACATATACATCAAAACTCAAGTTTTACAAAACATAAAATATATACATGTTTGGCAGTATGTCTTTGATCTTTAAGCTCCACTATCAACACCTCAAAATCTAGACTCTACTCGGCCTAGAGGAACTCTCCGGTTCTTTCCTGTCACCTGCGCGATGAATCACACTCGCGCTAAGCCAACGGCTTAGTGGTACAAACTACAATAATACTATGCTTCAATGCAATGCTAATGTCACACAATCAATTTTCATACACCATTCAAAAGAATATTATATTTTAAAACCTTACATTGTTCAATATCATATCAAAACATTCATGTTGTATTTTCATAGTTTCATTACTCAACATAGCTTCCCATGCCACATTCATAAACATATTACACATCATGTACCTCATTATTCATTGGTTTCACAATTCAAGAATCACATTAAAAACAAAGACAAGCATGGGCCCAAAAGACACTAATATGCCATTCAACTTTCAGAGTTAATGTTTTGGTTCAATTATCACGTTTATCATTATCATTATCCCAACTAGGCTTCAAGGATTTAGGTTCAACCAAGCTTCAAGGGGAACAAAGCATGCTAAGTATCAACCCAACTTGGCTTCAAGAACCAAACCCAACCTAGCTTCAAGGGTTGTAACATCTCAATTAGGCTTCAAGGACTAGACCCAACCAAGCTTCAAGGGGAGTTAAGCATGCTAAACTTCAACCCAACTTGGCTTCAAGGATCAAGCCCGACCTAACTTCAATAGATTGTTACTATAGGCATGCCACCAACAACAAAACTCTGTAAATGGAATAACACATTAGACACACAATTCATTCATTATTTCATTATCAATTTCATTCTCATTTTCTCATCATCACTTAGGCAACCATGCCTCAATCATCTCATTTGCATCATTATCATTATAGCCAACAACCATGGTTTCTCATCTCATCAACAGAGTATACATAATTAATTGCATTGAATATCATCATCTAGGCAAACATGCCCCACTTATTTCATTTGAATCATTATAACCAATCACATTGGCTTCGTAACTCATTATATCTCAATTCATCATTCAAATGTACACAACCAATTGCATTAACATACATTTTAAATGCTCATCAATCATTCACATTATACAAATCATAACATTCATCAAATGTATTAACAATGTAATCAATTACTTAACATATGTACAACCAAATATGTTAAGTATCAAAATCATGTAAATGTATGCAACCATGTAGTTTGTACTTACCTCAAAACCAAGTCACACCAATCTATACACTTCCTCCTCCAAGAATCCTCAACACTTAGGTTAGGGCAATTCAACTTCTTCACAACCTAAACCAAAGGTAATCATACACACTCACTTATAAATACATATAAGATAATAAAGCTAAGAACCAACTAGGGCAACTCTAAACATGACACGCTCAACCACACGGACGTGTCCCGGACCGTGCCCTAACTCCACAACACAAAAGCTTTGACACGCTCAGAACCACGGGTGTGTCACTGAACGTGTAATACATTCTGTCTCACAGAAACATTGACACGTCCAAAAAAATGGGCGTGTTCATGGCCGTGTCAAACCTTCACCAACACAGTAGCTATGACACGCTCAGTGACATGGGCGTGTCACTGGACGTGTAAATGCTACTGCAACACAGAACCATTGACACGCCTAAAGACTTGGACTTGCTCATGGGCGTGTCAGGCCAAAAATACAGATTCCGGCAACATCAACACTACATCCAACAAACCACTTACTTCACCATCTTCCACTTCAAACAAACTTAACTAAACACACCCAAAAACCATAATAACTTGCAAAAACACCAAAACAATACATAACATACATCAAACACAAATCATAATCATCACCACAAACTCAAAACACAACCACAACACTTTCTCTTCCAACAAACTTATTCTTTCCTTCAATCCAACCCCAAAAATCCAAAATCAATTGAACCAACACCCTTAAACACACCACAATCAAACAAACACATATCAACCACAATCTCAACTCACAAACTCAATCACAACTTCAACTAAAACAAAAGAAATCAAGAGAAAACTTACCAAAGTTGATGAAACTTCATAAAATTCCAACTTAATCTCTTAAATCTTCCTTCAATTTGCTCTTAGAAATCAAAAACCCTCTCTTCCTCTCTTTTGTCTTTGATAGCCGGCCACCCAAATGGAAAAGAAGAAAATGAAGAAGACAAATGAAGCAATTCAAATATTTATTCTTCAATTAAATCTCCACCAAGTATTTAATAATATAATATTCAATTATTTCCTCTTCCACTTATTTAATTCCCTTTTAATTACTTAATTAAAAATAAAAATAACAAAATATCTTCTCTTGACTTTCCCATATTGACTTGTATACACTCTCTCTTCACTACCTTTCTCTTCTCAATTTAACATAGACATTAAATCCAAATAAAACAACAATTATATCAAAACTTCTAGGGCACATTTTGGGATATTACAGGATCACTACTTTACTTAACCGCTTCTAGACCTGATATAATGTATAGTGTATGTCTTTGTGCTAGATTTCAAACTTGTCCTAAAGAATCACACTTGAATGCTACTAAGAGAATTTTGAAATATTTAAGTGGTACAATGCATTTAGGACTTTGGTATCCTAAAAAGACATCATTTCATATCATAGGCTTTTCATATGCAGATTATGCTGGTAGTATCTTAGATAGGAAGAGCACTACAGGAGCATGTCACTTTCTTGGTAATTGCCTAGTTTCTTGGCACAGTAAGAAACAAGCATCGGTTGCTTTATCCACAACGGAAGCCGAATATGTTGCAGCATGTTTTTGTTGCACACAAGTATTATGGATGAAACAATAATTGCTTGACTATGGCAAAGTATTTAACAATATCTCCATTAAATGTGACAACACTAGTGCTATCAATTTGTCTAAAAATCCTATCCAACACTCTAGATCCAAACATATAGATATTAGACATCATTTCTTGAGAGAAAATGTACAAAATCAGAATATAATCCTAGAATTTATAGATACACAAAATCAACTTGCTGATATCTTTACAAAACCTTTGAATGAAGATAGACTTAACTTCATTAAACTTAATTTAGGAATGATTGATGGAATTACTCTGAATTAATAAAAAATTGCATATCAATGAAGTTTCTATGTGCATAAACTTTTTGCTTAAATATTAGAAAATCTTCCATCTTTCTTTGACTCTTTCATTTATGAGTCAGTCGCGTTCGCTCCAGTGTCCTTAGCAATCGCTATCTTGTCTGCCAGATTCATCCAAATAAAAATCTCTGTGCGCGATCGAGAAATCTTGTGCGCGAACGCAATAATTTGAACAGTTTCGACAGTTACAGACAACTTCTGCACCCGCGAGCGCACTAATCTTGATAATGGTCGCTAGATTACATTTCACGATCACACCCTTGCAAATTTGCGACCGCACTCTGTACACTCTTCTCAAAATTTTGTAACCGTTGGCTGTATGACAGGTCGAAACTCTTAACTTTCAACAGTCATAAATGGCTATTTTCTTAATTTCTTCTATGTAAGAGTATAATACATCAGTTTCTCGGATATTTTGTTTCTTACAACATACAAACTTCCCTCTAAATCTCGAAAATCCTCTCAAAATCATCTTCTTCTCAAAACACCCTCTGTTTTCCAGTTTTCTCCCTGTTCTTCAATCCTGATGGCTCCCAAAATGAAGATAACCTCCAAAGTAAAAGGAAAGGGAAAGAAATCTTCCGGAATCACAATAAGAGAACCGATAGATGATCCTCCATCTCCTCCACAGTCTAGAAGAGGTGAGAAAATTCACAAACCTCACCACCAGACCTCTGAGGAAGATGTGAGATATGCCATGCTGAAGGGAAAGAAAGTTGAGGGAACCAAATCTCCTTTTGGTAGGATGCTCTCTGCACTGAATATCAAGGACAAGATTGAAAGATTACTGGATGTTCTTAGATGGAGAAAATTTGTATTTCTTGAGGAGGTAGGTTATTCTAGTTTAAGCAAGGAATTCCTTATGTCTTTTCAAATTGAAAAGAGTGCTAACTCTGCACTGGGATGGTATGGGGTTAGATTTAAGTTGTTTGATCAATACCAAGCCTTAACCCTAGAAGACTTTGGCAAAGTTTGGGACTTTCCTGCTGATGGTATGACCTCCTACAATGACTTAACTTTCTCCAACCAAACACTCTCTGCCTTTTGGAAAGAAATTTCTGTGGAAACATCTTTTGAAAAAGAATCAAAAGCTAGACACATAAAATCCCTCACCCATTGGATGCTTCATAGGATCATCACCTACACCATTCATCAAAGAGCTGATGGGAATGAAAAGGTAACAAAAAGAGACCTCATATTTTTATATGCTTTCACCCACAACATCCAAATGAATGCAACCAAGTTCTTGATTGACACCCTATATCATCATGAAGTTACAAGAACTGGAACCTTCTTCTTATCCTCACAAATAACTCAAATAGCTAGGCACCTGAACTTACTAAATGATCTCAACTTAGCTACATTGAGAAACCCTTTCAATCTTGCCTCTAGTGCCATCACTATTGACTATCTAGAACATGCTGGATGTGTAAGGAAGATTAAAGGTACATATGTGTATTATTTTGGCAAAAAAGGAATTGTGGATAGACAAAAGAAAAGACCAAGATACACAATTGAGGAAGAAGGAGACTCTCTGGAAGTTGCTGTTGAATTACCTCCAAAAGCTGCTTCATCAAAAGCTACTCAAGAAACTACTTCATCCTCTACATAACTCATCCTCAATGCTATCAAATCTCTCTCCAGGAAACTCTCTAGATTCAAGAAAAGTGTCTCCAAGAGATTCCATCACTTGAACAAGAGAATTGACCTTATATCTCACATGCATCATGATCTTTATGATATGCAAGGCAAACTGGACTTGCCTCAATGCAATCTTGAAGATTGGGATATAAGTGATCATACACAAAGCCTTCCTGAAGAAGAAGAATCTCTTAGTACTAGCTCTACCTCTTTTGTTCCTCTTGATAAAGGAAAAGCTCCTTTAGGAGAAGAAGAGATAGATGAGGATGATGATTCTGAGTAGTTTACATTTTTATTTTGTGCTATGACTTGATATGCTGCTTTATCCTACATTTGTTGCTTGATATGTTTACTATATCTTTGTACTTTCCTCTATCTTTTATAAACAAGATGTTTAGTAGCTTAACTTCTTGCTTTCTGTTATGCATTTTGCCTATGACAATGGGGGAGAAATAGTAAACAATTGGAATGATTGTTTAACTAATGCAAGATAATCAAATGATATCTTTCTAATGCATCAATGCACCAAGATAACCACGATTCATGCATATGTTAAGGGGGAGCATTAAAACAAATTCATTAACATTCAACACATGAGCAAATGATTAGACTTGTTAATCTATCCTAATGAGCAAAGTTATTTTGATAATTTATATTATCATTCCATTTGATTGTCAAAGTCAAAATGGGGGAGATTGTTAGACAAATGATCTCAATTTTGATCTTTGACAACTCAAATTGAATGATCTATTTAACATGTGTTTGAAGACTCTTGTTATAGGCTTAGGTTGCTCCAAATAAAGTTGAACAGAACATTTATAGCGGTCGCACAAGACCTGAATACGACCGCACCATTCAATCAAAGGATGAAACCTTATCAAAGTAGGTTTTGCGGTCAGAAACCCGACCTCGATCTCGACCGCACTTAAAGAAGAGCGACCGTCCCAAGTTATGGACGACCGCCACACAAGAAACCCAAATCATCCTAATCATAGTAAGGTTCGTGGTGACAAGAACGGCGAAGAATACGGCCTTGCTTATCACTTTAGCGACCGCCTGTTAGTATTCGCGATTGCTCTGCCAATTCAGGAGAAATTTGCTTAAAGAGACAGTAGTGTTCGCGTCCTCAGGTGTGTCCAGAAGTTCGATGCGAGTATCTCAACTCGACCTTGAGATGTCACCTAGGGCAACCGCGAAATCCATATTTAGGCTGACATCATTTTTGCCCAGTCAAAGAATGCCACGTGTGATGACCGTTATAAACCCACTTCAACATTCAAAAAGGGTGACCGGACCTTTTACATGCGCGACCGTCCTGACAACCACAGCATGGGAAAGATTCCTGCTGTAGAGCACTCAAATTTGACCATTGAAGCATATTTAAATTCAGCGACCGTACCTTGTCCAAGGACGACTGCATATGACATTAGCGCGACCATCCTTATATGAAGGACGACCACGAAATGCTTCGGACAGTTTACTGAAGAAGGTCTAAACTGTCAAAACTTTATTCTCACTATCAATAACGGCTAGTAAGACCACATTGGCTATAAATACATTGCTTCTATAAGAAAAAGATGTAATGAGAAGTGAGAAAAAAGAATTTCATAGCCAAGCAACAAACTTTCTTTTACTTAAACTTACATTTGAATTGTAATGAATGTTAGGTGTAAGCATTGAAAACACCATTGTATAAGTTTGAGTGTGAGCTTGGAAAACACTTAGGTTGTGAGAGTAAGCCTTGTAAAACTCTTGTTTAGGTTGTGAGAGTGAGCCTTAAAAACTCCTTCAAAGGTTCTTGAGTGTAAGCCTTAGCAAAACACTTGTCAAGTTAAGTGTGAACTTGTGAAAACACCAAAGTTGGAAGTGAGCTTGTAAAAACTTCAAAGATTAGTGAAACCTTAACAAATTGTTAAGGAAGTGGATGTAGAATTGAAGTAAATCTGAACCACTATAAATCTTGTGTGTTCTTTCTTTCTTTCATTACTCAACCATTTCTCTATTCCGCATTTCTTATTTGTTGAGTTTTTTAAATTGTCATTATTTCTTGAGGAAACCAATTTACCCCCCCCCCCTTGGTTGCCATCTTGGGACAACATACCAGTCTGGCAATCAAAGCACACAAAAAGAAGTTCAAGTTAATGCCACTAGTCAAGGAGGAATGAGGCAGTTTTCAGAATTAGGGAAGCCGCTATCTTGGGTTCTCAATAAGCTACAAAAGGAGGGATTGTTACAACCCTTGACTCCTCGTCCTTTGCCTAATCAACTTCCACCTAACTTTGATACAAATGCATTTTGCCAATTCCATCAAAGGCCTAGACACAAAATGGGCAACTGTATGAAGTTGAGGCATGAGATCCATAATTTAATTGATAATGAAAAGTTGCCTGAGCCGGACAAGCCCAATACCAAGAACAATCCTTTGCCTAAGTTTGGAAGAGCACCTCCACCGGCAACCTTCATGGTAGGAAAAGGATTGGAAGAAGATTTTGTTTTATCATCCTTTCAAGATGGAAAAATTGAAGATGTGAAAGGAAAAGAAGCTTAACTCAATGAACTTCCCTTGGCTTGTTTGTTTTTCTTGTTTTATTTTCTTTATTTGGTGTTTTATGGAACAATCGTGTTTTTCAAATTTAAGATTGTTTGAATAAATTACTTTCATCAAATTTTTATTGGTCTTTGTTCATTTTGGTGCTCAACCAATGACAAATCTAGCTTGATATTCATAAATTAATGTATCTAGGCATCATGATTTGAATGACTTTACTAGATAAGGGAATTGCTTTATAGCATTGAATTATGTATGCTTACTTAGAGAGGGCTCATGCATAATTACCTTTGTCAAGGTCCTAGTCAGTTTTAGAATATGCTTTGATAAACTTTTGAAGTGAAATTGAACTCTGCTTATTTAAGGGAGAGATGATCTAGGCATTATTTTACGAGCCAACAACTAGTATCCACCCAATTAAATATCAATCCCTAGTTGTCCCTTTGAGCCTTCATAAGATTTTAACTTTCTCTTTATTGACTTATAAGCCCAATAACCTACCCTGACCTGTTGTTACACTTTTGACAAGTCTTATGATCACTAAGGCGAAGAGGCAAGAAGATCAAAGAATAGAATGCATAGCCAAAACTGTAAGGATAGTTGATATTATCAAGACCATAAGGGTAGTTGAAGTTCACCTAATATCTCCAATCTATCAAGATAACATCAGAGTAACAAATGATTTATGCCTATTACAGAAGATTTATGTCACTCCACTCATCTATTATTAGAAACCTAAGTTGGTACAAACAGGACAACTCTTTTAGAGCTAGAACAAAAAAAAAGAAGAAAAGAAAAAAAAGAAAAAAGAAAAAGAAAAAAAGAAAAAAGAAAAAAAAAAGAAAAAGAAAATAAAATAGAATCCAAAATGGTTCAGAAAGCCAACCAAGTTCTCTTTTACCTAAGGCAGCAAAAGGATTCCATTTGGTTTATAAGGACAGTTTGACTTGAATTGGTCCAACCTAACCAAAGATTAAATCAAAATCGAAGAAAAAGGAGAAAGGTCACCCAATTTTTGAAAGTCCTATACTTAACAATCCTACAAGGAAGAAGGACAAAATGATAAAATTCTCAAAGAAAGGGAAGAGTAAGAAAAATAAAAAGAAAGAAAAGGGAGAAGAAGAAAAAAACAAATTTGGCTACCAAACTTTTTGCAAAGGCAAAGATTGTCCTAATCAAGATCTAGATTAATGCCAAGAAGATAGAAGGAATATGGAGTCTAGCAAGATTGCTCCCAGCTGCCTAAAGTTTGAACAAGAAATTTATAGTGTGAGGGTTTGCCCATAGTGTCACAATGGCTCCAACTTACAAATGGCCTTCGTTTAACCCATGTCCCGTATGGACCCTATTTCAAGCCTATCAAAGACCTGTTGATCTCTCTTGAAAGGTAAAGTCTATTAGTAGAGGTAGTTTGGATAAGAATGCATATGAGATAGATAATATTCAAACTCAAATGAGACCTTTGACTAAGTAATGTGTATGTGCCTATCTGAAGTGCAACAGTTCTTGCTTAAATAGAAATGATTCCCGAGTATGGTAACTAGGGTTGTCATGTTATAGATATGTTAATTTGGAAAATCAAGTCCTGAGGTAAATTGATATTAATTTGGCAAAGCCAACATTTGATTTCAAAATCAGAATTCAAAATTGAAAATTCAAAAAAAAAATTCAAGTTAAGGGGAGTATGTTGAACTATCGAACCTCGAAGGACACATTGGGAAAAGGAAATGATTACTGGCAACATTATGAAGAAGCTACCAATTGACATACTGAATCATAATTTGAAATGGATATATCTCTGCCACTTGGAGTCTCCGTTATTCATATTTTCAACATCTTTAAGATAAAAGCCATAAATGCGAAGCATCCTGTTATTCCAAAGCAAAACCTAAATGGGCATCTGGAAGGAGTCAATCACCTTGGTCTGTGAGTCAACAGAGCCATTATAAGTGTTATTCATGCATATCATGCATACATGAGCATATCACATTGCATTTTCTTATATTGTATTGTTTATTCTTTGTCAAAGAGAACAACAAACACTCTATGAAGCAAAGATGAAGCGGGTATAGAATCAGGGGGCATAGAAGACCCATTGCTTGAGGAAGCTCCAGTCATTTTGCAAAAGAAAGGAAGAAATGCATGCTTGTTCGAAGAACTAAAAAATCTACAAACATCAACCAAAGTCCGCATAGAAAAATTATGGGGGGCAAGGAGAAGATTTGAAGGTTAGCTAAAAAAAATGGCTGAATTTTTTTTTTCCAAAAGTGCAAAGGAGGAACAAAAAAAAACAAAAAAGAATGGAACATTAGAACTATCAAAAGAATGAAGACGCAAAAGTCAAAAGATTAGTCCAGCTAGAAGAGCTGAAGCCAATATAGGACAAATCTCTAAGGATGAAGATCCACTTTCATTGGTGAAGAACCGACGTCCAAATAATGAAGATCCACTTTCAAGGGTGAAGTCCCAATTCCAAGGATGAAGATCCAGCTTAAAGGATAAAGATCCACTTTCAAGGGTGAAGACCTGATTTCCAAGGATGAAGATCCACTTTCAAAGGTGAAGACCTGATTCCATGGATGAAGATCCAATTTCAAAGGGTGAAGGCCCGAAGTCCAAAGGATGAAGATCCATTTTCAAGGGTGAAGACCCGATTCAAAGGATGAAGATCCAGCATAAAGGATGAAGATCCAATTTCAAGGGTGAAGACCCAATGTCCACAGGATGAAGATTCATTTTCAAGGGTGAAGACCCGATACCAAGGATGAAGATCCACTTTCAAGGGTGATGACCCGATCTCTAAGGATGAAGATTCATTTTCAAGGATGAAGACCCAATACCAAGGATGAAGATCCAATTTCAAGGGTGAAGACCCGATTTCTAAGGATGAAGATCCATATTCAAGGGTGAAGACCTGATAACAAGGATGAAGATCCATTTTGAGTTTGAAGACCCACAATCCATTAAAGAATGGAACAACCAAAGTCTTTTCAGAGTCCAGAACTAGAACTGGGTCCAGCTTACAATCCGTCTCGGTCCATAACCTAAGTCTCTTCTAAGTCCAGGACCCATTTTTGCCAAAATTAAAAGTCTTATTACTTTTCACTCTCTGAGTCAATTCAAGATCGTTCAAGCAGGGGGCAAATTATAGACCCTTAATTTTGACCCCAATTTGATATGGTCCTGATTAAAGGATGCCAAAATAAATTTGATCTGACTTTAAAAGATTTAAACCTAGTTTATAATTTTTAAATAAGTCAGTTCTGATTAAAGAGGCATAAATTCAATTATAAAGCCCTAAAATCAAGTTGAATCAGCCCAAATTAAAACTTTTCGGTCCATAAGTTAAAAAAATACAAGAATAATTAGAGTCAGGCCGGCTGGGGCGACATGAGCAATTGCTCTTGTAGACCTGGAGGTCTCAGGTCTACATAAGCATGGCTCATGTTGATCTGGCAGCCTAGATCGTTATGGGGTTAGACTCATGTCGACCTGGACTACCAGGTCGACATGAGTGAGACTCATGTCGACTTGGACAACTAGGTCGACATGGCCTTAACTCATGTTGATCTGGTTGCCCAGATCGACATGGTTTCAATTGGTTTCTTTAGATTTTTTGATCGAAATTTCCTAAAGAGCTTAGAATTTGTCTGAAAGAAAAATTAACAGAGTTAGGTTTAGGGTTTTTTTGATTGGTTTTGCCTATAAATAAGAAGTCTTAATACTTTAGAAAAAAAAAAGGAAGGGCGAGGAATTTTTAGCAACCTTAGGATGACAATAAATAGAGAAGAACAACAGTAGGTTTTCCTGGAGAACGAAGGAAGCAACAAGTAGAAATATCAAGAGAACCAAAGAAGGAGGCAAAGTCCATACTGTCTTCACATTGTTCATCCAGAAATCAATTTTTTTTGTGGAACCGATGACGGAGGTTTGATCTTTAATCATAAATTATTCATGCTCACAGTAACTTCGTTTCTTTCATTAATAAGAACATGCAGTAACTTGATCTTTGTTTTAATAATTGTAATTGTTTGCTTTAGTTAATACATTAATCAGTTGGTGTTCGTAACTCCACTTCCATGTTTTATAAAAACTTAAAACCATCCAGTAGCTATTGAGGGTTTGAATCAATTGTTAGAATCTAGTTTGTTTACTAAAACCTCGAGAACCATAAGTTATTTTATTGAAACTCAAAATCCTAAACTATTTTTATCAAAAAGTTTAAACCATTTCATTATTAAACTCCAAAATCTTGATTATTCTTCCAAAACTTTAATTTATTTCTCTAAATCCAAAATTGTTCTTCAAAGGCAGTAAGTTAAAATCCTAAAACCTTTTTTTTCCAATAATCCAAGAATATCAAAACCCTAATCCCATAAATCATCCTCTCTTAAACCCTAAAATGTTCTTTTGTTTCCAAAACTTTAAAATCCTAAACTATTTTTTCCAAAACTTTAAACCTAAAATATTCCATTAAAGTCTCAAAATCCTAATTGTTTTCCAAAATCTTAATTTATTTCCGAAATCAATATTTCTTCTAAAATGATAAATTAAAAACCTTAATTTTTCAAACCCTCATCTAGTAAACCTACAAACCCTTAAGCCCAAATCCAAGGAATCTAGAAATCCCCATCCAGTAAACCTAAAAAAAAATTCTTAAACCCTAATTCCAATCTTTTAAAATTATAAACCCTATTTTCCAGACCCTAATTATTTAAACCCTAATTTCATTTGTGTAATGATATAAACTTTGGTTTTATTTATTTATTGGATTTGTTATATGTTTTCAGGGATGACTAATTTGATCTGTGATGAATTTATTTAATTTATGGATGAATGTTTCCTTTCTTATTGTTATTAATTTATTTTGACTTCAAAATATTGTAAGTGGTATGTTTTCATATTTTGTGTACCTCATGTCGTGAGCGTCATGTAATATATTTTATTTAAAAGTTTTTGGACCAATGTAAAAGACACGTTTCCACCTTTCGCTGGGTGTCCTATTTAGTTTTAGACATGGACAATGTCATGTTTCCATCCTCGGATGGGTGTCCATTTATTTGCTTTGTTTGGACATTGCTTTGATTTTAATATAATGGTGCTTTATTTTAATTGTTGGATGTAGTATGGATAATATCATTATATTTAAGAATTTTATAATATTAAGACCTGAAAAGGAGGCCAGTTCCAATGAACCAGGCGTTGTGGGGGTGCTGGGCTATTTCTCACCTTCCCTACATGCACCCAACTTTTCGAACCCATTAAGGGGTTGGGAATTCCTTAGGAATCGAGTCATCCACCCCTTTCTTTTTCCTAACCCGTCCGGGTGGCAACTCCATTTTCTCTGGGCTTAGGCCCGTGTTCTCTAAGGCCCTGAGCTTAAACAGTGCCAAAGTCACAAGAACCATTCCACCAGGAGTGGGGGTAAAAATTCCCGCTCTCATCTTCGAAGTCCACCTCAGAGTTAAGGTACTCAACCGTCTGAACATCATCCGTAGTGAATAAACCTAAATGCACACCAAGGTCATTGATACTCAAGTGGAATCACTAACCTCCCAACCAAAACTTCGTCGGCTCGATAATGGAGATCTTATTTTTATGAAACTAGAAAGTGCAATAGAACTCTAAAGTCTCTATATGAAGACTCATTGATGGAGAAGAGTTGTTCCCATCCCGGTTGGTTTATTAAATTCTGGATCTTGGCCGCAATGTTGGCTTGTTCCATGGCACCCCAATCCAAAACCCAAGGTGGCTACCAACCCTTGTTTCCTAATAGCTCAAACCATTTTTGTTCCTCTAAAGTTGAGAATCAAAGGCACTTGAGCCCTACCCAGAATTTAGAAGTTGGGTGCATAGTGGGTTCTCTTGAGCTTCCTTCACCTTTAGCTCGTTTGGTTGGTAATTTGGACGACACTTATTTGTGAGGATCCATTATCTACAAAATAAACAAGAACATCCTCAAAAATAAAAATAGTGCCAAAACACCGACATTAGATTTGGTTACCAAAACACCGGCATTATAACAGTATTGCACACCAAATAATCCAAGAAAATAATACTAAGTACACCAACACAATTAAACCAACAATAGCAATGCATTCAAACAACAAAAGCAATGAAACTAAACCAATAAGAGCAATGAACCAATTCTCAACAAGAGCAATTATTTAAATCCACACAATAAATAGTGCCTCCATAACATACATCACTCCAATTCTATATCTCCATAGCCCAACACACTAAAACAAAGAAATTTCAACTCATTATGCATAAACAATCAATAAACAATGTGCAAATATGTTCAACTCAATTCTAGCCATAGAATCCTCAAAAGCATAATGAGTAAATCACAACACATCTACAAAACTAGGGTTAAAACTCAAAATCCCTAGAAATTCCTTAGATTTGCAAGAAATCCCACAGTGATTACAAGAAAACAAGACAAAAATTGCAAAAGTTGGGGACATACCTGAAATTTGGAGCGAAAGACGTGAGAAAGTCGAACAAAATGCAAAATAATCCTCTAAATATTGAAATTGAAATTGAAATCCCCTCTAGACTAATTAGGTGTGTGATTTCGAGTGTGAGAATCTTGTGAGAGAATCAACTAAAAGGGCAAGAGAAGAGAGAAAAACCATTTAAAATGAACTCGAGCTCGCCTTCAAAATACGATGACATGCCTATTGACACAGGCATGTCGTTAGGCATGTCACAGCTACTGTATCTGAGCGAGTATGACACTCTCACTAACACGGGTGTGTCAGTGGGTGTGTTATTGCTGCTGTGACTCAAATAAATCAACACATCCGGTGAAATGGGCGTGTCACTGGGTGTGTGGTTGCTACTGTAAATTTCAAATTTAACCAAAATGACATGACTAGTGAAAGGGTCGTGTTACAACCACTGTGGTGCCATTTAAATGACATGTCTAGTGACATGGGCGTGTTAAATCTATTGTGTTTAAAAATGAATGACATGCCTAGGGAGATGGGCGTGTCTCTCAATCAAGCTTAAGTTGCCGCTCAAAAGAGAAATTCCTTTTATATATTCAAGTGAACTTAAAACAACACATAACCAACCAATGATAAAAGAATTAAAAATTAATGAAACAAACTAAAAACATGAAAATTAAAGAAACAAATATTTACAAAATAAAATAAAATGGTGCGTTGTCTCCCACCCAACACTTCTTTAACATCGTATTAGTTTGTCGTTCAAGAGTTGTTCATCCCTAGTCTTAGAGGTATAAAACCTCCTTCAGTTCATTCAAGTCTTCCCAAAAGTACAGTTTAAGCCTTTGCCCATTAACCTTAAAATCCCCTTTTTTTGGATGAGTAATTTCGATCGTCCCATAGGAAAAAACTTCTTTGGCTTTAAATGAACCAGACCACCTTGATTTTAACTTACCTGGAAAAAGTCAAAGCCTCGAATTGTACAATAATACATGATCTCCAACTTGAAACTCTTTCCGTTCCTTAATGTGAGCATCATGCTCTTAGTCTGCTCCTTATACATCCTTGCATTATCATAAGATTGTAATCTCCATTCATCCATCTCATTGATCTGCAATTTCCTCCTTTCACCTGCACCACCTAGATCATGGTTAATCTGTTTTATAGCCAAATAAGCAATTTGTTCAATTTCTACAGGTAAATGAGAAGCCTTTTCATATACTAGCCTAAATGGTGTAGTACCCAAAGGAGTTTTGAATGCAGTCCTAAAAGCCCACAGAGCATTGTCCAATTTCTCGAACCAATCCTTTTGGCATCGCTCTATAATTTTCTCAAGAATTCTTTTTATTTCCCTATTTGTGTTCTCAACTTGGCCACTAGTTTGGGGATCGTAAGGAATAGAAATCCTATGTGTAACACCTAGCCTCTTGAAAACTTTCTCAAGCTAAGCGTTACAAAAGTAAGTACCCCTATCACTTATGATCGCTTTTGGCATACCAAATCAAGAAAATAACATTTTCAAAAACTTCATCACTACCCTAGCATCATTTTTGATAAAGCTTGGGCTTCAAGCCATTTAGTGTAACATCCCTGACAATTCTCATTAGAACTATCAGATAATGTTACTCGATATACTGTCAGTACTCAAATCAATTCATTTATAAAGTTCTCTTCCAACTAACAAAAATTTTCAAATAATAATACAATCTGTATAGTACCAACACTTATAACTCCAACATTTAGACCAATCTCCAATAATCCAAATACTAATTATAAACCAGATAACGATCATAAGTTTGTCAAATCAAATGAATATATAATACATTCCTTTATTTGATAATCATTCACTGGAATCTCAAACTTCATTTTCTAAATACATATATTCCTTTCATGTTTACAAATTTGTACAATCTTTCAAATAGCAAAACTAAATTGTATATATATATATTTCATAAGTTATAAGTACAATATACAAAAGATCTCTATATGTATTGTAGGAAATTTCATGAGATTCTTAATTCCACTTTTTAACTTGCTCCGATGTCCTGATACCTGCATGTCAGAAAATAATTCTAACACACTAAGCAAAGCTTATTGGTGCTTGTATAAACATATTTTGTCACTTAATATTAAAGAAAAATACTTATGGAAATATAGCAATAACACTTAGTTTTAAGAAATATTTCAATATATTAACTAATTTCAATAACAAACCAACATAATATTCTGATTACACAAAATAATAACTTTAACTTTATAAAAGTCATCATGCTATACTATACTTTTGGTATTGTAACTTTTCTCTTTATGAATCATTTTATTTAAGACTTGCTTTCTCATTTGATAACAATGCTCATAATATGCTTATTTTATTTTTCAATAAGTCTTACTTTTCAATTTCACATATAGGATAATTTCATTCAATCTATAATTTTCAGGACTTAAATTTAGTACTATACTTTGGGGTACTTTGTATCTTATATCATTATACACACTTAAAATCATTACAACACTTATAAAGTTATTGATTAATTCAATAACATGAGTATAACATTTTTATTCCATGCATTAGAACTTTCACTTGTAAACATTAATATATACAATACGAATCACTTTCACATTGTAACACAGTAAGTCAATTTCAAGTAATTGACTTATATTATTATTTTACATTTCTTCCATTATTTACAACTATCATTGTAATATCCCAATGTATGCCCTAGAAGTTTTGAATATTATTGTTGTTTTGATTGGATTGAGTGTATATGTTAATTTCAAAGAGAAAAGAATTTTTAAAGGAAGTGTATATGTTGCATATATAGTAGTATAAATAACATATACATAAGTCAAATGAGGGGTCAATGGAAGAGGATATTTTTATGTGATAGGTGAAATTACCATAATGGGCATACAAGTGACAAAAGTTAAGTTAAATGACAAAGGGTATATAGGTAATTGCTTGGTGAAAATCTCTTGGTGGAGATTTAAAGAAGAAAAGAAGGATTGACTTGTCTTCAATTTTCTTTTCTTTGCATGAGTGGCCGGCTATCCAAAGGGGAAAAGAGAGCACTTGAAGTATTTTGGTTTCTAATATCAAATTGGAAGGATGAATCAAAGGATGAAGTTGGAGATTTGTGAAATTTCTTCATCTAAGGTTAGTACTCTCTTGTTTTCTTTTGTTAATCTTGAAGTTGTGTCTAAGGTGAATTGTGATTTGTTGATGTGATGATTTGGTGTGTTTGAATTGTGTTTATAAGTGTTAGAATTGATTGTAAGTTAAAAGATTGAATTGGTGATTGGTTTGGTCTTGAATATGGTAAGTTATGTGGAGGTTGATAGTGGAAGATCAAGAGTGAATTTGGTTTTAGGGTTTTGATGTGATGAATGATTAAATGTATGGTTAATTGTGATTATTGTGTTAAACATGCAAAATAAGTGTTAATGACTTTGATTACATCCATTTGAATGAGTTTATGTTGTGTATCGTGTGTTTAAATGCAATTAGAAGTGTTTTGGCCACAAATAGGGTTTTGTTCTTGAGTGACACGGCCAAAAGCAAGGAGAGACACGGCCAATTCATGAGAGACACGGCCAAGTCAAGGAAAATTGAGCCGCGTTGGATTGATTTTGGAGGGACACGGCCGTGTCTTATGCATGTGTTTGCTACTGCCAATTGGTTTTGAGAGACACGGCCACAAGCTTGGCCGTGTCCCATGAAGGTGTTTGCTACTATGATGGTTCTTGACTTTTCTCACTTTGTTTTGATTCTTCAAAGGTTTTGTTGTTCCTAAACCTAAACATAAACATAAACACTTTGAAAACAAAGAATGATCTAAATAAATATATGTAGAACATACATTCATATGATGTTGAGATTATAGCACACATTTGATGAGATTGATGAAGCATATGAACAATGTTAGGCTATATGCATTGTGAATGGTAATGTGATATGTACTATGAAATATTGTATCAATGATGCATATGATTATGTATAAACAATGTTATGTTCTGCATTGTGAATCTTGTGAATGGTAGTATGTTATATGAACAATGTGACTAATATTATGACTTGTATAGTGTAGAAGAGATGAGGATCATCCAAAAAGGTATGTGCAATGCAATTTATTATAATAAATGTCTTAATAATGAATGTTGTCAATGTGTTTTGAGAAATGATAAAATGTGAGATCATCATGGTTGATAAGAATGATTGAAATGTTATAAAGGGATATGTTGTTTATATGATGATGAATTTAAGATACATGTGCAATGAAATTGATTATGCATGCTTGAATAATGAAGTGTATAATGTGAATTGAGACATAAAGAGATGTAAAGCTAATGATCGGTTTGTTTAGCTAATGTAATTGATGTTGTATATGTATAATGATGATTCAGATGTGATGTGAAGCCATTGTGATTGGCTAAGATAACTCAAATGTGATGTGAAGCCATTGTGATTGGCTATGATGATTCAATTGAAAGACATAAGGCATGTTTGCCTAATTGATGATGAGGATTGAGAACGAAAGTAATAAATGAATTGTGTAACTAATGTGTTATTCCATTTTCAGAGTTTGTTGTTGGTGGCATGCCTAAAATGAGTAACAATCTCTTGAAGTTAGGTTGGCTAAGTCCTTGAAGCCTAATTGAGATGTTACAACCCTTGAAGCTAGGTTGGATTGGTTCTTGAAGCCAAGTTGGGTTGATGCTTAACATGCTTTGCTCCCCTTGAAGCTTGGTTGAACCTAATCCTTGAAGCCTAGTTGGGTCTATGATAATGATAAATGTGATGAATGAACCAAAGCATTACTCTGAAAATTGAATGGCATATTAGTGTCGTTTGGGCCCGAGTCTGTCGTTGTTGTCAATATGATATATATAAATGTTGTAATAAATGAGTAATGAAATCTATGGTGGATTTGGTTGGAATTGTGGTTCATGATTGATGAATTGTGAATAAAATAATGACATGAAATGTTATTTAATATGTATATTGAAATATTGATTGTGAGTATTAATGTTGGATTGATGATTGGTGATAATGATATGATATGTAATGTCGGTATTAATATGTTGATGGTGATTATTAGTAATGAATTGTGGTTGGTAAAAATGATATGTATATAATACATAAAATTAGTTAAGATATATGAAAGGTGCAATTTAAAAGGAAAACATGATAAGAAACTAATGGCACATGGAATTGATATATCATTATATGTTAGTATTTTTATAATGTATGTTTATATGTTATTTTTGTACTACTAAGCTCTCGGGCTTAGCGCGGATGTGTAATCGCGCAGGTAGCTTAGTGGAGGATATGAAGTCTTTTGTTATGCCACGAGAAGAGTAAGAGTTTGTCGAGACCAACTAGATGGTAATGCATACATGTTTTGTCGAGACCAACTAGATGGTAATGCATACATGTATAACTTTTAATTATGATGTATTTCTGGTGAGAGAATATTTATATGTATAAATGGAGTTTGATAAAGATAATGATTTTGTAAATGTTATTTAAATTAACGTATTATGGTTTGAACTCTGTTCAAGGTTTTTAAAAGATAACGAAAAGTGACATCCTTATACTTTATATACTTACTGTATGTATACTAAGTATATGTATAGTACTTATATAAGGTATCGGGGTGTTACAATTATTTTGGTATCAGAGCCTAGGTTCGAGATTCTCGGCCTAAGTGAAATTAAAAAGAAAAAGCTTTGAAAAGTTTAAATGGAAGTAAAAAGGAAAAGTTTTGAAATGAAATTGGTAATACATGCATATGCATTGACACCTAGGTTGGTCTCGGATGTGGCATTATATGAATTGTAAAATATTTGTGTTATATGAGATGGATACTAGTGTGTGAATGACGTTTTACATGAAAGTAAAGTCAGAGAAAGAAATGATATGGATTTATATAAGTTTAATTGATAAATTAAAAATGGAAATTTATGCAAGTAAAGTGAATTGTTAAATGTGTTGAAGTATAAAGAAATGAAAAGGAGAATAAAATTGAAATTTAGTTGAAATCAAATCGAAATAAAAGTATGTACTTTTTCCTTTATACTTTGAATCTCTTTATAATAGAGTTTATGTTGGGTATGTTAGATAGAGGAAATATAGTTGAATTGTTAATATTGGAAGATATGTAACTAAAATGAGGAAAATATGGTGGAATATTGAATGAGTTGGTTAGTATAGACAAAGTGTGATTATTTAAAATGTGGGGTATGTATATGTAAAGTTAAGATTTTGTTTAAAGGAAAAAGAGATGATATTGATTAAGTAAAAATATACATTGGTATTGTTATTTTAATGCAAACATTGTGAATTCCGTGTTAGAAATGTGACATGTTTGGATATTGTGAAAGCTCATGGTAATGGTGATAATATGTGATATTTGAGATTTTTGAAATGAGCTTGATAAATGTGGAAATTTTATGTGTTGATATTGCTTTGTGATATATATATATATAGGATGTTTTTAAAATGGATATTAAGAAAAGATGAGTTTGATAAATTGAAGTTTAAGTGAAGTAGTAAGTTGAAAAGTTAAAATTTTAGTGGAAATTGATAAAGATCATTTGGATATTGATGGTTTAGTGTATATGCAATATATGAGTTAGATGAAATGACTAATATGGCATATGAAAGTATTATGAATTGAGTAATGTGATTGATAGTATGAGAATTTGTCTTGAAATAATAAGGGAAGTGGATAAGCAAATGAAGATGAGCTATTTTAAGCCACTATATTGAAAAGGGTAAAAATGGATATGGAAATATATTAAATGCTATTAAAGATGAAAGTGAAAGAGATGTTACATTGGGAATGTGGCTAAGATGGATGTAAAGTGCTATTATAGTCAGAATATATATATATGTGTGTGTTGTGTGAATAAATACTTTACATCATATTGGAAGAATGCAAATGATAGTGTTTAAAAGAAAGTGATAAACATTAAATGTGTATTGAATGTATATAAAAAAAAGCATATAATTAAGTGTATACATGTAAATGATATGTGAATTGAGTTTTTTCAATATTAATGAAATGTGTATGAATCACATTATGAAGGTGACCTATGAGTATGTATGTGGTATAATTATAGAATTAGTGATATGGAAACGATGTTGTATGTATTAGTGGACCTAAGAGGGATTAGGTCTTGAACTGTGAAAAGCTAAATGGATTATGTGATGGAAGTGAGTATAGAATGGACTTGAGTAATATTGGACAGTGGAAATTGTTTTGGTGAGCATTGAATGTAATAATCATAGGATGTTTAGAGTCTCAAAGTATTCACATATGGAAAGTTCTATGTAATTATATATTATAAGAGATTGTAAATGGATTAGAAAAGAAGTGACGAATAGAAAATGGTATAGGAATTGCATATGATTGAATATGTATATACTAATATTGTTGAAACATGAATTAAGTTGATAAAGATCATATAATCGAGTGTAAATTGGTTTGAAACGGAGTTGAAATGTGTTGACTTTTGATATAGCAATAATGTAAAGAAGGAATAGGTAATTCTTGAGATACACCTTAGCCTTGTATTTGTAAAGATTGAGAATAAAGTTATAAAAGAACAGTATTGATTTGAAAGTCCCAGGTTTGAATATTAATCTCTTAAAGCCATGTATTTTGTTCAGAATATTTGATCTGTTAATTTGTTATCCATGGATTTGGATCTTAGATAAAATGATTGTAATACAGATTTGGTGAGATTGAAAATTTTGTTTGAGAAGCATAGTTAATAGTTATGATGGATAAAGTTGTACCTTTTCATTTTATGTTAAGAACTTGGTTATAATTGTGAAGGTATAGAGAGAAAAAGGAAATTATGGAAATGTGTTGAGTTATGGATAATATGACAAAAAGGTAATTAAAATAAATATATCAATGATATGAAATGTGAGGAGATATTAAGAGGGAGAAATTATAAAATGTGATTGAAAGTGATACTGAATATGTTTATGGTATATAACTTGAGGTTTAAGTGAATGAATTTGAGGATTGAGTGAATGAAGTATAGATAGTAAATATAGTATAAAATTTTTATGAGAATGGTGGGAATTATAATAAGATAATAGAGAATAAATTATGAGTATATTGAAAGATAATTCGAAGTGATTTGTTATCATGATAATTTAACTAAATATGGATCTGAAGAGATCAGGAATTGTATGTAAGTTTGCCCTAATGAAATTAGGTTATATATATATATACATATTTGAATATTGTGAAATTTCATGATAGGTTAAATAAATTAATCGTTGGTTGGAATTGAACAAGATTGGAACATGGGTATATTATGACAGATAGATCAATTGATCTGGATTTGGCTAAGATTATGAATCCTTATTGAGATTTAATATGTATAGTTGTACTAAGAGTGTAATTGTTTTCATGATAATGTATATGATGTAAAATGTTAAAGTGTGAATGGATATGAATGAATGGAGTTATAGTAGTTATAAATCATGATAAAAAGGGAAAAGATTGGTTACTTATAAAATAAGTTGAAAGGTAATGTATTAATATGTAAGTTAAGTGAAAAGCAGGTTAAAGAAGTAACTCCAATTGTGAAAGATAAGGATCTTGTTATCTATTGAGGTTTGATAAATGTCTATTTAGACAGTGATTGTAATGACGGGATAATTAATGCTAAGGTATAAACCAATGATTTTTAAGGTTAAAATTAAGAGAGTAATTACAAAGAGGTGAATGAATAAAATATAGTGAAAATAAAGATTGGATGAAGTATAAGTGTACTATAAAAGGATATGATTCTTGTATAAAGATATTAATAGGAAATGTAATGAGTTCTTTTGAATGTTTGATCAAGGAAGTGATAAGATATATAAACTTATAGAATGATGAGTTGTGGAATTTAAAGAAGATGGTTGATTCTAAAGAGGAGAGTTGAAGTTATATGATTTGATGACATAATAACTTAAGCATATAATTAACTTCATATGGAAGTTAAGATGATATTTTGTTAACAATGAACTATTACGATACTGATAATTTCGAGGACAAAATTATTTAAGGGGGAGAGAATTGTAATATCCCAATGTATGCCCTAGAAGTTTTGAATATTATTGTTGTTTTGATTGGATTGAGTGTATATGTTAATTTCAAAGAGAAAAGAATTTTTAAAGGAAGTGTATATGTTGCATATATAGTAGTATAAATAACATATACATAAGTCAAATGAGGGGTCAATGGAAGAGGATATTTTTATGTGATAGGTGAAATTACCATAATGGGCATACAAGTGACAAAAGTTAAGTTAAATGATAAAGGGTATATAGGTAATTGCTTGGTGAAAATCTCTTGGTGGAGATTTAAAGAAGAAAAGAAGGATTGACTTGTCTTCAATTTTCTTTTCTTTGCATGAGTGGCCGGCTATCCAAAGGGGAAAAGAGAGCACTTGAAGTATTTTGGTTTCTAATATCAAATTGGAAGGATGAATCAAAGGATGAAGTTGGAGATTTGTGAAATTTCTTCATCTAAGGTTAGTACTCTCTTGTTTTCTTTTGTTAATCTTGAAGTTGTGTCTAAGGTGAATTGTGATTTGTTGATGTGATGATTTGGTGTGTTTGAATTGTGTTTATAAGTGTTAGAATTGATTGTAAGTTAAAAGATTGAATTGGTGATTGGTTTGGTCTTGAATATGGTAAGTTATGTGGAGGTTGATAGTGGAAGATCAAGAGTGAATTTGGTTTTAGGGTTTTGATGTGATGAATGATTAAATGTATGGTTAATTGTGATTATTGTGTTAAACATGCAAAATAAGTGTTAATGACTTTGATTACATCCATTTGAATGAGTTTATGTTGTGTATCATGTGTTTAAATGCAATTAGAAGTGTTTTGGCCACAAATAGGGTTTTGTTCTTGAGTGACACGGCCAAAAGCAAGGAGAGACACTGCCAATTCATGAGAGACACGGCCAAGTCAAGGAAAATTGAGCCGCGTTGGATTGATTTTGGAGGGACACGGCCGTGTCTTATGCATGTGTTTGCTACTGCCAATTGGTTTTGAGAGACACGGCTACAAGCTTGGCCGTGTCCCATGAAGGTGTTTGCTACTGTGATGGTTCTTGACTTTTCTCACTTTGTTTTGATTCTTCAAAGGTTTTGTTATTCCTAAACCTAAACAAACAAAGAATGATCTAAATAAATATATGTAGAACATACATTCATATGATGTTGAGATTATAGCACACATTTGATGAGATTGATGAAGCATATGAACAATGTTAGGCTATATGCATTGTGAATAGTAATGTGATATGTACTATGAAATATTGTATCAATGATGCATACGATTATGTATAAACAATGTTATGTTCTGCATTGTGAATCTTGTGAATGGTAGTATGTTATATGAACAATGTGACTAATATTATGACTTGTATAGTGTAGAAGAGATGAGGATCATCCAAAAAGGTATGTACAATGCAATTTATTATAATAAATGTCTTAATAATGAATGTTGTCAATGTGTTTTGAGAAATGATAAAATGTGAGATCATCATGGTTGATAAGAATGATTGAAATGTTATAAAGGGATATGTTGTTTATATGATGATGAATTTAAGATACATGTGCAATGAAATTGATTATGTATGCTTGAATAATGAAGTGTATAATGTGAATTGAGACATAAAGAGATGTAAAGCTAATGATCGGTTTGTTTAGCTAATGTAATTGATGTTGTATATGTATAATGATGATTCAGATGTGATGTGAAGCCATTGTGATTGGCTAAGATAACTCAAATGTGATGTGAAGCCATTGTGATTGGCTATGATGATTCAATTGAAAGACATAAGGCATGTTTGCCTAATTGATGATGAGGATTGAGAATGAAAGTAATAAATGAATTGTGTAACTAATGTGTTATTCCATTTTCAGAGTTTGTTGTTGGTGGCATGCCTAAAATGAGTAACAATCTCTTGAAGTTAGGTTGGCTAAGTCCTTGAAGCCTAATTGAGATGTTACAACCCTTGAAGCTAGGTTGGATTGGTTCTTGAAGCCAAGTTGGGTTGATGCTTAACATGCTTTGCTCCCCTTGAAGCTTGGTTGAACCTAATCCTTGAAGCCTAGTTGGGTCTATGATAATGATAAATGTGATGAATGAACCAAAGCATTACTCTGAAAATTGAATGGCATATTAGTGTCGTTTGGGCCCGAGTCTGTCGTTGTTGTCAATATGATATATATAAATGTTGTAATAAATGAGTAATGAAATCTATGGTGGATTTGGTTGGAAATGTGGTTCATGATTGATGAATTGTGAATAAAATAATGACATGAAATGTTATGTAATATGTATATTGAAATATTGATTGTGAGTATTAATGTTGGATTGATGATTGGTGATAATGATATGATATGTAATGTGGGTATTAATATGTTGATGGTGATTATTAGTAATGAATTGTGGTTGGTAAAAATGATATGTATATAATACATGAAATTAGTTAAGATATATGAAAGGTGCAATTTAAAAGGAAAACATGATAAGAAACTAATGGCACATGGAATTGATATATCATTATATGTTAGTATTTTTATAATGTATGTTTATATGTTATTTTTGTACTACTAAGCTCTCGGGCTTAGCGCGGATGTGTAATCGCGCAGGTAGCTTGGTGGAGGATATGAAGTCTTTCGTTATGCCACGAGAAGAGTAAGAGTTTGTCGAGACCAACTAGAGGGTAATGCATACATGTATAACTTTTAATTATGATGTATTTCTGGTGAGAGAATATTTATATGTATAAATGGAGTTTGATAAAGATAATGATTTTGTAAATGTTATTTAAATTAACGTACTATGGTTTGAACTCTGTTACAGGTTTTTAAAAGATAACGAAAAGTGACATCCTTATACTTTATATACTTATTGTATGTATACTAAGTATATGTATAGTACTTATATAAGGTATCGGGGTGTTAAAATCATTCACATATATTTTCAATTTAGATATCTTCATCAAATATGCCTATATATAATGTACTCAGATCATAGGTTTGGATAACATGTTAGTGTAGCAATTTTAAGGCCAAATCTCAAGAATGTATAATGGCAATTATGTCCACTATCACTGATAACACAATGTGTCCATTAACGGCACAAGGTGCCCACTATCACTATGGCTATCATTCCTCTGGTTGGCCATTCAATCCAAAGCTAGATCTAAAATCAATATGATTTGGGCAATTCATTAGTTTTGATTAAAACTGAATTGTTTATATATTTCAATGGTACAATGCTTTTATCAACTTTAGTATGATATATATTTGTCATGTATCTAAAGTCTATCACTCTTTTCCATACTTTTAACGCATACATGTAACATCCTGAATTACAGATTGGTAAGAAACAGACATAGAGGATATGATTTAGGCTTAGAACAAAGGAGTTTAGAACATGACCTATAACTTGAGCTCGAATTTCATCCAAGTTAATGACAGAATTAGAGAGTCTCAAAGAAGACTTAATTGTTTATTTATGTCTTAGCTAGATGTATAACTTGAAATTAATCAATTTAGAGTTGTACAGAATAAGATATGATGGATTTAGTAGACAATGTGTAAGCTGCCTCAGGACAGCATAGTAGGCTTGAATTCAAAGGACTTTCAAAAATCAGATGTAGTTCGGATCGACCTGAAATTTTGATACAATATAGCCCCGGATGTCTAGTTTCAGTGGGAATAAGAATTACTTAATTCGGAGTTGTGAGTAAAAAGATATTAATAAAGAAAGACAGCAAGGTCAGGAAGGGATATCAAAAGGACACAAGTGAGAATTTCTCAAAAGTTAGGGGCAACTATGTAAACTTAAAAATTAAGAGTCGGAAGTTATTAATAGTGCCCATATACGACCCTGGAAGAATATTCTCGAGATTAATCGGGTCATAACCGTGCATTTCAATTTTTTCCGAAAATGCACGGTCTAAAAGTTACAATTGATTAATCGCTGGAGGGTATTTTGATACCCTAGACTATAAAATTACAACACAAGAAAGTTGAGGGGGTCAAAATATGAATAAAAGAAAGCTTAATGGCTTGCTAAATAAATAGATAAAAGAAGAAGGCAAGTGGACCAATTAAAAGTGGCCATTTTGCTATAAGGTGTACCAATTGGAAGAAGGCAAATGGACCAATTAAAAGTGGCCATTTTTGCTATAAGGTGTACTAATTGGATGAAGGAAAATGGACCAATTAAAAGTGGCCATCTTTGCTATAAGGTGTACCAATTGGAAGAAGGCAAATGGACCAATTAAAAGTGGCCATTTTTTCTATAAGGTGTACCAATTGGAAGAAGGCAAATGGACCAATTAAAAGTGGCCATTTTTGCTATAAGGTGTACCAATTGGAAGTCAACATCTATTCACCATTTATGGCTGCCATTTGGATCAAAATAAGCTTAGGAAAGAAAGTATAAAAGCCCTCTCTTGCATGGTGAATTCGTCCAAACCATAAGAGAAGCAAGAAGGAGGTGATTTTTCCAAAGTTTAAGGCTTTTGGTTTAAAGAGTTTGGTGACAAACAAGATTATAAGGTAAGAGAAACCTATCTCTAGTTTTAATTTCATGGATTAATGGTTAATTTAAGAGATTGAAATTAGGGTTCATGTAGTTAGATTTGGAGAAAATTCAAGAAATAATTAATTGAAGGATTTGGTGAAGGAAATAATGGTGTTTAATGGTGAAAATAAGCTAGCAACCATTAGAAAAATCATAAGATAAGACTATGTCTATACCTAGGGTTCTTACCTTTGTCTATGTGATGTTAAATTCATAGGAAATCAAGGAGATTAGATAGGAAAGGAAGTGAAATAGATAAGAAGAGCAAGGAAAAGCAAGGTTTGGTACTTTAACTAATTGTTTGTTCATTTTCTTGAAATTTTTCTGTTTTACAATTAGTAAATGCTGTGACTTGTATGATTTTTAATATAGCAATATTATCTTGAGTTGAAATTTTGATATGTTGTGTCTCAATGAGTCTAGAATGACTAAAAAATATGTTGAGTTGAACTTGGAATGGGTATTTATGAAATGTTATATATGTTCTACTCGGTAATTGGGTAAAACCGGTCTGGAATGGGGGTTATATCGTGTGAGGTCAAGACCATGGCAACTAGTCGTGTGAGACCATGACCACGCAGTTATCTTGTATATTCCATATCGTGTGAGACCAAGACTATGGCAATTAGTCGTGTGAGGTCAAGACCACGCGTAACTCTATACGAGGCCTCGTTCCGAGATTGGTGTATTCATAATTACCTAGTGGAGCAAATTAACTCGTAATTATAATGAAGTTATATTACATGTTGTTTACACTTTTATTATTTATTTTTCATAATTAGTTAAAGTAGCCACTAAGCAATGCTTAGCGAGTTTAGTTTCTTCTAAACTCATAGATTATTAGCAAGGAGCCAGTAGCGAACAGAGGAGTCATGCAATCTGCCGGTCATCAACAAACTTAAGTGGTGCTCTTCATTTTCTACTTTGGCATTAGAAACTGGCATGTACTTATTTGAACAATACAAAGAGATAACTTGATGTAGCATGTAAATCTAGTAATGTATAATAACTGTATGGTTTTGAATTGAGTTGGGTTATGAATATAGAAGTGTGAATTCTTCTTGCAGGATTTTTAGTTGAGGTTATAAGGGTGGATTATTGGGAGTGTGCTTGTATTGAATTGTGAAATAAAATGTTTTTCAAAAATAAGAAAAATCAGTTTTGTCGACACTTGGGACCTCCATTTTTGGGGAGGTTATGGCAAAATTTTTTAAAATCTGTACTTAAAATTGGCTAAGTAAAATATTAAGACACAACCACCATGAGATAACAGTCCATCTTGGTCTATAAACATAGGCTAAGATGGGGTGTTACAATACACATGAATTCTCAACACAAAAGAAAGAAACATAAACATATTTTCCTCATACTAGGCCCGTATATCACAAAATACAAGTCAAAAACATCATCCAGGTACCCCACGGCTGTGGCATCTCAATCCCACGCCTATGGGATACAAAATGAAGTAGTCAAATTCCTTTGTAGACCCCCACAGTCGTGGCATTCAAGGGCCATAGCCGTGGCATTCAGAACGGCTCTATTTTATCAAAATTTTTAAAGAAATAGCCTCACTCTCAACCCCATGGTCGTGGCACTCAATTTCCACGCTCGTGGCATTGGTTTTGGGTCTATTTTTGGAGTAATTCTACCTCCAGTAGTACCGACTTCGTTACCACACCCATGGCACCTTTAAGCCACTCCCGTGGCATCCCAAAATCATGTATTTTGTACTTTTAACTTCATTAAACACAAATATATTGAAGATCTAAGTCAAAAATGTATCAAAACCAAATTTTTGACATAAAAAGTGTTCATATCAAATAATTTGCTAAATTGTCACTTAATCAAACTTTCAACCATCTCATATGGATAAAAACAACATCAACCCACGCAATTCTCATCAGGGTTGAACTAAGAATCAAACTCATCACATAAAAGTTATTTTTCACTCATCAATCTAGTTAATCAATATTTTCAAGAAATATTTTATTATAAATAACTCAATCAATCAATTCAAACATTAAAACTCATAAAAATTCTTATATTTACAAATTATAATACATAAGCACATACCTCTTTCAATTTCTCTCTTCTTCTCTCTTTTCCTCTTTTTCTTTGATCACTTGCTGATAATCTCACCTTTTCTAGCTTATTCTTTTAAAGACTCATAGCTAGATGTGATTTTCTCTTAAAGTTTTGCCAAATTCTTGAAAAGAAGGATGAAAGAAGGAGCTTTGGTGGTGTTGGTGATGATGATCGTGGATGATGAAGCAAGAAGAAAGGAGAGAGTTCTACACACACACTTGTCCACATATATATATAATATGTTCAATCTAGTGTGGTCAATCTCATCTTAGTTATGATGCACCCTCACCCTTAGCCTTTATTCAAATTCAATTTTTAGTCCCGTAAAACCGTAAAAATAATTTTTTCAGTAAATTTTGAGATATACTATTCACTATTGTCTGCTTATAGCATTTATCCACACTACTTTTATCACTATAAATTATCAATTATCAATATTAGTTAAAAAGTTTCATGTTTAAAATCTTGACCATTACAAATCTCCCCCACTAAAGAAATTTCATTCTCGAAATTTACATGTTATGGCAATAAGCCATTTAATTTATAACTAATCTAAAATCTCACATAAAATCAATTATTTTATTAATTTACATAACTTTTATTTATGTCTGATATCAATCAATGTAACACTTTCAGAATAATCTTATTATAGAACTGTAGAAGATTCAGCTCTACACACTTACACTATTCAAGTTCAATTCAATAATTGCCTTTAATTCTCTTTAGATTTTTTTTTAAAAATATAATTTGTGCATTAAATTCCACTATTATATATATATATATCTCTTTCTTTCTTTTATATACTGAACTTTAAATCCTAGTTCCGGATAGCGGGTTACGGAAGGCAAGTAAATGGCCACTGTATAAATATGGCCAAAGGCCACTATGGGGCGAATGCCCGCTGTATATGATGACACGGAGTGTCCAAAAAGAGAAAGGGAGAAAAGGTCCTCTATGACGTAAAGCATCCACTGATCGCATAGATGTCAATATCACTGGGATATATATATATATAAATATCCTCTATGACACAAAGTGCAACATTTCAATATGGGACATAAGTGTCCTGTAACACCCTTATACCCTATATACGTACAATACATATTTCCAACATATGTAAAATATGCATATACGGTACAAAAATATCACAGACCGATTTACTAATTTTTTTTTTACATTTCCAATTTAAAATTTCAAATTCTAAACATATAAAAATTAAATAGAATATAAATATTATTTAATTGTTATAAGAATCCAAAATAAATAATATATATAAAAATCTATGGAAAAAATTTGCCAAAGTTTTATCTGTATTTTGGACATCCCAAAATTTAGCAATTACTCAACCTGCAAAAAAGAAAACACTCCCAAAATAATTTTTATCCACCATCTCAACCATACTTCTCAATTTCACCAAGTTTCTCAAACATTTATACATGTAGATATATATAATTTAAAACACACTTACGCTTCCATTTCAAATACATTGACCCAAACATTCTTTATAATATATAATACATAAAATTCAAAACATAATATATTATGCATAAAACTCAAAATGTACAATAACATAAAAATATATATACATGCTGCTGGCAGTGTTTATGATCTCGTTAGCAACTCAACAAGCTTAACTATAAGTCTAGACCCGACCTGGTCTAGAAGAACTCTCTGGCTCAGCTGGGTCTACCCTGTCACCTGCGCGTTGGAAACAATCGTGCTAAGTCGAAGCCTAGTGACATCTTCGTCATCCGATCAACTATCACCCAAATTGCATTATGCTTCTTCTGAGTCAAAGGTAGTCCAGTCACAAAATCCATTGTCACTCACTCCCATTTCCACTCTGACACTGATAAAGGTGGAGCAACCCTGAAGGAACTTGGTGCTCAGCCTTCACTTTCTGGCAAGTGAGACATCTGGATAGAAACTCTGCTATGCCCCTCTTTATATCTGACCACCAATAATGTCGCTTCAAGTCCTGATACATCTTGGTACTCCCAGGGTGCATAGCAAAAAGTGACTGATGTGCTTCCTCTAATATCATTCTTTTCAATTCTGCATCATCAGGAATACACAATCTATCTCTGTACCATAGACTGCCATCATTCCTCAAATAAAAGTCTCGACTCTCCCCCTTCTGACAAACCAACACAATTTTTTGAATTCTCTCATCTGTTAATTGAGCCTCACTAATATGATCCAACAAGACTGGCCTCAACTGCAACTGAGCCATCAAAGTACCATCATCAAAAGATTCAAATCTAGCGTGCAGCACTCTTAACTTAACAAGCAAAGAGAGTGAGTAAGCAGTCAAACCTGCCAAAGATTTTTGACTCAAGGCATCAGCAACAACATTTACCTTACCGAGATGATAATCAATCAAACAGTCATAGTCTTTAATCAACTCTAACCACCGTCTCTGCTAAAGATTCAGCTCTCTTTGAACACCCAGGTATTTCAAACTCTTGTGATCCGTATAAATGAAACACTTCTCCCCATAAAGATAATGTCGCCAAATCATCAAAGCAAAAACTATGGTTGCCAACTCCAAATCATGCGTCAGATAATTAAGCTCATGTGGCTTCAACTGCCATGAAGCATAAGCTATGACTCTACCCTCCTGCATCAAAACACAACCTAAACCACTGTGTGAAGCATCACTATATATCACATATGGTTTACCTTCCACCGGCAGGGTAAGGACAGGAGCCTGAGTCAACATCTCCCTTAGCTGCTCAAAACTCGCCTAACATTGATCTGTCCACACAAATTTAACTCCTTTCCGAAGTAATCTGGTGAGTGGTGTAGCTGTTATAGAAAAACTCTTCACAAATCGATGATAATAGCCTTCCAATCCTAGAAAACTTCTAACCTCTGTCACAGTCTTTGGTGGACTGCAATTCAAGATAGCCTCAATTTTACTCGGATCAACTCTAATACCCTCTACTGAAACCACATGGCCAAGAAAAGCTACCTGATCGAGCCAGAACTCACACTTAGACAGCTTGGCATACCACTGTTTCTCTCTCAGAGTCTGCAATACGATCCGCAAATGTCTATCATGATCCTCCTCATTATGCGAATACACCAAAATGTCATCAATGAAGACCACCACAAACTGATCTAAATATGGTCTGAATACCCTATTCATCAAATCCATAAAAGCTGCTGGTGCATTCGTCAATCCAAAGGGCATCACTAGAAACTCATAATGCCCATACCTCATACAAAAAGCTGTCTTGGGTACATCCACATCTCTGACTCTCAACTGATGGTACCCTGATCTCAGATCAATCTTAGAGAATACCGCTGCTCCCTTCAATTGATCAAAGAGATCATCTATCCGAGGCAAAGGATACTTGTTCTTGATGGTCACCTTATTCAACTGTCTATAATCAATACATAATCTCATGGTGCCATCCTTCTTCTTCATAAACAACACAGGCGCTCCCCACGGGGACACACTAGGGCGGATAAACCCTTTATCCAATAACTAACTCCTGCAACTGCACCTTCAACTCTCTTAACTTAGCAGGTGCCATCTGATAAGGGGTAATAGAGATAGGAGTGGTACTAGGCAACAAATTGATACCAAACTCCACTTCTCTCTTAGGAGGTACCCCTGGCAACTCATTAGGGAAAATATCTGGAAACTTGGCAACTGTGGGTATACTTTCAAGCAGGTATCCCACTAATCTAGTATCTACAACTTGAGCAAGATAAGCCTCACATCCCTTCTGAATCATTCTCCCAGTTGAAATAACTAAAACAAACATAGATGAAAGATACCTTTACACACTAGATACTATAACATCCCTACCATCCCGTGTTCCCAAAGTAACACATTTCTTCTGATAGTCTACCACAGCCCCATGCTTGGATAACCAATCCATGCCCAAAATCAGATCATATTCCCTGAAAGGCATCTCAATTAGGTCACCGAGAAACTCCTCATCCTGAACAACAACTGGACTATCTCGGTGCACCCAGCTCACCACAACACTATGCCCTAAAGGATTTGTCACCAAGACATCAAATCCTAGGGACTCAGATTGCAATTTAGACACAGGCAAGATGGATGCACTTATGTATGAATGTGTAGATCCAGGATAGTGTGATATTGTGATTATGTTTGATTGTGGTATGTTTGAGAGTGTTGGAATTGAAGTGAAGATAAGAAGTTAGGTTGGTGTTGGTGTGGGAAGAGTATGAGTTGTGTTTGTGTTAGGGTTTTGAATTGGTTATTATTGTAGATGTTGAGTTTGCTTAATTATTCTTGTAGATCTTCATGATAATTGTGTTTGATGAAGTTTGAAGCATAGAATACATGAGTTTGGTCCGAAACAGAAGCATCCTGGATGCCACGCCCGTGGCCCTTGGCTGCCACGACCGTGGCCAATGGAAGCCATGGCCATGGGGGTTTTGAGCAAAGGAGGCAGAACCGTTTGTTAACCCACGCCCGTGGGGGTTGGGAGGCCACGACTGTGGGGTCCTAGAGAGAGATGTTGGCTTGTAATTTATGATCTATGGGTCTAGTTTGAGACTAATAGGTGTATAATTGTATTGAAGATTCATGTGTATTTGTAATTAAGTGTGTATTATTCATTTTGGATTAGGTTGTGAAGAAGTTAAGTTGCCCTAATTCAAGTGGTGAAGAACTATTGGAAGAGGACGGGTATAGATTGGTGTGAGTTATTCTTAAGGTAAGTACAAACTACATTATTGCATACCTTTATATGACCTTGAGATTTAACACATTTGATTGTAAATGTGTTAAGTAATCTATTGCATTGCTGATGCATATTAATAATGTTATGTTTTGTATAATGTGAACTTTGTGGAATGTATGTTGAAGATTCTAAAGATATGATGATGTAATGAAAAATGAAAAATGAAATAGGAAATGTGAAAGATATGATGATATGATGAAATATGAAATGTATGTGCAATGCAATTGGTTATGATGAATACTTAAATGTTGAATTGTTTTAATGTGAATTGAGATAATTGAGGCATGTTTGCCTAGATGATGATGTTCAATGTAATTGGTTATGTATACTCTATTGAAAGAGATGTGAAGCCATTGTTGTTGGCTATATTGATGTAAATGAGATGATTGAGGCATGGTTGCCTAAATGATGATGAGAAAATTGAGAATGAAATTGATAATGAATTAATGAATGAATTGTGTGTCTAATGTGTTATTCCATTTTCAGAGTTTGTTATTGGTGGCATGCCTATGGTAACAATATCTTGAAGTTAGGTTGGGCTTGATCCTTGAAGCCAAGTTGGGTTGAAGTTTAGCATGCTTAACTCCCCTTGAAGCCTAATTGAGATGTTACAACCCTTGAAGCTAGGTTGGGTTTGGTTCTTGAAGCCAAGTTGGGTTGATACTTAGCATGCTTTGTTCCCCTTAAAGCTTGGTTGAGCCTAATCCTTGAAGCCTAGTTGGGATAATGATAATGATAAATGTGATAATTAAACCAAAACATTAACTCTGAAAGTTGAATGGCATATTAGTGTCTTTGGGCCCATGCTTGTCTTTGCTTTAATATGAACTATGGAGTGAAATATAATGTTATGAGATGATTATAGTACATGATTAAGTTTGTAATATCCCTATGTATGCCCTAGGAATTTTGAATATTGTTGTTGTTTTAAATTGGATTGAATGTATATGTGAATTTGCAAAAGAAAAGAAATGGAAAAGAGAATGTTTAGGTATTGTTTAAAAAGAAAAGTAATGTGTAGAGAGAAAGTGTATATGTTGGGTATATGGTAATATATATAACATATATGTTGGTCAAATGAAGAATCAAGGGAAGAAGATATTTTATTTGTGATATGTGAAATTACCTAAATGGGCAAGTAAGTGAAAAGAGAGTTAAAACAAATGGAAAGGGGTATTTAGGTAAATTCTTGTTTTGGAATACATGGTGGAGATTTAAAGAGATGATAACTTGACTTTTCTTCATTTTCTCTTCTTCTCTTTTCCATATGTTGGCCGGCCATTCCATAGCAAGAGAGCAAAGTGAGATTTGTTTATTCCAAGTTTCAAATTGAAGGAAGAATCAAAGGATTAAGTTGGAGATTTGTGGAATTGCCTTAATTTTGGTAAGTACTCTCTTGATTCATTTGTTATTTTTGAAGTTGTGTTTGAAATGAGTTGTGATTTGTTGGTATTATGATTAGGTGTGTTTGAGATGTGTTTATAAGTGTTGAAATTGATTGTAAGTTAAAAAGTTAAATTGGTGTTGGTTTTGGTTTGAAGATGGTAAGTTATGTGGATGTTGAGGTTGAAAGAATAAGAGTGATGTTGGTTTAAGGGTTTTGAAGTGGTAAGTGATTAATGTGTTGTTGATGTATTGTTAATGTAAAATAAGTGTTAATGACATTGATTATCTCCATTTGAATGAGGTTATGTTGTGCATAATGTGTTTAAATTCAATCGAAAGAGATTTGGCCATGTTTATGGTTTTTATTCATGAGAGACACAGCAAAACTAAGGAAGAGACACGGCCAAACTAAAGAATTTTTGGCAGACACGGCCAAGTCTAAGGGAAATTTGGCCGTGTTGGATGATTTTTGGAGAGACACGTCCATGTCCCTTGCCCGTGTCTGCTGCTGGATTTTTGGTGTTGAGCGACACAGCCACAAGCTTGGCCGTGTCCCTTGTGTTGGCTACTGTGATTGTTCTTTGCTTTTCTCGCATTGTTTGTATTCTTCAAAGATCCTTTTGTACCTAAACCTAAAAGTAAACACTCTAAACACTTTTAAAACAAAGAATGATCCAAACATATGTATGTGGAAGATTATAAATCAATGAATAATGTAAAGTGTTAGGTATATATATATGATACAATATGAACAATGTTATGTTTTATGCATGGTGCATCTTGTGAATGGTAATGTGTTATATGAATAATGTACTTTAAAATGTTATATCAATGATGCTATATGTGTAATATGAATTGAGATATGATATGATACGAGGCCATTGTGATTGGCTATGATAACTCAAATATGATGTGAAGCCATTGTGATTGGCTATGATGATTCAATTGAAAGACATAAGGCATGTTTGCCTAATTGGTGATGAGAATTGAGAATGAAATAATAAATGAATTGTGTGTCTAATGTGTTATTCATTTTCAGAGTTTTGTTGTTGGTGGCATGCCTAATGGTAACAATCTCTTGAAGTTAGGTTGGATTTGATCCTTGAAGCCTAATTGAGATGTTACAGCCCTTGAAGCTAGGTTGGGTTGGTTCTTGAAGCCAAGTTGGGTTGATACTTAGCATGCTTTGTTCCCCTTGAAGCTTGGTTGAACCTAATCCTTGAAGCCTAGTTGCGTTTATGATAATGATAAATGTGATAACAAAACCAAAGCATTAACTCTGAAAATTGAATGCCATATTAGTGTGTTTTGGGCCCATGCTTGTCTTTGTATTTAATATGATTCTTGAATGGTAAAACTAATGGAACTATGAAGATGTAATATGAATGTTGTTATGACATTGAACAAAGTATGATGTGGAAATGTGATATTCTTTCAAATGATGTATGAGATTAATTGTGACCTTATAGCATATTAAAGCATCATGTTAGTATACTTTGTACTACTAAGCCGTTGGCTTAGCGCGATAGTGTTTGATCGCGCAGGTGACAGAGTTGAACCCGAGAGCTCCTCGAGACCAAGTGAGACTAGACATTGAGGATTTTCTTTTGGGACATAAAGATCAGAGAAGAGCTGCCAATCATGTATATATATTCTAGATTTTGTAATCTTTGATTTATAACATATTTGTAATAACTTCCGCTGTGAATTAATAAATGTTTTTATATATGGTGTCTTTTGGATTTCTTCTAAAATGTTTGAGATTGGTTTCACTTATTTACAAAGATATTTGTTGTGTATTATTTTAAAACTGTGGCATTTTCTATATTCAGTATACGTATATTATGATCATTTAAGCATGCTTGGTACGTATACGGGACATAGGGGAGTTACAAAGTTAATGAAAATGAATGTGGCTTGGGAAGCTATGTTGAGTCATGAAACTATGAAAATACAACAGGATGTGTAATATGTTTATGGATGTGGAAATTGTGAGTATTACATCATAAATGTTTTGGTAAGTTATTGAATAATGTAAGGTTTTGAAATATAATATTCTTTTGAATTGTTTATGAAATTTGATTGTGTGATATTGGCATTGCATTGAAGCATAATATTATTGTAGTTTGTACCACTAAGCTGTTGGCTTAGCGAGATTGTGGTTCATCGCGCAGGTAACAGGGTAGAACCCGAGAGTTCTTCTAAACCGAGCTGAGTCTAGATTGTGAAGTGTGGATAGTGGGCTTAAAGATCAAAAACTGACTGCCAAACATGTATAAACTTTATGTTTTGCAAAACATGGTTTTTGATGTATATATATTTGTAAATGCTGCTATAATTCCCGCTGGGTATTAAATGAACATTTTGTCTATTATACACTATAATATAATTTGAAGGTTCCGCTGCGTATTAAATGAATGTTTTATCTATTGTAATTTATAATATAATTTGAATGTTATAAGTTTTCTGATAATGTTGTTGCCGATGTTTGATAGTAAACATTTTATCTATTTTGTTTTATATTACAACTAATTGTTTTATCTTTCCTATATTGTATAAGTTGGAAAATTGGTTTGGTTTTAAATAGACCGTAACATTCCTGTGTCTGGTATATGTATATTACAGATATGGTAGTATGTGGTGTGCGTATACGGGATATAGGGGTGTTACAATTGTTTTGGTATCAGGGCCTAGGTTTGAGATTCTCAACCTAGGTAAAATGTAAGAAAAAGAAATATTTTGATTCTAAAATATGGTTTTTAAATAGGATACATGTTTTGGTATTGGCAGTCTTTGATCTTTAATGAGGTATATTCTGCTGTGTTTGCAGATATAGGTAGTGATGGCGTCTCAGTCACGTCAGTTTGTAGAAGGTAGTGCTGAGAGCGTAGCTCCTGAAGAGAGTAGAGATGGAGCTAGAGTTGAGAGAGCTAGTGAGGCCCCTGCTCCTATGCCAGGGAGATCAGTTGCTGATGAGGTACCACCGAGTTGGCTAAGGCATATGGTAGAATTGTTGAGGGGAGCTCCAGTGCAGCCACCACCGCCACCACAGCCTCACGTGCTGGTGAGGCGCTATGATAAATTGAGGAAGTATGGAGCTGAGGATTTCTTAGGCACTACAGATCCTGCAGTGGCTGAGCAATGGTTGGATAAAGTGCAGAGGATATTTATTCAGTTGCATGCCACTCCTGAAGAAAAATTTGATTATGCTAGATCCCTTATGCAGAAAGATGCTTATGATTGGTGGAAGACGGTTCCTCATGCCATGGATGATCCGCCTACATTATCTTATAATGATTTTATGAGGAAGTTTGAGCAGAAATATACTCCGAGGGAGTATAAGGATGCTAAGAAGATGGAATTTTTGAATCTGAGATAGGATAACCAGACTGTGACAGAATATGAGGTAGAGTTCATCCGATTGAGCCACTATGCTGGAGGGATTATCTCTAATGAGATTGACCGGTGTAGAAGGTTTGAGGAGGGGTTGAGGCCCTCTATTATGTGCATTGTTGCTGGTTCTCAGTACCAGGATTTTTCACAATTGGTTGTAGCAGCTAGAAGTGTTGAGAGAGCACAAGGCATTGCAGCAGCTGCTACCGAGGAGGAGACTAGAGTTAGAAGATCCCAGTTTGAGGCAGGGTCTTCATCTATGAAGAGAGGCAGAGGAAGTTTTATTCCGAGAGTCAGTAGGAGCCAGAGGCAGTTGGGTAGGTCAGTTCAGTATCAGAGGCAGAGACCGAGACCTACAGTTTCTGTAGCTAGTGCTCCGACTCCAGTGGTTCAGAGATCTACTCCACCTGTATGTGTTCATTGTGGTAGGACCCATGGGGGTGTTTGTTGGAAGACGGGTGGATTGGGAGTATGCTTTAGATGTGGGTCACCAGCTCATTTTATTAAAGATTGTCCTGAGCCACAGGATGATAGACAGACTGATACTGTAGCTTCTCGACCCAGTGTCAGTAGATGTGGTCGAGGGGGCAGAGGTTTCAGTAGAGGTGGTCGACTTAGGTTCAGTCAGAGAGGAGGCTCTTCATCCAGAGGCAGTAGGCCAGATGAGGCCGGATCTTCTCAGAGAGTATATTTGATGCAGAGGCAGCCGGATGCTTCAGCAGTTATAGCGGGTACATTTTCTTTATTTGATATTCCAGTTCTTGCTTTAATTGATCCAGGATCTACTCATTCATACATAAGTGCATCTATCTTGCCTGTGTCTGAATTGCATTTTGAGTCCTTGGGATTTGATGTGTTGGTGACAAATCCTTTAGGGCATAGTGTGGTTATTAGCAAGGTGCATCGTGATAGTGCAGTTGTGGTGCAAGGTGAGGAATTTTTGGGTGATCTGATTGAAATGCCTTTTAAGGAGTATGATTTGATCTTAGGCATGGATTTGTTGTCTAAACATGGAGCTGTGGTAGATTGTTGAAAGAAGTGTGTTACTTTGAGAACCGGTGATGGTAGAAGTGTGATGGTGTCTAGTGAGCAGAGACAACTTGCATCTTTATTTGTATCAGCTGTAGCAGCTAGAAAGTTGATTAGGAAAGGGTGTGATGCTTATCTTGCTCATGTTGTGGATACCAGAGTAGTGGGTTCTCAACTTGATAGTATACCCACAGTTGTTGAATTTTTAGATGTTTTTCCAGAGGAGTTGCCAGGGTTACCCCCTGAGAGAGAGGTTGAGTTTGGTATCGATTTGTTGCCTGGTACTACTCCCATCTCTATCAATCCTTATCGAATGGCACCTGCTGAGTTGAGAGAGTTGAATGTGCAGTTACAGGAGTTGTTGGATAAAGGGTTTGTTCGCCCTAGTGTTTCTCCATGGGGAGCTCCTGTTTTGTTTGTGAAGAAGAAGGATGGTACTTTGAGGTTGTGCATTGATTATAGGCAACTAAATAAAGTAACTATCAAGAATAAGTATCCTTTGCCTAGGATTGATGATCTCTTTGATCAATTGAAGGGAGCAGCAGTGTTTTCCAAGTTTGATTTGACATCAGGGTACCATCGGTTGAGGGTTAGAGCTGAAGATGTTTATAAGACAGCTTTTCGCACAAGGTATGGGCATTATGAGTTCTTGGTGATGCCTTTTGGATTGATGAATGCACCTGCAGCTTTCATGGATTTGATGAATAGGGTGTTTAGGCCCTATCTGGATCAGTTTGTGGTGGTCTTCATTGATGATATTTTGATATATTCGCGTAATAAAGAGGAACATGACAAGCATCTGCAGATTGTGTTGCAGACCTTGAGAGAGAAGCAATTGTATGCTAAGCTGTCGAAGTGTGAGTTTTGGCTTAATCAAGTGACTTTTCTTGGTCATATAGTTTCAGCAGATGGCATAAGAGTTGATCCGAGTAAAGTTGAGGCCATTTTGAATTGGAGTCCACCGAAGTCTGTGACTGAAGTTAGAAGTTTTCTGGGTTTGGCAGGCTATTATCGATGGTTTGTGAAAGGTTTTTCTTTGATAGCTACTCCACTCACCAGATTGCTTCGGAAGGGAGTTAGATTTGTGTGGACAGATCAGTGTCAAGCTAGCTTCGAGCAGTTGAAAGAGATGTTGACTCAAGCGCCTGTTCTTACTTTGCCTGTGGAAGATAAACCATATGTGATTTTACAATGATGCTTCACATAATGGTTTAGGTTGTGTTTTGATGCAAGAGGGTAAAGTTGTAGCTTATGCTTCTCGGCAGTTGAAGCCGCATGAGTTGAATTATCTGACGCATGATTTGGAATTGGTAGCCATAGTGTTTGCTTTGAATATTTGGCGACATTATTTGTATGGAGAGAAGTGTTTTATCTATACAGATCATAAGAGTTTGAAATATTTGGGTGTTCAGAGGGAGCTGAATCTTCGGCAAAGACGATGGTTGGAACTAATCAAAGACTACGACTGTTTGATTGATTATCATCCTGGTAAGGCAAATGTTGTTGCGAATGCCTTGAGTCGAAAGTCTTTGGCATGTTTGTCTATTTATTCGCTCTCGTTGCTTGTTGAGTTGAGAGCGTTGCATGCCAGTTTTAAATCATGTGATGATGGTGTTTTGTTAGCTCAATTGCAGTTGAGACCAGTATTGTTGAATCAAATAAAAGAGGTTCAATTGGTAGATGAGAAAATTCAGAAGATTGTTTCAGATTGCCAAAATGGGTAGAACTGCGATTTTCATGTGAAAAGTGATGGTAGCCTTTGGTTCAAAGATAGGTTGTGTGTTCCTGATGATGCTAGTTTGAGAAAGGTTATTTTAGAAGAAGCACATCAGTCAGTTTTTGCTATGCACCCTGGGAGTACAAAGATGTATCAGGATTTGAAGCAACATTTTTGGTGGTCAGGTATGAAGAGGGACATAGTGGAGTTTGTATCCAAATGTCTCACTTGTCAGAGGGTGAAAGCTGAGCATCAAGTTCCAACAGGGTTGCTTCAGCCTTTAACAGTGCCTGAATGGAAATGGGAGAGAGTGACAATGGATTTTGTGTCTAGTTTGCCATTGACTCAGAAGAAGCGTGATGCTATCTGGGTGATTGTTGATCGGTTGACAAAGACAGCTCATTTTCTTCTAGTTAGAATGGACTATTCTCTTGAGAGGTTGGCTGAGCTGTATATCAGTGAGATAGTGAAGTTGCATGGAGTCCCAATTTCTTTAGTGTCTGATCGAGATCCCCGGTTTACTTTGAGGTTTTGGAAGAGTTTACATGGTGCATTGGGTTCTCGATTGCACTTTAACACTGCTTTTCATCCGCAGACAGATGGGCAGTCAGAGAGAGTGATACAGATTATAGAGGATATGTTGAGAAGCTGTATCATTGATTTTTCTAGAAGTTGGGACAGATTTTTGCCACTTGTGGAATTTGCTTACAACAATAATCATCAATCCAGTATTGAAATGGCACCATTTGAGGCATTGTATGGTAGAAGATGTAGAACGCCTCTTTGTTGGAATGAAGTTGGAGAGGGCAAGTTGGTTGGTCCTGATTTGATTAAAGAAACAGAAGAGAAAGTGAAGATAATTCGGGATCGGTTGAAAGCAGCTTCAGATCGACAGAAATCTTATTCAGATTTGAAGAGGAGAGACATAGAATTTGATGTTGGAGATAAAGTTTTTCTGAAAGTGTCTCCTTGGAAAAAGATTTTAAGATTTGGTCGAAGAGGAAAGTTGAGTCCTCGTTTTATTGGACCGTATGAAGTATTAGAAAGAGTTGGACCAATTGCTTATCGTCTTGCTTTGCCGCTTGAGTTGGCTAGAATCCATAATATCTTCCATGTTTCTATGTTGCGGAGGTACAGATCAGATCCATCTCATGTTTTATCAGTTGAATCTATTGAGGTGAGTCCGGATCTGACATTTGAAGAAGAACCAATTGCTATTTTAGCACATGAAGTGAAAGAGTTGAGGAATAAGAAAGTGCCACTTGTGAAAGTTCTTTGGAAGAATCATGGTAGAGAAGAGGCAACTTGGGAGAGTGAGCAAGCAATGCGAGATCAGTATCCTCAACTGTTTCGGACTTGATATCAGGTAATTTCGAGGATGAATTTTTTTTTTTAGAGGGGGAGAATTGTAATATCCCAAAGTATGCCCTAAAAGTTTTGAAATAATTATTGTTGTATTTGGATTTAAGGTATATGTTAAATTGGAAAGAGAAAAGAATTAAAGAGAGTGTATATGTTGTATATATGGAAATATATACAACATATACAAGTCAATATGGGAAAGTCAAAAGAAGAAGATATTTATTTATTTTAAAGTAATTAAGTAAATTAAAAAGAAAATTATGAGTGGAAGAGAATTATTTGAATATTTGAATATTATTTTTACTTGGAGGAGGCTTAAGAGGAAGAGTATTTGACTTTTCTTCTTCATTTTCATCTTCTTTTTCTTTTCTTCTCCTTGGTTGGCCGGGTATTCCAAAGACAAAAGAGAGCAAGAGAGAGTTTTGTTTCTAAGATCAAATTGGAGGAAGACTCAAGTGATTAAGTGGAAATTTGAAGAAGTTTCATCATTTTGGTAAGTTCTCTCTTGATTTCTCTTGTTTTAATTGAAGTTGTGTTTGAGTTTGATTGTTGATATGTGATAGTGTGATTATGTTTGATTGTGGTATGTTTGAGAGTGTTGGAATTGAAGTGAAGATGAGAAGTTAGGTTGGTGTTGGTGTGGGAAGAGTATGAGTTGTGTTTGTGTTAGGGTTTTGAATTGGTTATTGTTGTAGATGTTGAATTTGCTTAATTATTCTTGTAGATCTTCATGATAATTGTGTTTGATGAAGTTTGAAGCATAGAATACATGAGTTTGGTCCGAAACAGAAGCATCCTGGATGCCACGCTCGTGGCCCTTGGCTGCCATGGCCGTGGCCATTGGAAGCCATGGCCGTGGGGGTTTTGAGCAAAGGAGGCAGAACCGTTTGTTAACCCACGCCCGTGGGGGTTGGGAGGCCACGACTGTGGGGGTCCTAGAGAGAGATGTTGGCTTGTAATTTATGTTCTATGGGTCTAGTTTGAGACTAATAGGTGTATAATTGTATTGAAGATTCAAGTGTATTTGTAATTAAGTGTGTATTATTCATTTTGGATTAGGTTGTGAAGAAGTTAAGTTGCTCTAATTCAAGTGGTGAAGAATTCTTGGAAGAGGAAGGGTATAGATTGGTGTGAGTTATTCTTAAGGTAAGTACAAACTACATTATTGCATACCTTTATACGACCTTGAGACTTAACACATTTGATTGTAAATGTGTTAAGTAATCTATTGCATTGTTGATGCATATTAATAATGTTATGTTTTGTATAATGTGAACTTTGTGGAATGTATGTTGAAGATTCTAAAGATATGATGATGTAATGAAAAATGAAATAGGAAATGTGAAAGATATGATGAAATATGAAATGTATGTGCAATGCAATTGGTTATGATGAATACTTAAATGTTGAATTGTTTTAATGTGAATTGAGATAATTGAGGCATGTTTGCCTAGATGATGATGTTCAATGTAATTGGTTATGTATACTCTATTGAAAGAGATGTGAAGCCATTGTTGTTGGCTATATTGATGTAAATGAGATGATTGAGGCATGGTTGCCTAAATGATGATGAGAAAATTGAGAATGAAATTGATAATGAATTAATGAATAAATTGTGTGTCTAATGTGTTATTCCATTTTCAGAGTTTTGTTGTTGGTGGCATGCCTATGGTAACAATCTCTTGAAGTTAGGTTGGGCTTGATCCTTGAAGCCAAGTTGGGTTGAAGTTTAGCATGCTTAACTCCCCTTGAAGCTTGGTTGGATCTAGTCCTTGAAGCCTAATTAAGATGTTACAACCCTTGAAGCTAAGTTGGGTTTGGTTCTTGAAGCCAAGTTGGGTTGATACTTAGCATGCTTTGTCCCCCTTAAAGCTTGATTGAGCCTAATCCTTGAAGCCTAGTTGGGATAATGATAATGATAAATGTGATAATTAAACCAAAACATTAACTCTGAAAGTTGAATGGCATATTAGTGTCTTTGGGCCCATGCTTTTCTTTGCTTTAATATGAACTATGGAGTGAAAAATAATGTTATGAGATGATTATAGTACATGATTAAGTTAATGAAAATGAATGTGGCTTGGGAAGCTATGTTGAGTAATGAAACTATGAAAATACAACATGATGTGTAATATGTTTATGGATGTGGAAATTGTGAGTATTACATCATAAATGTTTTGTTAAGTTATTGAATAATGTAAGGTTTTGAAATATAATATTCTTTTGAATTGTTTATGAAATTTGATTGTGTGACATTGGCATTGCATTGAAGCATAATATTATTGTAGTTTTTACCACTAAGCTGTTGGCTTAGCGCGATTGTGGTTCATCGTGCAGGTAACACGGTAGAACCCGAGAGTTCTTCTGGACCGAGCTGAGTCTAGATTGTGAAGTGTGGATAGTGGGCTTAAAGATCAAAGACTGACTGCCAAACATGTATAAACTCTATGTTTTGTAAAACATGGTTTTTGATGTATATATATTTGTAAATGCCGCTATAATTCCCGCTGCGTATTAAATGAACATTTTGTCTATTATACACTATAATATAATTTGAAGGTTCCACTGCGTATTAAATGAATGTTTTATCTATTGTAATTTATAATATAATTTGAATGTTATAAGTTTTCTGATAATGTTGTTACCGATGTTTGATAGTAAACATTTTATCTATTTTGTTTTATATTACAACTAAATGTTCTATCTTTCCTATATTGTATAAGTTGGAAAATTGGTTTGGTTTTAAATAGACCGTAACATTCCTGTGTCCGGTATACGTATATTACAGATATGGTGGTATGTGGTGTGCGTATACAGGATATAGGGGTGTTACAATGTTTCAATTCACTTTTTGTTTATTTTCATATATACTTTTTTTTCATATGTATATTATCACATATTTTTCTTACTTATTTCCTTAAGGTAATAACAGTAAAATCAAAGTGGGATGAGGCAATACCATATGGAACCAGCATGGCACGGATGGCCCTCACCACCGTTTCATTTCCATGGCACAGGTGGCCCTCACCACCAATTTCATATCACAGGAGTGGCCCTCACCACTTTTTTTCATCAAACCAGTGGCCCTCACCATTAGCCCCAGTGGCCCTCACTACTGAGTATATATATCGGTGCCAGATAAATATCAAACCAGTGGCCCTCACCACTGGCCCTAATGGCCCTCACCATTGAGTGTAAATGTTAATGCCATATAAATACACTCATCCCAATCTCTGATTCAATCTGAATTACCAAGGTAAGCATATCTTTCTAATATTTTATTCTCTTTCCTTCATTCTTTCCTGCTTTCTATATGCACGGATTGCCATATGTTTCATATGTATTCATATCTGCATGGATGTCACCATATCATATCTCGAGCCATTTCTTGGCTCATTCACAATGCTCAGTGGCATATACGGGCTCATTAGCATTTTTATTCACTCATACTGTCATATTATTTATTTCCCCAGTGTTATACTTTATGAGCCTTATATTTTTCAAGTATCAGGCTTTCCACTGTTTCATCTCTTTGTTCTCTTTCTGCATATGTATTATTTAGCACATCTTTATGTATGTATGGTATGTCTTTCTGTTTGTACAGTATATGTTACGTTTTATGTGAAGACATTTAAATATTGTATGTATAGTACTCAGTATGTCTCATATAAGTATAGATATTATATGCACCGTGTTCGGTATGTCTCACATGGATATGCTTTGTACAATTTATGATATATCACATGTACATTGATTCGTGGGTCTAATCATTCATAGCTTTATTTTCAATTCAGCACCCATAACATTCCCATAATAAGTCAATCACATAATTAATATTGGCATAGTAATCAAACTCATTTAACATGATTGAATCACATTCATATCAATGCACACATAGGCACAAAAAAAAAAAATTTCACAAGTTGTCAGAACACATTACCAAACATTTCCAACACAAGTTTAAATAGTTCATTATATAAGGAACACATAATTTCAACCAGGTAAAGCATTAATCCTGGAGAATCTAACTAGTTTTGCTTCCTTTTCTTAGTTCTCAATTTTATTTTCTATGATTTTTTTTCTTGCCGTACTATTATTGTTCACTCTTTCAATTTTAGACTCTTGTATTATGGTCGGTATTCTATTCGTTATTATTCTTTCGGTGCTTTTACTACTTACCTCTCATAATTGCCTTAACCTTTATTGCATATATTTTGGTCTTTAACATACTTGTTTTTGCCCTTATGTGTATTTATCTTGCTCATATAAATTTTTGGTTTCTATTCTTAACTTACTGTTCATTCTTTTTAACCTTCTGAATGTCTGCCACTATCTAATTTCTTTCTATCATACTATGTATCTGTATATATATGCACCTTTCGGTCTACTTTCTATCATTTCTTATTGGCCGTCTATTCCAATGTCATATATTTCTCAATTTATAACTAGTACAGGGCTTACTGTTTCATGTTAATCATATTCACTCATTGCATTAACCTCTTTCTACCTGATATCTTTCTATCTCGCTCCATTTACCTTTCCTCCGTATCCTAATTGGCACGTACTTTCCTATGGTTAACCGCCCAGGAACGCCTAAACCTATGCTCTGATACCAAAAATTGTAACACCCCTTAACTCGACTATTTCCAGCCGAGCCAAGTGTGCTACAGTATATGCAACATGGTATACAGAACATGCACTAAATAAAATTTTGTTTCCTTTTTATTACAAATAATAATAATTTACACATTTCTTTTAATTGTTATAATTACATTTTGAAAGTCCTTAACAGTGCATCCCAAGCTAAACTTTGCTTTGCTCCTCACTTCGCTTTGCTCCTCACTTCGCCTCCTGTTGCGCACTCTGGTGCTCCTTTGTAGCTTCCCATTTGTCAGCTTGGACTCCATAACCTACGAGTTTAGAAAACTAAACTCGCTAAGCATATAGCTTAGTGGGTACTTTAACCGTTAAATAGAAATTAGATGCAAACCACACAATGTTACAGATATGGCACAACCAACCCAATCATCAATATAAACATTCTTAGGTTCTTATTATATTTCTCCTATTATTTGTTAAGCTTTTATGATAGTATGCTATTCATTTCTATTGATTTACTGCCACTGGATGGTACCTCATACTATGTCTGTTAGTTGCCTAACATTGCTGTTGATTACCGATCTGATGGTTATGTATTTGTATTTTATGGCATTATAATTTCTTTATCATTATAGGCCCAATACTCTCTTGTTTTGAGTTCCGTTTGTTAAATAACTTATGCATGAATTAAAGGTGTGTATTCACTATCTTTGTCTTATGCTTTCCTTTGGTAGTTTGGCATGAATGGTTATTCGTGTGTTCATATGCTCCTTTCATTAAGTTCACATATATTTGTTAAGGTTTGGATAAGTCATATAAGAAATTAACCAACTGAATAATGTTTATTACCCTTTGCCGAGTTTAATATTTTGACGGTTCGAAATTTATTTTATTAAAAATTCATAGGGCACCAGTGATTAGGAATCTGTCTATTTTTATCCTAAATCAGCTCAATAGAACTAATTTGTAGTTCAAAGTTTTCATTCCGGGCCTTTGGGCCGGACTGCACTTTTTAGGCCACACCGGGTTTTACAATACTGCAAAAATCCCTCGTTGGGCTTTAAAATCTAAATAAAACACAATTGGGATGTGATTTTCAAAAAATGAAAATGCTATCTTGTTCTTAATTGGTCAAGCTTTCAAGAGCATATTTTTTTATAATTTATTTCATTCCAAACGAATATTTTATCTCAATTATACCTCATTTATTTCTTACCAAATGAACAGTGAATTCTAGCATTTAGTTTATTATGTACCTTGTTATCTTATTTCCCCAATAACTTTTGTTCTACTAATTCGAATGTAAAAATTCTTGTTTTCACTCGAACTAGACTCATATGAGTCCTTATGGTTAAATTTCTAGATTTAAATTTGTTACACATAATTCTTGATGACTCCTTGAACTCTTCCCTGGCCAATTGGTTACTCAAGTCTGCGCAATGCATACTTTTTCATTTATAACTTTACCTACGCAACTCGGATTGAGACAACATGTGATTTTTGGCACAATTTCTAATTCAGCCCTGCAGTCTGCTAGGGTCTGCCTGCGCATGGTTTGCTCATTCGTGTGTAACTTCTATATTTTAAGTCCAATCGAGATGAATCCAACTCCTATGATTCACCAACATACAAGGGTTCATTTATATCTTCTATCACAATATCTAATTCCTGAGGTAAATGGACCAAAACCTGGACTCAAGGCACAAATCTCAGTCTGTCCGGTTTCACAATTCCATTGTGCATGAGTTATACTCTTTTGATCATATATTTTTATCTACAAGTGGGATTTAGGAAATTCAAAATTATATGGTTTCCTAACAAATAAGGTTACATTTAATTTTTATTTCACAGCTTCTAAATGTAATATCCTAAAGTATACCCTAAAAGTGTTGGGGTTATTGTTGTATTTTATCTTCTTAGTTGGATTTCTTTTGGATTTAGGTTATGTTTGGTTTGATTGGTGTGTAAGTGGATGATAACAAGAGATTGAAGTATATAAATGTGTGAAATTAACATCTAAGTGATGATGAGTTGAGATAATTGTAAGGAAAATGATGAAATGTTGATTTGGGGTTTGGTTTGGATGAATTTCGAGTGTTTGGTCTTTAAATTATTGTAGGACACGACCAAGTTATGAGAGACACGGCCAAGTTAGGGCAAATTTGGCCGTGTTGGATGAGTTTTGGAGAGACACGGCCACTGGCTTGGCCGTGTCCCTTGCCTGTGTTTGCTACTGTCTAATTTATGTTGAGAGACACGGCCGTGTCCCTTGCCCGTGTTTGGTAATGGATTGTTGTGTTGAGAGACACGGCCACTGGCTTGGCCGTGTCCATTGCCCGTGTTTGCTACTGCTTGAATTGGTGTTGAGTGACACGGCCACAAGCTTGGGCGTGTTGGCTACTGGATGTTTATATTGGGAGACACGGCCACAAGCTTGGCCGTGTCCCTTGAGGGTGTTTGCAAATGTGTTTGTTATTTGGTCTTCAAACATTGTTGGATCTTCAAATGTCTTTTGTACCTAAACACACTTAAAACGATAATGATCCAACCAAATGTATATGGAGGATTCTAAGTTCTTGAATAAGGTAAATTGTTATGTATGAATATATCAATGATAATATAGGAAATGTGGAAGATATAATGATCAATGAAAAAGTATGTGCAATGTCATTGATTATGTATACTTGAGTGATGAATTGAATTGATCAATATGATTTGATGATAACGTTGATATTATAAGAACCATGTTAGGTTTTATGCATTGTCAATCTCATGAATTGTATTGTACTATATGTAAATTGATGATGCATATGAATAATGGCATGTTATGTATAATGTGGAATATCATGAGATCATTGATGATGAATTACTCTAATTTTATGATTGAAGCATGCCTGTATGGTATGATTGATTCATGATATGTTTGTTTAGTAATGTAATTGATGTTGCATATATCAATGATGAAACTTGAAATGTGATTTGAGATATAATGTGATATGAAGCCATTGTGATTGGCTGTGATGATTCAATTGAATTAAGTGGGGCATGTTTGCCTAGATGATTATGAGAATTGATAATGAAATAATAGATGAATTGTGTGTCTGATATGTTATTCATTTTCAGAGTTCTGAGTTTGGAGGCATGCCTATAAAATGAAAGGTAACAGTCTTGCCGGGTTGAGGATCTCTTCAATTTGAGACGAATTGAGATCCAAGAGACTGGGTCTGTTACACTATGCTAATTGTGATTATGAGATATATGATTTGTAACAGTCTTGCCGGGTTGAGGATCTCCTCGATTTAGTCGGGTTGATGGTCCAAGAGACTGGGTCTGTTACTTGATAAATGTGACATGTGAAATGTGAATTATAGTAACAGTCTTGCCGGGTTGAGGATCTCCTCGAGATTTGCCGAGTTGATGGTCCAAGAGACTGGGTCTGTTACACTATCCATGGATAGAGATATATATAGATGATGCCTACGGGCTTGATGATTATGATTATGGACCAAAGCAGTAACTCTGAACTTTGAATAACATATTAGTGTGTTGTTTGGGCCCGAGTCTGTCTTTGTTGTCAATGTGATATTAAATGTTGAAATAAATGAGTAATGAGATCTACAACTGCCTTTATTGGAAGTATGATTCATGTTTGATGAATTATGGATAAAATAATGTTATGAAGTATGCTTTTGTAATATGTGCATTGATGTATTGAAGGTGAATATGTTTTGAGGGACTTTCTTGATATATGATTTTATAAAAATAAAGTATGATGTGTAAAATATATATATATATGAATATGGAATTTGTGAGAATTGCTTTCGTAAAGGTGTTGAATAGGTCTTTGAATAGTAATTGGTTGAATTAATGTATATGTTTATGTATATGAGATTAGTGGGAACTTATGAAGAATGCATTGAGAAAGGAAAACGTGGTAAGAGAATAATAAAACATAATGCTAAACATATGAAGTATGATAATTTTGGTAAAGTGTATTTTATTATTTAGTTGTACTACTAAGCTTTCGGGCTTAGCGCGGATGTTTAATCACGCAGGTATTTATGCGGTTGATCTGGAAGTCTAGCTGTGATGCCACGAGAAGGGTAAGAGTGTCTCGAGACCAACTAGAAGGTGATGCATACATATGTGATTTTAATTATGTTGTATTTTTATAAGAATAATGATTTTCGTAAATGTTCTTTAATTTAATGTAATATCGCTTGAATTTGAATAAAGGGTTTCAAAGTAAAACGAAAAGTGACATTCTTATACTTTATATACGTATTGTATGTATACCAGGTATATGTATAGTACTTATATAGAGTATGGGGGTATGCTTCATACTCCCATATTTGATGAATTATGGATAAAATAATGTTATGAAGTATGCTTTTGTAATATGTGCATTGATGTATTGAAGGTGAATATGTTTTGAGGGACTTTCTTGATATATGATTTTATAAAAATAAAGTATGATGTGTAAAATATATATATATATATATGAATATGGAATTTGTGAGAATTGCTTTCGTAAAGGTGTTGAATAGGTCTTTGAATGGTAATTGGTTGAATTAATGTATATGTTTATGTATATGAGATTAGTGGGAACTTATGAAGAATGCATTGAGAAAGGAAAACGTGGTAAGAGAATAATAAAACATAATGCTAAACATATGAGGTATGGTAATTTTGGTAAAGTGTATTTTATTATTTAGTTGTACTACTAAGCTTTCGGGCTTAGCGCGGATGTTTAATCGCGCAGGTATTTATGCGGTTGATCTGGAAGTCTAGCTGTGATGCCACGAGAAGGGTAAGAGTGTCTCGAGACCAACTAGAAGGTGATGCATACATATGTGATTTTAATTATGTTGTATTTTTATAAGAATAATGATTTTCGTAAATGTTCTTTAATTTAATGTAATATCGCTTGAACTTGAATAAAGGGTTTCAAAGTAAAACGAAAAGTGACATTCTTATACTTTATATACGTATTGTATGTATACCAGGTATATGTATAGTACTTATATAGAGTATGGGGGTGTTACAATTATTTTGGTATCAGAGCTTAGGTTCGAGATTCTCGGCCTAAGTGAAATTAAAAAGAAAATTTTTGAAGAGTTTAAATAAGAATTGAAAAAAAAAAGATTTTGGAAATGCAATTGGTAAGACATGCATATGCATTCACACCTAGGTTGGTCTCGAACGTGGCATTATGTGAATTGTGATGTATTTGAATTACATGAGATAAATGATAGTATGTAAATGAGGTTTCATATGAAAGTAAATTCTGAAATGTTGATAATTGAGAGGTGATTGTGATATAAAGAAATGATATGGAGTTTATAAGTAAAAAGTTTGATTATTGATATGTGTTTGATTTATAAAGAAATGGCTAGAAGAATAAAGTTGGAAATGAGTTAGAAACAAAATTAAGAATTAAAGTATGTAATCTATCCTCTAATATTTGAATCTCTTTTTAATAAACTTTATGTTGGGATTTCTGGAAAGAGTAAATACTGTTGAATGGGTAATATGGAAAGATATATTGTTTAAACGATAATAGTATGGTGAAATATTGAATGAGTTGATTGATATAGATTAAGTGTGATAAATGAAGGTGTGGATAGGCAAATTTAAGGTTTTGTTTAAAGGAAAAAGAGATGATGTTGGTTAAGTACAAAGAGATATTGGTGTTGTTTGTATTGTTATTTTAATGCAAACATGGTGATTTCAATATTAGAAATGTGAGATGTTTGAATATTGTGGAAGCTCATGTTAATGGTGGTAATATGGGATATTTAGATTTTTGGAATGAGCTCAATAATTGTGAAACATATATGTTTTGGTGTTGCTTGGTGGTATATTCATATAAGATGTTTTAAAATGATATTAAGAGAGTGAGATGAATAAATTGAAGTTTAAGTAAATTAGTAAGTTGGAAATTTATAGTTTTAAATGGAATGTGAATAAAGACCAAGTAAATAGTGATAATTTAATGTATGTAATACATGAGATATATGAAATGAATATTAGTGCACATGAAGGTATTAGGAATTGAGGGGATGTGATTGATAGTAAGAAAATTTGGTTTGAAAGTAAAGAAAAGGAATTGAGCAAATGAAAATGAGTTATTTTAAGTAATTTGATTGGAAAGGATGAAAATGACTAGGAAGAATATGTTAAAGATATTTTAAAAAAAAAACATATATGAGAGAGAAATCACATTGGAAATGTGATTAAGCTCCTTGTGAAATAAGGTCATAAGTAGAGTGTATATATTTATTGAAGTTAATGAATAACTTAAGTTATGATAAACAAATGAGCATGATAATAGTCAAAGGAAAGTGATAAATATTAAATTGGTATAAACTATATGAAAAAGGGAAATTTAATAAATTGTATAATTATGTGTTTATATAAAGAGGATTTGTGAAATGAACTTTTGATATGAATGTGATCTATGAAGGTGTGGATAATATATTTATCATTTTATATCATTACATGTTTAATGGTATTAGGAGTGAGAATAGACCTGGGTAATATTGAACAGTGAAACTGTTATAGTAATAACTAAATGAGACTATCATAAGATGTGTTGGAGCTCAAAGAATTTATGTGGAAATATTTTTTTGTATAAGTGTGTAATAAGAAATTGTAAGGAAGGAGTTATATATTTGAAAATTTTTAGAAGAGATGGATTGGAAATGGAGTAATGAAAGATACTTGTGTAAGATTGGTATCTAATTGAAGGTTGGGTTTAGGAAATGTTAAAGATAATATTATTGAACATGAGTTGGGTTAATAATGATAAATTCAACAAAAGCAAACTGTTTTGGAGATGAAATTAAAATGTGTTAATTCTTGGTGTAATAAAAGCTTGGAGAATAAATATATAATTTATGTGATACAAGTTAGTATTATAATTGTAAAGGTTGGAAATTGAATAATAGAAGAACAATATTGATTTACAACCCCTAAGTGTGATTGTTAATATATCATTGTCATATGATTTGGTTAGTGTGATTAGTGATTAGTTTTATTATCTTCAGATTTAGAACTGAGATGGATAACTATGTTTCCAGAAACATGGTTAAAAGATATGATTGGTGAAGTTATATCTTATATTTACGATATTAAAAATTTAATTGTAATTATGAGAAGTAAAGCAAGGGAAGAGAATTGTGATAATGTTTTAAGCTATGAATTGTGTGATAGAACAATAATTATATAAATATAGTAATATTGGGTGAAGTGAAGAAATAATAAAAGGGAAGAAATTGTAATCATGACTGAAAATTATATAGGATACATTTACAGTGTAAAGTGATTATGTGAATGAACTTAAAATTTATGGGAGTATGAATAATGTAAATTAATATGTATATATCAATAATGTTGGAAATGATATGATTGTATAATGAGATGTTAAATATAATTAATGATATACGTGTATACTATTTTGATGTAATGAGAAACTATGATTATTGGCAATGATGTTAGAAATGACTTATAATGGAGGTAGAGTACCTAATTGATTATGAAAATGAATTGTGAAAAGATAAATGAACGGACTTATCTGCCTCCTGTGGAACCATGCGGACCCAATGTGTTGGGCAACCAAACTTGGATTACCAACCTGGTTGGGGGAAAAAGCTCGTTTATGAAGTTATAGTTGTTGGCAATATTGATAAATTTTGAATGAGTATAAGAAATGATGATATAATTATTGAAATAAGGAAATGTATATGTATAAGCATGATTCATATTGATTGAATATATGAATTTGGAAAGATTAGAATTTGAATATAAGTTTGACCTAATGAACTTAGGTTATATATAAGTATATATAGTAAAATCCAATGATAAATTTCAATAAGTTAATTGTTGGTTTGAATCAAATAAAGTTGAAATGTTAGTATATTGTGATAGATAAATCGATTGATCTAGGTTTCATTAAAGTTGCAAGGCAATATTGAGATTTAATATGTGCAATTGTATTGGGAGTGTAAGATTTAATGGTAATGTGTATGATGTAATATTCTGATTTATGAATGAACATAAATAAATTGAGGTATATTAATTGTACATGGTGAGAAATAAACTCATGAGAGTAAGGATATAGTTATCCATTGATGTTTGGTAAATGTTAATTTTGAAAGTGATGGTAAGAATGGAATAAACAATGCTAAGATATTGATTAATGATTTTTGAGGTTAAAGTTAAGAGAATATCTATAAAGAGTTAAAGTGATAATCTGACTTTAGTACAAAGATAAAATGTATTGGAGATGTTATTAGATATCTTGATTGCTTTGTTGAGAAAGTAATAAGAGGTAAAGATATATATATATATACCTATACAATGATGAATTATGAATTTTAGAGAAGATAATTATCTCTAAGGGGGAGAGTAGAAGATATGAGATTTGATAAAACTATATTGTAAGATACGATTATCTTCATATGGAAATTAAGATGGTGAATTGTTCTAAATGTTAGTGTATGTGCCCTAGGCCATTTATTTGGATCTTTATGTTATACATTCATTATTAATAAATGAGGTTTTATTATCATTATTGTTTGTTTGCATGTTACACAATTTTGATATTTGTCCCTGGTTTATTATTGTTATAGAGATAAAAAAAAATAATTCTTAACCAGTATGAACATTGATTTGATAATCATTAGATGGTTATGTGTATAGTGATACAAATCAATTTCATAGATACTTGTTAGAGAACAATGTATTGGATAGACCCATCATGAGATTACTACATGGGTTAGTGTCATAAGTAAATCTCATGATAGTTATGTATTAATTCTTTGACTTGAGATTGTCATAGTTTCCAATATAAGGACTATTATATTTTGACATGATCAAACATTATCCGTAACTGGATAGTAATAAAGATTATGTTCATATATGATAGAAATTATGTAGAGGATAATGAACAATCAAGATAGAATTTGTCCCTCTCTTTGAGAGAGATATCTTTTGGGCCCCTCGATAAGTGAGACTGTGAAATGCATGGCCGTGCTCAAATGAATTGATAGTGTGATCAATTTCATTTGTTTTTATCAGTCTACTTGGAGATCGAGTAATCATAAGTTTGGACAATATAAGTATGACGTTGACCATGACTTATGTTCAAGCTAGATATCGTGTGACAAAGGGATTAATGCATATACTATTATTAGGCAAATTGGACATTCCTTATATTAATTGGGTAGTTGTAACGCCTTGCTAGAGGCCAATTATGACTTGTTGATTTAATAGAGATTAAATTGACTGCCAATTAATATGGGCCTATCGGGTCACACACAAGAATGCGTTTTGGGCTGGATATAATATTAATAATATTAATATTAGATATTAATATTTATTATTATTATTATTTTCGTTTATATATATATATATATTATTAGATAATATATTCAGAATCCTAATTAGATTTGGATTCTGAATTTGACTTACCTTATCCAATTATATATATTATTAGATAATGTATTCAGAATCCTAATTAGACTTGGATTCTGAATTTGACTTTCCGTATCCAATTTTGAATTGGATTCTGGAGTGATTATATTCACTCCAGACGTTAAGTCTTCTCAGAGGTAACAATAAAAAAAAAGAGGAACGAAAAAGGTAACCCTAATACGTTTTTAGAGAAAACGTTTTTCCAGCCTTCGCCGTTGCAGAGAGCTAGCACTCCAAACGGTAGCATTCGTGTGGATACGCGATAGAGGGTGTTTCGCGATCGAGGCATCTCTTCCAAACTGTGATTTCGAATCATCAACAGGTTAGTTCTTTGAACACTTTTGTCGAATTAAACGAACAGCATGGATCCTGGTGGGAAATCAGAGATCAAATATTTTTCCGCTGCGTGTTTTTGTTTGCAGTGATCTCTATGATTTCCTAACAGTGGTATCAGAGCCACTTGTTGTTTTCGTTTAAGTCGAAAATGCCATGTTGATATGATTATGGTGATATATATTGTTTACGTATGGCATGTTAACTATAAAACTCTAATTCGTTTTTCATATGATGAGAAAGGATTGGTTTTTGGTTTCGTTTCTGTAAAACCCTAATTCGTTTTTCATATGATGAGAAAGGATTGGTGTTTTTAATTTCGTTTTCATGAGATGATCACGTATATATGATTGGTTGATTAAAATGATTTTCATATGATGAAAACGATTAAGTTTATATGTGATATAAACATTTGGTAATGATTCTGTAATGGGTTGTACATATTCGAAATAAAACAGTAAGAAGGTTAATGAGATTAACGGTTCTGTTTTAGGGTTTCGCCAAAGAAAAATGTTAATGAGATTAACGTTTCTGTTTGGCTTCGAGGGGCGCTGCCCCTCGACCCCGCCCAGGGGCGCTGCCCCTTCGGAACCCCGCCCGCTGACCGGCCAGCGGGAGCCCCGCCCTCTGACCGGCTAGCGGGACCGCCGTATGTTCGCGCCCTATAGTTCGTTACCGCGACATTAAGAATGTCAATATATTTGTTTCTATTTAACATGTTGGTGATGAATATGTTATGTTTGTTTGATGTCTTGGCATGGTGCATAGCATGGCCTTATGACCTATGTGATTGGTTTATTCATATCTTTATTTTGGGTAAATACGGCCTGCGTGTCGTTTATTTTGTTGTAATTTATTTTACTAGTAGTTAGATTTTCTTTTATTGTAATATATGAAGATTCAAGCTACAATGTTTGTGATGGAGATTCATACCAAGGAGAAGATGGTTCCATGGTGATGGAAGCACAAGCTCAAGTTTTGAAGATATGTAATATTGCAAGTGTTGTAATAGATAGGTTTTTCACCTAGGGTTGCCTTTATGATCTTCATTTGGTCTCTTGAAGATCATATTTAGTTTGGCCATGCTATGTCACGTTTACATATTTTGTCATTTGGTATATGATGCTTATGTGATAAATTATATATATGCATATAGGATGCTAAAATATAATGATATGTAATGCAAGACATGATAATAATTTAGTTGAACCCTCATTAATAATTTAAGTTTAAATGCCATCCACGTTTTGAACACCTATCAAAACTAAGATTGTATTAAAGTAGGTATTGCCAAAGCAATATGCTTTAAACATTCCTAGCTAAGTAGGATGAGTAATAGTGCTACTCATATGTTTTAAAATTGGTTAGACTTAATTAGGCTATCAAAATGGTTTTGGGCCTAAGGCATTAGATGGAATTCAACATGCTATGACATATGATGTCAATATTCCATAATTAGTAAGAGTTACATGAGATGTAATTGGTAAAGATGTTACCTACCTAAATAACTTGATTTTAAGCGTCACGCCAAAGCTGAGTTTAGAATTAAGTGAAATACGGATCTTAGCCTACTAAAATATTTCTTTAGAGGGTTATATTTTTTAGTAGGAGTTTAAATAATTTTAACCTCATTATTAATTAAAATTTGACTTTGCATATTTATCAACAGATGGCTGCTAATAACAATTCCACCTTATCACTGCGATCTATCCTTGAGAAGGAAAAACTGAAAGAATGTGGGACTAATTTTGTTGACTGGTTTAGGAACCTGAGAATTGTTCTCAAACAAGAGAAAAAGTCCTACGTGCTTGATGAAGCTATCCCTGACCCACCTCCTGCCGATGCTTCTAATGCTGCTAAGAGTAAGCATAAGAAGCATGTGGATGATTCCAATGACATAGGATGTCTTATGTTGGCTACTATGTGTCCAGGACTTCAGAAGGATCTGGAACACTTAGAGGCTTATGAGATGAGTGTGCATCTCAAACAAGCTTTCCAACAACAGGCTAGGCAAGATAGGTTTAACACCGCTGTTGCATTATTTGACTGCAAAATGTCTGAAGGTGAATCTGTTAGTGCTCATGTTTTGAAGATGAAAGGCTATCTAGATCACCTTGCTAGACTTGGATATCCCCTGAGTTTAGAACTCTCCACGGATTTGATCCTACATTCATTGCCTAGCAGTTTCTCACAGTTTGTCATGAACTATAACATGAATGACATGGAGAAATCCATTCCTGAGCTACATGGTATGCTCAAAACTGCTGAGGGGAATATCAAAAAGCCTACCCAAATATTGAATGTCAATATTAAACAAATGAAAAAGAAAGCCAAAGATACTAAAGGCAAGGGTAAGGCAAAAGGTGCTAAAGGGTCCAAGGGACAAGCTAAACCAAAACATGTACCTAAGGCTAAAGTTCCTAAGGAAGGGACTTGTTTCCATTGCAACAAGCCTGGGCATTGGAAGAGAAATTGTCAACTCTATTTGGATGAGTTAAAGAAGTTGAAGGGTAGTGCGACTACATCTTCAGGTATTTATGTTATAGAAATTAATTTATCTATTCCTTCTTCCTGGGTATTAGATACCGGATGTGGATCTCATATTTGTACAAATATGCAGGGACTCAAAAGGAGTAGGATGCTGAAGAAGGGCGAAGTGGACCTACGTGTTGGCAATAAAGCAAGAGTTGCTGCTATAGCTGTAGGAACTTATGAGCTTGTTATGCCCAATGGGTTTTTGTTAATTTTGAACAATTGCTTTTATGTTCCTACTATGAGTAGGAATCTTATTTCAATATCTGTTTTGGATGATGAAGGTTATTCATTTTTGATTAAGAATAAGAAATGTTCTATATTTGATAAAAATGATCTGCTTTATGGTATTGCAAATTCTTATAATGGCCTTTATATCCTTAATCTTGATGATTCTAATGGTAATTATATCTATAACATAACTTCTAAGAGAACTAAGCCAAATGAGTTAAACCCTACTTATTTATGGCATTGTCGCCTTAGCCATATAAATGAGAAACGCATTTCTAAGCTCCATCAAGATGGATTATTAGATTCATTTGATTTTGAATCATTTGAAACATGTGAGTCTTGTTTGCTTGGTAAGATGACAAAGGATCCTTTTACTGGTCATAGTGAAAGGGCTAATGATTTATTGGGCTTGATACATACAGATGTATGTGGTCCTTTTAGCATTAGTGCCAGAGGAGGATTTCGATACTTCATTACTTTTACTGATGATTTCAGTAGGTATGGCTATGTCTACCTAATGAAACATAAGCATGAGTCTTTTGAAATGTTTAGAACTTTTCAAAATGAAGTACAAAATCAACTTGGTAAAACAATTAAACTACTTCGATCAGATCGAGGTGGTGAATATTTGAGCCAAGAGTTTGATGATCATCTAAGGGATTGTGGAATTGTTTCACAACTGACTCCTCCAGGAACTCCACAGTGGAATGGAGTTTCTGAAAGGAGAAATCGAACTCTATTAGATATGGTTCGATCAATGATGAGTCAAGCGGATCTTCCTTTATCTTTTTGGGGTTATGCCTTAGAGACAGCTACATTCATTCTGAACCGTGTACCATCTAAGGCGGTTGAAAAGACACCATATGAGATATGGACAGGTAAGACACCTAGTTTGTCTTTTCTTAAGATTTGGGGTTGTGAGGCTTATGTGAAAAGACCAGTTTCAGATAAGTTAGCTCCAAAGTCTATCAAATGTAACTTTGTGGGGTATCCTAAGGAAACTAAAGGATACTATTTCTATACTCCTTCAGAGAACAAAGTGTTTGTTGCTCGAAATGGGATCTTTTTGGAAAGGGAATTTCTTTCTAAGAGAACTAGTGGGAGTATAGTAGAACTTGAGGAAACTCAAGTACCACAAGAAATCATTGAGCCGTCTATAGAGCCTATTTCAGAACCACAAATAGTTGTGGAGTCTGAAGATGTAACACAAATCCCTCGCAGGTCTGATAGGACACGTCGTCATCCAGAGAGATATGGATTTCTTGTGACTGATGATAGTGAAGTAATGCTCATAGATCAAGATGAGCCTACTACCTATCAAGAAGCTGTGTCAGGTCCAGATTCAGACAAATGGCTTGGAGCCATGAAATCTGAGATGCAATCTATGTTTGACAACCAAGTTTGGTCTTTAATTGATCCTCCAGAGGGTATTAAGACTATTGGTTGCAAATGGGTTTTCAAGAAGAAAACTGACATGGATGGGAATGTGCAGACCTATAAAGCAAGGCTTGTTGCAAAAGGTTTCAAGCAAACTCATGGTATAGACTATGATGAAACCTTTTCACCAGTTGCTATGCTTAAGTCTGTTAGAATTCTCATTGCCATTGCAGCATACTATGATTATGAGATATGGCAAATGGATGTCAAAACCGCTTTCCTTAATGGAAACTTGCTTGAGGATGTGTATATGACACAACCTGAGGGTTTTGTAAATCCTGAGAATTCTACAAAGGTTTGCAAGCTTCAAAAATCCATTTATGGATTGAAGCAAGCATCTCGAAGCTGGAATCTTCGTTTTGATGAAACAGTTAAGAACTTTGGTTTCATCAAGAATGAAGATGAACCTTGTGTCTACAAGATGGTTAGTGGGAGTGCAGTAGTGTTTTTAGTCTTATATGTGGATGACATATTACTCATTGGGAATGATATCCCTACCTTGCAAAAGGTTAAGACTTGGTTAGGGAATTCTTTCTCAATGAAAGACTTAGGTGAGGCTGCCTATATCCTTGGTATAAAGATCTATAGAGATAGATCTAGAAGGATAATTGGCCTGAGTCAAAGTACATACATAGATAAAGTGTTGAAGAGGTTCAACATGCAAGATTCCAAAAAGGGATTCTTGCCTATGTCTCATGGCATTCATCTCAGCAAGAGTCAATGTCCTATGACATCTGATGAGCGAGATCGAATGAATAAGATTCCTTATGCTTCTGCTATAGGATCTATTATGTATGCCATGCTATGTACTAGACCAGATGTCTCATATCCATTAAGCGCAACTAGTAGATTTCAAGCTGATCCTGGTGAAGGTCACTGGACAGCTGTCAAGAATATTCTTAAGTACCTTCGAAGGACTAAAGATGTATTCTTGGTTTATGGAGGTTTGGAAGATGAGCTAGTTGTAAATGGTTACACAGATGCTAGTTTCCAAACTGACATAGATGATTTTAGATCGCAGTCAGGTTTTACATTCACATTGAATGGTGGAGCTGTTAGTTGGAAGAGCTCAAAACAAAGCACTGTGGCTGATTCTACAACAGAGGCTGAGTATATAGCAGCATCAGATGCAGCTAAGGAAGCAGTCTGGTTGAAGAAATTCATCACTGAGCTAGGAGTGGTGCCTAGCATTGCAAATCCTGTGGACATTTATTGTGACAACAATGGTGCCATAGCACAGGCAAAAGAGCCTAGATCTCATCAAAGGTCTAAGCATATACTCAGGCGTTTTCACCTCATTCGAGACATTATCGATAGAGGAGATATCAAGATATGCAAAGTTGACACAAATGATAACATAGCAGATCCATTAACAAAGCCTCTCTCACGGGTCAAGCATGATCAGCACACTAGATCTATGGGTCTTAGAAATTTGTAGGCCTAGTGCAAGTGGGAGATTGTTAGTGTATGTGCCCTAGGCCATTTATTTGGATCTTTATGTTATACATTCATTATTAATAAATGAGGTTTTATTATCATTATTGTTTGTTTGCATGTTACACAATTTTGATATTTGTCCCTGGTTTATTATTGTTATAGAGATAAAAAAAATAATTCTTAACCAGTATGAACATTGATTTGATAATCATTAGATGGTTATGTGTATAGTGATACAAATCAATTTCATAGATACTTGTTAGAGAACAATGTATTGGATAGACCCATCATGAGATTACTACATGGGTTAGTGTCATAAGTAAATCTCATGATAGTTATGTATTAATTCTTTGACTTGAGATTGTCATAGTTTCCAATATAAGGACTATTATATTTTGACATGATCAAACATTATCCGTAACTGGATAGTAATAAAGATTATGTTCATATATGATAGAAATTATGTAGAGGATAATGAACAATCAAGATAGAATTTGTCCCTCTCTTTGAGAGAGATATCTTTTGGGCCCCTCGATAAGTGAGACTGTGAAATGCATGGCCGTGCTCAAATGAATTGATAGTGTGATCAATTTCATTTGTTTTTATCAGTCTACTTGGAGATCGAGTAATCATAAGTTTGGACAATATAAGTATGACGTTGACCATGACTTATGTTCAAGCTAGATATCGTGTGACAAAGGGATTAATGCATATACTATTATTAGGCAAATTGGACATTCCTTATATTAATTGGGTAGTTGTAACGCCTTGCTAGAGGCCAATTATGACTTGTTGATTTAATAGAGATTAAATTGACTGCCAATTAATATGGGCCTATCGGGTCACACACAAGAATGCGTTTTGGGCTGGATATAATATTAATAATATTAATATTAGATATTAATATTTATTATTATTATTATTTTCGTTTATATATATATATTATTAGATAATATATTCAGAATCCTAATTAGATTTGGATTCTGAATTTGACTTACCTTATCCAATTATATATATTATTAGATAATGTATTCAGAATCCTAATTAGACTTGGATTCTGAATTTGACTTTCCGTATCCAATTTTGAATTGGATTCTGGAGTGATTATATTCACTCCAGACGTTAAGTCTTCTCAGAGGTAACAATAAAAAAAAAGAGGAACGAAAAAGGTAACCCTAATACGTTTTTAGAGAAAACGTTTTTCCAGCCTTCGCCGTTGCAGAGAGCTAGCACTCCAAACGGTTCGTGTGGATACGCGATAGAGGGTGTTTCGCGATCGAGGCATCTCTTCCAAACTGTGATTTCGAATCATCAACAGGTTAGTTCTTTGAACACTTTTGTCGAATTAAACGAACAGCATGGATCCTGGTGGGAAATCAGAGATCAAATATTTTTCCGCTGCGTGTTTTTGTTTGCATTGATCTCTATGATTTCCTAACACTAAATAGGTTGTTATTATACTGGATAATTTCGAGGACGAAATTATTTAAGGGGGAGAGAATTGTAATATCCTAAAGTATACCCTAAAAGTGTTAGGGTTATTGTTGTATTTGGATTCAATGTGTGTATTGAAGGAAAGAGAAAAGAAGAAGAAAGTCAAAAGGAATTGTGTGTGGTGGAGATTTAATGGTATAATTGTTATTATTATTATTATTATTGTTATTGTTATTATTATTATTATTATTATTATTATATATATATATGAGATAAGAACGAAGGAAGAGAGGAGAACCTTCTCTCTTTCTTCTTCTTCTGTTCTTCTTCTTCGTGGACAAGAGAGCACGAGAGAGAGAGAGAGCACGAGAGAGTGAGAGAGAAAGGTGATCTTCATCAAAATTTCTTAAGGATGTTAAGAGTATTGAAGATGGAGATGAAGATTTGGCAACATATTCAAGTAAGTACTCATCTCTTGAGTTGAATTTATTGATTATACTTATATATATAAGTTTTTATCTTCTTAGTTGGATTTCTTTTGGATTTAGGTTATGTTTGGTTTGATTGGTGTGTAAGTGGATGATAACAAGAGATTGAAGTATATAAATGTGTGAAATTAACATCTAAGTGATGATGAGTTGAGATAATTGTAAGGAAAATGATGAAATGTTGATTTGGGGTTTGGTTTGGATGAATTTCGAGTGTTTGGTCTTTAAATTATTGTAGGACACGACCAAGTTATGAGAGACACGGCCAAGTTAGGGCAAATTTTGCCGTGTTGGATGAGTTTTGGAGAGACACGGCCACTGGCTTGGCCGTGTCCCTTGCCTGTGTTTGCTACTGTCTAATTTATGTTGAGAGACACGGCCGTGTCCCTTGCCCGTGTTTGGTAATGGATTGTTGTGTTGAGAGACACGGCCACTGGCTTGGCCGTGTCCATTGCCCGTGTTTGCTACTGCTTGAATTGGTGTTGAGTGACACGGCCACAAGCTTGGCCGTGTCCCTTGGGCGTGTTGGCTACTGGATGTTTATATTGGGAGACACGGCCACAAGCTTGGCCGTGTCCCTTGATGGTGTTTGCAAATGTGTTTGTTATTTGGTCTTCAAACATTGTTGGATCTTCAAATGTCTTTTGTACCTAAACACACTTAAAACGATAATGATCCAACCAAATGTATATGGAGGATTCTAAGTTCTTGTATAAGGTAAATTGTTATGTATGAATATATCAATAATAATATCGGAAATGTGGAAGATATAATGATCAATGAAAAAGTATGTGCAATGTCATTGATTATGTATACTTGAGTGATGAATTGAATTGATCAATATGATTTGATGATAACGTTGATATTATATGAACCATGTTAGGTTTTATGCATTGTCAATCTCATGAATTGTATTGTACTATATGTAAATTGATGATGCATATGAATAATGGCATGTTGTGTATAATGTGGAATATCATGAGATCATTAATGATGAATTACTCTAATTTTATGATTGAAGCATGCCTGTATGGTATGATTGATTCATGATATGTTTGTTTAGTAATGTAATTGATGTTGCATATATCAATGATGAAACTTGAAATGTGATTTGAGATATAATGTGATATGAAGCCATTGTGATTGGCTGTGATGATTCAATTGAATTAAGTGGGGCATGTTTGCCTAGATGATGATGAGAATTGATAATGAAATAATAGATGAATTGTGTGTCTGATATGTTATTCATTTTCAGAGTTCTGAGTTTGGAGGCATGCCTATAAAATGAAAGGTAACAGTCTTGCCGGGTTGAGGATCTCTTCAATTTGAGACGAATTGAGATCCAAGAGACTGGGTCTGTTACACTATGCTAATTATGATTATGAGATATATGATTTGTAACAGTCTTGCCGGGTTGAGGATCTCCTCGATTTTGTCGGGTTGATGGTCCAAGAGACTGGGTCTGTTACTTGATAAATGTGACATGTGAAATGTGAATTATAGTAACAGTCTTGCCGGGTTGAGGATCTCCTCGAGATTTGTCGAGTTGATGGTCCAAGAGACTGGGTCTGTTACACTATCCATGGATAGAGATATATATAGATGATGCCTACGGGCTTGATGATTATGATTATGGACCAAAGCAGAAACTCTGAACTTGGAATAACATATTAGTGTGTTGTTTGGGCCCGAGTCTGTCTTTGTTGTCAATGTGATATTAAATGTTGAAATAAATGAGTAATGAGATCTACAACTGCCTTTATTGGAAGTATGATTCATGTTTGATGAATTATGGATAAAATAATGTTATGAAGTATGCTTTTGTAATATGTGCATTGATGTATTGAAGGTGAATATGTTTTGAGGGACTTTCTTGATATATGATTTTATAAAAATAAAGTATGATGTGTAAAATATATATATATATGAATATGGAATTTGTGAGAATTGCTTTCGTAAAGGTGTTGAATAGGTCTTTGAATGGTAATTGGTTGAATTAATGTATATGTTTATGTATATGAGATTAGTGGGAACTTATGAAGAATGCATTGAGAAAGGAAAACGTGGTAAGAGAATAATAAAACATAATGCTAAACATATGAGGTATGATAATTTTGGTAAAGTGTATTTTATTATTTAGTTGTACTACTAAGCTTTCGGGCTTAGCGCAGATGTTTAATCGCGCAGGTATTTATGTGGTTGATCTGGAAGTCTAGCTGTGATGCCACGAGAAGGGTAAGAGTGTCTCGAGACCAACTAGAAGGTGATGCATACATATGTGATTTTAATTATGTTGTATTTTTATAAGAATAATGATTTTCGTAAATGTTCTTTAATTTAATGTAATATCGCTTGAACTTGAATAAAGGGTTTCAAAGTAAAACGAAAAGTGACATTCTTATACTTTATATACATATTGTATGTATACCAGGTATATATATAGTACTTATATAGAGTATGGGGGTGTTACACTAAATGTGTCATTAAGGTCACCTAAACGTAGTCCCCATGTCACAGGTTACTGACTGAGGAATCTCAGTTTTTTAGTTTGTACGCCTGGTATTGTTTTGATCATAACTTTCATTCCACACATGAAAATGAGTTGGTTCTAAAGCCTATGGTTTAATGACTTAATGGAGAACAATTAAGTCTTCTTTGTAAAGTTCTAGTTCTATCATGTTTCTAGTCTAAATTTCGATTGAAGTTCTAGAAAAATGCAGGACACATGGCTGGCTGCAACAAAACAACACAACATAGCACTCCCATATTTACCTCCCTTATAACCTCAACCCCAAAATTAATCAATACACAACAAACACTTCTATATCATCATCAATATCAACCACATAACTACCACAACTTCAGCACATGAACAATTATAGCAATTACACATCCAAATGCAAAGGCAAAAGAGATCACTAATTCAAGAAGGTTAAAGTACCAAACCTTTTTCCCCTTTGCTTTCCTTAGCTCATCTTTAATCTTTTTCTTCTTTTTCCTTTATCTTTTCTTGATTTCCTACAAGAATTCTAGCATACACACTTTAAACATACATCCTATGGTTTGAAAACATAAGCTACCAATTCATTTCTTGCCAATTTTTCCTCAATCTAATATCCTCTAACCTTAAAACCATTATTTCTTTCATCAAATCCTTCATATAATTATTTCTTGAATTTTCTCCAAATCTAGCTACATGAACCCTAATTTCAATCTATTAAATTAACCATTAATCCATGAAATTAAAACTAGAGATAGGTTTCTCTTACCTTATAATCTTGTTTGTCACCAAAATCTTCAACCAAAAGCCTTAAACTTTGGAAAAATCACCTCCTTCTTCCTTCTCTTATGGTTTTGACGAGTTCACCATGTAAGAGAGGGCTTTTATTTTCTTTCCTTAGCTTATTTTGATCCAAATGGCAGCCATAAGTGGTGAAAATATGTTGGTATAGATGTTGACTTCCAATTGGTACACCTTATAGCAAAAATGGCCACTTTTAATTGGTCCACTTGCCTTCTTCTTTTATCTATTTATTTGGCAAGCCATTAGGCTTCCTTTTATTCATATTTTGACCCCCTCAACTTTCTTGTGCTGTAATTTTATAGTCTAGGGTGTGAAAATATCAAAATACCCTCCAATGATTAATCGATTGTAACTTTTAAACCGTGCGTTTTCGGGAAAAATTGAAACCCACGGTTATGACCCGATTAATCTTGAGAATATTCTTCCGGGGTCGGATATGGGCATTATTAAGAACTTCCAACACTTAATTTTTAAGTTTACATAGTTGCCCCTAACTTTTGAGAAATTTTCACTTAGGTCCTTTTGATATCCCTTCCTGACCTTAATGTCTTTCTTTATTAATTTATTTTTACTCACAACTCCAAATTAAGTAATTCTTATTCCCACTGAAACTAGACATCCGGGGCTACATTGTGTCAAAATTTCAGGTCAATCCAAGCTATATCTGATTTTTTACGGACCTTCGAAATCAAGCCTACTATGCTGTCTTGAGGCAGCTTGTACATTGTCTACTAAATCCATCATATCTTATTCTGTACAACTTCAAATTGAGTAATTTCAAGTTATAGATCTAGCTAAGACACAAATAAACAATTAAGTCTTCTTTGAGACTCTCTAATTCTATCATTAACTTGGATGAAATTCGAGCAACTTATAGGTCATGTTCTAAACTCCTTTGTTCTAAGCCTAAATCATATCCTCTATGTCTGTTTCTTACCAATCTGGGATTCGGGAAGTTACAGATCGGATCTTCACCCTTGAAAATGAATCTTCATCCTTTGAGATCGGGTCTTCACCCTTGAAAATGGATCTTCATCCTTTAAGATCGGGTCTTCTTTGTTCTTTGAAGATGGGAGTGACACGGCCAGTGGCTTGGCCGTGTCCCCTGGGTGTGTCAGCTTCTGTGTTTTTTCTTTGGTTTTTCTTTATTCTTGGCTTAGGATGGAACACGGCCAAGCTTGTGGCCGTGTCATGTGACACGGCTAGTGGTTTGGCCGTGTTACCTGCCAGTGTCACCTACTGCTTCCCTTCTCTCTTTGCTTGGTCTTTCTTGACTTTGCCCTTTAGGTGAGACACGGCCAGTGGCTTGGCCGTGTCTTCTGCCCTTGTCATATTCTGCCAAGATTTTCTTTGAGACGGCCAAGCTTGATTTGGCTTAGCCATGTCTTGCTTGATCCATGTTCTTCTTTCCTTGTTTTGATCTTCCAAGGGAGTTTTTGCACTATAACCACTTTTCCCTTGCAATTGCTTTTCCTTTTTTCTCCAATTTTGATTGGATCTTATATCCTCTCCTTGCCCCCCAAGGATTTTTTTCTTTCATGCAAGCTTTGATTGATGTTTTCCTTCTCTAGTTCTTTGCATAAGCACGCATTTTTTCTCTTTACAAAGTGACTGGGGCTTCCACAAGCGAATAGGCTTTCCATGCCCCCTTGATTCTATATCTTCTTTTGATTCTTTAATTCGCAGGGTGTTTGTTGTTCATTAAGATAAGAAAGTGTGATGTAATATGCTCATGTATGCATGATATGCATGATTAATACTTACAGTCATTCCATCGACTCACAGACCGAGGTGATTAGCATAAGTGTTCTCATTGGTTCCTTTTTGATGCTCGTTCAAGTCTGGCATTGAAATGATCAAAAGCTTTGCATTTGGCTTTTATCTTCAAGATGTTGAAAACATTAGTGGTGGAGACCCTAAGCAGCAGAGTCAGGGATGTATCCATTTCGAACTATGTCTTAGCATGTCAGTTGGTAGTTTCTTCACAACTTTGCCAATAATAATTTCCTTTACCCAAAGTGTCCTTTGGAGGTTCAACATACTTCCCTTAACTTGAAGGCTTTGTATGACAAAACAATTTTTTTTTGAAATTTTTGAATTTTCATTTTGAAATCAAATATTGGCTTTGCCAAATTAATGTCAATGTACCTCAGGACTTGATTTTCCAAATTAACATATCTATAACATGACAACCCTAGTTACCGTACTAAACTCAGGAATCATTTCTATTTAAGCAAGAATTGTTGCACTTCAAATAGGCACATGCACATTACTTAGCCAAAGGTCTCATTTGAATTTAAATATTGTCTATCTCATATGCATGCTTATCCAAAGTATCTCCACTAATAGACTCTACCTACCAAGAGAGATCAACAGGTCTTTGATAGGCTTGAAATGGGGTCTATAAGGGACATGGGTTAAAGTGGAGGCCATTTTGAGATTGGAGCTGGCGTGACACAATGGACAAACCCTCACACTACAAATTTCTTGTTGGAACTCTAGACAGTTGGGAGCAATCTTTCTAGACTCCAAATTCCTTCTATCTTTTTGGCATTAATCTGGATCTTGATAAGGACAGTCTTTGCCCTTGTAAAAAGTTTAAGACCCAAATTTGTTTCTTTCCTTCTTTTCCCTTTCCTTTCCTCTTTATTTTTCTTACTCTTCCCTTTTCTTTCTCTTTCCTTACTCTTCCCTTTCTTTTATCATTTTGTCCTTCTTTCTTGTAGGACTATCAAGTACAGAACTTTCAAGAACTAGATGGTCTCCCTCCTTTTTCTCCAATTTTGATTGAATCTTTGGATGGGTTGGACCAATTCAAGTAAAAATGTCTTTATGTACCAAACGGAAGCCTTTTGTTGTCTTAGGTAAAAGAGAACTCTGTTGGCTTTTTGAACCATTTTGGGTTTTCTTTTCTTTTTTCTCTTTTTTTCTTTTTTTTTCTTTTCTTCTTTTTTATTTTCTTTCTTTCCCTTTTTTTTCTTTTTTCTTTTTTTTTCTTTTTCCTTTTTTTGGTTCTAGCTCAAATAGAGTTGTATTGTTTGTACCGACTTTGGCTTCCAATAATGGATGAGTGGAGCAACATAAATCTCTTTAATAGGGATGAATCATTTGTTAATCTAATGTTGTCTTGACATATTGGAGATATTAGGGAAAACTTCAACTAACCTTATGGTTTTGAGAACATCAACTATCCTTAAGATCTTGAGAACTTCAACTATCTTCATGGTCTTGAGAACTTCAACTATCTTCATGGTCATTTAACTTCAACTCTCCTCATGATCTTGACTAATCATTGCTTTCTTTGATCTTCTTGCCTATTCATCTTAGTAACCATAAGACTTGTCAAAAGTATCACAACAGCTCAGGGTAGGTTATTGGGGTTTGTAAGCCAATAAAAAGAAAGCTAAAATTTTATGAAGGCTCAAAGGGACAACTAGGGATTGATATTTAATTAGGTGGATACTAGTTGTTGGCTAACCAAACAATGCCTAGATCATTTCTCTCTTAAATAAGCAGAGTTCAATTTCACCTCAAAAGTTTGTCAAAGCATATTCTAAGACTGACTAGGACCTAGACAAAGGTAATTATGCAGGAGCCCTCTCTAAGTAAGCATACACAACTCAATGCTATAGAGCCATTCCCTCACCTAGTAAAGTCATTCAAGTCATGATGCATAAATATATTAATTCATGAATTATCAAGCTATATTCCTCATTGGTCAAGCACCAAAATGAACAAAGACCAACAAAAATTTTGATGAAAGTAATTTATTCAAACAACTTTAAATTTGAAAAACACAATAGTTCCAAAGTATTAAATAAAGTAAGATTGAAAAGCAACATTCAAGCTAAGGAAAGTTCATTGAGTTAGGCTTCTTTTCCTTTCACATCTTCAACATTCCCATCTTGAAAAGAGGATAAAACAAAATCTTCTTCCAATCCTTTTCCCACCATAAAGGTTGCTGGTGATGGCACTCTTCCAAATTTAGGCAAAGGGTTGTCTTTGGTATTGGGCTTATCCGGCTCGGGTAGCTTGCCACTATCAATCAAATCTTGGATCTCATGCCTTAATCGGGTACACCTATCAGTCTCATATCCTTGAGTCATATGAAATTGACAAAAAAGCCTTAGTATCAAATTTTGGGGGTAATGGACTAGGTAAAGGTCGAGGAGTCAATGGTTGTAACAACCCTTTCTTTTGTAGCTTATCGAAGACCCAAGACAAAGGCTTCCCCAGATCTGAAAACTGCCTTCTATCTGCTTGACCGATTACATTAACATCAACTTCTTTTTGTGTGTTTTGATTGTTAGGCTGGTTGTTCCCTTTCTCATTTCTTCTTGTTGAAAAGTGATTCTTCTCCCTTTCCCACTCTTCAATTTGTAGACCAGCTTGGAGAAGATCTTTGAAATCACAGATGAGTGTATGAGACATCCTCTTACGAAGATTAGGTAACACCCCTCTCACAATCATCCTTATTTGATTGGATTCATCGGGCCTCTTCTTGAGTAAAGCGGCCTTGTTTCTCCATCGCTTCACATAGTCCACAAAATTCTCATTTGGCCTTTGTCTAATGGACTCCACTTCCAATAAAGTAACTCTAACTCAACATTATATCTGTATTATTGGATGAAGGCTTTGTAAAGTAGATCCCAACTATTTTGTGTTCCATCATCTAAGGTATTGAACCAATTTTGGACAACAGGGTCCAATGAGAGCATGAAGTACCTTAGGTGTAATATCCTCATTTATGCCCTAGAAGTTTTGAGTATGTTGTTGTTATTGTGGTTGTTGATATATATATTGGGAAGTGAATGTTTGTGCATATATGTGTTAAATTGTAAGAGAAAAGAAATGGGAAGAGAATGTATATGTATATGTGTTTTGGAGAAGAAATTTAGGGTTTAGAGACAAATGTATATGTTGTTTATATGATGATATAATTAACATATACATTGGTCAAATGAAGAGTCAAGGTGATGGTTAAGTGGAAGAAGATATTTTTGGTTGTTAATGAAATTACTATAAAGGGCTTATATGAGACAAAGAGTTAGTTATATGGTTAAGGGTGTTTTGGTAATTTTCCTTGTAAGATGCATGGTGGAGATTAAAAGAAGAAAAGGTGTTTGACTTGTGCATTTTCTTCTTTCTTTCTTGAAGTGGCCGGATTCTCCATAGACAAAGAGAGAAAGAGAGGTGATCTTGAGGTTTGAAGCATTTTGAAGAAAGAAACAAGGGTTTTGGTTAAAGATTTGTAGATTTCTTCATTTGAGGTAAGATCTTTTCTTTAATTTCTTCAATTCTTTTGAAGTGGTGTGAGAAAGGAATTAGGGTTTGTTGGTTTGATGATGAGAAGTTGAGTTGGTGAAGGTGTTGGAAGTGATTGTGTTGAGTAAGAGTTGTGTTTAGTGAAATTGTTTCTGTTTTACAATTAGTAAAGGCTGTGATTTGTATGATTTTTAATTAATTATAGAAAAATGTTCTTGAAGTGAATTTTTGATATGTTGTGCCTCTATGAGTGTAGAATGACTGAAAAATATGTTGATTCGATTTTGGAATGGTTATGAGTTTAGAAAGATTATTTTCATTAGACCTGTTCCAGCAGGTACCTTAACTGGGACAGCTATATTTCGTGATTTTTAATAAAATGTAGAAAAATCATATCCAATCGAATTTTGGATATGTTGTTGCTTAGTGAGTCTAGTATTTGAGAAAAATAATTTGGAACCACGTTGATTGAATTTGATTTATGGAATTCACAAAGTTCAGAACTGCTGCCAGGATGCAGGGCAATTGGGGCAGTCTGGTTAGGTGAACTATTTGACCAAGATTTTGTGTTCAGTTTGATCTGAAATTTTAAAGGGATGATTTTAAGATACAAAACTAAATTCTGTAAAAATTTTAGAATTTTTAGTCAAGTAGATTATTTTATACAATTTTTCAAAATAAGGATAAAATGGAGTTTAAAACCAGAATGTACTATTTATGGTTAGGGTTTTAATTCTTTGTTCTTTTTGCATTGCTTTGGTTTTCCAAAGGTAGGTTGGTCCTTAAACCTAACCCTAAACACTTTAAACACACTTGAATCAATGAATGTTATAATCAATTGTTCTTTGCCCTAATTGCATTGTTGAGATTGAACAATGTTATGTTGTGCATTGTGAATGGTAATGTGTTTCATGAGTAATGTGGTATGAAATGTTGATATTTATGAATGATGCTATGTGAGATATAATGTGATCATGGATGAGATATATATATATATATACTTGAATAATGAGATGTTATATTGTGAAATGAAATGTGAAGCCATTGTTATTGGCTAAGATGATGTAATTGAAAGAAAGAAGGCATGTTTGCCTAAATGTGATGAGAATTGAGAATGGAAATGAATTGTTTGTTTAATATGTTATTCAGTTTCAGAGTTCTGGATTTGGGTGGCATGCCTAAGAAATGATGACAGGTAACAGTCTTGCCGGGTTGAGGACCTCCTCATAGGTGTTGAGTTGATGGTCCAAGAGACTGGGTCTGTTACACTATGAGATATATGATTTGTAACAGTCTTGCCGGGTTGAGGATCTCCTCATATGTGTTGAGTTGATGATCCAAGAGACTGGGTCTGTTACACTTGCCTACGGGCGTGATTATTGTGACTATGAACCAAAGCAGTAACTCTGAACTCTGAATATCGTATTAAATACTTGTTGGGCCCATAGGTGTCAGGGTTATATGAATGTCCTAAATAATGTTATGAGTTAATGAAATGAGATGTTGGTTATTGAGTATGATTGATTAATGTTGAATGTGGAAAGATGTTGAAATGTGGTATGCTCATATGACTATGATTTGTGAAATGCATAATTATGTGGTTAACTTTATATTTATGATATTGATCTTATCAATAACATATGTGGCATTGCATTACATTAAAGCATACCATTAGCATGTTTTATCTTACTAAGCCGTTGGCTTAGCGCGAATGTGATTCTTCGCGCAGGTGACAAGGAAGAACCAGAGAGTTCCTCTAGGCCGAGTCGAGCCTAGATTTTGAAGATTGAATAGTGGGCTTTAAGATCGAAGACTGACTGCCAAACATGTATAAATTTTATGTGTTGTAAAACTTGAGTTTTGATGTATATGAATTTGTAAATATTGTTACTTTCCGTTGCATAGTGAACAAAGATTTTATCTGCTGTATTTCATAATAAACCTTTACTTTATTTTGTACTAGAAGTGTAAATCCTTTTTGCAGGTTGTAGTTGAGGTTATAAGGGGGATTTATTGGAAGTGTACTGAGAATGATTTTGTTTGCATTGGTTTGTGTAAAAATGTTTTCAAAAATTAGAAAAAAAACCAGTTTTGTCGACACTTGGGATTGAATTTTTAGGCAAAACTATGGCAAAATTTCTATAAAAATCGGAACAAAAATTTGACTAAGTAAAAGTGGTAGCAACATTAGGATAGGGTGGCGCCTCTACTCAGCTTACACACGTAGGTCGGGAAGGGGTGTTACAATTTTTGGTATCAGAGCCTAGGTTTGAGATTCTCAACCTAGATCAATTGTAAGAAAAAGAATATTTTGATTTTTAAAGTGGGTTTTTGAGTAAAATACATGTTTTGGTATGGCAGTCTTTGATCTTTAATGAGGAATATTCTGCTGTGTTTGCAGATATAGGTAGAGATGGCATCTCATTCACGACAATCTGTTGAGGGTAGTGCCGAGAGTATTGCTCCTGCTGAGGGAGCTAGGGTTGATAGTGTTGAGGAGGCACCTGCTTCGGTGTCGGGTAGACCAGCTGGGGAGGAGGTTCCGCCAGCCTGGTTTAGGCCTATGTTGGAAGCTATGAGACAAGCACCTGTGCAACCACAGCCACCGCCACCACCCCCTCAGCCTTCAGTACCAGTAAGGCACTATGATAAGCTAAGGAAATATGGAGCAGAGGATTTCTTTGGTACAGTTGATCCGGCTGTAGCAGAACAGTGGCTTGATAGAGTTCAGAGGGTATTTGTGCAGTTGCAAGCCACTTCAGAGGAGAAGTTTGACTATGCAAGATCTTTGCTACAGAAGGATGCCTACGACTGGTGGAAGACAGTGCCCCATTCTATGGATGATCCACCAACCTTGTCTTATGCGGATTTTCTGAGAGAATTTGAGTTGAAGTATACTCCTAGGGAGTATAAAGATGGGAAGAAAAGAGAGTTTCTAGATTTGAAGCAAGATCATCGGACCGTAACTGAGTATGAAGTTGAGTTTATTCGACTGAGTCAGTATGCTGGGGGTATCATTACTGATGAGATTGATAGATGTCGGCGATTTGAGGAGGGATTGAGGCCCTCGATCATGTGCTTAGTGGCTGGATCTAGATATCAGGATTTCTCACAGCTTGTGGCAGCAGCTCGAAGTGTAGAGCGAGCTCAAGTTATTGCAGCTGCTTCAGAGGAAGAGGTTAGGGTTAGAAGGCCCCAATTCGAGGCAGGGTCTTCTTCTGCGAAGAGGGGTAGAGGAAGTTTTGTTCCTCGGAGTAGTAGGAGCCAGAGACCAGTGGGTAGGTCAGTGCAGTTCCAGAGGCAGAGATTTAGACCTGCAGCTTCAGTAGCGAGTGCTCCTACTCCTGGAGTTCAGAGATCCACCTTACCTGTGTGTAACCAGTGTGGTGGAAGACATGGGGGCGTTTGTTGGAGGCATAGTAGATCAGGGGTATGCTTCAGGTGTGGATCACCTGACCACTTTGTGAGAGACTGTCCTGAGAGGCAGGATCAGATGCCAGTTGATTCTGCTGCTTCTCGAGCTAGTGTGAGGGGAGGCAGAGGAGGCAGAGGTGCCAGCCGGGGAGGTAGACCAGGATTCAATTCTAGAAGAGGTACTACATCCAGGGAGGGTAGACCAGAGGAGGTTGGATCTTCCCAGAGGATGTATGTTATGCAGAGACAGCCAGATACATCGGCAGTCATAGCTGGTACTTTTTCTTTATTTAATACTCCAGTACTTGCTTTGATTGATCCGGGTTCCACACATTCATATATTAGTGCATCTGTTTTGCCTGTATCTGATTTGCATGCTGAGTCCCTAGGATTTGATGTGTTGGTAACAAATCCGTTAGGGCATAGTGTGGTTGTGAGTAAGGTGCATAGAGATAGTGCAGTAGTGGTGCAGGGTGAGGAGTTCCTTGGGGATTTGATTGAGATGCCATTTAAGGAATATGACGTGATCTTAGGTATGGATTGGCTATCTCGACATGAAGCTGTGGTGGATTGTAAAAAGAAAATTGTTTCTTTGAGAACGGGTGATGGTAGAGAGGTGATAGTATCTAATGAGCAGGAACAGCTAGCCTCCTTATTTGTTTCAGCTGTTGCAGCCAGGAGGTTGATTAGAAAGGGGTGTGAAGCCTATCTTGCTCATGTGGTGGATACTAGAGTGAAGGGTTCCCCTATTGATAGCATTGCCACAGTTGCTGAGTTCCCGGATGTGTTTCCAGAGGAGTTGCCAGGGTTGCCTCCTGAGAGAGAGGTGGAGTTCGGTATTGAATTGTTGCCTGGTACCACTCCTATCTCTATTACTCCTTATAGAATGGCACCAGCAGAATTGAGGGAGTTGAAAGTGCAATTACAGGAGTTGTTGGACAAAGGATTCATTCGCCCCAGTGTTTCTCCTTGGGGAGCTCCTGTGCTATTTGTGAAGAAGAAAGATGGTACTATGAGGTTGTGTATCGATTATAGGCAATTGAACAAGGTGACTATTAAAAATAAATATCCTTTGCCTAGAATCGATGATCTCTTTGATCAGTTGAAGGGAGCGTCAGTGTTCTCCAAAATTGATTTGAGATCTGGGTACCATCAGCTGAGGGTAAGAAGTGAAGATGTTCCTAAGACTGCTTTTCGGACCAGGTATGGGCATTATGAGTTTTTAGTTATGCCTTTTGGTCTAACGAATGCACCTGCAGCTTTTATGGATTTGATGAATAGGGTGTTTAGGCCCTATTTGGATCAGTTTGTAGTGGTCTTCATTGATGATATACTGGTGTATTCGCGGAATGAAGAGGAGCATGATATGCATCTGCGGATTGTGTTGCAGATTTTGAGAGAGAATCAGTTATTTGCCAAATTGTCGAAGTGTGAGTTCTGGTTGGATCAAGTTGCTTTTCTCGGACATATTGTTTCTGCAGAAGGCATCAGAGTTGATCCGAGCAAAGTTGAAGCCATTTTAAATTGGAGTCCACCCAAGTCTGTGACAGAGATTAGAAGTTTTCTGGGTTTGGCAGGCTATTACCGACGGTTTGTGAAAGGGTTTTCTTTGATAGCTACTCCACTCACCAGATTACTTCGAAAGGGAGTGAGATTTGTGTGGACAGATCAGTGTCAGGCTAGTTTTGAGCAGTTGAGAGAGTTGTTGACTCAAGCGCCTGTTCTTACTTTACCTGTTGAAGGCAAACCATATGTGATCTACAGTGATGCTTCACATAGAGGTTTGGGGTGTGTATTGATGCAGGAAGGGAAAGTTATAGCTTATGCATCTCGACAGTTGAAACCGCATGAGCTTAACTATCCGACCCATGATTTAGAATTGGCTGCCATTGTGTTTGCATTAAAGATTTGGCGCCACTATCTGTTTGGGGAGAAATGTTTCATCTACACTGATCACAAGAGTTTGAAGTATTTGGGTGTCCAGAAAGAACTCAATCTTCGTCAGAGGAGATGGTTAGAATTGATTAAAGACTACGACTGCTTGATTGACTATCATCCAGGTAAAGCAAATGTTGTTGCTGATGCCTTGAGTCGGAAGTCTTTAGCTGGTTTAACTGTTTACTCGCTCTCGTTGCTTGTTGAGTTGAGAGCATTGCATGCCAGTTTTGTACCTTGTGTTGATGGTGCATTATTGGCACAGTTGCAATTAAAGCCGATTTTGTTAGATCAGATCAAAGAAGCTCAGTTGGCCGATAAGAAGATTCAGAAGATTTTTTCAGATTGCAAGAATGGGAAGACTAGAGATTTTGTTGTGAAAGATGATGGGAGTCTCTGGTTTAAGAACCGATTGTGTATACCCGATGATGCTGATTTGAAAAGAGTCATTTTAGAAGAAGCTCATCAGTCAATGTTTGCTATGCATCCGGGTAATACGAAGATGTATCATGATTTGAGACAGCATTATTGGTGGATTGGTTTGAAGAGAGACATTGCTGAGTTTGTATCGAAATGTCTCACTTGTCAGAAGGTTAAAGCAGAGCATCAAGTTCCAACCGGGTTGCTTCAACCATTGTCAGTGCCAGAATGGAAGTGGGAAAGAGTGACAATGGATTTTGTGTCTGGTTTGCCATTGACACAAAAGAAGCATGATGCTATATGGGTGATTGTGGATAGATTGACTAAGACAGCTCATTTCCTTCCGGTTCGAATGGATTACTCTTTGGAGAGATTGGCTGAGCTGTATATCCATGAGATTGTGAAACTGCATGGTGTTCCAACTTCTTTAGTGTCTGATCGAGATCCCAGGTTTACTTCCAGATTTTGGAAGAGTTTGCATAGTGCTTTAGGTTCTCGACTGCACTTCAGCACTGCTTTTCATCCACAGACGGATGGACAGTCAGAGAGGGTGATACAGATTATTGAGGACATGTTGAGAAGCTGTGTCATCGATTTCTCTGGAAGTTGGGATAGGTTTTTACCTCTTGTGGAGTTTGCTTACAACAACAGTCACCAATCCAGCATTGGTATGGCACCGTTTGAAGCATTGTATGGCAGACGGTGTAGGACACCTCTTTGTTGGAATGAGCTTGGAGATAATAAGTTGGTTGGTCCTGATTTGATTCAAGAAACTGAAGATAAAGTAAAGTTGATTCGAGGCAGGTTAAAAGCAGCTTCAGACCGACAGAAGTCTTATGCAGATCTAAAAAGGAGAGATATAGAGTTTGATGTTGGAGATAAGGTATTTCTGAAAGTGTCTCCTTGGAAGAAAATTTTGAGGTTCGGTCGGAAAGGAAAATTGAGTCCTCGTTTCATTGGGCCGTATGAAGTGTTAGAAAGAGTTGGGCCAGTGGCGTATCGACTTGCTTTGCCACCTGAGTTGGATCGTATTCATAATGTATTCCATGTTTCTATGTTGAGGAGATATAGGTCGGATCCATCTCATGTGTTGCCATTTGAGTCTATTGAAGTGAGCCCAGATTTGACATTTGAAGAGGAACCAGTTGCTATCTTGGCACGAGAAGTGAAAGAGTTAAGGAACAAGAGAGTGCCATTGGTGAAGATTCTTTGGAAGAATCATGCAAAAGAAGAAGCGACTTGGGAAAGTGAGCATACCATGCGAGAGCAGTATCCGCAATTGTTTCAGCTTTGATATCAGGTAATTTCGAGGACGAAATTTTCTTTTTAGAGGGGGAGAATTGTAATATCCTCATTTATGCCCTAGAAGTTTTGAGTATGTTGTTGTTATTGTGGTTGTTGATATATATATTGGGAAGTGAATGTTTGTGCATATATGTGTTAAATTGTAAGAGAAAAGAAATGGGAAGAGAATGTATATGTATATGTGTTTTGGAGAAGAAATTTAGGGTTTAGAGACAAATGTATATGTTGTTTATATGATGATATAATTAACATATACATTGGTCAAATGAAGAGTCAAGGTGATGGTTAAGTGGAAGAAGATATTTTTGGTTGTTAATGAAATTACTATAAAGGGCTTATATGAGACAAAGAGTTAGTTATATGGTTAAGGGTGTTTTGGTAATTTTCCTTGTAAGATGCATGGTGGAGATTAAAAGAAGAAAAGGTGTTTGACTTGTGCATTTTCTTCTTTCTTTCTTGAAGTGGCCGGATTCTCCATAGACAAAGAGAGAAAGAGAGGTGATCTTGAGGTTTGAAGCATTTTGAAGAAAGAAACAAGGGTTTTGGTTAAAGATTTGTAGATTTCTTCATTTGAGGTAAGATCTTTTCTTTAATTTCTTCAATTCTTTTGAAGTGGTGTGAGAAAGGAATTAGGGTTTGTTGGTTTGATGATGAGAAGTTGAGTTGGTGAAGGTGTTGGAAGTGATTGTGTTGAGTAAGAGTTGTGTTTAGTGAAATTGTTTCTGTTTTACAATTAGTAAAGGCTGTGATTTGTATGATTTTTAATTAATTATAGAAAAATGTTCTTGAAGTGAATTTTTGATATGTTGTGCCTCTATGAGTGTAGAATGACTGAAAAATATGTTGATTCGATTTTGGAATGGTTATGAGTTTAGAAAGATTATTTTCATTAGACCTGTTCCAGCAGGTACCTTAACTGGGACAGCTATATTTCGTGATTTTTAATAAAATGTAGAAAAATCATATCCAATCGAATTTTGGATATGTTGTTGCTTAGTGAGTCTAGTATTTGAGAAAAATAATTTGGAACCACGTTGATTGAATTTGATTTATGGAATTCACAAAGTTCAGAACTGCTGCCAGGATGCAGGGCAATTGGGGCAGTCTGGTTAGGTGAACTATTTGACCAAGATTTTGTGTTCAGTTTGATCTGAAATTTTAAAGGGATGATTTTAAGATACAAAACTAAATTCTGTAAAAATTTTAGAATTTTTAGTCAAGTAGATTATTTTATACAATTTTTCAAAATAAGGATAAAATGGAGTTTAAAACCAGAATGTACTATTTATGGTTAGGGTTTTAATTCTTTGTTCTTTTTGCATTGCTTTGGTTTTCCAAAGGTAGGTTGGTCCTTAAACCTAACCCTAAACACTTTAAACACACTTGAATCAATGAATGTTATAATCAATTGTTCTTTGCCCTAATTGCATTGTTGAGATTGAACAATGTTATGTTGTGCATTGTGAATGGTAATGTGTTTCATGAGTAATGTGGTATGAAATGTTGATATTTATGAATGATGCTATGTGAGATATAATGTGATCATGGATGAGATATATATATATATATACTTGAATAATGAGATGTTATATTGTGAAATGAAATGTGAAGCCATTGTTATTGGCTAAGATGATGTAATTGAAAGAAAGAAGGCATGTTTGCCTAAATGTGATGAGAATTGAGAATGGAAATGAATTGTTTGTTTAATATGTTATTCAGTTTCAGAGTTCTGGATTTGGGTGGCATGCCTAAGAAATGATGACAGGTAACAGTCTTGCCGGGTTGAGGACCTCCTCATAGGTGTTGAGTTGATGGTCCAAGAGACTGGGTCTGTTACACTATGAGATATATGATTTGTAACAGTCTTGCCGGGTTGAGGATCTCCTCATATGTGTTGAGTTGATGATCCAAGAGACTGGGTCTGTTACACTTGCCTACGGGCGTGATTATTGTGACTATGAACCAAAGCAGTAACTCTGAACTCTGAATATCGTATTAAATACTTGTTGGGCCCATAGGTGTCAGGGTTATATGAATGTCCTAAATAATGTTATGAGTTAATGAAATGAGATGTTGGTTATTGAGTATGATTGATTAATGTTGAATGTGGAAAGATGTTGAAATGTGGTATGCTCATATGACTATGATTTGTGAAATGCATAATTATGTGGTTAACTTTATATTTATGATATTGATCTTATCAATAACATATGTGGCATTGCATTACATTAAAGCATACCATTAGCATGTTTTATCTTACTAAGCCGTTGGCTTAGCGCGAATGTGATTCTTCGCGCAGGTGACAAGGAAGAACCAGAGAGTTCCTCTAGGCCGAGTCGAGCCTAGATTTTGAAGATTGAATAGTGGGCTTTAAGATCGAAGACTGACTGCCAAACATGTATAAATTTTATGTGTTGTAAAACTTGAGTTTTGATGTATATGAATTTGTAAATATTGTTACTTTCCGTTGCATAGTGAACAAAGATTTTATCTGCTGTATTTCATAATAAACCTTTACTTTATTTTGTACTAGAAGTGTAAATCCTTTTTGCAGGTTGTAGTTGAGGTTATAAGGGGGATTTATTGGAAGTGTACTGAGAATGATTTTGTTTGCATTGGTTTGTGTAAAAATGTTTTCAAAAATTAGAAAAAAAACCAGTTTTGTCGACACTTGGGATTGAATTTTTAGGCAAAACTATGGCAAAATTTCTATAAAAATCGGAACAAAAATTTGACTAAGTAAAAGTGGTAGCAACATTAGGATAGGGTGGCGCCTCTACTCAGCTTACACACGTAGGTCGGGAAGGGGTGTTACATTAGGGTTTGAGCCTTAGTAGCTCGAGCAGACTGCATAGCAGTCATATACTGCTTCACATGGAGATGAGGATTTCCGGTGCCTTTGTACTTAGCAAAGGAAGGCATCTTGAATTTATAAGGGACCTCTTCATCTTGTTCAAATAGTTTGTCGATCTCAGACATCTCTTCGGTTTTCAACTTCTTCTCAAATTTCTTTTCTAAATCAGCAATCATCTTTTCAACATCAGAAATTTTGGTCTTCTCAATGACCTTTGGCTCCTTTTTGTCTTGAAGATCTTGGTAGTATTGAGCCCAATCATCATCATCAATGATCACCTTATCATCATCAAAAGCTACTTCATCAATTTTAGCCTTCCCCTTGACTTTCTTGGTGCTAGCAGATGCTTCGGCATTGTTTCCTAAAATTGCAGCTAGTTGACTCTTTATGGTCTCAGCCATGGCCTCTTTTATTTCTTCCATCTTGGCGTTGAGGGCCTCATCCACCATTCTTTGGATTTGTTCGGGTTCAATTATTTTTGCTGAGCAAGTGATTGAGTCGTTGCTAGACACTTCATCTCCGGCGTAAGTCGGATTGTTGTAAGCTTTAGAACTATCGTAATCCAGGGTTGCGAGCCAGAAAGGATCAATGATATGAGATACAAATGTATGCATGTATGCACAAACAATCAATAAAGAAAGATAATTGTGAGAGGGGATTTTCGCCCCCACTCCCGGTGGAATGGTTCTTGCGACTTCGGCACTGTTTAGGCTCGGGGCCTTAGAGAACACGGACCTAAGTCCAGAGAAAATGGAGTCGCCACCCGGACGAGCCAGGAAAAAGAAAGGGGTGGATGACTCGATTCCTAAGGAATCCCCAACCCCCTAATGGGTTCGGAAAGTTGGGTACGTGTGGGGAAGGTGAGAAATGGCCCAGCACCCCCACAACGCCCGATTCATTGGAACCGGCCTCCTTTACAGGTCTTAATATTATAGAATTCTTAAGTATAATAACATTATCCATATTACACACAATAATTAAAAGAAAGCATCAATATATTAAAATCAAAGCAATGTCCAAACAAAACAAAACAAATAAATAGACACCCATCCAAGGATGGAAACATGTCCTTACATCACATGCCTAGGTAGGACATCCACCAAAAGGTAGAAACATGCCCTTTACAAAGGTTCTAAAATAGAAAATAAAATTAAATTACATGATGTTTAACTAATGAGGTACCCACCAAGTGGAAACATACATCTTACAACTTTTGGAAGTCTAAATAGATTGATAAAAGTAAATAATCATCCATAATAAATAAATCATTCATCAAAAGTATTTAAATATCAATAAAAGAAACATCCATCCATGATAAATTAAATAAATCAAGTATTGAAATTAAATAGATTAAAGCATAGGAGATAAATCAAGATATAAATAAATATGGAATTGAATAAAGCAAATAAAAGTCTAATTTATGCCTACTGTAACTTTTTATGAAATTAGAATAAATTAGGGTTTTATGTTTTAAAGGATTGGTGAGACTCTTTGATTAACAAAATTAAGATTTGAATGGTAAAATTATGAAATTAGGGTTTTGGATATTTTGAAATACTTTTTAATTCATGATTTTTAAATAGTGAATTAAGCTACTGTGACTTTTTTTGAGTTTTTATGTTTTTATGTTTTTTAATGTTTTAAAAGGATTAAAGTTCATAAAAATTAGGGTTTAAGGTTTTAAAAGGATTAGGGTTCATTGTTTTAGGTTTAAAAGTTGAATTTTGGATTTAGGCTTTGAAATTGGAGTTCTCGGGTAACGAATTATTTTTAGGGTTTTAACAAAGCACTTTGATGATTTATGAAATTTTATAAATTTAAACACATGGATTGAAGTTTTTATAAGTAGAAAAGATGTTTTTTAAGGTTTTTTGAATGAAGAAGAACCTACTTTAAAATCTTAAAAGAAACAAAATTTGATTTTGGTTTTGTTGAAAAATATGTTCAATTAGAGTTTTAGGGTTTTTAAGAAGAAAAAATAACAATTTTAAATCCTTTTAGAAAAGAAAGTCACGTTTTTAATGTTCTAATCTTGGAAAAATTAAGTTAAAGCTCTAAGATTTTTTATTTAAAAAGCTAAAATTTTATAACCTAGCTACTGTAAAACATAAATCAAAAAGATTTTTACATACCTTCTTTTGTTGATTCTCCAAAAAATAACTCTTCTTGGATGAACTAGCTCCAAAAACAAGCCTTGGTTGCCTTTCAATTCTCCTCCCTCGTGATGCTGTTGTCCAGAAAATATTTAAATTGAATTCTCTCTTTTCCTTCCTTGATTTGGTTTCAATTCCTAAAGTCACTGTGTATTTTTTTTCCTCCCTTGATTTGGTTTAATTGGTCCCTATTTATAGTGGTTTTTAGGTTGTTTAATCATGATTAATTTAGGTAAGTAATATTAATAAAAAAAAAGGAAATTAAAACCTAATTGGATTAGGATTCAAAAAATTGCGTTGAAAAATTTTGCGCTGGCGAAAACTGTGCTGCCGGGCCCGTGGGAGTGCCAGCCGGGCACGTGGGCGTGCCAGCCCGTAGGAAATTCCTGCAAGCGAAAATTTCGCCCGCAGGAATTTCCTGCGGGAAGTTATTTCGCCTGCAGGAACCTGCGGGCGAAATAACTCGCCCGCAGCCCGACGGGCCCGCACGACCACTTTTCGCTGCCGATTTTTGGATGGGTGAGTTTTGAAGAGGATTTAAAAAGAGAAGTTCTTGGAGGTTTTTAGGTGCTTGAACGTGGAGGCTAGAACAATGGAGAAGGAGCCAATTGCTGGAGCAAAGAGGAGAGTCTTGAGCTGAGTTTGAAGAAGGAGATACATCCTATACAAGACCTAAACCAAGAATTAAGGATTGAAGTGAAGAAATACAAATTATTCGCCATGGATTGTTTGGTTTCTTTTACTCATTTCTCTTGTTCTGTTTTTCTGATTTTAAACATGAACTAATTCCTTCTCTATCTAGATATTGATGAACCCTAGCTTATTTGTATGGATTGAATAATTATATTTAGTTGAATCATTTGATTGAGTTGTTTTATTCTTATGATGCTTAATGATTTATTTCCAATTGATAATAGCATGCTTATTGATTAGTTGCCATTTTCATATTATTGACTTGAGAAAGCTTGATATGAATTGAATACTCTTAAGGGTTGAGGATTAATTGAAGTGCTAGAGATAGACTTACAAGATCCTTTGGTTTATAGTTCCTTGTTCTTAATGCAAGATCTATTTAATTGTGCTTGAGAAGAGATTCTGGCACTCTACTTAGTGATTAGGGATTAATTCACTCGAGAGAGGTTTTAGTCTAATCTAGAGGAATGCCAACTCAACTCTATTGAATGATTTAACTGAATTGATTGTTCTTAAACATCATTGAGGCTAGGGGGATTCAATATTTGGATAGTATTATTATCATCAATCCTATTTGCACAATATTTAATTTCCCTTTACCTCTAGTTATTAATTTAATTATTTTTAATTACAAAACATCACAACAACTATTGATTTGCTAAACAACAGTCAAGATTTGCATTAGTACTTGACCTTGTCCTTAGTGGAATGATAACTCACTCACTACTTTATTACTTGGGCGAACAGTGCACCAAGTTTTTGGCACTTCTGCCGGGGACAACGATTTCAATATTAGTAATATAATTAAGACTGTTGATTTAGTTTTACTTTCATTTTTTTTTAACATTGGTTCTTGCTTATTTGCTATAATTTTAGGTATTTCTTCCCGTTTATGACCAGAGGTGGCTCATCCCAACTTCTTGAGTTAGACCCAGAGCTAGAGAGAACATTGAGGAGAAAGCGAGAGGACGAAGGGGAGGCAGTTCTGGAAGATGCAGAAATAGAAATAAATCTGGAAATAGAACAAGAAGAAGTATTTGAAGTGATTGAAGGAGCTGTACCAAGAACAATGCAGGAATTTGCTAAGCCCAATCTAAATGGGGCTGAATCTAGTATCCGGAGGCCGACAGTTGCTGTGAACAACTTCAAAATAAGGCAAATGTAATTCAAATGGTGCAGCAGACTTGTCAATTCGATGGGTTCCCTGATGAAGATCCTAATGCACATATTGAGAATTTTCTGGAGATTTGTGACACATTCAAGATAAATAATGTCTCAGATGATCCAATTAGGCTGAGGTTATTCCCATTTTCCCTTAGAGATAGACCAAAGAAGTGGCTGAAATCTTTTCCTCCAGGGACTTTTACCACCTGGGATCAGCTGGCAGAAAAATTCCTAGAAAAATACTTTCCACCATCCAAAATTGCTAAGTTGAGGAATGATATCTCATCCTTTCTGCAGCAAGATGGTGAGACCCTTTATGATTCCTGGGAAAGATTTAAAGATTTGTTAAGAAGGTGTACTCATCATGGACTTCCACTATGGCTTCAAATTCAAACGTTTTACAATGGGTTGAATTACGTAAGTAAGCAATCAATTAATGCAGTAGCTGGTGGTACCATAAACAACAAGACACCTGAACAAGCAAGGGATTTAAATGAAGACATGGCTATCACCAATTATCAGTGGCAAGCCCCAAGGGAGCAAGGAAAGCTGAAGGTCATGGGTTCACACCAATTAGATCCTGTGGTGGCTCTGACAACCCAATTGGAAGCATTGAATAAAAATTTTGATTCTTTGACCTCTTCTTCTGGGAAAGCAATACAAGTGATGTCTTGTGAATGGTGTGGGGGTGGACATCAAAGTCAAGATTGCTAAAGTGGCAACATGTTTTCTAGGCAAGAGCAAGTAGACTATGTTGGAAATGTGCCAAGGCAACAGTAAAATAACCCCTACAGCAATACGTACAATCCGGGGTGGAGAAATCATCCAAATTTCTCATGGAATAATAAGGACAATCCATAACCTGTTGTACAAGTTGTCCCTCCAAGAAAGAGCAGTTTGGAGGACATGATAGAGAAATTTATAGCAAATTCTGAAACCAAGCTTCACTCAACTGAAATCACTCTTAGAAATCAGCAAGCCTCTATCCATAATCTGGAGAAGCAGGTGGGGCAAATTGCCAAGCTGCTCAGTGAGAGACCACAAGGGAGTTTACCTAGCAACACTGAGGCAAATCCTAAAGAGCAACTTAAGGCAATTACACTAAGGAGTGGAAAAGAGATCAAGGGCAATGTGGCTGAGAAAAGAGAAGAAGTGGCAGAGAAAGGGGCTGAAGTACAAGAAAAAGAAGAAGATCCTCCTGTCACTTCGGGAGAGAAAGCTGCACTAGAAAGTGAGAAAGATAAGCATCCACAAGAAAGCAGCCCCATACTGAAGGAATACCAACCTAGAGTACCCTATCTGGCATGGTTGAACAAGGACAAGATTGATGCTCAGTTTGGTAAGTTTCTTGAACTTTTTAAACAACTGCACATTAATATTCCATTTGCTGAAGCTTTGTCACAAATGCCTAAGTATGCTAAATTTTTGAAAGATATCCTTTCTAACAAAAGGAAACTTGAGGAAGTGTCTTTAGTGCATTTATCTGAAAAGAGTTCGGCAATTTTGCAAAGAAGGTTACCTAAGAAGTTAAAAGATCCAGGTAGTTTTACCATTCCATGTTTGATAGGTAACCTTCAGGTTAAAAGTGCATTAGCTGATTTGGGGGCTAGCATAAGTGTTATGCCCTATAAAATGATTAAAGAGTTAGGCATTGGTAAACCTAAACCAACACTCATGACCATACAACTTGCTGATAAGTCAGTAGTCCACCCTCGTGTTTGTCAAAGTCGGGGATTTCATTTTCCCCAATGATTTTGTTGTCATTGATATTGATGAGGATGTGGATGTTTCACTTATTCTTGGTAGGCCATTTTTAAATACAACCCGTGCCCTAATCGATGTTCATGATGGCACATTAACTTTGAGAGTGGGTGATGAGAAAGTTATTTTTAGGATACAAGATACCATGAAACATTCACTTTCACTTGATGTTATTGAGCATGAGACCGTAAATTGTGTTACTAACATTGTTTCCAAGGATCCCCTTGAGTTGTGTTTATTGCAAGAAAATGTTGAGGGTCAAGAAGCAATGGATCAGCTTGCTTTTCTTGAAGCAAGCAAATCGTTCAAATTTAGGGCATGCAAGACTATTGAGATGCCAAAGGAAGAAAAGCCAAAACCATCGGTGATTGATCCACCCAACTTGGAACTGAAACCTCTTCCAGATCACCTTGATTATGGATTTCTGGCGAAGAAAAATAAACTGCCAATAATTCTGAGTTCCCACCTATCTTTTGAGCAGAAGGAGAAGCTCATCCAGTTGTTGTAGAAACATAAGAAAGTGATAGCTTGGAAGATAGCAGACATCAAGGGTATTAGTCCATCCTATTGCACTCACAAGATACTGATGGAAGATGAATTCAAACCAGTAGTGCAACCACAATGGAGACTAAACCCAAAGATGAAAGATGTAGTGAAGACTGAAGTGATAAAACTACTTGATGCAGGGATTATCTATTCAATCTCGGATAGCTCTTGGGTGAGCCCAGTTTAGGTAGTACCAAAGAAAGGAGGGATGACAGTGGTTCCCAATGAAAATGATGAGCTAATTCCAACAAGAACAGTTAACGGTTGGAGGGTTTGCATTGACTACAGAAAATTGAATGATACAACTAGAAAGAATCATTTTCCTTTACCCTTCATTGATAAGATGTTGGAGAGGTTATCCGGCCATAAGTACTACTGCTTTTTGGATGGTCTTTCAGGCTATTTCCAAATTCCTATTGCCCTGGAAGACCAAGAGAAAACTACATTCACCTGCCCATATGGGACATTCGCATATCGAAGAATGCCATTCGGGTTGTGCAATGCACCTGTGACTTTGCAAAGGTGCATGGTAGCAATCTTTGATGAGCTTATAGAGGATATTATGGAGGTGTTTATGGATAATTTCTCGATTTATGGTAGCTCATTTGAAAAATGTTTGGAAAACCTTGAAAGAGTCTTAATGAGATGTGAGGAAACCAACTTAGTGCTTAATTGGGAAAAGTTTCATTTCATGGTTCAAGAGGGAATTGTGTTGGGACACAAAATTTCAAGCAAGGGCATTAAAGTGGATCGGGCTAAGGTAGACACCATTGAGAAGTTACCACCACCCACATCTGTGAAGGCCATCATAAGTTTTCTAGGACATGCGGGTTTTTATCGGAGGTTCATTCGAGATTTTTCTAAGATAGCCCATCCATTAACAAGACTCCTTAAGAAGGATGTGGATTTTGTTTTTGATGAGGAATGTTTGAGAGCATTCACAACTCTTAAAGAGAAATTGACCCATGCTCTAATCATGGTAGCTCCCAATTAGAGTCTACCATTTGAACTAATGTACGATGCAAGTGACTTTGTAGTGGGAGCAGTCTTGGGTCAAACCAAGGAGAAATACTTCCAGCCTATCTACTATGCAAGCAAGACCTTGAACACAGCTCAAGCTAATTACACAATTACAGAGAAAGAGCTGCTAGCTGTGGTTTTTTCTTTTGACAGGTTTAGATCATATCTAAAATTGTCAAAAGTGATTATTTAAACAGACCATTCAACTTTGAGGTACTTATTTGCGCAAATTTATGTAAAGCCTAGGCTAATCCGTTGGGTCTTATTATTGCAAGAATTTGACTTGACGATCCAAGACAAGAAGGGAGCTGAAAATCTGGCAGCAGATCATCTTTCTCGCTTGGAGAATCCAACATTGGAGAGGTTTGAAGAAGGGGACATTGATGATCACTTCCCTGATGAGCAACTGTATGCCATGGTAAATGAGGTAAGTGACTTAAATTTTGAAACACCTTGGTTTGCAGATTTTGCTAACTATTTAGCTGTTAGGGAACTTCCTAAGGACTTAACTTATCAAGCAAAGAAGAAATTCTTTTCTGATTTAAAATATTATTTTTGGGAGGATCCTTTTTTGTTTAGATTATGTAAGGATCACATGATCCGATGATGTGTGGCATGGCCCGAAACAATGAACATTCTTAGTCAATGCCATGCTGGACTAGTTGGTGGCCATATGGGAGGCAATAGGACTGCTCAAAAGGTACTAGATTCAAGATTTTATTGGCCCACTTTGTTTAGGGATAGCTATGAATTTGTAAATCGTTGTGATCGTTGCCAAAGAACTGGAAATATTTAATCTCGTGATGAAATGCACCAAAATGGGATTTTAGTGTGTGAGATCTTTTGGTGTGTGGGGGATCGATTTTATGGGACCCTTTCCAAATTCCTTTGGTAACAAATATATTCTTGTAGCTATAGACTATGTATCTAAATGTCCTGAAGCCCAAGCCTTGGCAACCAATGATGCTAGGGTTGTGGTGAAATTTTTGAAGAAGTTGTTTTCTCTATTTGGTAAACCAAAAGCAATTATAAGTGATAGGGGTACTCGCTTTTGTAACTTTCAGCTTGTGAAAGTTTTCAAAAGATTAGGAGTTACACATAGGTTTGCTACTCCTTATCATCCCCAAACTAGTGGCCAAGTTGAGAACACGAATAGGGAAATTAAAAGAATTCTGGAAAAAACTGTAGAGCGATCCCGAAAGGATTGGTCCGAGAAATTGGACAGTTCTCTATGGGATTTTAAAACTGCATTCAAAACTCCCTTGGGCATTATGCCATTTAGGTTGGTATATGGAAAAGCTTGCCATTTACCTATTGAAATTGAACATTATGCATATTGGGCTATAAAACATATTAACCTTGATCTAGCTTGTGCAGGTGAAAGGCGAAAATTACAGGTAAACGAGTTGGACGAGTGGAGATTGCAAGCTTATGACAATGTGATAATGTATAAGGAACATACCAAGAGATGGAATGATGCTCACATTAAGGAACAGAAAGAGTTTCAAGCGAGAGATCAGGAATTACTGTACAATTCAAGGCTTCGACTCTTTCCAGGTAAGTTGAAATCTCGATGGTCTGGTCCTTTTACTATCAAGGAAGTTTTCCCTACGGAGTGGTTGAAATAACTCACCTGGAAAATGGAGATTTTAAAGTCAATGGGCACGGGCTCAAATTTTATTTTGGAGGGGAAATACAGGACTTAAAGGAGGTTTTACACGTCCAAGACTAGGGACAATTGCCCTGAACGTCCAACTAATACGATGTTAAAGAAGTGATGGGTGGGAGGCAACCCACCATTTTATTTGTTCTTTAATTTTTATTTCTTTAATTCCTGTATTTTTAGTTTGTGAAAAAAAAGTGTTTCATCTAAACTCTCTCTTAGTTTATGCATACTCACATTAAGGACAATGTGAATCTTTAAGTGTGGGGTGCATTTTGTGTGTTTACTTTTACTTGTTTTAGTTTAAGTTTAGTTAATGTTTTTCTTGTTTTTCTTTGAATAAATGAATTTTGAAAAGTTCAATTGTTATAAATATTGTTGATAGATGACTTTTGAATTTTTGAAGCATGAATTTGAGAATTGAGTAGAATTGATACTTATTGTTAATTTTGTTGGTTTTTCCTTGCATTGCCTTTAACCTAGTGAGAAATTGAGCCATCAACTTATTATTCTTTTTGTGTGTATACATCTTTGATTGATAACTTGCTAGAACTTGCTTTGACATACATTTTAAGACTACATAAAAATTTCATTTAGGCATCAAGATGATTAAGGCAATTAGGTGAACCCACTTTGGCGTAAAAAGACCAACCCTACATTCAACCTTAGTTAGCCAATTTTGAGCTTATTTTATTTTCCCTTTATTTCTTTTACAGAACATCATTAGCTTGAACCTTGTTGTTTCTACTCTTACCCTTTCATTAGGTCAAGAGCATTTTAAGAGCGTTTACAACCGAGTGTTGTGGCGAATTAAGTGTGGGGTTAAATTTAGTAGGATTAAGATTGCAAAGAATATATATATATATATAAAAAATCAAATAAAAAGAATAAAAATAATAAGAACAATTGTTGTTCTTGTTGAAAGGGTTGGAATATGTTTGGAATAATCATTGCAAGACGTAATAAGTGAGTTCCCTTAAAAAGTTCTCTCAATGTCAAGGGGTAGGTGAGAGGAAGGTGTTTTGGGATCGTTGAGTTATACAAATGATTGGTTACTTCATTCTTGAAGTGCTCTTGAACTTAATGATTAAGCTCACATTTCCTAAATGCCATACCTTTACCTTAGCCCCATTACAGCCCAAACAAAAAACCTTTTGATTGATGCTTGATTGTAATTAAGTGGTGGAGATTTGATAGATAAGCAAGCCTATGGCAATAATCTTTCATTGATTGTTATGAGTGTAAACACCAACTTAATCAAACACTTTCTAAGAGTTGGTGAGGGAGTGACAACATAGGTTATGCATGGAAAGCCACTTAATTGCATTGGTATCGATTTTGTTCGATTTGATATTGATTGTGCATTTAGGGATAGGGAAGTCTTGATGCATTTTTATAACTCTTGAGCTTGACAAAATTTTTGTGTTTAACTTGTTTTGATTTTAGCCTAGCTTAGGGACAAGCAAGGAATTAAGTGTGGGGTATTTGATAAGAGCATTTTTGTACTTGTTTTTAGTATGATTTTTATGTGTTTTTAGTTAATGTTTCATTTGATTTTTGTTTAAAGTTTGTTGTATGTTTTTGTTTTAGGTTAAAGTGCAAAAACTCCGTTAGATGATCAAAACAATGAAGAAAGAACATGAATCAAGCAAGACATGGCCAAGCCAAAGCAAGCTTGGCCGTGTCCCTCAAATGAGTTCCAAGATAGTAGCTGACACACCTAAGAGACACGGCCAAGCCACTGGCCGTGTCACACCTAAGGAGCAAAACCAAAGAAAGAAAGGAAAATGAAGGCAGAAGCTGACACCGGTAGGTGACACGCTCAAGCCAATGACACGGCCACAAGCTTGGTCGTGTCCCAACCTAAGACAAAGAACAAGTGAAGAGCAAAATGAAGAAGCAGAAGGCGACACACCCAAGTGACAAAGCCAAGCTAGTGGCCGTGTCACATGACATGGCCACAAGCTTGGTCGTGTCACTCCTTAAGAATAAAAGAAAATAAAGAAAGAAAGAAGAGGCAATGATGGACATGGCTAAGTGGCTTGGCTGTGTCCCAAAGAAAAATGAGAGACACGGCCAAGCCACTCATGGCTTGGCCATTCCACCAAAAAAATCATTGAATTCTTTTGAACGGGTTGAGGAACAAGTGGGGGACAAACCAATTGCTTTTTCCAAAAGAAAGATTAAAGAAAGAAAAAAGCTTACCTAAATGCTGGAAAGAAAGATTAAACAAAAGGAATGTGGGAGACAAGGAAGGGTGGTGTGAGTTGGAAGGATGGGTGAGTTTTGAAGAGGAGTTAACAAGAGAAGTTCTTAGAGGTTTTTAGGTGCTTGTACGTGGAAGCTAGAACAATGGAGAAGGAGCCAACTGTTGGAGCAAAGAGGAGAGTCTTGAGCTGAGTTTGAAGAAGGATATACATCCTATACAAGACCTAAACCAATAATCAAGGATTGAAGTGAAGAAATACAAATTATTCGCCATGGATTGTTTGGTTTCTTTTACTCATTTCTCTTGTTCTATTTTTCTGATTTTAAACATGAACTAATTCCTTCTCTATCTAGATATTGATGAACCCTAGCTTATTTGTATGGATTGAATAATTATATTTAGTTGAATCATTTGATTGAGTTCTTTTATTCTTATGATGTTTAATGATTTATTTCTAATTGATAGTAGCTTGCTTATTGATTGTTTGCCATTTTCATATTATTGACTTGAGAAAGCTTGATATGAATTGAATACTCATAAGGGTTGAGGATTGATTGAAGTGCTAGAGATAAACATACAAGATCCTTTGGTTTATAGTTCCTTGTTCTTAATGCAAGATCTATTTAATTGTGTTTGAGAAGAGATTCTGGCACTCTGCTTAGTGATTAGGGATTAATTCACTCGAGAGAGGTTTTAGTCTAATCTAGAGGAATGCCAACTCAACTCTATCGAATGATTTAACTAAATTGATTATTCATAAACATCACTGAGGCTAGGGGGATTCAATATCTGGATAGTATTATTATCATCAATCCTATTTTCACAACATTTAATTTCCCTTTACTTTTAGTTATTAATTTAATTGTTTTTAATTACAAAACATCACAACAACTATTGATTTGCTAAACAACAGTCAAGATTTGCACTAGTACTTGACATTGTCCTCAGTGGAACGATAACTCACTCACTACTTTATTACTTGGGCCACCCGTGCACTTGAAGTATTGCTATAGCGTAGCTCGCATGCACCAAGGAGCCAAGGGTAGTTTTATAGGTCAGTACCACAGCAGAGATAGATATAGAGACCTACAGTTTCAGTGGCTAGTGCTCCGACCCCAGTGGTTCAGAGGCCTGCTCCACGTATTTGTGTTCATTGTAGTAAAGCACACGGAGGTGTCTGCTAGTGGAGAGGTGCTTTGAGAGTGTGTTTTAGATGTGGGTCATCAGACCATTTTATTAGAGATTGTCCAGAGCCACCAAAGGATAGACAGGCAGATACTGTAGCTTATTTACCCAACGTCAGAGGGGGTTGTGGTGGCAGAGGTTTTGGTAGAGGTGGTCAATCCGGGAATAGTCAGAGAGGAGGTTCTACAGCTGAAGGTCGTAGACCAGATAAGGTAGGACCATCACATCAGGTTTATGTGATAAAGAGGTAGCCAAATGTTTTAGCTATTATTGCTGGTACTTTTACTTTATTTGGTACTTCAGTTATTACATTATTAGACCCTGGGTCAACTCATTCTTACATCAGTGCATCCATCTTGCCTGTGAGTGATTTGTATTCTGAGTCCTTAGTATTTGATGTTTTGGTCACAAATCCTTTAGGGCATAGTACTGTGGTGAGCAGGGTGCACCGAGATAGCCCAGTTGATGTTCAGGATGAGGAATTTCTCTGTGACCTGATTGAGATGACTTTCAGGGAGTATAATCTGATTTTGGGCATGGATTAGTTATCCAGGCATGGGGCCATGGTAGATTGTCAGAAGAAATGTGTTACTCTAAGAACACGTGATGGTAGGGATGTGATGGTATCTAGTGAGCAGAGGTATCTTTCATCCATGTTTATTTAAGTTTTTTCAGCTGGAAGGATGATTCAGAAGGGATGTGAGACTTATCTTGCTCATGTTGTAGATACCAGCGTAGTGGGATCCCAGTTTGGCAGTATATCCACAGTTGTCGAGTTTCCAGATGTTTTCCCTCATGAGTTGCCAGGGGTACCTCCTGAGAGAGAAGTAGAGTTTGGTATCAATTTGTTTCCTGGTTCCACTCCCATCTCTATTACCCCTTATCGGATGGCACCTGCTAAGTTGAGAGAGTTGAAGGTGCAGTTGTAGGAGTTATTAGATAAAGGGTTCATCTGCCCTAATGTGTCCCCATGGGGAGCGCCTGTGTTGTTTGTGAAGAAGAAGGATGGCACCTTGAGATTGTGTATTAATTATAGGCAGTTGAATAAGGTGACCATCAAGAACAAGTATCCTTTGCCTTGGATAGATGATCTCTTTAATCAGTTGAATGGAGCATTAGTATTCTCTAAGACTGATCTAAGATTAGGGTACCATCAATTGAGAGTCAGAGATGTGGATGCACCCAAGACAACTTTTCGCATGAGGTATGGGTATTGTGAGTTTCTGGTGGTGCCCTTTTGATGAACAGGGTGTTCAGACCATATTTAGATCAATTTGGGGTGGTCTTCATTGATGACATTTTGGTGTATTTGCATAATGAGGAGGATCATGATAGGCATTTGTAGATTTTATTGCAGACTCTGAGAGAAGCAGTTGTATTCTAAGCTAAGTGTGATTTCTGGCTTGATTAGGTAGCTTTTCTTGGCCATGTGGTTTCAGTAGAGGGTATTAGAGTTGATCCGAGTAAGGTTAAGGCTATCTTGAATTGGAGTCCACCAAAGACTGTGATAGAGGTTAGAAGTATTCTGGGATTGGCAGGCTATTATCGATGGTTTGTGAAGGGTTTTTCTATGATAGCTACACCACTCACCAGATTGCTTCAGAAAGGAGTTAGATTTGTGTGGACAGATCAGTGTCAGTCGAGTTTTGAGCAGCTGAGGGAGATGTTGACTTAGGATCCTATCCTTACCCTGTCTGTGGAAGGTCAACCATATGTGATATTGTGAACGGGGATTTTCGCCTCCACTCCCGGTGGAATGGTTCTTGCGACTTCAGTACTGTTTAGGCTCGGGGCCTTAGAGAACACGGGCCTAAGCCTGAAGAAAATGGAGTCACCACTCAGACAGACAAGAAAAAAGAAAGGGGTGGATGATTTGATTCCTAAGGAATCCCAACCCCCTAATGGGTTTAGAAAGTTGGGTACGTGTGGAGAAGGTGAGAAATGGCCTAGCACCCCCACAATGCCCGGTTCATTGGAATCGGCCTCCTTTGCAGGTCATAATATTATAAAATTCTTAAATATAACAATATTATCCATACTACATGCAACAATTAAAATAAAGCATCATTATATTAAAATCAAAGCAATGTCCAAAAAAAGCAAATAAATGGACACCCATCCGAGGATGGAAACATGTCCTTATATTATTCATATCTAAAACTAAATAGGACACCCACCGAAAGGTGGAAACGTGTCCTTTACATTGGTCTAAAAACATTAAAATAAAATAGATTACATGATGCTCACAACATGAGGTACCTAAAATATGGAAACATACCTCTTACAATAAAATAAACAACCGTTCATCATAAATAAATCATTCATCAAAGGCATCAAACATCAATCAAAACATATAATAAACATTCATCCAATTTAAATAAAACAGTAAATATAATAACTTCAGGGGTTCATGCATCAATTAGGGTTTCTAGGGTTTTATGTTCAATAACTAGGGTTTTGCATATACTAGGTTAATTAGTTGAGAAATATTTTAAAGTAATAGCATAGCTACTGGATGTTTTAAAGATTTAGGGTTTTGAATGTTTTTATGAAAATAATGCTACTGTGATTTTAAAAAAATAGGTTTGATTAGGGTTTTAAGCAAACAGATTGTTGTTTTGATTTTCAGAAAGCTGTAATTAGGATTTTAGATTTGAAAAACATGTTTTAAGGCTATTAAAGTTTTAGGGTTTTACGGTTAAGATATTAAGGCTTTATAGTTTGAAATCTTAATTCTGTAGATGATGATTTTGAATTTTGAATTTGATGTTTTTTTTGTGATCAAAGTTGAGTGTGCTTTTAATATTGACTATATCAACTACTTATGTATTTTTAGGTGAAAACAAATATAGAAAGCTGAATTTATTGTTGAAAGATTAAAATAGCTCACTGAATGAAATTATAACAAAATAGCTACTGTGAAAGTTTGGAAACAAAATTAATTAAGATTTAGGGTTTGAATAACTTAGGGTTTATGAAATTAGATTTGTGTTCGATGATTATATTATTTACTTTAATTAATATCTTAAGTATTTTATGAATTAATTTATGCTACTACCTAAACTAAATTGAGGGAAGAATTAAATAACTGAGGTAGTGTGATGATGGCTTAAAAGATGAAGATGATTAATGGTTCAATAAATTAAAGTTAGAGCAATTTACCTACGTTTGAAGGCTCCACAAAATTAGATGAAATTGAACCAAGTTGTTGCCTGCTTCAGATTTGATTTTGGTTGAGCAAAGCAATCTGGAGATGATTGCGCATTGCCTCCTTTGGTTGTTGTGTCTTGAATTTCTCCCTGCTTGCTAGGGTTTTCTTTTGGCCGAAAGAATTTTTGAGAGTCCCAAGTTTGGTTCTTAATTTCATTTTTTTTGAAAGATCTAAGTTTTGTCTCCAAAGTCTAGATCCCTTTATAAATTTTTTTAATATGGAATTTATAGGAAAAAATCCAAACCTAATTCTAATTGTCTAAGAAAATTAAAACCATTTAGGAAAAGAAATCAAAACCAAATAGAATTCGGTTTCGGAAAAAACTGTGTTGGAAAAAATTGCGCTGGCAAAAACTTGATGTGGGCTACGAGCAGGCCAGCACGAAAATCGCGAGCGAACTGAGGCCCGGGCCAGCCAATTCACTTTCAACGACGAAAATTTTTCATCATCGATTATTTATTTATTTATTTTACTAATATTACCTTTTTTTATTTTTATTAAAAATTATAAATATTAAATATTAAAATAATTATTATTTAATTAAAATACCACAAAAATTATTTTGGACTATAAAAAATATTGGACCAAATTGGGTCAAAATTTAAGGGTATATAGTTTGCCCCCTACTTGAGCGATCTGAGACAACAGCAAAAGAGAGTGAAAAGCAATGTGATTTTTGACTGGGTTTGGAGCCATACTGGACTCCCAAGGTTGGTTTAAGCTTTGGACTCAAAAATAATTTGGCTTCTGGACCCGAGCTAGATTTAGAATTTAGGTTCTGGACTCGGGGTAATTTGGGTTCTAGACCCGAGCTAAGTTCTGGACTTAAGGGTAATTTGGGTTCTGGACTTAAGAAAGATTTGGATTCTAAACCCGAGCTAAGTTCTAGACTTAAGAGAAATAATTTAGGTTTTAGACCTAAGCTATATTCTGGACTTAAAAATAATTTGGGTTCTGGACTCGAGCTAAGTTTTGGACTTAAGAAAGAATTTAGGTTCTGGACCTAAGCTAAGTTCTGGGGGTTCTGAACCCGAGGTAAGTTCTGGACAAAAGAGAAAATTTGATTATCTGCAAAAAATAATTGTAGTCAGTAGGATACTAAAGAAATTTGCAAAAAATTTAGCTAATTTTTACCATACCCATATCTTCTTGCCTCTGCGTGTAAAAATATTTTAAATGTGCAAAAATATTTATATACATGCAAATATCTGAATGATTGAATTGAATAATTATGTTTCCTATTTATTGACTGTGTAGTTACTATTTATTCACTATTTACCAACTATTCATTTACTATTTATCAATAGTAGTATTTACTTTCTTTTTCTTTTTCTTTCATGAGAATAATGTTTTTCTCTTTTTTATTTTTGTCTTTTTCCTTTGCAATTTATCTATATAAACCTTGGCTCATTTCTTCAATTCATCCATACTCATACAAATTTTGAAATCAGAGGGTTTTAGCATAGAGTTAAGGAGAAAATGTATTCTTCAAGATCAGGGACTCGTTCTAATGCTGAGTTATTAGAGTTTATTCGGCAGCATGAAAATGAAAATATAAGTCTACTAGCCGGGATGCAGCTTCATCGTAGTTCAAATCAATAGACCAAGGTAATAATTCAATTATTTATTTTAACAGCAAATTATTTTTCATTTTTGTGTTTTTTTTCTTTTTTTCATTTTTTTATTTTATTTTTTTAAGATTTAGGAAAAATAAATTAATTAGATGAATATATTTAAGAATTTAACAAATAAGTAAATAGATAGATTAAAATAGAACATAAATAAATTTAGCCTAAAAATCAGTGGTATTGACGGGATGATATACTTACCTTGTGTTAACTTACCTGGCACCGTGTTAGCATGATCGTTGCATTATCCGGGGCGGAGAGTGTGTCTATAAAGCCCGACAATGGTATGATGTAGCACCTTCTCGGGTAAAATGGATTATCCTAGATTACAGTTTTGAAAGCTTTATCTTGCAATTACCATCCGAGGAGTGTCCGATAGACAGGAGTATAGTTCAAGCATTGTCAGAGCGGTGGATGGACACGACCCATACTTTTCACCTACCTATAGGAGAAATGACCATTGGCCCAGTCGATTATATAGCCATAACTGGTATCCGGTACTATGACCTTCCGGTTCCTCTTACCAATGATATTCTAACATTCGAAGAAGTCCAACAGTTAATCGGTATGGAACCATCATTTAAAGGGCCTTTCAAGATAAAAATTGAGCCGATTTAGAGTTATTGGATTAACTATGAAAGACAGGTTCATAGGGAAACAACCAAGCAATATGCTCGAGGATTTTTACTGTATTTGCTCGAATCAACCATTTTATGCAGCACCGAATCTTCCATCTATTTGTCGGTGTTGAGGGCCCTTACTGATATGAGTATGGTACCACTTTACGGCTGGAGTGAAGCTTGCCTTGCCTGTCTTTACCATGGACTTGATAAGATTTGCAGAAATAAGAAGTCTTTTATTGGCTGTATGGTGGTTGTCGAGGTACTCTTCTTCCACCAATGTCAATTCCATTCTTATTCTTACATGAATTTGATTTTTATTATTGTTGTAGGCATGGGAATATGAGAATAACCTTGTGAGGGAGCCTGGCATTTCACGAGAGAGAGTCGGGTATCTGAGATTAAATTTTTGATTGTCAAACCATGTAGAAGTTCTCGGCTCTCACCATGTGCACACCCAGCACTATCTCTTAAGTTGCTTAACCTGGGGCCAGGTAAAATAGAATTAGTATACTTTAAAATTTATATAAAAGTTCACTTACCTTATGTCATTTTGTAGGTTAATTTGGCCTAGTGGAACACAGAAGAGCTGACAAACTGGACTTCTTCCATAAATGCCGCACTGCTTTTTCAACATACCCGCCAAGTCATTGCCTGCCCTGTGTCTAGTAGCTGGTTTCTCGGGGAGAGAGTGTATGAGTGGTTTCTTGGCCTCGAGCAGTGGAGGATCCTGATGAGTTGCCCGGAGGATACTTTAAATATCACATCAATGCCGGAGAATGCAAGGTGGTTGGCTCGGCATGGTTATGATGTTGAAACCTTTCTCTATCCACCGGGTGCATCTCATATCCAGTTTATTCGAGTAGGACTCTTGAACTTTGATGTATCTCCTATTGGTGTACGAGAGATTCCCAAGGAAAATGAGGATAGAGATGAAGAGGAGTATCATGGAGAGGAAAGAGAGTCTGTCTCGCATCTCGGGGCTAGCAATTCTCAGGTAAACTTTTACCATTTTTCCATTGTAATTGCTTCTTTCTTAACTTGTTTTAACCTTTTTAATGATTATTGCAGGCTGCTGGCTTATTTGGTCATGAGGCTGGACCTTCTTTTACTGCTCTTCCATTTGCTCATTCTAATCAACCAGAGATCCCATCTCATCCACACGGCATTGATATGAATTACCTGGTAGGTTTTCTTGTTCCATGATAATTTATGCTATATGTATGCATGATTATGTATGATCTTACTCTTTTTCTTTCTGGCTCACAGCGGATGCTTGAGAAACAAAATAAGAAACTTCAAGAAGAGTTGGCAGCTAGTCGTCAACAGGTTGCCCATTTTGAAAAATTATATCACTAATAGGACACCCACCAAAAAGGTAGAAACATGTCCTTTGCATTGGTTTAAAATATAAAAGCAAATTAAATTACATGATACTTAATTAATGAGGTACCCACAAAGTGGAAACATACCTCTTACAACATTTGGAATTCCAAAATAAATCGATAAAAGTAAATAATCATTCGTCAGAAATAAATCATTCATCAAAGATATTAAACATCAGTCAAAATATATAATAAACATTCATCCATGATAAATTAAATAAATCAAGCATTGAACTTAAGTAAATCAAAGCATATAATGAACAACATAATCAAATCTAAAAATAAAACAAGTAAAGATACAAATTGTGGTTTACTGTTTCTATTTAAAGTTCTTTAATAAATATTTAACGTTTTGGAATCTTAAGATATTATTATTGTTATTTGTTTGACCTACTATAATGGTTTTGGAAAATTGGAATGGATTAGGGTTTCATGAATCAAATTAGGGTTTAAGGGTAACATTATGAAATTAGGGTTTTAGAATATTAAAACGTTAGGTTTATAGCTCTTGGTTACTGGATTATTGTTTTGGATTTACTATATTGAGTTTTAAGGTTTAGGTTTATAAGGTTATAAGGTTTTAGGGATTAGGGTTTAGGAAAACTAGGGTTTACATATTAGTTTTGAGGGAATTAGGGTTTAGGAAAACTTAAGGTTTAGATTTACCGGTTTGGGGGTTTACTGTTTTGGTTTTGGTGTTGAAGAAAATAGTTTAGTTTTATAAAGTAATTTGATTTTTTAGAAACTGTAAAGTGAGTTTAGATTTTGGATATTTAACAAAACATTTGGAAATTTTGGAAATGAAATAGAAGAAAATAGTTTAGAGTTTTTAAAAGCTTTTGGAAATAGGAAAAACGATTTAAGGTTTTTGGAAACAAAAGAGTATTTTTTAGGGTTTTTGGAAATAGAAGGAACAATTTAGGGTTTTAAGATTTAGAAGAAATAGGTTAGGGTTCTTAAGTTTTTTTGGAAACAGAGTATTTTTTTAAGGTTTTTGGAAGCAAAAGAAATGAATTATGGTTTTTAAGGTATTTGGAAACAGAAGAAATCATTTATGTTATTAAAACAAAGATCAATGTTACTACATATTTATAGATCAAGGTTTTGTGTTTATATTCTTATGAATCAAAGAAACAAAGCTACTGTGATCATGAGCAATGTATAATTAAGGATCAAACTGTGTAGTTAGTTCCACCAAAAATTTGCTTTCTGGATGAAGAAAGACAAAGGCAAGATTGCTGCCTTTGATGGCTTGATTGCTTGCTTGCTTATTCTCTCAAATCTAAAGTTCCACTATCCGATCCAAGTCCAAAGTTCTCTCCCCTAAAAGTCCCCTTTTTCTCGTCCTTTAAATTGTTATCTATAGGAAAATTTATATGATTAATCCTATTTGTTTAAGGAAACTATGATTAATTAGGAAAAGAAACCAAAACCAAATAGAGTTTGGTTTTGAAAAAAATTGCGTTGGAAAAATATCGCTGGCGAAAACTGCGACGGGCTGCAAAAAATTACGAGCTATGCAAGAATTGGGCGTGGCCAACCAATTTCTCCGTAGGAAATTCCTATGGCGAAATGGCGCCTTGGCCAATTACTTTCGGCGAAGAATTTTTTCGTCGCCGATTTATATTTATATTTATTTTTTTATTATTTTTTTATTTTGTTAAAACTTATAAAAAATAAATACTAAAATAAATATTATTTAATTAAAATACCACAAAAATTACTCTGGACTATATAAAATAACGGACCGGACTAGGTCAAAAATGAAGGGTCTACACAAGGTAATAGAGATTTAGGTGCTCCTACTTCAGGCGGACTCGGGATGGGTGATATGCCTCCTTCTTCAATAGGTGATGACTTTTTTAAGGCTTTGTTTGATCATGATCCACCACCGCATTCTTAGTGATCTATGAGTATTGTATCAATTGAGGAAATATTGTATAATAAATATAATGATAAAAATAATAATGATGATATATAATTTTCATCTTTATTACACTTTTTTTTCTTTCTTTTTTCTATCATCATTATTATTGATACACTACAATTATTTGTTTTTCCTTTTCACATTAAATATTTTCACAGTAGCACTAACCTACAAAACCAAAGGCAACGCAGCAACTCAAAACCTTTCGTCACCAATTCTCTATCCTCGTGCATCTCGGTCTCATGCTTTTCCTTGTCAATTTTGGAATAGCATAATCATCCCATATAAATATCTTTTCATGCCATGATTTCATACAAAAGCCAAGAGATTTTCTACTTCAACGTAAAAATTCCTTTTAACAATTCTAATTTTCCTTCAGTCGTCAATAATGACCGAACTCAATTTGAAGAAAATGAAAGTTCTATTTAAAAATATGAATGCCATTCATTGGAAACAAATATCTTGGTCAAAAATTGATACTTTGAAGTGTTTTCAAAATTTTAAATTGGGCCATTCTTTTTTACATGCCATGGCTTCTTTTTGGAATGTGAATTCTAAGACATTTAAAATTAATGGCTTTGAAATATGTCCCTTGATTGAAGAATTTTAGGCCATCCTTGGATATATAAGCAATCAACAAATAGTGTTACCTATATTGATTTCCATGACTCAACAAAAGATGCAAATGTTATTTGAACTTTCAAAACTCGAAGTTCTACAGTTGATGAGAGGTGAGAAAATTCTGCTTGGTCCTTTAATTGACTTTTGCCTTTCTCATTTAGCTCCTACTAAGGAATGGGAATGTATGCTTTTTCTATGCTTGCTTGGCCAATTCTTGCTTGTTTCTTCTGATGATGATATTGATCCACGAGTATTGGATATCATGGACCAAATGGAAGGAGGCTTATCACCGATACCCGTGATTTTAGCTGAGAATTTAGTTGGACTAGACCAACTTAAATTGGGATTATCGAAGAAATTAACCGGGAGTCCATTGTTGCTTCAGGTAATTACCTAAACTGCCCTTTCAGGTTTTCAATTTAGGTTTTTCTTCTTTTTTTTATTGCTCTAATTTTTGCCTAGTCCGCCCATGCGGGTTTTCAGAACTAGTGAGTTGTTCTAATTTTTGCCTAAGCTGCCCTTGCGGGTTTTCAACTTAGCAGACCCCTTTTTTATTATATTTTATATTGCTCTAATTTTTGCCTAGTCTGCCCATGTAAGTTTTTGGAACTAGCGAGCTGTCCTAATTTTTACCTAAGCTGCCCTTACGGGTTTTCAACTCAGTGGACCCCCCCTTTTTTAATTTTTAATTTTTAATTTTTCCTCACAGATTTGGCTTCAGGAGCATCTCTTCTTGCTTGATATTCCATCCATGGATTTTGCCAGATATCTGCCAAGACATCATTCTGCTAGGAAACTACTCCATCCTGCTTCTTTGTATGTTCACTGGGTTGACTGGATCCACTCACGCGCTGAAGTCAACATCCGTTGGTTAGTACCTTGGTGGAAGATTTCTCGTATCACTATGCAGACATACTTGATGTATGTTCCTCTTGCTGCTCTTCGTCGAGGTACTTGCTATAATCCTCGCCGGCTTGACCGTCAGTATGGAGCTGAGTCTCGAGGTTCTGAATTCACTCCCGATTTAGACATGCCTTGTTTGACTGAAGCCTACTTAGATCGGTTGAAGCAAAGCTGGCCTGCACGTTACACTTATCGTCTGCCATAGATTTTACATTTGTTAATTTCTTTAGAAAGTGTATTGTTAGGACGAAAAAAATAATAAAAGTAACAAGAGATGCTTCTTTTCCTTTTATAATTTTTCATTACCTGTTGCTATTGTGTTTATTTATTTCATCCATATCTTGTCAAATACTTATAACAGTGCACATAGAACAATTTTAATTTAATTCTATTTTATTAAATTGGGAACAACCAAACATAAAGCCAGCATACACAAGATCACTCTTATTGCCAACTAGCCTTTCAGGTTTTCTAATTGGTGATTTTCTCTCATTTAGCCCTAATTGTTGCCTAGCCCGCCCTTTCGGGTTTTCGAAACTAGCGGACTGCTCTAAGTTTTGCCTAGGCCTCCCTTTTTTGGGTTTCAACCTAGTGAGCTCTTTTTTCTTTTTCTTTTTCTTTTTTTATACATAAAACCTCTTCAACCTGTCAATGTTCACTGGCTCACTAAACTCATTCCCGTCCATGTCTGATAACTATACTGCACCCTTTTTCATAACGTGTTTCACAACATATGGCCCATCCTAGCTAGGCCTAAATTTTCCTCTTGGATCAGATACATTAGGCTTATGTTGTTTCAACACTAAATCCCCGACTCTGAGTTTTCTGATCTTAACACTTCTATTGTAAGCCCAAGCTATCCTCCTTTGATACAATTGATGATGATACAATGCTTTTAACCTTCTCTCCTATAGTAAAGCTAACTATGTAAATTTGCTCATTACCTATTCTGTTTCAGGCAGTTTAGCTTCCAAGACCACTCTTAATGACTTGATCTCAATTTTCAATTGGCAACACTGCTTCCATCGCATAAACGAAAGAGAATGGTCTCATTCCGATCGGTGTTCGCACACTTGTTCTATATCCCCACAAAGCAGAAGGAAGCATCTCTGACCAATCCCTGTATGTCTTGGTCATCTTGGACAGAATTTGCTTAATTGTCTTGTTTGTTGCTTCTACTGCACCATTAGCCTTTGGTCTATAAGGAGAGGATCGGTGATGATGGATTTGGTACTTCGAGAATAAGTCCTTAACTGCTTCTTGAAACTATACCCCATTCTCTGATATCACACTATGCGGGACTCCATACCTGCAGATGAGGTTCCTTTCAATAAATCTAGCCATTTGACTCGCCCCCAATTTGTTGAAGGATTCAGCTTTGACCCATTTTGAAAAATAATCTACCGCTACTACAATAAAACGGTGATCGTTTGAGACTGTCGGATGTATCTCTACTATAATGTCGATCCCCCAAGTGGCAAAGGGCTAGGATGAAGACATAGAATGCAATTCTTCAGGAGGCATATGATTTAAGTTACCATACATCTGACATTGTTGGCACTTCTTTACAAACTCAATACAATCTCTCTCCATGGTCAACCAATAATAACCTTGTCAAATTATCTTTTTAACTAGGGCTAAACCACTGATGTGTGGACTGCAATTTCCCGTATGTATTCTGACATGATATGCTCCACTTCAGGCTTCCTCAAGCATCTTTAATGCACCCCCATCAGGCCATCTTTGATATAAATCTCCATGGAAGGTGATGTATTGCAAAGACCACCACCTTATGGCTCTTCTTTCTTTCTTTGTTGCCCCTGATGGGTATTCCCTTTCCTCCAAAAATCATCTTATAGTACTATACCACACATCATGGTCTGTATCTGTAATATCCCAAAGTGCGCCCTAGAAGTTTTGATATTATTGTTGCAATTGGATTGAATGTATATGTTAAATTTGAAAGAGAAAGGAATTTAAGAGAGAGTGTATATGTTGTATATATAGAAATATATATAACATATACACAAGTCAAATAAGAAAGTCAAAGAAGAAGATATTTATGTTTATTATTGTTGAATTAATTAATTAATGGAAAATAGAAATTTAGATGATTGGAAGAGAGTTTATATGTTATATATATGGAAATATATATAACATATATACAAGTCAAAATGGATGGTCAAAGGAAGAAGATATTTAATTTGTTATTTGTGAAATTACTAAAAGGGAAAGTAAGGGAAAGGGAGCTAAAATAAATAGATGAGGGTATTTAAGTAATTTTCTTTTTGGAATACTTGGTGGAGGTTTAAAGAGATGAGAAATTTGACTTTGCCATTCATTTTTATTTTTTTTCTTCTTCCTTTGTGGTTTGGCCGGCCATCACTCAAACAAGAGAGCAAGAGAGGGATTTGATTTTCCAAGACCAAAATTAAAGGAGTTTTCAAAAAAAAAAAACAAGTTAGAAATTCAAGAAGTTCATCATTTTTGGTAAGTTTTCTATTGATTTCTCTTGTTCTATTTGGAGTTTTGTTTGATTTTGATAGAGTGTTGTTGATGGTTGGAGTGTATTTGTGTATGGTGTGTGTAAAAGTGTTGAAATGGAATTAAAGATAAGAAGTTAGGTTGGTGTTGGTGATGGAAGAGTAAGAGTTGTGTTTAGTGAAATTTTTCTGTTTTGCAATTAGTAAATGCTGTGATTTGTATGATTTTTAATTAAATATAGAAAAATGTTCTTTAAGTGAATTTTTGATATGTTGTACCTCTATGAGTCTAGAATGACTAAAAAATATGTTGATTCGATTTTGGAATGGTTATGATTTTGGAAATATTATTTTTATTAGACCTGTTCCAGCCTTAATTGAGACAGCTATCTTACGGGATTTTTAATAAAATGTAGAAAAATTATATCCAATTGAATTTTGGATAAGTTGTTGCTTATTGAGTCTAGTATTTGAGAAAAATAATTTGGAACCACGTTGATTGAATTTGATTTATGGAATTCACAAAGTTCAGAACTGTTGCCAGGATGCAGGGCAATTGGGGCAGTCTGGTTGGGTGAACTATTTGACCAAGATTTTGTGTTCAGTTTGATCTGAAATTTTAAAGGAATGATTTAAGATGTAAAATTAATTTCTGTAAAAATTTTAGAGTTTTTAGTCAAGTATATTATTTTATACAATTTTTCAAAATAAGGATTAAGTTGAGTCCAAAACCAGAATTTACTATTCATATGGTCATTTTGCTAATACTCCTTTTTGGATTAGGTTGTGAAGAGGTTGAATTGCCATAATCTAAGAGTTGAGGATTCTTGGAAGAGTAAGTTTATAGATTGGTGTGAGATGGTTTTAAGGTTAGTACAAACTACACTATTGCATACATTCATGTGATGTTGAGACTTGACACACATTTGATTGTAAATGTGATAAGGAACCTAATGCATTGTTTATGGATATTAAAAATCACATTATGTTTGGTAATATGTGAATGTTGTGATGAGCATGTAAAATATGTGTTAATGTCATTGATTATATCCATTTGAATAATGAACTGATTAATGTGATTTGAAATATAATATGAGATGGTTGAAACATATTTGCTTATATGATGATGAAATGAAATATGGAAATGAAATGTGAAAGATATGATATTATGAAGAATTATTTTATTGTGATTAGAGATATTATGAGTTATGAGGCCATGATTGTTGGCTGTGATAATGCGAATGAGATAATGGAGGCATGATTGCCTATTTGATTATGAGAATGAGATGAATTGAGAAAGAAATGTACAAAGATATAAATAAATGAAAAGATTGTGTGTCTAATGTGTTATTCAACCTTCAGAGTTTTGGGTTTGGCGGCATGCCTATAAAGTACTGGATAGGTGAAAAGACTGGGTCGTAAGCTGATTCCAGTTGATAAATGTAAAATGTGAATTATAGTAACAGTCTTGCTGGGTTGAGGATCTCCTTGGTTTATCCGGGTTGAGGTCCAAGAGACTGGGTCTGTTACAGGTAACAGTCTTGTTGGGTTGAGGATCTCCTCGAGTTTAGTGGGTTGAGGTCCAAGAGACTGGGTCTGTTACCCTATCCATGGATAGAGATATATATATGTGTTGCCTATGGGCTTGATGATTATGATATGAACCAAAGCAGTAACTCTGAACTTTGAATAACATATTAGTTTCTTTTGGGCCCTTGCTTGTCTTTGTTTTCTATGTGATTTATAAATGATGAAATAAATAAATATTGAGATCTATGCTTGTTTTGAGTTCACTATGTCCTATAATTGATAACACAAATGTTGGATACAATGAAAGGTAATGTCATGAAATATGAGATTCTTGAGAATTACTTGTATGTTGGATAATATGACATTGGCATTTCATTATAGCATGATATCATTGTAGTTTGTACCACTAAGTCGTTGGCTTAGCGCGATTGTGGTTTATCGCGCAGGTGACAGGGAAGAACCAGAGAGTTCCTCTAGACTGAGTCGAGTCTAGATTTTGAGGTGTTGATAGTGGGCTTAAAGATCAAAGACTGACTGCCAAAAATGTATAAATTTTATGGGTTGTAAAACTTGAGTTTGGATGTATATGAATTTGTAAATATTGTTACTTTTTGCTGCATAGTGAACAAATATTTTATCTACTGTATTTCATAATAAACCTTTACTTTATGTTGTACTAGAAGTGTAAATCCTTTTTGCAGGTTGTAGTTGAGGTTATAAGGGGGATTTATTGGGAAGTGTACTGAGAATGATTTTGTTTGCATTGGTTTGTGTAAAATGTTTTTAAAAATAAAAAAAAACCAGTTTTGTCGACACTTGGACTCAATTTTTAGGCGAAACTATGGCAAAATTTCTGTAAAAATCAGAACTAAAATTTGATTAAGTAAAATTGGTAGCAACATTAGGATAGTGTGGCGCCTCTACTCAGCTTACACATGTAGGTCAGGAAGGGGTGTTACAGTATCAGTTTCCATGATTGTCTCATATTCATAGCAAGGAGTTGGTGAACTGGTCAAAGTCAGAGGCTTGAGGAATAAGTTGACAGGATTTTCCCATACCGAAACCAATGTGGCTAGGGCATCAGCCATCTAGTTTTCTTCCCTTGGTAGGTGTATAAACCTACACTCCTTATAGTTCTTCTTCATCACAGTCAAGTAATGGTGGTATGGTTTTAATTTCTCTTCTTTCAACTCCCACTCTCCATTTACTTGGGATATTACTAGCAATGAATGGCCAAAAACTTCCACCCTATCCACCTTCATAATCAGTAGGGTTTCCAAACCAAAGATACATGCTTCATATTCAACCATATTATTAGTTGCCCTGAATTTCAACTTTTTGGCTAAGGGGATAAGTTCCCCTTCGGGCGATTCTAGTATTACTCCCAAACCTACTCCTTTCCTATTCACTACTCCGTCAAAATACATTTTCCATTCTTGTACTTCAATGGCCTCTAAATGTTCATCCGAAAATTTCAAGACTACCTCTTCACTATTCGATAATGGTTGTTGTGTCAGGAATTCTGCCACTGCTTTACCTTTGATTGTTTTCCTAGTTACATACTCAATCTCAAATTCTTCCAATATTATCAACCATCGCCCATATTTCCCAATCAAAGAGGGTGTCTCCCTTAAGTACTTCATTGGATCCAACCTGGAAATTGCTTGCACACTATAAGATTGAAAGTAATGCCGCAACTTCTTAGAAGACCAAACAATAGCTATACAGGTCTTTTCAATGATACTATGCTTAATTTCATAAGATAGGAGCTTTCTACTCAAATAGTAGACTGCATGCTCAATGCCTGACTCATATGCTTGGGCTAGCATAGCTACTACTGACTCTTCTTCTACTGCTAAGTATAGTAATAGGGGTTTATCGGGTTTAGGTGGTTTCAAAATAGGTGGATTCAGCAAGTACTCTTTTATTTGCTCAAAGGCCTTTTGACACTCTTCATTCCACAGGACTGGCTGATTCTTTTTAAGCAATCTGAAGATAGGCTCACAAATTATTGTGGGCTTCGCTATAAACTTGCTAATGTATTGTAATTTACCAATGAATCCCCAAACTTCTCTCTCTGTCTTAGAAGCTGGCATATCCTTGATTGCTTTAACTTTTTCAGGGTCAATCTCAATGCCATTTGGACCAATCACATGTCCCAACAATTTGCCTGAGGTAACCCCGAACACACACTTCTTTGAGTTTAATCTTAGCTTATATTTCAATGCTCTATCGAAGAATAATTCTAAGTTTTGGAAGTGTTGTTCCCTTGTATCTGACTTCACCATCATATCATCAACATATACTTTGACTTCTTTGTGCATCATGTCATGAAATATTGTGGTGGCCATACTTTGGTAAGTTGCTCCAGCATTCTTTAATCTGAGCGGCATCACCCTATAACAAAATATACCGCATGTAGTAATGAAAGCAGTTTTGGCTTTATCTTCTTGGGCCATTAACACTTGGTTGTATCCAGAAAATCCATTTATAAATGAGTGTAGCATGCTAGAGGCTGCACTATTAATGAGGACATCTATATGGTGTAAAGGAAAATCATCTTTAGGGGAAGCCTTGTTTAAATCTCTATAGTCTACACAAACCCTAATTCTTCCATCTTTCTTTGTTACTGGTACTATGTTGGCTAGCCAATCTGGATATTCTATCACTTCAAGGAACTTTACTTGTATTTGTTTAGTGGCCTCTTCTTTAACCAATTTAGCCCATTCCGGCCTCAAACATCTATGCTTTTTTTTGACAAGCTTCAGATGAGTGTAAGTAGGAATAAGATGTTCGGCTATGTCTCGATCTATTCTAGGCATATCCTAATAAGACAAAGCAAATACTTCCTCATATTTTTTGAATATTTTTTCAAATCTCTCTCTCTAATCAGGAGTAAGGTCGGATGCTATGCTAATATTTTTAGGATTTTTGGTTGTTCCCAAATTTAATGATTGTGTATCAACAGAGTTAATATTAAAGATGCTCATATATCCGCTATTTGAATGTATGTAACCATCAGGAGAAACATCACACAAGTAAGCAAAATCAGACTTTATTGCATTCATTTTGGAAAAGAAAACACCATCATCCTCGTACAAAGTAGACAAATTAAAATCAAAATAAAAATCATTGTTCTCAAAATCATAAAGCAGAATATCTTCAAACTTCTCTTCAACTGGGGCAGCAATCTCCTCCAGAGTCTTCTTAGCTTTCAGGATAGTGCATATCCTTAATTTTTGACCTAGTTCGGTCCGTTTTTTTTTATATAGTCCCAAATAATTTTTATGGTATTTTAATTAAATAATATTTATTTTAGTATTTATTATTTTTAATTTTTAATAATAATAAAAATAAATAAATAAATAAATAATAAAAAATAACAATAAAAAATAAATAAATAAAAATAAAAATCGGCGACGGAAAAATCGGTGACAAAAAATTGGTCGTCGAAAAGTAGAATTGGCCTAGGCCAATTCGCCCGTAGGAATTTGCTACGGTGAAATGGCCTTGGGCCAATTTACCGCAGGAAATTCCTGCGGCAAATTGGCTGGCCACCCAGCCAGTGCCCGCAGTCGCTCAAAATTTTTGCCATCTCTCGCAGTAACGCCCAGCCAGTCCTCGCAAATCCTAGCAGTTTTGGCCAACGCTCACAGTTTTTGCCAACAAAATTTTCCAACACAATATTTTTTCGGAAACCAAATTCTATTTGGTTTTGGTTTCTTTTCCTAATTAATTTTAGTTTCCTTAAACAATTAGAATTAGGTTTATGATTTTTCTTATAAATAACACTTTAAAACTCAGAATTATGGGGCACTTTGATTGATCGGAGAAAATTTGTGTGATAAAAAAATTGGACTTTTTGAACTTGGATTGGATCGGAGAAAAAAATAAAAATTCCTAGCCAGAGAAGATTAGCAACAAGCAAGCAATCAAGAATTCATCAAAGGTAGCCACACTGCCTTTGTAATATCCCAATGTATGCCCTAGAAGTTTTAATACACTTGTTGTTTGATTTGAATTGAAGGTGTACATATGTTTTTGCAAAGGAAATGATTGTGTTAATGGAATGTATATGTTGTATATATGTTAATAAATATAACATATAAGTGGGTCAAAAGAAAAGTCAAGAGAAGGAAAAGGTGTGGTGGAGGATTTTTGGAAATAATTAATTAATTAATTATTATTATTATTATTATTATTATTATATATGTGTGGTTAACATGAGAAGAGGAAAAAGGAAAAGATATTTTCTTTCTTTCTTCTTCTTCTTCTTCTTTTGGTTCTTGCTCGAGAGAGAGAGAGAGAGATGGAGAGATGTGATGATCTTCATCAAAATCTTAGGGTTTTAAGAGAATTGAAGGTAGAGACTGAAGATTTGACAAGATATTCAAGTAAGTATTCAATTCTTTGTGTTGTTTTCTATTGTTTGAGTTTGGATTTGATGGGGTTGGTGTGATGATGATGTTAAAGAAAGAGTAAAGTTATAAATATGTTAGATTGATATTTAGATGATGATCATATGGTTATTTGTGAAGATGATGATGATTTATTGAAATTGGTTGATAAGGATTTAATATGTATTAGTTGGAGAATTGAATAATTGATATATGATTGATGTATGTTTGTGTTTAATGAAGTTGAAAACATAGAATTCATGTGTTTGGTTCAGAAACAGAGGCATTTTTTATGCCACGCCCGTGGCCTTGGTTGCCATGGCCATGGGGGAGTGGAGCTAGGAAGGCAGAACTGATTTCTAAGCCACGCCCGTGGGGGTGGAGGTGGCCACGGCCGTGGGCCTTTGTGAGTGATGTGGGAGTGTAATTTGTGATTTAAGGCTTTAGTAAGAGGTTATTATTTGATAAATGATATTGGAATTCATGAATTGTATCATTTTTGGATTAGGTTTTGTAAAGAAGGTGAATTGCTCTAATTTGGAAATTGAAGAACTTTGGAAAAAGGAAAGTGTTAGAGTTGTGTGAATGGTCATTGAGGTAAGTACAAACTTACATAAATGTAATCTTTTATATGATTTTGAGACTTAACACCTTTGGTATAAATGTGTTAAGTAGATTACTATATTGTTAATATAATGTGACTAATGTTGTTATTTGTATAGTGTGAAAGCGATAATGATCATCCAAAAAGGTATGTGCAATACACTTTGTTATAATAAATGTGTTAATAATGAATGGTGTTCATGTGTCTTGAGAAATGATGAAATGTGATGTTATCATGATTGATAATGATGATTAAAATGAAACAAATGGACATATGGTTTATATGGTAATGAATGTAAGATACATGTGCAATGAAATGGATTATGTATGTTTGAATGATGAAGTGTATAATGTAAATTGAGATATAAAGAGGTGTGGAACAAATGTTATGAGTGATAACGATGTGAATGATATGATTGAAGCATGCCTAGATGGTATGATTAAATAATGATATGTTTGTTTAGTTAATGTAAGTGATGTTGCATATATCAATGATGAAATATGAAATGTGATTTGAGATATAATGTGATGTAAAGCCATTGTGATTGGCTATGATGATTCAATTGAAAGAAATAAGGCATGTTTGCCTAGATGATGATGAGAATTGAAAATGATATTGATGATGAAATAATCAATGAATTGTGTAGCTAATGTGTTATTCTAAGAGTTTGTTGTTGGTGGCATGCCTAATATTAGTAACAATCTCTTGAAGTTAGGTTGGGCTTGATCCTTGAAGCCAAGTTGGGCAGAAGTTTAACATGTTTTACTGTAACACCCCGATACCCTATATAAGTACTATACATATACCTAGTATACATACAGTAAGTATATAAAGTATAAGAATGCTACTTTTTGTTACCTTTTAAAAACCTGTAACCGAATTTAAACCATAATACATTAATTTAAATAACATTTACAAAATCATTATCTTTATCCAAATTACATTTATTCATATAAATACTCTCTCATCAGAAATACATCAAATTTAAAAATTATACATGTATGCATTACCCTCTAGTTGGTCTCGACAAACTCTTACTCTTCTTGTGGCATAATGAGAGACTTCATATCTTCACCTATTTACCTGCGCGAATACACACCCGCGCTAAGCCCGAGAGCTTAGTAGTCCAAATATAAAATGTAAACATATAGTATAGAAGTATTAACATATAATGGTATATCCATTCAATGTATAATTAATTCTTATCATATTATCTTTTCTTTTTAATTGCATCATTCATATATCTTAGCTAATTTCATATATAATATACATATATATACATAATATTATCACCAACCCCAATCTATCACCAATATATTAATACACCCACATTATATATACCATACCAATCATTATTGCAAAACACACATTACATATCATACCAATCACTATTGCAATACACACATTACATACCATATCAATCACTATTGCAATACGCACATTACATATCATACCAATCACTATTGCAATACACACATTACATATCATATCAATCACTATTGCAATACACACATTACATACCATATCAATCACTATTCATTTACATATCATACCTCATAACATTACCTTATTCACAATTCACCAATCATGATTCATTTATTTCAACACTTGTATTTCACATTGGCAACAAAGACAGACTCGGGCCCAAAACACTAATATGTCATTCGACTTTCAGAGTTAATGCTTTGGTTTAATTATCACATTTATCATTATCCCAACTAGGCTTCAAGGATTAGGTTCAACCAAGCTTCAAGGGGAGCAAAGCATGCTAAGCATCAACCCAACTTGGCTTCAAGAACCAACCCAACCTAGCTTCAAGGGTTGTAACATCTCAATTAGGCTTCAAGGAATCAATTCCAACCTAACTTCAAGAGATTGTTACTATTAGGCATGCCACCAACAACAAAACTCTGAAAATGAATAACATATTAGACACACAATTCATTGATCATTCCATCACCAATATCATTTACAATTCTCATCATCATTTAGGCAAACATGCCTTACATATCTCAATTGAATTGTCATAGCCAATCACAATGGCTTCATATCATATTTGAATCATCATGGCCAATTACAATGGCTTCACAACATATCCTATCTCAATCCATATGATACATATAGCATCATTGATATAACATTTTAAAGTATTTTATTCATATAATACATTGCCATTCACAAGATTCACAATGCATATAACATAACATTTCATCATTTCTCAAAATACATAAACACCATTCATTATTAGAGCATTTATCATAATAATTTGCACATACCTTAAGAATGATCCTCATTTCTTCCTATCTTTCCCATTTCATATATCATCCTTTATATATATATATAGCAATTGACATTATTCATTTACATTCACAATATAATAGAGTATTTAACACATTCATCCAAATGTGTTAAGGTTCAAGGACATATAAGGATATACAATCAAATAGGATTTATGCTTACCTTTTAATGATCTTCACAACTTTCACCTCATTCAATCATCACCTTAGTCAAATTATATTAACAATATAGTAAACTACTTAACACATTTGCAAACAAATGTGTTAAGCCTCAAATCATGTAAATAAATACAATCATATGTATTGGTACTTACCTCAAAAACTACTCCCATCAATTTATACATTTCTTTATTCCAAGAATTCTCCACATTTAGGTTAATGCAACCCAATCTCTTCGAAACCTAATCCAAAGATCATTATTCATAAGTTTAGTATCATCTACATACATTTGTTTAGGTCATTCTTTGTTTACAAAGTGTTTATGTTTAGGTTTAGAGACCAAACTATCTTTGAAGAATCAAAACCATACCAAAAAGAACAAAGAAATCAAACAATATCCAACTCATTTGAGGGACACGGGCAGCCCACTTGAGGGACACGGCCGTGTCTCTCAACTATAAAAGAGGCAGTAGCCAACACGGCTAGGTGACACGGCCGAGCTTGTGGCCGTGTCTCTCACCAAAAACCACAGTAGCTGACACGGCTTGGGGACACGGCCGTGTCTTCCCAAAAACACTCCAACACATCCAAAATTTTTCATGACTTGGCCGTGTCTCTCCCTTGCCTTTGGCCGTGTCACTCAAGAACACAAACCCTATTTATGGCCAACTCTTCCAAATGCATTTAAACACATAATACCCAACACAAACTCACTCAAATGGATGTAATCAAACTCATTAACACTTATTTTGCACATTTAACATAATACTTACATTAACCAAACATTAAATCATTCATCAACTCCAAACCTTAAAACCAACTTCACACTTGAACTTCCACTATCAAAACCCACTTAAACTTACAATTTTCACAATCAAACCAACACCAATTCAATCCTTTATCTCACCATCAATTTTAACACTTATAAACACATATCAAACACACCAAATCATCACATCAACAAATCACAATTTCCTTTAGACACAACTTCAAAATTAACAAAGGAAAACACAAGATTACTTACTTGAAATGAAGAAAATCCACAAATCTCTAACCAAAACCCTTGATTCCTTCTTCAATTTGAGTTAAGATCTTCAAACACCTCTCAAGCTCTTTCTCTTCTTGGATGGCCGGCACACACAAGAGAAGAAAAGAAATTCAACAAAAGTCAACAAGCTTTTCTTCTTTAAATCTCCACCAAGAGATTTTAACCAAGCAATTACTAAAACACCCTTTTCCATATAACTTAACTTTTGTCTCTTATATGTCCACATAGGTAATTACACATGCCACAAAATAAATATCTCTATTGCATTGACTCTTCCTTTGACTTATGTATATGTTAATTATACAACCATATAAACAACATATACACTTCTCTCTAAACCCTATTTTATTTCCCAAAACACATATACACAAGCATTCTCTTACCAATTTCTTTTCTCTTCACATAACATATACATTCAATCCAACTTACAACCACAACATAATCAAAACTTCTAAGGCATACATGAGGATATTACAATTCTCTCCCCCTTAAATAATTTCGTCCTCGAAATTATCTAGTATCATTGTAATCCATTCATAATACCATACCATCTTAACTTCCAAATGAAGTTAATTATACGTTTAAGTCATTATATCATCAAATCATATAGCTTCAACTCTCCTCTTTAAAGTCAACCACTTACTTAAAATTCCATAACTCATCATTCTATATGTTTATACATCTTATTACTTCTTTAATCAAACATTCAAAAGAGCTCATTACATCTCTTGTTAACGTCTTTATACAAGAATCAGATCATTTTATAGTACACTTATACTCCATCCAACCTTTATATTTAATATATTTTGTTCTTTCACTTCTTTGTAATTACTCTCTTAATTTTAACTTTAAAAACCATTGACTTATATCTGAGCATTAATTATCCCATCATTACAATCACTGTCTAAAAAGGCATTTATCACCCTCAATAGATAACAAAATCCTGATTTTTCATAAATGGAGTTATTTCTTTAGCATGCTCTTCACTTAACTTACAAATTAATACATTACCTTTCAACTTATTTTATAAATAACCAATCTTTTTCTCTTCTTACCATAAGTTACAATTACCATAATTCCATTCATTCATCCAATCACACTTTTAAAAATTTTACATCATATATATTACCATGTAAATAATTACACTCTTGGTACAACTATACACATTAAATCTCAATAATGATTCATAATCTTAGTCAAATCGAAATCCATCGATCTATCTGTCACAATATATCCACATTCCAATCTTGTTCAACTCTAACTAACAATTAATTTATTCAAACTCATCATAAAATTTCACAATATTCATATATATATATATATAACTTCATTCCATTAGAGCAAACTCATATTCAATTCCTGATCTCTTCCGACCCATTTTCAGTCAAATCATCATGATAACAAATCAATTCAAATTATCTGTTAATATACACATAGTTTATTCTCTATTATCTTATTATAATTCCCACCAATTCTCATAAAGATTTTATACCATAATTACTATCTATAACTCATTCACTCAAACCTCGAGTTACATCCCTTAAACATATTCAGTATAACTTTCAGTCATATTCTATAATTTCTCCCTTTTTAATATCTCTTCTCATTTCATATCGTTGTTATTTTTATTTTGATTAGCTTATTGTCATATCATCCATAACTCAAAACATTTCCATAATTTCTTTTTCCTCTCTTCATATTCACAATTTTAACCCAATTCTTAACATAAAATGATAAAGTACAATTTTATCCATCATAACTTTTAACTATACTTCTCAAACAAGATTTTCAATCTCACTAAATCTGTACTGCAATCCTTTTATCTAAGATCCAAATCCATGGATAACAAAATTAACCAATCAAACACACTAAACAAAACACATGGCTTTAAGAGATTAATATTCAAACCTGAGACTTTCCAATCAATATTGTTCTTCTCATAATTTTATTCTCAATCCAAACAAATACAAGGCTAAGGTGTATCTCAAGAATTACATATTCCTTCTTTACATTTTTACCATATCAGAAGTTAACACATTCCAACTCCATTTCAACCAAATTTGCATTCAATTATATAATCTTTATCAACTTAAGTCACGTTTCAACAATACTATTATATATATATTCAATCATATACAGTTCTTATACAATTTCTATTCGTCACTTCATTTCTAATCCATTTACAATCTCTTATAATATAATTACATAGAACTTTTTATATGTAAATACTTTGGGACTCTAAATATCATAAAATTATCAAATTTATGGCTCATCAACAATTTCTACTGTCCACTATTACTCAAGTCCATTTCATCCTTACTTTTATCACACAATCCAATTAGCTTTACCCAGTTCCAGACCTACTCTCTCTTAGGTCCACTCATACATACAACATCATTTCCATATCACTAATTCTATAATTATACCACATACATATTCATAGGTCATCTACAAAACATGATTCACACCTTTATGTATATATGTATAATTTCATTCACATGTCATATACATGTACACACTTAATTATATGCTCTTATTTTATTTTCCTTTTTCATACATTCAATACAAATTTAATATTCATCACTTTCTTTTAAACATTATCATTCTCATTCTTCCCATATAATAGAAAGTATTTATTCACACAACATATATATATATATATATTGACTATAATAATATTTCACATCCATCTTGATCACATTCCCAATGTGACATCTCTTTCACTTTCATCTTTAAAAGCAATTAGTATGCTTCCATAACCATTTTTACCCTTTACACTCAAAATGACTTAAAATAACTCATTTTCATTTGCTTATCCACTTTTTTTTTTTTTTTTACTTTAAAATAATTTCTCATACTACCAATCACAATACTCAATTCATAATGCTTTAATATGGAATATTAGTCATTTCTCCTAGCTCATGTATTGAATATACATTAAACCATCAATATCCCAATAATCTTTATCAAATTCCACTGAAACTTTAACTTCTCAATTTACTACTTCGTTTAAGCTTCAATTTGCCAAACTCATCTTTTCTTAATATCAACTTTAAAAGCATCTTATATATATATATCACAAAGTAATATCAAAACATATAATTTTCACAATTATCCAACTCATTCCAAAATTTCAAATATCCCATATCACCACCATTATCATGAGCTTTTATAATATCCAAGCATCTCACATCTCTAACATTGAATTCACAATGTTTGCATTATAATAACAATATTAAGTTATATTCTTATTTAACCACTATCATCTCTTTTTCCTTTAAACAAAACCTTAACTATATATACATCCCAACTTTACATAATCACACTGTTTTTATACTAACCAACTTATTCAATATTTCACCATACTCTCCTTGTTTAAATAACATAACTTTCAATATTTATAAATCGATATTATTTCCTCTGTTTAGTAAACTCAACATTAGCAATCCCAACATAAACTTTATTATAAATAGGTTCAAAGTATAGAGGAAAGAATTCATACTTTAATCTTGATTTTGATTTCTACTCATTTTCAACTTTATTCTCCTTTTCATTTCTTTATGTTTCAATTCACATTATGTCCTACATAATATTGCTCATAAACATCGACATCACATTCCATGTTGCACACAATGTGACATTTTCATATGCATCATCAATATACATATAGCACATTACATTTCACAATTTGTTTTCTCATAGTCAATTAGGCACTATGCCTCAATTATAATTCATTTTCAACATCAATACCAACAATCATGATTTCTCATCACATCAAAATAGTATACACGTATATCATCAACTACATAGAACATCTCATATAACACAAATATTTTACTATTCATATAATGCCACATCCGAGACCAACCTAGGTGTCAATGCATATGCACATATTACAAATTTCATTTCAAAACTTTTCCTTTTTACTTCTATTTAAACTTTTCAAAACTCTTTTTTTTTTTTTTTATACTCTTCAAAAATTCTCTTTTTAGTTTCACTTAGGCCGAGAATCTCGAACCTAAGCTCTGATACCAAAATAATTGTAACACCCCGATACCCTATATAAGTACTATACATATACCTAGTATACATACAGTAAGTATATAAAGTATAAGAATGCTACTTTTTGTTACCTTTTAAAAACCTGTAACCGAATTTAAACCATAATACATTAATTTAAATAACATTTACAAAATCATTATCTTTATCCAAATTACATTTATTCATATAAATACTCTCTCATCAGAAATACATCAAATTTAAAAATTATACATGTATGCATTACCCTCTAGTTGGTCTCGACAAACTCTTACTCTTCTTGTGGCATAATGAGAGACTTCATATCTTCACCTATTTACCTGCGCGAATACACACCCGCGCTAAGCCCGAGAGCTTAGTAGTCCAAATATAAAATGTAAACATATAGTATAGAAGTATTAACATATAATGGTATATCCATTCAATGTATAATTAATTCTTATCATATTATCTTTTCTTTTTAATTGCATCATTCATATATCTTAGCTAATTTCATATATAATATACATATATATACATAATATTATCACCAACCCCAATCTATCACCAATATATTAATACACCCACATTATATATACCATATCAATCATTATTGCAAAACACACATTACATATCATACCAATCACTATTGCAATACACACATTACATACCATATCAATCACTATTGCAATACGCACATTACATATCATACCAATCACTATTGCAATACACACATTACATATCATATCAATCACTATTGCAATACACACATTACATACCATATCAATCACTATTCATTTACATATCATACCTCATAACATTACCTTATTCACAATTCACCAATCATGATTCATTTATTTCAACACTTGTATTTCACATTGGCAACAAAGACAGACTCGGGCCCAAAACACTAATATGTCATTCGACTTTCAGAGTTAATGCTTTGGTTTAATTATCACATTTATCATTATCCCAACTAGGCTTCAAGGATTAGGTTCAACCAAGCTTCAAGGGGAGCAAAGCATGCTAAGCATCAACCCAACTTGGCTTCAAGAACCAACCCAACCTAGCTTCAAGGGTTGTAACATCTCAATTAGGCTTCAAGGAATCAATTCCAACCTAACTTCAAGAGATTGTTACTATTAGGCATGCCACCAACAACAAAACTCTGAAAATGAATAACATATTAGACACACAATTCATTGATCATTCCATCACCAATATCATTTACAATTCTCATCATCATTTAGGCAAACATGCCTTACATATCTCAATTGAATTGTCATAGCCAATCACAATGGCTTCATATCATATTTGAATCATCATGGCCAATTACAATGGCTTCACAACATATCCTATCTCAATCCATATGATACATATAGCATCATTGATATAACATTTTAAAGTATTTTATTCATATAATACATTGCCATTCACAAGATTCACAATGCATATAACATAACATTTCATCATTTCTCAAAATACATAAACACCATTCATTATTAGAGCATTTATCATAATAATTTGCACATACCTTAAGAATGATCCTCATTTCTTCCTATCTTTCCCATTTCATATATCATCCTTTATATATATATATAGCAATTGACATTATTCATTTACATTCACAATATAATAGAGTATTTAACACATTCATCCAAATGTGTTAAGGTTCAAGGACATATAAGGATATACAATCAAATAGGATTTATGCTTACCTTTTAATGATCTTCACAACTTTCACCTCATTCAATCATCACCTTAGTCAAATTATATTAACAATATAGTAAACTACTTAACACATTTGCAAACAAATGTGTTAAGCCTCAAATCATGTAAATAAATACAATCATATGTATTGGTACTTACCTCAAAAACTACTCCCATCAATTTATACATTTCTTTATTCCAAGAATTCTCCACATTTAGGTTAATGCAACCCAATCTCTTCGAAACCTAATCCAAAGATCATTATTCATAAGTTTAGTATCATCTACATACATTTGTTTAGGTCATTCTTTGTTTACAAAGTGTTTATGTTTAGGTTTAGAGACCAAACTATCTTTGAAGAATCAAAACCATACCAAAAAGAACAAAGAAATCAAACAATATCCAACTCATTTGAGGGACACGGGCAGCCCACTTGAGGGACACGGCCGTGTCTCTCAACTATAAAAGAGGCAGTAGCCAACACGGCTAGGTGACACGGCCGAGCTTGTGGCCGTGTCTCTCACCAAAAACCACAGTAGCTGACACGGCTTGGGGACACGGCCGTGTCTTCCCAAAAACACTCCAACACATCCAAAATTTTTCATGACTTGGCCGTGTCTCTCCCTTGCCTTTGGCCGTGTCACTCAAGAACACAAACCCTATTTATGGCCAACTCTTCCAAATGCATTTAAACACATAATACCCAACACAAACTCACTCAAATGGATGTAATCAAACTCATTAACACTTATTTTGCACATTTAACATAATACTTACATTAACCAAACATTAAATCATTCATCAACTCCAAACCTTAAAACCAACTTCACACTTGAACTTCCACTATCAAAACCCACTTAAACTTACAATTTTCACAATCAAACCAACACCAATTCAATCCTTTATCTCACCATCAATTTTAACACTTATAAACACATATCAAACACACCAAATCATCACATCAACAAATCACAATTTCCTTTAGACACAACTTCAAAATTAACAAAGGAAAACACAAGATTACTTACTTGAAATGAAGAAAATCCACAAATCTCTAACCAAAACCCTTGATTCCTTCTTCAATTTGAGTTAAGATCTTCAAACACCTCTCAAGCTCTTTCTCTTCTTGGATGGCCGGCACACACAAGAGAAGAAAAGAAATTCAACAAAAGTCAACAAGCTTTTCTTCTTTAAATCTCCACCAAGAGATTTTAACCAAGCAATTACTAAAACACCCTTTTCCATATAACTTAACTTTTGTCTCTTATATGTCCACATAGGTAATTACACATGCCACAAAATAAATATCTCTATTGCATTGACTCTTCCTTTGACTTATGTATATGTTAATTATACAACCATATAAACAACATATACACTTCTCTCTAAACCCTATTTTATTTCCCAAAACACATATACACAAGCATTCTCTTACCAATTTCTTTTCTCTTCACATAACATATACATTCAATCCAACTTACAACCACAACATAATCAAAACTTCTAAGGCATACATGAGGATATTACATTTACTCCCCTTGAAGCTTGGTTGGATCAAATCCTTGAAGCCTAATTGAGATGTTACAACCCTTGAAGCTAGGTTGGATTGGTTCTTGAAGCCAAGTTGGGTTGAGACTTAGCATGCTTTGTTCCCCTTGAAGCTTGGTTGAACCTAAATCCTTGAAGCCTAGTTGGGATAATGATAAATGTGATGATTGAACCAAAGCATTAACTCTGAAAATAGAATGGCATATTAGTGTCTTTTGGGCCCGAGTCTGTCTTTGTTGTCAAAGTGATATATATATATGTTGAAATAAATGAGTAATGAGATCTATGGTTGCCTTTGTTGGAAATGTGAGTTATGGTTAGTGAATTGTGAATAAAATAATATGATGAAGTATGATATGTGATGTGTGTATTGATATATTGATTGTGGGTATTAGTGATGAATTGTGGTTGATGATAATGATTGTCTTCATTGGAAATGTGATTCATGGTTGGTATGATATATAATATGTGAGTATTGATATAGTAATTGCGAGTATAATTGATGGATTGTGGTTGGTGATAATGTTATGTATATATGTATATAATATATGAAATTAGTCAAGGAATATGAAAGATGCAATTAAAAAGGAAAAAACATGATAATAAATAATGGTACATTGAATTGATATATCATTATACGTTAGAATTTATATAATGTATGTTTATATGTTATATTTGTACTACTAAGCTCTCGGGCTTAGCGCGGACGTTTAATCGCGCAGGTAACTAGGTGGAAGATATGAAGTCTTTTGTTATACCACGAGAAGAGTAAAAGTTGTCGAGACCAACTAGAGGGTAATGCATACATGTATAACTTTTAATTGTGATGTATTTTTGACGAGAGAGAGTACTTATATGTATAAATGAAGTTTTGATAAAAATAATGATTTTGTAAATGTTATTTAAATTACCGTATTATGGTTTGAACTCTGTTACAGGTTTTAAAAAGGTAACGAAAGTGGCATCCTTATACTTTATATACTTACTGTATGTATACTCAGTATATGTATAGTATTTATATAGGGTATCGGGGTATTACAGCCTTTGTCTTTGTTCATCCATAAAGCAATTTTTGGTGGAACAAACTACACAGGTTTGATCTTTAATCATAGATTATATATTTATGGTAACTTTGATTAATAAGAACATGCACACAGTACTTTGATCCTTAAATATGTAGTAATTTGATCTTTGTTTCAATAACTTCAATTGTTCCTTCTATTTTCAAAAATGCTAAAAAGTACTCTTCTGTTTCCAAAAACCTTAAGAACTATAATTTATTTCTTCTGTTTCCAAAAACTGTAAGAACCCTAAATTTGTTTCTTCTATTTTCAAAACAATGAAACCCTAAAATTGTTTCTCTCCTGATTCCAAAAGTTTTAAAACCCTAAACTATTTTCCCCAAACTATTTTCATCCAATACATAACTTTTTGTCCAAAATCTCCAAATGTTTTCTTAAATCTTCAAACTCTAATATTTTCATGTTTTCTAAAAATCATAATTATTTTATAAAACTATAAATTGTTTTCCCAAATCCTAAAACCAAATATGTTTTCTAAAATACCAAAAACCCTAATTTTCCCAAAACTAAAACAGTAAACCTAAGTTTTCCTCCCTAATTCAGTGAACTTAAAACCTCAAATTAGTTAATCTAAACCCTAAAGCCATAATCTAATAAAACTAAAATCACAATCCAGTACCCATGAATTATAAACCCTAATGTCTTAAGATTCCAAAACCCTAATTTCATAATGTTACCCTTAAACCTTAATTTGATTACCCAAAAAACCTTACTACTTTCTTAAATTCATAAAACCATAATCCATTCCAATTTTCCAAACCTTTACAGTAGCCTAAACAAATAACAATAATAATACTAAAATCCTAAAACCCTAAACATTAATTAAAGAACTTTAAATAGAAACAGTAAACCCTAATTTGCACCTTTACTTGCTTTATTTAATTTTAGATTTGATTATGTAGTTTATTATATGCTTTGATAGTTGATTTATTTAATTTCAATACTTCATTTATTTAGTTTATCATGGATGGATGTTTTCTTTATCGTTATTTTTTGTTTGTTTTAGTATTAAAATTGTAAGAGGTACGTTTCCACTTTGCGGGTACCTCATTAGTTAAATATCAAATAATTTAAATTGCTTTTATATTTTGGACCAATGTAAAGGACATGTTTCTACCTTTCGGTGGGTGTCCTATTTAGTTTAGACATGAACGATGTAAGGACATGTTTCCATCCTCGGATGGGTGTCCATTTATTTGCTTTACTTGGACATTGCTTTGATTTTAATATGATGATGCTTTATTTCAATTGTTGCATGTAATATGGATAATATTGTTATACTTAAGAATTTTATAATATTAAGACCTGCAAAGGAGGCTGGTTCCAATGAACCAGGCATTGTGGGGATGATGGGCCATTTCTCACCTTCCCCACATGTACCCAACTTTTCAAACCCATTAGGGGGTTGGGGATTCCTTAGGAATTGAGTCATCCACCTCTTTCTTATTTTCGGCCCGTCTGGGTGGCGACTCCATTTTTCTTCGGACTTAGGTTCGTGTTCTCTAAGGTCCCGAGCCTAAACGGTGCCGAAGTTGCAAGAACCATTCCACCGGGAGTGGGGACAAAAATCCCCGCTCACAGTGGTGACTCCACTAGGGATAAGAGAAGTTGATTCCGTTGGTCTTTTTATTATTCTATTCTTTCGCATCATATTAGATTGCATCGTGTGGGTGAGATAAGATGCTCGTGTTAACCGTATTGTGTTTTGTAAGGGATACCATACTTTCAATCAAGGTATGGAGATTGAGCATGGCATAACCACCATAGCCTCATACCATTTGGTATATACTTGCTATGGTAACCTAAGCCTTTTAACCCAAAGACTAAAGCTCATGTAATTGGCCTAGTTACTTTCCTTAGGTTTTTACCCCAAATGCATGTTGTTTGACTATGGTTAATTTATCTTGGGTTAAATCATGGCTTATTTGGTTTGTTCTTTTTCTAATATGACCTAAATACATTGTGAGCCCAAAATAAATTTTTCTTTAAAATCCAAAAGACCAAAGCAATTTTCAAAATTTTACAAAATGGTCTTTGGATATAAAACTTTTCCGAAACAAGTTAAAAATTCTTTTCTCATGATCCAAATACAAAGCCCAAAATATATTTTTTCTAAAATCTTTTTTACAATGGGCTTAGAAACAAAATTATTTTCATCCAACATTATCTTCAAAAGAGCTTATAATTATTTAGGTCAATTAGGAAATACTAAAAATCAATTGTGAACCTAGTTTATACTAAGAATAATGGCTTGTTTTTGGCATGAACCACTAATTGTTCTTTTCAAGTGAGAAATCTATTTGTAATAAACCTCTTAATTTAGTTTTAATCCGATATAGCATAAAAGGTACTTTAGTTAGATAAATGGATTAAAACCTAATTAATGGGAATTATCATAAATTGATTTCCATTTTTGAAAATATAACTATTGGTCGAAACGTCCGAGGGAAATATTCAAAAACAAGGTACCCCATGTTTGTATTTTGTTAACCATATACCTATAAAAAGAGACTAGCCGTTCGTGTGTGGATGTTATAAGGTTGGAAGGAACATCCTATTTGTCCTTATTTGTTAATTGTTTGTGCATACATGCATACATTTGCATCTCATATCATTGATCCTTTCTGGCTCACAGCCCTGGATTACGATAGTTCAAAAGCTTACGACAATCCGACCTATTCCGGAGATGAAGAATCTAGCAATGATTCAATCACTTGCTCACCAAAAGCAATGGAGCCCGAGCAAATTCAAAGTATGGTGGATGATGCCCTCAATGCCAAGATGGATGAAATAAAAGAGGCCCTAGCTGAGACCATGAAGAACTAATTGACTGCAATTTTAGGAAATAATGTTGAAGCGTCCGTTAGCTCCAAGAAGCCAAAGGACAAAGGGAAGGCTAAAGTTGGTGAAGTAGCTTTTGATGATGATAAGGTTATCATTGATGATGATTGGGCTCAATACTTCCAAGATCCTCAAGACAAAAAGGAGTCGAAGGTTGTTGAGAAGACAACTATTGAAAAGACCGAGACATCTGATGTTGAGAAGATGATTGCTGATTTAGAAAAGAAATTTGAGAAGAAACTGAAAATCGAAGAAATGTCCGAAGTTGACAAATTATTTGAGCTAGATGAAGAAGTTCCACACAAGTTCAAGATGCCATCTTTTACGAAGTTTAATGGAACCAAAAATCCTCACCTCTATGTGAAATAATATATCACTGCTATGCAGTCTGCCCGAGCTACTAAGGCTCAAACACTAAGGTACTTTATACTCTCATTGGATCCTGTTATCCAAAATTGGTTCAATACCATAGAAGAAGGAACACAAAAGAGTTGGGATCTACTATACAAGGCCTTCATCCAACAATATGGATACAATGTTGAAATGGAAGTTACCTTAATGGAAGTTGAGTCCATTAGGCAATGGCCAAATGAGAATTTTGTGGACTATGTGAAAAGATGGAGAAATAAGGCCGCTTTGCTCAAGAAAAGGCCCGATGAATCTGATCAAATAAGGATATTGTGAGAGGGGTGTTGCCTAGTTTTGTAAAAGGATGTCTCATACACTCATCCATGATTTCAAAGATCTCCTCCAAGCTGGTCTGCAAATTAAAGACTGGGAAAGAGAGAAGAACCGTTTTTCAACAAGAAGGAACGAGAAAGGAAACTATCAATCTAGTAGTCAAAGCATGCAAAAGGCAGTCAGTGTTAATGCTACTAACCAAGGAATAAGAAGGCAATTTTTAGAATTAGGGAAACCGATGTCTTGGGTTCTCAATAAGCTTCAAAGAAAGGGATTGGTACAACCCTTAAATCCCCGTCCTTTGCCTAACCCTCTCCCACCTAATTTTGATACTAAAGCATTTTGCCAATTTCATCAAATGCAAGGGCACAGCACGGATAGATGTGTGAGGTTGTGGCATGAGATCCAAAATTTGATTGATAGTGGGAAGCTACCCGAGCCCAACAAGCCAAACACCAAAGACAACCCATTACCGAAGTTCAATAGAGTACCACCACCGGCAACCTTCATGATTGGAGGAGGTTTGCATGAAAGTTTTGTCATGTCTTCTTTTCAAGATGTGGGTGGAGAAGCAACCAAAGAAGAAGAGGTATTTGGTGAAATTAAACAATCTATGGTGGGTAAAGAAGCAGCAATTTGTGTTGTGAATGGGTTTTGGAATTCAAGCAATAGTGATGACGATCTTGTATCCAAGAAGGAAGAGTGGATCTGGTTCGAGCCCGAGGAAGATGAAGTAATGAACACTAGATCCGGTAAGCCTTATGCAAGGCCATTGCCTAGGGAGGTGAAAATTAATAAGGGAAAGAAAGTTGAAGTAGGGAATAAAGAAGAAGAAGAAGATGTCGTGCTCAAACAACTGAAAAGAACCCAAGCAAGTGTTAGCATTTGGGATTTATTGGCTACTTCTAAAAAGCACCGAGAAACTATGACTGAGGCCTTAGCTAGCATGCCAATTTCCACTTCCATAACTCCATAGGAGCTGATCAACTTCATAAAAATTGAGGGAATAATGAAATGTGAAGATATTCAAGAGAAGAGCGAAATTAATATGGGAGCGGTATCTTTCTCAGATGCAGATTTACCAAAAGAGGGGAGAGATCACATCCGCCCTCTCTTTATCAAAATATAAATCAAAGGGAAAAGGACTCCATGTGTAATGGCTGATGATGAGTCCGCCATAAATGTTTGTCCACTTAAAATATTGCCAAAGCTAGCCATGTCAACAATGGATCTAAACCCGACCGAGGTAACCATTCGGGCTTATGACAACACCAAGAGACATGCCGAAGGAACTTTCAAAGCTGCTGTCAAGGTTGGTCCAATTGAATCTATTGTTGAATTTGTTATTTTGGACATACCTGTTACCTTTGCCTTACTCTTGGGATGACCATGGTTTCATCATCTTGGTGGAGTTCCTTCCACCCTTCATCAAAAGATCAAGTTCCCTAACAGAGATGAGACTGTGGTCATCGAGGCCGAAGATAATGAAGTTGTTAACGCTCTAATGATTGAGAGGGCTCTCAATAGTTTCCAAGTAGCTGCAATTTTTTATGTTAAAGTAGTGGACTCTAAAGTCTTAAATATGATGAAGAGCATGAACTACCTTCCCGGAGCTGGTCTTGGAAAGGGTAAGGCCGGTTTGACAAAACTGCCAGATTTTAAAACTCAAACTTCCAAGAAGGGGTTAGGATATGATGAAGCCAACAATGTCCAGCCAAAGAAGAATGAAAAGATGAACTTCCCACCACTTGAAGAGATCTTTGTCAAAGCTCCAGACATGGGACCACTTCAAGGAAAGCCCGAGCCAATCATGTTCATGGGAAAGTTGATCCCGGGTTTTGAAATTTTTCAGATGTTGCCGAGCTAGTGGAGCAAGTGAAGAAAGAGCTCACCCTTCCAGCCAACAAAGAATCCAATCCGGAAGAGAAGAAGGAAGCTATCCTGAAAGCCGAGAAGACTTCGGAGGAGATTGCTACCCTGGTTGAAGAAAAGATTGAAGACATCCTGCCTTATGATTTTGAGAACAATGATTTTGATTTTAATTTTTCTGCTTTGTATGAGGATGATGATGTTTTCTTTTCCAAAATGAATGCAATAAAGTCTAATTTTGCTTACTTGTGTGATGTTTCTCCTGATGGTTACACACATTCAAATAGCAGTTACATAAGCATCTTTAATATTAATTCTGTTAACACACAATCATTAAATTTGGGAACAATTGAAAATCCTAAAAATATTAGCATAGCATCCGACCTTACTCCTGATGAGAGAGAGATTTGAGAAAATATTCAAAAAAAAAAATATGAAGAAGTATTTGCTTGGTCTTCTAAGGATATGCCTGAATAGATCGAGACATAGCCAAACATCTTATTCCTTCTTACACTCACATGAAACCTGACAAACAAAAGCTTAGGTGATTAAGACCTGAGTGGGCTGAATTGGTTAAAGAAGAGGTCACTAAATAAATACAAGTGAAGTTCCTTGAAGTGATAAAATATCCAGATTGGCTAGCCAACATAGTACCCGTGCCAAAGAAAGATGGAAGAATGAGGGTCTGTGTGGACTATAGAGATTTAAACAAGGCTTCCCCTAAAGATGATTTTCCTTTACCCCAAATAGATGTTTTCATTGACAGTGTAGCCTCTAGCGTGCTACACTCATTTGTAGATGGATTTTTCGGATACAACCAAGTGTTAATGGCCCAAGAGGATAAAGCCAAAACTGCTTTCATTACTACATGGGGTATATTTTGTTATAGGGTGATGCCGTTCGGTTTAAAAAATGCTGGAGCAACCTACCAAAGGATGGCCACCACACTATTTCATGACATGATGCACAAAGAAGTTGAAGTATATGTCGATGATATGATGGTGAAATCGGATACAAGGGAACAACACTTCCAAAACATAGAATTATTCTTTGATAGAGAATTGAAATATAAGCTAAGATTAAACCCGCAGAAGTGTGTGTTCGGGGTTACCTCAGGCAAAATGTTGGGACATGTGATTTGTCTGAATGGCATTGAGATTGATCCTGACAAAGTTAAAGCAATCAGAGATATGCCTGCCCCTAGGATGGAGAGAGAAGTTCTGGGATTCATTGGTAAACTACAATACATTAGCAGGTTTATAGTAAAGCTCACAATAATCTGTGAGCCTATCTTCAAATTGCTTAAAAAGAATAAGCCAACCCTATGGAATGAAGAATGTCAAAAGGCCTTTGAGCGAATAAAAGATTATTTGTTGAATCCACCTATTTTGAAACCACCTAAACTCGATAAACCCTTGTTACTATACTTAGCAGTAGAAGAAGAGTCAGTAGAGGCCATGCTAGCCCAAGAAGATGAGTCAAGGATTGAGCATGCAGTTTATTATTTAAGTAGAAAGCTCCTACCTTATAAAATTAAGTATAGTATCATTGAAAAGACCTGTATAGTTGTGGTTTGGTCTTCTAAGAAATTGTGGCATTACTTTTAATCGTATAGTATGCAAGCAATTTCCTGGTTGGATCCAATGAAATACTTGAGGGAGACACCCTCTTTGATTGGGAAATATGGTCGATGGTTGATAATATTGGAAGAATTTGAGATTGAGTATGTGACCAAAAAAATAATCAAAGGTAGAGCAGTGGCAGAATTCCTGGCCCAACAACCATTACTGGATAGTGAAGAGGTATTCTTAGAATTTTTGGATGAACATTTAGAGGCAATTGAAGTACAAGGGTGGAAGATGTATTTTGATGGAGCAATAAATAGGAAAGGAGCAGGTTTGGGGGTCATACTAGAATCGCCCGAAGGGGAACTTATTCCTTTAGCCAAAAAGTTGAAATTCAGGGCAATCAATAATATGGTGGAGTATGAAGCATGTATCTTTGGTTTGGAAACCCTAATGATTATGAAGGTGGATAAGGTGGAAGTTTTTGGAGATTCGTTGGTAGTAGTATCCCAAGTAAATGGAGAGTGGGAGTTGAAAGAAGAAAAATTAAAACCATACCACCATTACTTGACCATGATGAAGAAGAACTTTAAGGAGTGTAGGTTTATACACCTATCAAGAGAAGAAAATCAGATGGCTGATGCCCTAGCCACATTGGCTTCGTATGGGAAAATCCTGTCAGTTTATTCCTTAAGCCTCTGATTTTGACCAGTTCATCAACTCCTTGCTGTGAATATGAAACAATCATGGAAATTGATATAGACCATGATGCGTGGTATGATACAATAATACGATTTTTAGAGGAAAGGGAATACCCGTCGGGGGCAAAGAAGAAAGAAAGAAGAGCCATAAGATGGTGGTATTTGCAATACATCACATTCCATGGAATGTTATATCAAAGATGGCCTAATGGGGGTGCATTTGAGTTGCTTGAGGAAGCCTGAAGTGGAGCATATCATGTCAAAAATACATAAGGGAAGTTGCGGTTCGCACATGAGTAGTTTGACCCTAGTTAAGAAGATAATTCGACATGGTTACTATAGGTTGACCATAGAAAGAGATTGTATTGAGTTCGTAAAGAAGTGCCAACAATGTCAGATGTATGGTAACTTGAATCACATGCCTCCTGAAGAATTGCATTCTATGTTTTCACCCTGGCCCTTTGCCACTTGGGGTATCGACATTATAGGAGAGATACATCCAACAGCCTCAAATGGTCACCGTTTCATTGTAGTAGGGGTAGATTATTTTTTGAAATGGGTCAAAGCTAAATCCTTTAATAAACTGGGTGCAAGTCAAATGGCTAGATTTATTGAAAAGAACCTCATCTGCAGATATGGAGTCCCGCATAGTGTGATATCAGACAATGGGGTACAGTTTCAAGGATCAGTTAAGGATTTATTCTCAAAGTACCGAATCGATCATCACGGATCCTCTCCTTATAGACCAAAGGCTAATGGTGCAGTAGAAGCAACAAACAATACAATTAAGCAAATTCTATCCAAGATGACTAAGACTTAAAGGGATTGGTCAGAGATGCTTCCCTTTGCCTTATAGGGATATAGAACAAGTGTACAAACACCGACTTGAATGACACCATTCTCCTTGGTTTATGGGATGGAAGCGGTGTTGCCAATTGAAATTGAGTTCAAGCCATTAAGAGTGGTCTTGGAAGCTAAACTGCCTGAAACAGAATGGGTAGTGAGCAGATACACACAGTTAGCTTTACTAGAAGAGAGAAGGTTAAAAGCACTATATCATCATCAACTGTATCAAAGGAAGATAGTTCGGGCTTATAATAGAATAGTTAAGATCAGATAACTCAAAGTCGATGATTTGGTGTTGAAACTATGTAAGCCTAATGTATCTGATCCAAGAGGGAAGTTTAGGCCTAGTTGGGAAGGGCCATATGTCGTGAAACAAGTCATGAACAAGGGTGCAGTGAAGCTATCAGACATGGATGGGAACAATTTTAGTGAGCCAGTGAACATCGATAGGTTGAAGAGGTTTTATGTATAAAAAAAAGAAGAAGAAAAGAGCTCGCTAGGTTGAAAACCCAAAAAGGGCGGCCTAGGCAAAAGTTAGAGCAGTTCAACAATTAGGGCTAAATGAGAGAAAATCATTAATTAGAAAACCAGAAAGGGCTAGCTGGCAACAGGAGTGATCTTGTGTATGCTGGCTTTATGTTTGGTTGTTTCCCAATTTAATAAAATAGAATTAATGTTAAAATTATTCTATGTGCATTGTTATAAATATTTGACCAGATATGGATGAAATAAATAAACACAATAGCAAAAGGTGATGACAAATTATAAAAGGAAAAGAAGCTTCTCTTAATTATTTCTTTTATTATTTTTTCATCCTAACAGTGCATTTCCTAAAGAAATTTGACAAATGTAAAATCTATGGCAGATGATAAGTATAACACGCAGGCCAGCTTTGCTTCAGCCGATCAAAGTAAGCTTCAGTCAAGCAAGGCATGTCTAAATCGGGAGTGCATTCAGAACCACGAGGCTCAGCTCCATACTGATGGCCAAGTTGGCGAGAATCATAGTAAGTACCTTGATGAAGAGCAGCAAGAGGAACATACATCAAGTATGTCTGCATGGTGATGCGAGAAATCTTCCACCAAGGTACCGAACAACGGATGTTGACTTCAGCGCGTGAGTGGATCCAGTCAACCCAATCAGCATATGAAGTAGCAGGATGGAGTAACTTCCTAGCGGAATGATGCCGTGGTAGATATCTGGCAAAATCCATGGATGGAGTATCAAGCAAGCAGAGACGCTCCTGAAGCCAAATCTATGAGGGAAATTAAATTTAAAAAAAAGAGTCTGCTAAGTTGAAAACTCGCAAGGGCAGCTTAGGCAAAAATTAGGATAGCTTCCTAGTTCTGAAAACTCGCATGGGAAGACTAGGAAAAAATTAGAACAATATAAAAAATATAATAAAAAGGGGTTCGCTAAGTTGAAAACCCACAAGGGCAACTTAGGCAAAAATTAAAACAGCTCGCTAGTTCTGAAAAGCCGAATGGGCGGACTAGGCAAAAATTAGAGCAATAAAATAAATAAAAAAGAAGAAGAAAGAGAAAACCTAAATTAAAAACCCGAAAGGTAGTTTAGGTAATTACCTGAAGTAGCAACGGACTCCCAGTCAGTCTCTTTGACAATCCTGATTTAAGTTGGTCTATTCCAACTAAAGTCTCGGCTAAGATCACGGGTATCGACGACAAGCCTCCTTCCATTTGGTCCATGATATCCAATACTCATGGATCAATATCACCGTCAGTAGAAACAAGAAAGAATTGGCCAAGCAAGCATAGACAAAGCATGCATCCCCATGCCTTAGTAGGAGCCAAATGAGAAAGACAAAAATCAATCAAGGGAGCAAGCAGAATTTTCTCACCTCTCATCAACTGTAGAACTTCAGGCTTGGAGATTTGAAATAACATCTGCATCTTCTGTTGAGTCTTGGAAATTAATATGGGTAATGCCATTTGTTGATTATTTGGATATCCAAAGATGGCCTCAAATTCTTCAATAAAGGGGCATATTTCAAAGTCATTAATTTTAAATGCCCTAGAATCCACATTCCAAAAAGAAGCTATGGCATGTAAAAAGGAATGGTCCAATTTAACATTTTGAAAACACTTTAAAGTATCAATATTTGACCAAGACATTTTCTTCCAGTGAATGGCATCCATATTCCTAAATAGAATTTTTATTTTCTTTAAATGGAGTTCGGTCATCGTGGAAGGCTGAAGGAAAATTAGAATTGATAAAAGGAGTTTTTGGGTTGAAGTGGAAAAATTTCTTGGATTCTGTATAAAATTATGGCGTGAAAAGTGATTTATATAGGAGGATTGTGTTATTCCAAAATTGATAAGGAAAAACAAATAAGACCGAGATACATAAGGAAAAAGAATTAGTGACGAAATTTCTTTAATTGCCTGACAAAAATTTCTTTGGTTTTAGTTAATTGATGCGGCTGTAAATGTGAAAAGGAAAATTGTGGCGAATGATGATAAAAAAAAAAAAGTTGCAGTAAGATAAAAATTATATATTGTCATTATTATTATTATTTTATTTTTCTCAATTGACAAAATATTCATACATCACTAAGAAGGAGGTGGTAGATCATCAAATAAAGCTCTAAAAAAATCATCGCCTGTCGGAGGAGGAGGCAAATCACTCGTCCCAAGTCTGCCCAAAGCAGGAGCACCAGAATGTTTATTACCTTGAAGTTTTGATCTATAACGGTCCTCATCAGAAGTAGACAAAAGGATCTCATGGTCATCAATTTGAGAGCCTCTAGATAAAGAAGCACCATGATCTCTCATCCCCTGAAATCGAAAGTCTCAAAAATTTTTCTCTAATTGATGGTACAAATTTTCAAAATAAGAAACATGCTGAAAACTAGCGGCCATCTCTTCTTGAAGTTTCTTGTTTTGTTCTTCAAGCATCCGCTGTGAGCCAGAAAGGAAAAGAGTAAGAGCATACATAAATCATGCATACATATAGCATAAGTTATCATGAAACAGGAAAACTTACCAGGTAATTCATATCAATACCCTGTGGATGAGATGGCATAGCCAGTGGACTAGAATGAGCAAATGAAGGAGCAGTAAAAGAAGGTCCAGCCTCATGATCAAATGAGCTAGTAGCTTGCAAAAATCATTAAAAAAAAGTTAAAATAAGTCAAGAAAGAAGCAATTACAATGGAAAAATGGTAAAAGTTTACCTGAGAAGTGCTAGCCCCGAGATGTGGAACGAATTCTTCTCCCTCTTCATAATGTTTCTCTTCATCTCTACCCTCATTTTCTTCAGAAATCTCCTGTACACCAACATGAGATACATCAAAGTTCAAAAGCCCAATTTGAATAAACTAGGTATAAGATGCACCCGGTGGATAGAGAAATGTTTCAACATCATAACCATGCCGGGCCAACTACCATGCATCCTCCGGCATTAATGTGACATTCAAGGTATACTCCGGACAATGCATCGGAATCCTCCGCTACTTGAGACCAAGAAACCACTCATATGCTCTCTCTCTCCAAGAAACCAGCCACTAGACACAGGGTCGGCGATGACTCGGCGAGTATGTTGAAAAGGCAGTGCAACATTCATGGAGGAAGTCAAGTTTTTCCGCTCTTCTGGGTTCCACCAAGACAAATTCACCTACAAAAAGACAAGGTAAGTAAAATTTTATATAAATTTTAAAGTATACTAATTTTATTTTACCTGGTCCTAGGTTAGGCAACTCAAGACAAAATGTTGGGTATGCACATGGTGAAAGCAGGGAACTTCTACGCACTCAGACAACCAGAAATTTAATCTTGGATACCCGACTCTCTCTTGGGAAATACCAGGCACCCTCACAAGATTGTGCTCATATGCCTATGCCTACAACAATAATAAAAATCAAATTCATGCAAGAATAAGAATGGAATTGACATTAGTGGAAGAAGAATACCTCGACAACTGCCATAAAGCCAACAAAAGACTTATTATTTCGGCAAATTTTGTCAAGACCATGGTAAAGACAGGCAAGGCCAGCTTCACCCCAGCCGTAAAGTGGTATCGTCCTCATATAAGTAAGGGCCATCAGCACTGACAAATGGATGGCGGATTAAGTGCTGCCTAAAATGGTCGACCTGAGCAAATACAACAAAAATCCTCAAGCATACTGTTGGGTTGTATCTCTGTGAACCCATCCTTCGTAGTTCATCCAATAACTATGAATTGGCTCAATTTTTATCTTAAAAGGCCCTTTATATGATGGTTCCATACAAATTAATTGTTGAATTTCTTTAAATGTCAGAATATCATTTTTAAGAGGAGCCGAAGATCATCATACCGAATGCTGGTTATAGCTACAAAATCGACCGGACCAATTGTCATCTCTCCAATGGGCAAGTGAAAAGTATGAGTTGTGTCCAACCATCATTCTGCAAGTGCCTGGATCACACTCCGGTCTATCCGATACTCCTCAGATGGTAATTGTAAGATGAAGCTCTCAAAGCCGGAATCTCGGATAATCTGCCTTACCCGAGAAGGCACTACATCATACCATTGTCGGGCATTGTAGATACACCCTCCGCCCCGAATAACGCAACGATCACACTAACACGGTGTCAGGTAAGTTAACACCAGTTAAGTATATCATTATTCTATCTACTTAAATTTTTAAATTAATATATTTTTCCTAAATTTTCTAAAAAATAGAAAATATACAAATAAAAAGAAAAAGAAAAAGAATAAATAAATATACTAAAAAATAATAACAAAAGAAGACAAACAAATAAAAAAGAAAAATAAAAAAGAAAAAAGGAAAGAGAAAAAATGAAAAAAGAAAACAAAAATAATTACCTTGCTCTTTTGATTGAAACTACGATGAAGTGGCATCCCGGCTAGTAGACCTATATTTTCATCTTTATGCCGCCGAATAAACTCCAATAACTCAGCATTAGAATGAGTTACTGATTTTGAAGCATTCATTTTTTTTTTCAAAACTATATGCTAAACTTGAAAGGATTATAGTTATGACTGAATGAAATTAATAAGTTTGCTGTGAATGAAATGAAGAAATTGGTCGTTTATATAAAGGAACGACAAAGGAAAAAAAACAAAATTTAAAAAGTAAATTTCACTATTGATGAATGGTAGATTACTATTTACAAATACTAGGTTACTATTTACAAATAGTAAGATACTATTTATAAATAGTAGGTTACTATTTACGAATAGTAAATAGTGCATGAACAGTGACTACACAGTAAATAAATAGAAAACTCAATTATTCAATTTAATCATTCAAATACTTACATGTATATAAATATTTTCATACTTCTAAAATACTTTTACATGCAGGGAGCAAGGAGAAGATATATGCATATGCATGGTAAAACCTAGCTAAATTATTTACAAATTTCTTACTATAATTATTTTTGCAGATAATTAAATCTCTCTTAGCTTGGGCCCAGAACCCAAATTACCCTTAGGTCCATAACCTAAAATATTCCTTAAGTCCATAACTTAGCTCGGGTTCAGAACCTAAAATCTCTCTTAAGTCCAGAACTTAGCTCGGGTCCAGAACCCAAATTACCCTTAGGTCCATAACCTAAAAATCTCTCTTAAGTCCAGAAATTAGCTCGAGTCCAGAACCCAAATTACCCTTAGGTCCAGAACCTAAAATCTCTCTTAAGTCTAGAACTTAGCTCGGGTCTAGAACATAAAATTGCTCTTAAGTCCAAAACTTAGCTCGGGTCCAGAACCCAAATTACCCTTAGGTTCAGAACCTAAGATTTCTTTTAAGTCCATAACTTAGCTAGGGTCCAGAACCCAAATTATCATTAGGTCCAGAACCTAAAATCTCTTTTAAGTCCAGAACTTAGCTCGGGTCCGGAACCCAAAATTACCCTTAGGTTTATAACCTAAAATTGTCCTTGAATCCAGAACTCGAACTGGGTTCAGAACCCAAAACTTCAACTATCTCAGAAAAATTAAGTCTTATTGCTTTTCACTCTCTTTTACTGAGGTCTCAGATCGTTCAAGCAAGGGGCAAACTGTAGACCCTTAATTTTTTACCCAGTCTGGTCCATTATTTTTTATATAGTCCCAAATAATTTTTGTGGTATTTTAATTAAATAATATTTATTATTTATAATTTTTAATAATAATAAAAAATAAATAAATAAAAATTAAAAATAAATAAATAAAAATTGGCGAGGGAAAAATCGGCGACAAAAAATTCGTCGCCGAAAAGTAGAATTAGCCAAGGCCAATTCGCCCGCAGGAATTTCCTGTGACAAATTGGCTGGCCACCCAGCCAGCGCCCGCAGTCGCTTGCAATTTTTTCCAGCTCTCTCAGTAACGCCCAGCCATTCCTCGCAAATCCTCGCAGTTTTGGCCATTTTGCCATCTAAATTTTCCAATGTAGTATTTTTTCCGAAACCAAATTCTATTTGGTTTTGGTTTCTTTTCCTAAATAATTTTAGTTTCCTTAAACAATTAGAATTAGGTTTATGATTTTTTCTATAAATAACACTTTAAAACTCAGAATTATGGGGGACTTTGATTGATCAAAGAAAATTTGTGTGATAAAAAAATTGGACTTTTTGAACTTGGATTTGATCCGAGAAAAAAACAAAAAACCCTAGCTAGAGAAGATTAGCAACAAGCAAGCAATCAAGAATTCATTAAAAGTAGCCACACTGCCTTTGTCTTTGTTCATCCAAAAAGCATTTTTTGGTGGAACAAACTACGCAGGTTTGATCTTTAATCATAGATTATATATTTACAGTAGCTTTGAATAATAATAACATGCACACAGTACTTTGATCCTTAAATATGTAGTAATTTGATCTTTGTTTCAATAACTTAAATTGTTCCTTATGTTTCCAAAAACCCTAAAAAGTACTCTTCTGTTTCCAAAAACCTTAAAAACTCTAATTTATTTCTTTTGTTTCCAAAAACTTTAAGTACCCTAAATTTGTTTCTTCTATTTTCAAAACCTTGAAATCCTAAAATTGTTTCTCTCCTGCTTCCAAAAGTTTTGAAGCCTTAAACTATTTTCCCTAAACTATTTTCATCCAAAACATAACTTTTTATCCAAAATCTCCAAATGTTTTCTTAAATCTTCAAACTCTAATCTTCTTCATGTTTTCTAAAAATCATAATTATTTTATAAAACTATAAACTGTTTTCTTAAATCCTAAAACCAAATATGTTTTCTTAAATGCCAAAAACCCTAATTTCCCAAAACTAAAACAGTAAACCTAAGTTTTCCTAAACCCTAATTCATTGAACTTAAAATCTCAAATTAGTTAATCTAAACCCTAAAGCCATAATCTAATAAAACTAAAATCACAATCCAGTACCCATGAATTATAAACCCTAATGTCTTAAGATTCCAAAACCCTAATTTCATAATGTTACCCTTAAACCCTAATTTGATTACCCAAAAAACCATACTACTTTCTTAAATTCATAAAACCCTAATCCATTCCAATTTTCCAAAACCTTTACAGTATCCTAAACAAATAACAATAATAATACGAAAATCCCAAAACCCTAAATATTAATTAAAGAACTTTAAATAGAAACAGTAAACCCTAATTTGTACCTTTACTTGCTTTATTTAATTTTAGATTTGATTATGTAGTTTATTATATGCTTTGATGGTTGATTTATTTAATTTCAATACTTGATTTATTTAGTTTATCATGGATGGATGTTTTCTTTATTGTTATTTTTTGTTTGTTTTAGTATTAAAATTGTAAGAGGCGTGTTTCCACTTTGTGGGTACCTCATTAGTTAAATATCATATAATTTAAATTGTTTTTATATTTGAGACCAATGTAAAGGACATGTTTCTACCTTTCGGTGGGTGTCCTACTTAGTTTAGACATGAACGATGTAAGGACATGTTTCCATCCTCGGATGGGTGTCCATTTATTTGCTTACCTTGGACATTGCTTTAATTTTAATATGGTGATGCTTTATTTCAATTGTTGCGTGTAATATGGATAATATTGTTATACTTAAGAATTTTATAATATCAAGACCTGCAAAGGAGGCCGGTTCCAATGAACCGGGCGTTGTGTGGGTGATGGTCCATTTATCACCTTCCCCATACGTACCCAACTTTTCGAACCCATTAAGGGGTTGGATATTCCTTAGAAATTGAGTCATCCACCCCTTTCTTTTTCCCGGCCCGTCCGGGTGGCGACTCCATTTTTCTCTGGACTTAGATTCGTGTTCTCTAAGGCCCCGAGCCTAAACAGTGCCGAAAGTCGCAAGAGCCATTCCACCGAGAGTGAGGGCGAAAATCCCCACTCACAGACAACTTCCTTCTTTTCTTCTGGATTGGGCTCCTGATAGGCTAGCAAGGTGAGCTCTTTCTTCACTTGCTCCACTAGCTCGGCCACATCAGTAAAAATTTCAAAACCCAGGATCAACTTTCCCATGAAAATGATTGGCTCGGGCTTTCCTTGAAGTGGTCCCATGTCTGGAGCTTTGACAAAGATTTATTCAAGTGGCGGGAAGCTCATCTTCTCATTCTTCTTTGGCTGGACATCTTTGTTGGCTTCTTCATACCCTAACCCTTTCTTGGAAGTTTGAGTTTTTAAATCTGAAAGCTTTGTCATACCGGCCTTGCCCTTTTCTAAACTAGCTCCAGGAAGGCAGCTCATGTTCGTCATCATGCTTAAGACCTTAGAGTCCACTACTTCATCTTCAGAAATTGCAGCTACTAGGAAACCATTGAGAGGCCTCTCAGTCATTAGAGCATTAACAACCTAATTATCTTTGGCCTCGATGACCACTGTCTTATCTCCGTTAGGGAACTTGATCTTTTGATGAAGGGTGGAAGGAACTCCACTAAGAGGATGAAACCATCGTCATCCCAAGAGTAAGACAAAGGTAATAGGTATGTCCAAAACAACAAATTCAATAATAGATTCAATTGGACCAACCTTGACAGCAGCTTTGAAAGTTCCTTCGGCATGTCTCTTAGTGTTGTCATAAGCCCGAATGGTTACCTCGATTGGGTTTAGATCTCTTATTGACATGGCTAGTTTTGGCAATATTTTAAGTGGGCAAACATTTATGGCAGACCCATCATCAACCATTACACATGGAGTCCTTTTTCCTTTGATTTACACTTTAATAAAGAGAGGACGGATGTGATCTCTCCCCTCTTCAGATAAATCTGCATCTGAGAAAGATACCACTCCCATATTAACTTTGCTCTTCTCCAGAATATCTTGACATTTCATTATTCCTTCAATTTTTATGAAGTTGATAAGCTCCTCCAGTGTTATGGAGGTGGAAATTGGCATGCTGGCCAAGGCCTTGGCCATAGTTTCTCTACGTTTTTAGAAGTAGCCAATAAATCCCAAATGCTAACACTTGCTTGGGTTCTTTTCAATTGCTTGAGCACGGTATCATCTTCCTCTTCTTTGTTCCCTACTTCAGCTTCCTTTCCTTTATTAACTTCTACCTCCTTAGGCGGTGGCCTTGCATAAGGCTTACCGGATCTAGTGTTCATTACTTCATCTTCTTCAGGCTTAGACTAGGTCCATTCCTCCTTCTTGGGTACAAGATCATTATCACTATCGCTTGAATCCCAAAACCCATTCACAACACAAATTGCTACTTCTTTAACCACCATAGCTTGTTCAATTTCACTAAATACCTCTTCTTCTTTGGTTACTTTTTCATCAAAATCTTGGAAAGAAGACATGACAAAAATTTCATGCAAACCTCCTCCAATCATGTAGGCAGCCGGTGGTGGTACTCTATTAAACCTTAGTAATGGATTGTCTTTGGTGTTTGGCTTATTGGGCTCGGGCAGCTTTCCACTATCAATCAAATTTTGGATCTCATGCCTCAACCTCACACATCTATCCATGTCATGTCCTTGCATTTGATGAAATTGACAAAATGCCTTAGTGTTGAAATTAGGTGGGAGAGGGTTATGCAAAGGACAAGGATTTAAGGTTGTAACAATCCCTTCCTTTAAAGCTTATTGAGAACCCAAGACAGCAGTTTCCCAAATTTTGAAAACTGCCTTCTTGTTCCTTGGCTAGTAGCATTAACACCAACTGCCTTTTGCATGCCTAGGTTACCAGACTGGTAGTTTCTTTTTTCATTCCTTCTTATTGAAAAACGGTTCTTCTCTCTTTCCCATTCTTCAATTTGCAGACCAGCTTGGAGAAGATCCTTGAAATCATGGATGAGTTTATGAGACAACCTTTCACGAAGACTAGGCAACACTCCTCTCACAATCATCCTTATTTGATCATATTCATCAGGCCTCTTCTTGAGCAAAGCAGCCTTATTTCTCCATCTTTTCACATAGTCCACAAAATTCTCATTTGGCCTTTGTCCAATGGACTCCACTTCCATTAAGATAACTTTCATCTCGACATTATATCCATATTATTGGAAGAAGGCCTTGTATAGTAGATCCCAACTCTTTTGCATGCTGTCATCTAAGGTATTGAACAAGTTTTGGATAACAGGATCCAATGAGAGCATAAAATACCTTAGATTTTGAGCCTTAGTAGCTCGAGCAGACTGCATAGCAGTGATGTAATGCTTTACATGGAGATGAGGGTTTCCAGTACCATCAAACTTTGTAAAGGATGGCATCTTTAATTTGTACTTGACTTCTTCATCTAGCTCAAATAATTTGTCAACTTCAAACTTTTCTTCAGTTTTTAGCTTCTTCTCAAATTTCTTTTCCAAATCCATAATCATCTTTTCAACATCAGAAGTTTCAGTTTTCTCCATAGTTGATCTTTCAATAATCTTCGGTTATTTTTTCTTGTCTTGAGGATCATGGAAGTATTGACCCCAATCATCATCATCATCAATGATCACCTTATCATCATCAAAAACCACTTCACCAACTTTAGCCTTCCCCTTGTCCTTTGGCTTCTTAGTACTAGCAAATGCTTCGGCATTATTTCCTAAAATTTTAGCCAATTGGTTCTTCATGGTCTCAGCCAGGGCCTCTTTTATTTCTTCCATCTTGGCATTGAGGGTGTCATCCACCATTCTTTGAATTTGTTCGGGCTCCATTGCTTTTGGTGGGCAAGTGATTGAGTTGCTGCTAGATTCTTCATCTCCGGCGTAGGTCGGATTGTAGTAAGCTTTTGAACTATCATAATCCAGGGTTGTGAGCCAGAAGGGATCAATGATATGAGATGCAAATGTATGCATGTATGAACAAACAATCAACAAAGATAAGTAGAACGTCCCTTCCAACCATATAACATCCACACACGAATGGCGAGTCTCTTTTCCTAGGTAATATGGTTAACAAAATACCAACATGGGGTATCTTATTTTTTTGAATAATTCCCTCGGACGTTTCAACCAATAGTTATATTTTCAAAAATGGAAATCAGTTCATGATAATTCCCATTAATTAGGCTTCAATCAATTTAAACAACTAAAGTAGCTTTTATGCTATATTGGATTAAAACTAAATTAAGAGGTTTATTATAAATAGATTTCTCGCTTGAAAAAGTAACTAATGATTCATGCCAAAAACAAGCCCATGATTAATTATTCTTAGTATAAACTAGGCTCACAATTGATTTTTGATATTTCATAATTTACCTAAATAATTTGCAAGCTCTTTGTAAGAAAAAGGTTGGATGAAAATAATTTTATTTTTAAGCCCGTTGTAAAAAGATTTTAGAAAAAATGGATTTTGGGCTTAGTATTTGGGTCATGAGTAAAAGAATTTTTGATTTATTTTTAGAAAAGTTTTATGTTCAAAGACCATCTTGAAAAGTTTTAAAAATAGCTTAGGTCTTTTTGATTTTAAAGAAAAATTTATTTGAGCTCACAATGTAACTAGGCCATATTAGAAAAAGAACAAACCAAATAAGCCATGATTTAAGCCAAGACAAATTAACCATAGTCAAACAATAAGCATTTGGGGTAAAACCTAAGGAAAGTAACTAGGCCAATTACATGAGCTTTAGTCTTTGGGTTAAAAGGCTTAGGTTCCCATATCAAGTATATACCAAAAGGTACAAGGCTATGAGTGGTTATGTCATGCTTGATCTCCATACCTTGAGTGAAAGTATGGTATCCCTTACACAACACAACACAACACGGGTAACATGGGCGTCCTAACTCACGCATACAAAGCAATCTAATATGATGCAATGGATAATATCATGATAAGAAAGAATAGAATAATATAAAGACCAACAGAATCAACTTCTCTTATCCCCAGTGGAGTAGCCACTGTGAGCGGGGATTTTTGCCCCCACTCTTAGTGAAATGGTTCTTGCGACCTCGGCACTATTTAAGCTCGGGGTCTTAGAGAACACGGGCCTAAGACTAGAGAAAATGGAGTCGCCACTCGGATAGATCGGGAAAAAGAAAGGGGTGGATGACTCAATTCCTAAGGAATCCCCTCTAATGGGTTCGAAAAGCTGTGTACATGTGGGGAAGGTGAGAAATGGCCCAGAACCCCCACAACGCCCGGTTCATTGGAACTGGCCTCCTTTGCAGGTCTTAATATTATAAAATTCTTAAATATAATAATATTATCCATACTACATGCAACAATTAAAATAAAGCATCATTATATTAAAATCAAAGAAATGACCAAACAAAGCAAAAAAAATGGACACCCATCCGAGGATGGAAACATGTCCTTACATTATCCATGTCTAAAACTAAATAGGACACCCGCCGAAAGGTGAAAACGTGTCCTTTACATTGGTCCAAAAACTTTAAAATAAAATAGATTAAATGATGCTCACAACATGAGGTACCCAAAATATGAAAAATACCTCTTACAATATTTTGAAATCAAAATAAATCAATAAAAGTAAACAACCATTCATCATAAATAAATCATTCATCAAAGGCATCAAACATCAATCAAAACATATAATAAATATTCATCCAATTTAAATAAAATAGTAAATATGTTAACTTTAGGGGTTCATGCATCAATTAGGATTTCTAGGGTTTTATGTTCAATAACCCATATAATGGTTTATTTAGTTGAGAAAAATTTTAAAGTAATAACATAGCTACTGGATGTTTTAAAGATTTAGGGTTTTGAATGTTTTTATAAAAATAATGCTACTGTGATTTAAAAAATTAGGTTTGATTAGGGTTTTTAGCAAACATATTGTTGTTTTGATTTTTAGAAAGGTGTAATTTAGGATTTTAGATTTGAAAAACATGTTTTAAGGCTATTAAAGTTTTAGGGTTTTACGGTTAAGATATTAGGGCTTTATAGTTTGAAATCTCAATTCTGTAGATGATGATTTTGAATTTAGAATTTGATGCTTTTCTGTGATTAAAGTTGAGTGTGCTTTTAATATTGAATATATCAACTACTTATGTATTTTTAGGTGAAAACAAATATAGAAAGCTAAATTTATTGTTGAAAGATTAAAATAGCTCAGTAAATGAAATTATAACAAAATAGCTACTGTGAAAGTTTAGAAATGAAATTAATTAAGATTTAGGGTTTGAATAACATAGGGTTTATGAAATTAGATTTGTGTTGAATGATTATATTATTTACTTTAATTAAGATCTTAAGTATTGTATGAATTAATTTATGCTACTGCCTAAACTAAATTGAAGGAAGAATTAAATAACTAAGGCAGTGTGATGATGGCTTAAAAGATGGAGATGATTAATGGTTCAATAAATTAAAGTTAGAGCAATTTAGCTACTTTTGAAGGCTCCACCAAATTTTAAGAAATTGAACCAAGCTGTTGCCTACTTTAGATTTGATTTTGGTTGAGCAAAGCAATCTGGAGATGATTTCTTGTTGCCTCCTTTGGTTGTTGTGTCTTGAATTTCTCCTTTTTTACTAGGGTTTTCTTTTGGCCAAAAGAATTTTTGAGAGTCCCAAGTTTGGTTCTTAATTTCTTTTTTTTGAAAGATCTAAGTTTTGTCTCCAAAGTCCAGATCCCTTTCTGAAGTGTTTTAATGTGGTACTTATAGGAAAAATCCAAACCTAATTCTAATTGTCTAAGAAAATTAAAACCATTTATGAAAAAAAATCATAACCAAATAGAATTCGGTTTCAGAAAAAATTGCGCTGGCAAAAAATTGTTGCAGGCTACAAGCGGGCCAGCACAAAAATCGCTAGCGAACTGGGGCGCGGCCCAGCCAATTCGCTGCAAGAAATTCCTGCGGTGAATTGGCCCAAGCCAATTCACTTTCGGCGGTAAAAATTTTCCGTCGCTGATTTTTATTTATTTATTTTTACTTTACTAATATTACCTTTTTTGTTTTTATTAAAAATTATAAATATTAAATATTAAAATAAATATTATTTAATTAAAAAACCACAAAAATTATTTTAGAATATAAAAAATATTAGACCAGACTGGGTCAAAAATTAAGGGTCTACAGATATACAGTGATGCTTCACTTAGTGGTTTAGGTTGTGTTCTAATGTAGGAGGGTAGAGTCATTGCTTATGCCTCTCGATAGTTGAAGCCACATGAGTTGAATTATCCGATGCATGATTTGGAATTAGTAGCTATAGTTTTTGCCTTGAAGATTTGGCAGCATTACTTGTATGGGGAAAAGTGTTTCATTTATACGGGTCACAAGAGTTTGAAATACCTGGGTGTTCAGAGAGAGTTGAATCTTCGGCAGAGACGGTGGCTAGAGTTGATTAAAGACTACAAATGTTTGATTGATTATCATCCTGGTAAGGAAAATGTTATTGCTGATGCCTTGAGTCGGAAGTCTTTGGCAGGTTTGACTGTTTATTCGCTCTCATTGCTTGTTGAGTTGAGAGTGTTGCATGATAGATTTGAGTCTTGTGATGATGGTGCTTTGATGGCTCAGTTGCAGTTGAGGCCAGTCTTGTTGGATCATATTAGGGAGGCTCAGTTGGCAGATGAGAGAATTCAGAAAATTGTGTTGGTTTGTCAGAAGGGAGTGAGTCGAGATTTTTTTGTGAGGGATGATGGCAGTCTATGGTACAGAGATAGGTTGTGTATTCTTGATGATGCAGGATTGAAAAGGATGATATTAGAGGAAGCACATCAGTCACTTTATTCTATGCACCCTGGAAATACCAAGATGTATCAGGACTTGAAGCAACATTATTGGTGGTCAGGTATGAAGAGGGACATAGAAGAGTTTGTATCCAGATGTCTAACTTGCCAGAGAGTAAAGGCTGAGCACCAGGTTCCTTCAGGGTTGCTCCAACCTTTATCAGTGTCCGAGAGGAAATGGGAGCGAGTGACAATGGACTTTGTGACCGGACTACCGTTGACCCAGAAGAAGCATGATGCAATCTGGGTGATAGTTGATCGGATGATGATGATAACTCATTTTCTTCCAGTTCAGATGAATTATTCTCTTGAGAGGTTGGCTGAGTTGTATATCAATGAGATAGTGAGGTTGCATGGAGTCCCGATTTCTTTGGTATCGAATTGAGATCTTTGATTTACTTTGAGGTTTTGGAAGAGTTTGCATGATGCTTTGGATTCTTGGTTGTATTTTAGTACTGCTTTCCAATCTTAGATAGATAGGCAGTCAGAGAGAGTGATAAAGATTCTAGAGGATATGTTGAGGAGCTGTATCATTGATTTTACCGGGAATTGGGATAGATTTTTGCCAGTATTTAAGTTTGCTTATAACAACAGTCATCAGTCCAATATTGAGATGGCTTCTTATGAGGCCTTGTATGGCAGGAGATGCAGGACCCCTTTGTATTGCGATGAGGTTGGAGAAGGTAAATTGGTCGATCCCGATTTGATTAAGGAAACATAAGAGAAAGTGAAGGCGATTCGGAGTCATTTTAAAGCAGCTTCATACCGGCAGAAATCCTATTCATCTTTGAAGAGAAGAGACATAGAGTTCAGTGTGGGAGATAAAGTGTTTCTGAAGATGTCTCTATGGAAGAAGATTTTGAGGTTCAGTCGAAAAGGGAAGTTGAGTCCTCTTTTCATTGGACCATATGAGGTGTTGGACAGAGTTGGTCCAGTGGCTTATATGTAACATCCTAAAATTTTTTAAAATTTCTATTTTGTTTTGAAAATTTGATAAAAATAAATTATAATTTAAAAGGATAAATTAAATTAATGGTTTTAAATGAAAAAAGAAGGGATTTTAAATGAAAAAGTGAAATATATATGTGATATATATATGCAAAATATACATAACATATAAAAGTCAACACTTTTTAAAAGAAAAGGGTATTTTGGTAATTAAATCTTATAAATTCAAAATTAATAAAATAATTCAAAAATAAATTATTTTTGAATGGAAGAGGAAATTAGGACTTTTAATTTTTAAAAAATAATTAAATAATTAAATATTAAATTATTTTAATATATATATATATATGGAAAAGGAAAAGAAATATTAAAAAGTCTTCTTCTTCTTCTTTTGTTTCCTCTAGGCCGAATTTCATGGGAGCTTGAAGCTAAGAATTTGATTCTTCAATACTCCATAAATTGAAGGATTTAACAAGTTTCAAGTGAATTTTTAGTGATTTCCACCAAAATAAGTAAGTTTCCATCTATTTTCTTTGAATTCCATGGAAGATTGTATTATGTGAGTTTTAGAATTTTGATGTAGTATGTTATAATTGTTGGAATTGGTGTGTATGATGTTATTTTGGGTAGTTAACAATGATTCTAAGGTTTGATTGAAGAGATGGGGTTTGGTTAAAGAATGGTGAAGAGAGAGAATTTAGGGTTATGGATTTTTGGAGTTTTGAAAATATGAACTTTAATTGTACAAATTGGTTCTAAATGAGTTGTTTTGATTCATAAACAAGTATTTTAAAGTCAAATATTGGATTTGGTGGTGTTGCGTTGGAGTTTGAGAATGGAAGTGGAGATTTAGGGTTTTGAAAAGTGATTTTCCAAAGTGGTTGAATTGTGTGATTTTATTTGTTTAAGCATGTTGTGTTAGTGTTAAAAGTGATGAATATAAGCTTGGAATGAGTAGTGGATTATGTTGGAATGGAAAACCTTCAATGGGGGAAGGTTATGCTATTTTTGAGATTTTGTGTATAAGAGTGTATTTGTATAATGTAAATGATTTAAATGTATTAAAATATGTTTTTAATAATATAAATAAACTTAAAACACAAATTTAATTATAGTGGAATGGAATTCTAATGTTGATGTAAGGAAAGGCTAAATTTTTGGAAAGTTATAGGAGTGGCGTATAATTATGGTTTAATGTTGGAAATGCCATTAAATGTGATACTAAATGATTCTTTACTATCACATTTGGTTTAGGCATTGAGGGAGGTTGATTTGCTTAATCCAAGTGGTGAAGGGCAAGTTGGAAAGATTGGATTGGAGGTTGTTTTAAGCTTGCTTTGGGTTGTTAGTGGAGGTATGTACAAACTTTGAATATAATGTTTATATTTGCATAACAATTGGACTTAACACATTTTGGTTGGACAATGTGTTAAGCTACTTGGTTCATTGATTCTGTATGAATAATGTGCTATGACATTTGTAATGTCATATGTGTGTTAAATGCATTGCGAAAAGCCATTGATAATGGCTAAATTGTGTAAAATGTGAAATATGCATATTATGTGAAAATACCCAAAGTAATTGGGTAATGTGTTGTGAATGCAAAAATGAGATATGTAGAATAAAGAAATGAATTGATATTGATAAAAATGAGAAAAGTGAGAAAATTGAGAAAGAAGTGAAAAATGAGAAAAGTGAGAAAAATGAGAAAGAAGTGAAAAATGAGAAAAGTGAGAAAAAAAAAGTGAAAATAAGGAAATGTGCCTCAATTGAATATGTGACAAAGAGAAAGAGATTAATAATGAGAAAAATGAATAAATTGTATGTCTAATATGTTATTCAATTTTCAGAGTTCTGGGTTTGGCGACATGCCTATGATTGCCTACGGGCTAAATGTAACACCCCATCTTAGCCTACGTTTATAGACCAAGATGGACTGTTATCTCATGGCGGTTGTGTCTTAATATTTTACTTAGCCAATTTTAAGTGCAGATTTTAAAAAAATTTTGCCATAACCTCCGCTAAAAATGGAGGTCCCAAGTGTCGACAAAATTGATTTTTTTTATTTTTGAAAAACATTTTATTTCACAATTCAATACAAGCACACTCCCAATAATCCACCCTTATAACCTCAACTACAAATCTTGCAAGAAGAATTCACACTTCTATATTCACAACCCAACTCAATTCAAAACCATACAGTTATTATCATTTTATCAGTTTACTCCACAAGGTAATTATGAATACACCAATCTCGAAATGTGGCCTCGTATAGAATTATGCGTGGTCTTGACCTCACACGACTAATTGCCATGGTCTTGGTCTCACACGATATAACTGCGTGGTCTTGGTCTCACATGACTAGTTGCCATGATCTTGACCTCACACAATATAATCCCCATTCCAGACTGGTTTTACTCATTTACTGAGTAGAGCATATATAACATTTCATATATACACATTCACTTCGTATATATATACCACATATTCTCCATGTATATACAATATATACTTACACAAATACCACATATACTCACATATGTATCATATGTATTCACATATATATCATATACACGCATATATATACCATATGAACAAAAGTTTGTAAGAAAATAAAATTTCTTTTATGTTAAAGTACCAAACAACAACATATCAAAAATTCAAACCAAGATAATTTTTCTATATTTTAAAAATCATACAAGTCACAGCATTTTACTAATTGTAAAATAGAAAAATTTCAAAAGGAGTTCAATGGTTAAAGTACCAAACCTTTCTTTTCCTTAGTCCTTATTCTTTATCACTTCCTTTCCTTCCTTGTCTCCTTGATTTCCTTATAATCTTTTTTGTCACCAAACTCTTTCAATCAAAAGCCTTAAACTTTGGAAAAATCACCTCCTTCTTCCTTCTCTTATGGTTTGGACGAATTCACCATGCAAGAGAGGGCTTTTATACTTTCTTTCCTTAGCTTATTTTGATCCAAATGGCAGCCATAAGTGGTGAATAGATGTTGACTTCCAATTGGTACACCTTATAGCAAAAATGGCCACTTTTAATTGGTCCACTTGCCTTCTTCTTTTAATAAATGCTATATGGCTAATTATGATCCACTTTTGGGGTGGATGAATGCCTTAGGGCCATTTGTTCATCTCTTTTTCTTTTCTTCTTTTAATAAATGTTATATGACTAATTATGATCCACTTTTGGGGTGGATGAATGCCTTAGGGCCATTTGTCCATCCCTTTTTCTTTTCTTCTTTTAATAAATGTTATATGACTAATTATGATCCACTTTTGGGGTGGATGAATGCCTTAGGGCCATTTGTCCATCTCTTTTTACTTTTCTTCTTTTAATAAATGCTATATGACTAATTATGTTCCACTTTTGGCGTGGATGAATGCCTTAGGGCCATTTGTCCATCCCTTTTTCTTTTCTTCTTTTAATATTTGTTAAATGGCTACTTATGATTGGTCCACTTGCCTCCTTCTTTTATATGTTTATTTGGAAAGCCCTTAGGCTTCCTTTTATTCATATTTTGACCTCCTCAACTTTCTTGTGTTGTAATTTTATAGTCTAGGATGTGAAAATATCAAAATACCCTCCAGCGATTAATCGATTGTAACTTTTAAACCGTGCGTTTTCGGGAAAAATTGAAATCCATGATTATGACCCGATTAACTCAAGAATATTCTTCCGGGGTCGGATATGGGCACTATTAAGAACTTCCGACACTTAATTTTTAAGTTTACATAGTTGCCCCTAACTTTTGAGAAATTTCCACTTAGGTCCTTTTAATATCCCTTCCTGACCTTGCTTTCTTTCCTTATTAATATCTTTTTACTCACAACTCCAAATTAAGTAATTCTTATTCCCACTGAAACTAGACATCCGGGGATATATTGTATCAAAATTTCAGGTCGATCCAAGCTATATCTGATTTTTGACGGTCCTTTGAAGTCAAGCCTACTATGCTTTCCTGAGGCAGCTTGCACATTGTCTACTAAATCCATCATATCTTATTCTGTACAAATCTAAATTGAGTAATTTAAAGTTATACATCTAGCTAAGACACAAATAAACAATTAAGTCTTCTTTGAGACTCTCTAATTCTGTCATTAACTTGGATGAAATTCGAGCTCAAGTTATAGGTCATGTTCTAAACTCCTTTGTTCTAAGCCTAAATCATATCCTCTATGTCTGTTTCTTACCAATCTGGAATTCGGGATGTTACACTAAATGCTGGAATGGTAAAAAGACTGGGTCGTAAGCCAGGCCAACTAATAAATATTATATTTTTGGGGTGAAAAAACTAGGTCGTAGGCCTCAAAAACTATAGCAGTCTAGCCGGGTTGAGGGCCAAGATATTGGGGCCTAAAGGTCTAGCCGGGTTGATGTCCAAGAGACTAGGGCTGTTACATTATCCATGGATATATTGCCTACGGGGCTAGACACATTGTGTCATTATGGACCAAAGCAGTAACTCTGAAATTTGAATAGCATATTAGATCCTTTTTGGGCCCATGCTTGTCTTGTTTTAATATGAAATATGAATTGTGATACAATTGAACAATGTAATGTTATGAGTTGTGATTTGAAATATTTGAAAAATATAAGAAAGTGGAATGATGTGACATCTATATGCATTGTGCATTGGCATTGCATTGAGTTTTATTATTATTATCAAAGTTTGTACCACTAGGATTCGACTTAGCGTGATTGTTTCCATCGTGCAGGTGACAGGGTAGACTCAGCTGAGAAAGAGAGTTCTTCTAGACTAGGTCGGGTCTAGACTTGTAGTTGAGCTTGTTGAATTGCTATCGAGATCAGAAATACTACCAGCAGCATGTATATATTTTTATGTTATTGTACATTTTGAGTTTTATACATAATATATTATGTTTTTGGATTTTACATATTATATATTATAAAGAATGTTTGGGTCAATGTATTTGAAATGGGAGAGTAAGTGTGTTTTAAATTATATATATCTATATATATAAATATTTGAGAAACTTGGTGAATTTGAGAAGTATGGTTTAGATGGTGATTTGAAATTATTTGGGAGAGTTTTCTTTTTGCATGTTGTGTTTTGATAAATTTTGGATTGTCCAAATTACAGACAAAACTCTGGTGAATTTTTCCCAGAGATTTTCTTATATAATATTTATTTTGGGTTCCTATAACAAGTAAAGAATAATTATATGCTATTTAACTTTATATATTTTGAATTTGAAATTTTAAAGTGGAAATGTGTAAAAGTTTTATTAAACCGGTCTGTGACATTTTTGTACCGTATATACGTATTATACATATGCTGAAAATATGTATTGTACGTATATAGGGTATAAGAGTGTTACTTTACTGTCTGAGTTGGATAGAATTCATAATGTCTTCCATGTCTTGATGCTTCGAAGATACAGGTCTGACCCATCTCATATCCTATCAGTGGAGTCTATTGAGGTGAGTCCATATCTGACTTGCGAGGGTTAAAGAATTAAGGAATAAGAGGGTGCCACTTGTAAAAGTCCTTTGGAGAAATCATACCACTGCGGAGGCGACATGGGAGAGTGAGCAGACAATGTAGAGTCAGTTTTTCCAATTGTTCTAGACTTGAGAGCAGGTAATTTCGAGGACGAAATTTGTTTTAGGGGGAGAGAATTGTAATATCCCAAATTTTTTTGAAAATTTTTAATTTTTGGAAATTTGTTAAAATATATTATAATTAAATTGTATAAATTAAATTAATAAATAAAAATGAAGGAATTTTAAATGAAAAAGTGGAATATAAATGTGATATATATGTAAAATATACATAACATATAAAAGTCAACACTTTTTAAAAGAAATGTCAAAAGTCAAAGTAAAAAGGGTATTTTGGTAATTAAATTTAAAAAATTCAAAATTATTAAATTAATTCAAAAATAAATAATTTTTGAATGGAAGAGGGATTTTTGGACTTTTAATTTATTAAATAAATAATTAATTAATTATTAAAAATATTAAATAATATATTCATATGGTTACAAATAAAAGATGAAAGGAAAGAGAAAATAAAAGTTTTTTTTCATCATCTTCTTCTCCATCAAGGGCCGAAATCTCCATGGATGTCAAGAGAGGATTTTGATCTTCCAAGCTTCCAAAATTGAAGGATTCTAAAGGTTCAAAAAGGATTTTTAGTGATTTCCACTTGAAAAAGTAAGTTCTTTAGCTTTTTCTTTGGATTTCCATAGAAATTTTGAATATGTGAATTTTGGATTTTTTGAAGTAGTATGTTATAATTATTGGAATTGATGTGTATGAAGTTATTTTGGGTAGTTATTAATGATTTGAAGGTTGGATTAAAGAAATTGTTGAATTTGGATAAAGAATGGTGAAGAGAGAGAATTTAGGGTTATGGACATTTAGGGTGTAACACTCCTATATCCCATATACGCACACCACATACCACCTATCTGTAATATACGTATACCGGATACAGAAATATTACGGTCTATCTTTAAAACTACAATAATCTTTTTCATTATGCAGTTAAGAAACTTAATTATTTGAGTGGTAATATAAAACCTAGCAAATAAAATATTTATTTATTCCGCTGCGGAAAATCATTATGCTTTTGATAATATTATATAATTATAAATGACTTTATCTTTACCAAAGTTCATTTATGTATATGTATACATGTTTATCATAATATGACATAATCAACTTAGACATATATGCATAACCTTCTAGTTGGTCTCGAGGTACTCCTACCTATCTCGTGGCATACTGACTTGCCTCCAGATCAGCCTCCTATATACCTGCGCGATTTACAAAACCGCGCTAAGCTAAAGAGCTTAGTAGTACAATTAAATAATATAAATGTATAATACAGAAATTCTAGCATATATATATATATTAACTTCAGGTACTATTAGTTTCTTATCATGGTTTCCCTTTTCAATTACACCTTTCACATATCTCTGCTAATCTCATATATCGCATACATATATACATATTAATTACACTAACCACAAATTCCATTATTAATACTCATAATGAATATATCCATATACATATTACATATTATATTTCATAACATTACATGTTCTTATTTTATTCACAATTCACCAGTCCTGAATCACATTTCCAACAAAGGCAACTATAGATCTCATTGTTGTATACATACCCATACACCTCATTTCAACAAATCACAATTCAATAACTTATCAAAACCTTCATGAAACAATATTCACCATTTTCACATCCATATACATTTTACACATCATAACTTATTTTCATAAGCTTATCATTCAACATAGCTTCTCAAGCCATAATCACTTTCAATAATTTACTTATATATTGTATACATCTTATTCCATAATTATCATCATATATTTCATAACATTATGTTTCATTCCATAACTCACATTAAAGCAAGGACATGCATGGGCCCAAAAACACTAATATGCCATTCCACTTTCAGAGTTAATGTTTTGGTTTAATTATCTCATTTATCATTATCATTTACCCAACTAGGCTTCAAGGATTTAAGTTCAACCAAGCTTCAAGGGGAACAAAGCATGCTAAGTATCAACCCAACTTGGCTTCAAGAACTAATCCAACCTAGCTTCAAGGGTTGTAACATCTCAATTAGGCTTCAAGGACTAGACCCAACCAAGCTTCAAGGGGAGTAAAACATGTTAAACTTCAACCCAACTTGGCTTCAAGGATCAAGCCCAACCTAACTTCAAGAGATTGTTACTAATATTAGGCATGCCACCAACAACAAACTCTGAAAATGGAATAACACATTAGCCACACAATTCATTTATTATTTCATTTACACTTCTCATCATCATAGAGGCAAACATGCCTTATTTCTTTCAATTGAATCATCATAGCCAATCACAATGGCTTCACATTTCATTGGATTCATCATAGTCAATCACAATGGCTTCACATCTTATCATATTTCAATTCACATTATAACACTTTATCATTCAAGCAACATGTCCATTTATGTCATTTCAACCATTATTACCAACCACAATAACAATACATTTCATCATTCTCAAGACACATTAGCACAATTCATCCCATCAATACAATTCATCACATCATCATATTTCCTATTTCATATAGACAAACATGCTTTAATCATCTCATTAGGTCTCAATTCATCATTAAATATTTAATATAACAAATTGCATTGCACATACCTTTTTGAATGACCATCATAGCTTTCACACTATACAAGTCATAACATTAGTCACATTATATTAACAATATAATAAATTACTTAACACATTTATACTAATGTGTTAAGTCTCAAAATCATATAAAAGAGTGCATCCATGTAAATGTGTACTTACCTTAAAGCCAACTCACATCAATCCTTACACTTCCTCTTCCAAGAGTTCTTCACTTCCTAAATTAAAGCAAATCATTTCCTTCCAAAACCTAATCCAAAAATGATACAATACATCAATTCTAATGTCATTATTCACTTATTAGTCTCATTCTAGGCCCTTAGATCACAAATTACAAGTCCACATCAACATTTAGGTTCCCACGGTTGTGGCCTTCAAGGGCCACGGTCGTGGCATTGAAGACTCTTCTGTTCTATCAAAATGCATGAAGACACAGTCATGTTTGTAATCCCATGGTCGTGGCCCTCACTTGCCACGGCCGTGGCATCCAATCCGGAACTGTTTTCCGAGACAACTCAAGTATTTTACATTTTAAACCAATCCATATGAATACAAACATAATCAAACTCTTCCTTTCTTCTAAAAATTAAGTTAAAGTTCAAATCTAACATATCCAAACTACTTTGCACTCATCCATATATTTAATCCATACTTATAACTTTCACTAACATCACCCCTTAATCATCTCAAAACTTAATTCAATTCATAGAAATCAATACAAAGAAAGAGACACTTACTTGGATTCTTAGCCAAATCTTCAATATCCACTTGCAAATCTCTTGATATCCTTAAATCTTTGGTGAAAATAAAAGCAAAATCATCTCTCTCTCTCTAGCTTCTCTCTCTCTCTCATCCAAGAGGAAGAAGAAGAAGAAGAAGGAAAACGTTTTATTTTTCCTCTTCTTATTCTTATCTCATATATATATATATATATATAATAATAATAATAATAATAATAATAATAATAACAATAATAATAATAATAATAATAATAAATCTCCACCACACAACTTTTCCAACCTTTGACTTTCTTTATCTCTTTTTTTTTCTTTTTGTCCTTATTATCATTATTATTATTATTAATTAATTATACAAATATATATATATAACTCACTTTCCTACACCACTTTATATCCCATGTATATGTGATGTATATGTATATGTCTTTTATATTGTATTTATATTTTCCATATATACCTATACATTAAATCCAAATACCACAATAGCTCCAAAACTTTTAGGGTATACTTTGGGATATTACATAGGGTTTGAGAAATCATGGTTTTTAATTGTGCAAATTTGTTCTAAATGAGTTGTTTTGGTGCTTAAACAAGTATTTTAAAGTCAATATTGGATTTGGTTGTGTTTGGTTGGAGTTTGAGAATGGAAGTGTAATTTAGGGTTTTGGAAAATGATTTTTCCAAAGTTGTTGAATTGTATAATTTTATTGGTTTAATCTTGCTGTTTGGTGATGTAAATGATGAATATAAGCTTAAAATGATTAATGAATTGTGTTGGAATGGAAAACCTTCAATGGGGGATGGTTATGCCATTTTAGGGTTTTGTGTATAAGAGTGTGTCTATGTAATATAAATGGTTTAAATGTATTAACATATGTTTCTAATAATATAAATAAAGTTAATATATTAAAATGAATGGCCTAGTATGAGAATCCAAAGTTAAAGTGAGGTTAGCCTTAAATTTTGGATTTTTGCTTAAATGGGGTTTAATTATGATTTAATATTGGAAATGCCATTAAATGTGATACTAAATGATTATTTGCTATCACATTTGGTTTAGGCATTGAGGGAGGTTGATTTGCTTCATCCAAGTGGTGAAGGGCAAGTTGGAAGGATAGAATTGGAGGTTGTTTTAAGCTTGTTTTGGTTGCTATTTGAGGTAAGTACAAACTTTGAATACATTGGTTATGTTTGCATGACATTTGGGCTTAACACATTTTGGTTGGAAAATGTGTTAAGTTACTTGATACATTGGTTATGTATGAATAATGTGCTATGACATTTGTAATGTCATATATGTGTTAAATGCATTGTGAAAAAGCCATTGACAATGGCTAAATTGTGTAAAATGTGAAATATGTGTATTATGTGAAAATGACCCAAAGTGTCTGGGTAAGCCATTTGTTGTGTATGCATTAAGTGCATTGTTAAAAAGCTATTGGTATTGGCTAGATTACATTAAATGTGATTAATATGTGAATTATGTTGAAATACTTGAAGTAATTAGGTAATGTGTTGTAAATACAAAAATATGGTATAATGTAATGAGATATGTGGAAACATAATGAAATGAATTGATATCAATATAAATGAGAAATATGAATAAATTGTGTGCCTATTATGTTATTCAATTTTCAGAGTTCTGTGTTTGGTGGCATGCCTATGATTTGTCTGCAGGTTAGATGCTGAACATCACTGTGAAAATATTTTAAGGTGAAATGACCGGGTCGTAAGCCTCGAAAATAAGTCCTTGAAGTTGGGCTGGGTGAAATGACTAGGTCATAAGCTCAGACCTAGTTGGACTATTACATTGATATTTTGCCTATGGGGCTAGACACATAGTGTCAATATAGACCAAAACAATAACTCTAGAATTTGAATAGCATATTAGTTATTTTTGGGCCCATGCTTGTGTTTGTTTTTATGTGAATTGTGGATTGTGAAATATTTGAAAAGTATGAGAAAATGAAATGATGTGATATCCATATGCATTGTGCATTGGCATTGCATTTGAGTTTTATTGTTATCAAGTTTGTATTACCAGGCTTTTGCTTAGCTTGATTGTTTACATCGTGTAGGTGACAAGGTAGATTCGGCTGAGCCGGAGAGTTCTTCTAGACCAGGTCGGGTCTAGAATTGTGGTTGTGCTTATAGAGTTGATATTGTTGTGCTCGAATTAAGTATTACTACAAACCGACACTTGTAACTATACGAGGCTATTGCAGCAAGGTATATTAATGGAAATATCAAATCAAGGCATTCAATCAAATCCACTACAAACCCTAGGCATGAGTAAATTAGCTCATCATCATTAACTTAAAAAAAATATTCATCTCAATATAAATAAAATCACAATTGTCCATTGAATTATTAATTCTCTTAATAAGCAACAACAATATAGAAATGAATTAAAAAAGAGAATAGAAAAACCCCTTGTAGATGCCAAGAGTTGGACAACTTGTCTTCCTCCTAGCTCCACTTTGATGTTGATAAAGAACTCAAGCCCTCTTCAATTGATGATTCTACCTTTGAAAGATGAATGGAGCTTTCTCAAGTCACCAAACCTTTAATGAAGCTTTCTTCAAATCCTAATCTTCAAGAGCTTTTTAACCCAATTTATGCCAAAGAACCAAGTTGAAGTGTTGTCTATAGAAGATGGAGAAGATGGGAATGGAGGATGAGGAAGAGAATGGTGTCTTCTTCTCCAAGAAGGAGAAGAATGGAATTAAATTAGAGAGTGTCACCCTCTCCCAATGTGTACCTCTTTCTCCCTTCCTCTCCTTTTTAATTCTTTCAAAACACCAAGAGTGCTTGCCAATTCACCACACTCACCTTTGTCTCCCCCTTTTTTCTTTGTTTAATATTTCTTCCATAAAACTACTCACCCTTTTTCTTCTTTTAATATTTCTTTTAGCAAAAGCAAGGTCTTTGTCTCCCATTTGTCCTCCAATTCGTGCAAATAATTCAAACATCTTAAGGGTTACACGGCCAAGCCATGAGTGGCTTGGCCGTATTTCTCACTTTTCTTGGGACACGGCCAAGCTTGCTGGCTGTGTCCATGGCTGCCATTCCTTCTTTCCTTCTTCTCAAGAGGAGACAAGGCCAAGCTCCTGGCCAGATCCAGAATCCAAATTATTTTTTAGAGTCTAAAACTCATTCCGGGTCCAGAACCCAAATTATTTTTTAGTCTAGAACTCAATCCAATCTCGGATACAGAGTCCAATCTGGCTCTAAACCCAGTCAAAAATTCGCTTTTCACATTCTTTCGCTATAGTCTCAGATCGCTCAAGCAGAGGGCAAACTATAGACCCTTATTTTTTTTTACCAAATCTAGTCCGACACTAATTAAAAGGCAATTAAGTCAAGTATAAAGGTGTAAAATAGTCTAGAATAATTTTACAAACAAAAATGTGGTCTAGAAAAATATTAAAATCTCAACACATAATAATATAATATTTATTATTTATTTCAATAATATAATAAATAGAAAGGGAAAAAGAAAAAATAAATATTTATTTTATAAAAATATAATTTTTTTAGTAATAATAATAATAATAAAAATAAATATAGTAAAATAATAAAAATGATATTTGAGGAATTGGCGAGGAGAAGCGCTGGAGGCAACGAGCTGTAGGCCTAGGCCTATGGAAAACTGGCATGCCAATTCACCTACGGCGAATTGGTTTGTACTCCACAGTCCTCGCAGGCCCACGCATTTAGCCCTCGCAACCAGCGCTTGCACACCTTGCATCCTGAGTCCGCGGGCAATTGGACTTGCCAATTTTTCCAAAACCTAATTTAATTTGGATGATTTTAGTTTCTCTTTAATCGAGAAGGACTAGGTTTTTTTATTAATTGCCTATAAATAAAGGACTGAAAGATTAAAGAGGGGACTTTGGACACTAGGACATTTGGGAACTTTTGAACTTGAGCAACCATTAGCAACAAAAAACAAAAAAAAAACCCTAGCAAAAATTATCGAGGAAAAAAGAAAAACAATAAACACAGAAGCGTAAAAAAAAAAAAAAGAACAACCTTACAAAGGCAGTGACCCATTGTCTTGGTCTTGCTCAGCTAGAATTTGAAATTGTAGCAAGCAGAAGTTTGATCAACGTGCAATTGTGGTGGAGCCAACAAACGACGGTATGCTCTAAATCAATTCAATATAAGATGCTTTGATGGTTTTAAATATTGAAAAAATTTTATCCTTAGTGTATGCCCTTAATTTTTGACCCAGTCCGGTCCAATATATTTTATTTACTACAAAATAATTTTTGTTTTATCTTAATTAAATAATATTTATTTTAGTATTTATTTTTGATGATTTTAAAAATTATTAATAAATAAATAAAAATAAAAATAAATCGGCGACGGAAAAATTCGTCGCCGAAAACCAGTAGATGAAATGGCCCGCAGCCCGCCCCTCGCAATTTTTCGACTCAGTTCCTCGCAGCAGCCTGCAGCAGTATTTTCGCTAGCAAAATTTTTCCGACGCAATTTTTTTCAAAACCAAATTCTTTTTTATTTCGGTTTCCTTTTTCTAATTAATGATAAATTCCTTAAACAATTGGAATTAAGCTTCCAAAATTTTCCATAAATAACACTAAAAAGACACAGAAAAAGGGGAGGACAATTGAGAAAAAAAGAGGAAAAAAATCTTAATAAAGGGACTTGGCAGTAAAACGATCGGAGCTTTTAGAGGAGAATAAGCAAGTAAGCAATCAATCCATCAAAGGCAGCCATCTTGCCTTTGTCCTTGTTCATCCTAGAAGTAATTTTTGGTGGAACCAACAAACGAAGGTTTGAATCTTTAATTTCTTTTTATTTTCTTACAGTAGTTTTGATTTATAAGATTATACACAAAAAACCTTGATCTATAAATATGTAGTAACATTGATCTTTGTTTCAAAAAACCCTAAAATACTTTTTGTTTCCTCTAAACCTTAAAAACCCTAAAATATTTTTTATTTTTTCCAAACCTTAAGAACCCTAGAAATACTTTTCTGTTTCTTCTAAACCTCAAAAACCATAAATCTTTCCTTTTCTCAAAAAACCTAAAAACATTTTTTTGTTTCTTCGAAATCTTAAAACACTACTTTGTTTCTTTTGTTTTCAAAAACCTTAAATCGTTTTTCCTATTTCAAAAAGAACTTTTAAAAACCATAAACTATTTTCCTTTAATTCTTTTCCAAAATTTCCAAATGTTTGGTTAAATCACCAAACTCTAACTTACTTTACAGTTTCTAAAAATCACAATTACTTTATAAAACTTTAAACTATTTTCTTCAACTTCAAAACTAAAACAGTAAACCCCCAAACCAATTATTCTAACCCTAATCCTTAAAACCTTATAAACCTAAACATTCAAGCCCAATATAGTAATTTTAAAATAATAATCCAGTAACCGTGAGTCCTAAACCCAAATGTTTTAATGTATCCAAACCCTAATTTCATGACTTTACACCCTCAAACCCTAATTTGATTAATTAAAGAACCTTATCAATCTTTTAAATTATAAAACCCTAATCCATTTCAATTCCCTTAAAACTTACAGTAGCCTAAACCAATATATTCCAAAACCCTAAATATTAATTAAAGAACTTTAAATGAGAAACAGTAAACTTCAATTTGTATCTTTACTTGCCTTATTTGATTATGTAGTTCATTATATGCTTTGATTTACTTTCAATGCTTTGATTTATTTAATTTATCATGGATGAATGTTTATTTTGATTGATGTTTAATATCTTTGATGAATGATTTATTTATGATGAATGGTTATTTACTTTATCGATTTATTTTGATTTCCAAAAGTGTAAGAGGTATGTTTCCACTTTGTGGGTACCTCATTAGTTAATTATCATGTAATTTAAATTGCTTTTATATTTTGAACCAATGTAAAGGACATGTTTCTACCTTTTGGTGGGTGTCCTATTAGTTTAGACATGGATGATGTAAGGACATGTTTCCATCCTCGGATGGGTACACATTTACTTGCTTTGTTTGGAGATTGCTTAGATTTTTAATATAACGATGCTTTATTTCAATTGTTGCATGTAATATGGATGATATTGTTATACTTAAGAATTTTATAATATTAAGACATGTAAAGGAGGCAAGTACCAATGAACCGGGCGTTGTGGGGGTGCTGGGCCATTTCTTACCTTCCCCACACGTACCCAACTTTTCGAACCCATTAGTGGGTTGGGGATTCCTTAGGAATCAAGTCATCCACTACTTTCTTTTTCTCGGCCCGTCCGGGTGGTGACTCCATTTTCTCCGGACTTAGATCTGTGTTCTCTAAGGCCCCGAGCCTAAACAGTGCCGAAGTCGCAAAACCATTCCACCGGGAGTGGGGGCAAAAATCCCCGCTCACAGTGGCGACTCCACTGGGTATAAGATGCAACACCCTTATACCCTATATACGTACAATACATATTTTCAGCATATGTAAAATACACATATACGGTACAAAAATGTCACAGACCGGTTTACTAATTTTTTTTTAAACATTTCCAATTTAAATTTTCAAATTCTAAATATATAAAAATTAAATAGAATATAAATATTCTTTACTTATTATAAGAACCCAAAATAAATAATATATATATAAATCTCTAGGAAAAATTTGCCAGAGTTTGGTATGTATTTTGGACATCGCAAAATTTATCAAAACACAACCTGCAAAAAAAAAAACACTCCCAAATAATTTCCAATCACCATCTCAACCATACTTCTTAATTTCACCAAGTTTCTCAAACATTTATGCATATAGATATATATAATTTAAAACACACTTACTCTCCCATTTCATTTCAAATACATTGACCCAAACATTCTTTATAATATACAATACGTAAAATTCAAAACATAATATATTATGTATAAAACTCAAAGTGTATAATAACATAAAAATATATACATGCTGCAGGCAGTGTTTCTAAACTCGATAGCAACTCAACAAGATCAACTACAAGTCTAGACCCGACCTGGTCTAGAAGAACTCTCTGACTCAACTGGGTCTACCATGTCACTTGCGCGATGGAAACAATCGCGCTAAGCCGAAGACTAGTGGTACAAACTTTGGTAATAACAATATAACTCAATGCAATACCAAATGCACAATGCATATAGATGTCACATCAATCCACTTTCTTATATTTTTCAAATATTTCATAAGCACAACTCATTACATTATATTACTCAATTGTATCATAATTCATAATTCACAGTAAAACAAAGACAACCATGGGCCCAAAAAGGATCTAATATGCTATTTAAATTTCAGAGTTACTGCTTTGGTCCATAATGACACCATATGTCTAGCCCCGCAGGCAATATATCCATGGATAATGTAAAACCCCCAGTCTCTTGGACCTTAACCCGGCTAGACCCTTAGGCCCCAGTATCTTGGTCCTCAACCCGGCTAGACTGCTACAGTTTTTTAGGCTTACGATCTAGTCTTTTCACCTCAAAAACATCATATTTATCAACTGGCCTGGCTTACAACCCAGTCTTTTCACCATTCCAGCGTATAGCCCATAGGCAATCATAGGCATGCCGCCAAACCCAGAACTCTGAAAATTGAATAACATACTAGGCACACAATTTATTCATATTTCTCATTATCAATCTCTTTCTCTTTGTCACATATTCAATCTAGGCACATTGCCTTATTTTCACATTTTTTTTTCTCACTTTTCACATTTTTCACATCTTTTTCATTTTTATCAATATCAATTCATTTCATTATTATGAATATCTCATTTTTGCATTCACAACACATTACCCAATTACTTTGGGTATTTTCACATAATATGCATGTTTCACATGTTACACAAATTAGCCATTATCAATGGCTTTACACAATGCATTTAACACATATATGACATTACAAATGTCATAGCACATTATTCATACACAATCAATGAACCAAGTAACTTAACACATTTTCCAACCAAAATGTGTTAAGCCCAAATGTCATGCAAATATAAACAATATATTTAAAGTTTGTACATACCTCCACTAGCAACCCAAAGCAAGCTAAAAACAACCTTCAATCCAATCTTTCCAACTTGCCTTTCACCACTTGGATGATGCAAATCAACCTCCCTCAAAGCCTAAACCAAATGTGATAACAAATAATCATTTAGTATCACATTTAATGGCATTTCCAACATTAAATCATAATTACACATTACTCCTACAAATTTCTAAAAATTTATTATTTCCTTACTTCAACATTGGAATTCCATTCTACTACAATTGAATTAGTATTTTAAGTTTATTTATATTATTAAAAACATATTTTAATATATTTAAATTATTTACATTATCAAAATACGCTCTTATACACAAAATCTCAAAAATGGCCTAACCTTCCCCCATTGAAGGTTTTCCATTCCAACACAATCCATTACTCATTCCAAGCTTATATTCATCACTTTTAACACTAAACAACATGCTTAAATAAAAAAAAATACACAATTCAACCACTTTCGAAAATCACTTTTCCAAAACCCTAAATCTCCACTTCCATTCTCAAACTCCAACCCAACACCACCAAATCAAATATTTGACTTTAAAATATTGTTTTATGAATCAAACAACTCATTTGGAATCAATTTTCACAATTAAAATTCATGTTTTCAAAATCCCAAAAATCCATAACCCTAAATTCTCTCTCTTCACCATTCTTTAACCAAACTCCATCATCTCTTCAATCTAACCTTAGAATCATTGTTAACTACCCAAAATAACATCATACATGCCAATCCCAACAACTATAACATACTACATCAAAATCTCAAAACTCACATAATCTCATCTTCCATGGAATTCAAAGAAAAGAAATGGAAACTTACTAATTTTGGTGGAAATCACCAAAAATCCACTTGAAACTTGTTAATTCCTTCAATTTATGAAATATGGAAGAAGTAAAATTCTTGGTCTTCAATCTCCCATGGAAGCCACGTCCTTGAAGAAGAAGAAGAAGAAGAAGAAGAAGACGACTTTTACCTTTCTTTTCCTTTCATCTTTTCTTTTTAACCATATATATATATATTAAAATAATTTAATATTTAATATTTAATTATTTTTTTAATAAATTAAAAGTCCTAATTTTCCTCTTCCATTCAAAATTAATTTTTTTTTGAATTATTTTATAAATTTTGAATTTATAATATTTAATTACCAAAATACCCTTTTCTTATAAAAGTGTTGACTTTTATATATGTTATGTATATTTTGCATATATATCACATATATATTCTACTTTTTCATTTAAAATCCCTTCATTTTTCATTTAAAACCATTAATTTAATTTATCCTTTTAAATTATAATTTATTTTATCCAATTTTCCAAAAATTAGAAATTTTCAAAAATCTTTGGATGTTACAATTCTCTCCCCCTAAAACAAATTTCGTCCCCGAAATTACCTGTCCTCAATTCTGGAACAAATGGGGAAACTGACTCTGTATTGCCTGCTCACTTTCCTCAAGTATGGAACAAGTGTTGGAAGCTGATCCACGATTACCCAGATCGCGTCATGTTTGTCCCTAGTCATAGGCAATCCTGTGACAAAATCCATAGTAATACGGTCCCATTTCCAGGTTGGAATCGTGATAGGTTGTAGTAGTCCTGAGGGTAGTTGATGTTCCTCTTTCACTTGCTGACAGGTCAGACACTTCGTCATGTGATCCACGATGTCTCTTTTCATTCCTGGCCACCAGTAATACTCCTTCAAGTCCTGGTACATTTTCGTTGCTCCTGGATGCATTGTCTAAGGACTGTTATGAGCTTCTTGCAAAATCTGTTTCTTCGGTTCCTCGGACTTAGGTACCACCATTCTCTTCTTGTAGTATAGGATACCATCTGGACGAATTTGATAATCTCCTGACGAATTCTCCTGCGCCTGTTGACTCCACTTCTTCACTTGTTCATCTTCCTTCTGAGCCTCACGTATTTGTTGATATATGGTAGGTCGCACGTGCATTTCTGCAAAGATAGCTCCATCTTCTGTGGGCTCTAATTCTACCCTCATAGCACGTAGCGCTTGCATTGACTTCCTACTAAGTGCATCTGCTACGACATTCGCTTTGCCCGGGTGATAGTTAATTATATAGTCGTAGTTGGCTAACAGTTGCATCCATTTGCACTGTTGCAGGTTTAAATCTTTCTGCGTGGGCAGGTACTTCAAGCTTTGATGATCCGTATAAATGTAACGCTTTTCCCCGTATAAGTAGTGCCTCCACGTCTTGAAAGCCAAAACAATCGCTGCTAGTTCTAAGTCATGCGTGGGATAATTTTTTTTCGTGTGGCTTAAGCTATCAAGAAACATAAGCAATGACTTTGCCCTCCTGCATCAATATGCAACCTAACCCGATGTGGGATGCATTGCTATAGATCACAAAATCTTTTCCTGATTCGGGTTGTGTAAGAATGGGCGCTTTAGTAAGTTTTTGCTTCAGCCTTTCAAAGCTCCATTGGCACGCGTCGGTCCACTGGAATTTGGCATTCTTCTGAAGTAGCTTGGTCATAGGTGCGGCAATCATGGAAAACCCTTTGACGAATCTCCAATAATATCCTACTAACCCCAAGAAACTACGGACTTCCGTTACTGTCTTAGGTGGCTTCCATTCCAATACAACTTCTATTTTCTTGGGATCGACCTTTATTCCTTCTACTGATACAATATGTCCCAAGAAGGCTACTTCTTCCAACCAAAATTCGTATTTGCTGAATTTAGCGTATAACTGCTTCTCTCGTAGGGTTTCCAAAACGATCCTAAGGTGGCGATCATGGTCCTCTCGATTCGTTGAATACACCAATATGTCGTCAATGAATACAACCATGAACTGATCCAAATACTGGTGGAAGATTCTGTTCATCAGATCCAAGAATACTGCAGGTGCGTTCATTAATCCGAAAGGCATAACGATGAATTCATAATGTCCATAGCGAGTTCTGAATGCGGTTTTTGGTATGTCTTCGTCTTTGATCCCCAATTGATGATAACCCGATCATAGATCGATTTTTGAAAAGACTCCAGCACCTTTGAGTTGATCAAACAAATCGTCTATGCGAGGTAGCGGATACTTGTTCTTGATGGTCAGCTTATTGAGTTGACGGTAATCCACAATCAACCTTAGGGATCCGTCTTTCTTTTTCATGAACAATACTGGCGCTCCCCATGGTGACACGCTTGGCCTAATGAACCCCTTGTCTAAAAGTTCCTGTAGGTGTACCTTTAGTTCTTTTAGCTCCGCTGGCGCCATTCGGTAAGGTGCGATGGATACTGGTGCAGCTCCCGGGTACACATCTATGGTGAATTTCACCTCTCATTTAGGTGGTAATCCGGGTAAGTCGTCAGGAAATACATCGGGAAAATTGCAAACAGTAGGTATATCTTGTAGCTTCGGTGCCTCTTCTTTCGCTTCTAACGCGCATAACAGGTATGCCTCGTAGCCTTTTTGCACTAATCTCTTAGCCGTCATAGCGGAAATGATGTTAGTTAGATAGTCCTTCCTCTTTCCCACTAAGGTCACTTCGTCATCGTCTGATGTATGCAGAGTAACTCTCTTCCGTTTACAGTCAACCAGTGCATCATGTTTGGCCAACCAATCCATCCCAAGGATAGCGTCGAATTCTTGAAATGGTAGTTCAAATAAGTCTCCCTAAAAGATACGATCGTGTATCTCCACGGGGCAATCTTTCACTACTTTCCTCGTAATCACCTCACTCCCTAATGGGCTAGTAACTAATATTCCCTCTTTCGGATCGTCTAGTACTAGCTACTGAGGTGGCTTGACTTGGGCCACCGTGATTCGATCCCTGACTGTAACCCCGGCGTTGACCGCCTCCCGTGGAACCACTGCGTTAGAATCGCTTCCTTGATGATTGGTAGTTTCCCAAATAGTTTTGGTTATCTCTCTTCTATTTCATCTTCTGTCTTCTATTCTACTCATCAGACTGACAGTGCTCCACTTCAATAGCTCGGGTGACTAACTCAGAAAATTCCTTAATATGAGCAGCAATCAGCTGCACCTTAATCACATTATTCAATCCGTCTAAGAATTGTTTACATCGATCTTCCTCGTCTTCTATCGCTTTCTTAGCATACCTGCTTAATCTGGTGAACTCCCTTTCATACTCTCACTGTCATTCGCCCCTGCTTCAAGTGTAGAAACTCTTTCCTCTTGGCATCAAGTTATGCTTCAGAAATAAACTTTCTCTTAAATTCTCTCACAAAGAAGTCCCATGTCCTCTGCTCTGGTGGAACTCTTTGTTGGACTGTGTCCCACCAGACATACGCTTCTTCCACTAACAAGGAAGTAGCGCACACAACTCGCTCCTCTGGAGTACACTGTAACTGATCTAAGGCTCGTACCGTTCCTTCCAGCCAATACTCGGCTGTAGAAGAATCATCATCCCTTTGGGCCCTAAAATCCTTCGCCCCGTACTTTCTTATCTTTTCGATCGGGGGTTTCCTTTCCCCTCCCACAGCAGGTACTGGTACTGGTGCTGGCACTGGTGGTGGTGCCGGGGCGGCGCCGGCTATCTGCCGTAATACGGCAGCCATTTGTTGCAACATTTCGTTGGGGATAGGAGCATCAGCTGGTGGTTGCTCAGATGCAGGTGTCTCTGATACATGCGTTTTGACAATTCGGGAGGCCTGAGACTCGACCTCCTCCTCTATATCATGCTGCGCTGCTTGCGACATCTAAAGAACAGAGCAAAATGTATACAATCCCATCATCAGTAACGACCCAGACCAACAACATTATAATACCCTAGGTGGCATGTATATAAAGATAAAACTCTTAAATAACACATATACAACACCGCTTTTATTTATTTCCAAGCAAAAGTATTTACATTACTAGGAAGCCCTTATGTACATTCCAAAATTTAGGACTCCTTACTACTATATCATCATGTCATACTACCATACAATACCTACACGATACCCCGATGTCACATATGTACATAACCAAAAGAACCTCCAAAAAGCAACATATCTTTAAGCTCAGTGAGTAGGTGCCCTAGTTGAGGTGGCACTTTCAGACAAATACTCTTCTATCTCAAGATCAAACTCTGGGTCATGCGATGCTTCACCAGGTAAGTACTGGTCTAGCTCCTAGACCCTCTCCTGCAAAGCACTGATCTCTCTATGTGCTACCCCGAGACTCCTACAGGCACTATCAAACTCCACTCTATGACTAAGCATGTCCTCCTTTAACATCAGCACGTCTCTCCTCAAGGAGATAATCATCTCATGTGTTAATCTTAGGTCTTCATGATCATGTAGACTTCGATCTACCAGGATATCTACGTTATCATCTTGCTCCTGCACTATCTGCTTTAGCCTCTCTACTTCCATCCTCAGCTCCCTCATCTCATTGTTTCTATCATCCATAATTACTTCTGTTATAATTAGAATAACATAACTAACAATACTACACACATGTATAGTTACATATTTAGAACCCCTAACCTAATCTTATGTGTCATAAATTTAAGGTTTAGTTCAACTAACTACCCAGGACCGGCTAAACCGGAGCTCTGATACAAAAAATTGTAACACCCCTTCCCAGCCTACATGTGTAAGCTGAGTAGAGGCGCCACACTAACCTAATGTTGCTACCAATTTTACTTAGTCAAATTTTAGTTCCGGTTTTTACAGAAATTAGGCCAGAGGTTCACCTAGAAATTGGGTCCCAAGTGTCGACAAAACTAGTTTTTCTTATTTTTTTTAAAACATTTTTTTACACAAACCAATGCAAACACAATCAGTCTCAATACACTCCCAATGAATCCCCCTTATAACCTCAACTACAAAACCTGCAAGAAGAATTCACACTTCTAGTACAAAATAAAGTAGAGGTTTATTATTATGACATACTACTAACGTACAGTATAACATAGTAATTCTCAATCTTATATATATATATACATGTCACAACTAGTTAACTCAAAATGGAAACTAAGAGATCTACCCTGAGATGCTGTGGGTCTGGTCGTCGCTTCCCAAGAGTTAGCTACTGCTCCGAACCTACGAGTCAAGGGAAACTTAACTCGCCGAGCAATGTCGCTCAGTGTGTAACACCCCTACATCCTGTACACGCACACTACATAACACCACAATGTAATATACGTACACTGAATATAGAGACGCTACAGTTTTCTTTAACATTTAAATCATTTTAGATGATAAGATATTCTTTCTCATTATATATTATAGAAAATAGAGTAATTAACTTGTAATATAAAACAAAATAGATATATATATACGTTTACTTAATACGCAGCGGAATTTATAAAATATTTACATATATGAATACATTCAAATCCATATTTACAATTATACATATATTTACATTAGAATCCACACTTTACAAAATATAAAGAAGTTATAAATGATTGGCAGCTTTTCTCTGATCTTTAAGTCCCAAAATAAATCCTTCAATGTCTACTCTCACTCGGTCTCGAGGAACTCTCGGGTTCAACCCTGTCACCGGCGCGATCAACCACTATCGCGCTAAGCCAATGGCTTAGTAGTACAAAGTATACTAACATTATGCTTTAATGCAATGCAATGCAATGTCACACATTTTAACAATAGAGACAACCTCATAGGTGGAAAGATAATATCACACCTTCATATTTCATAAATCATACACATATAAACATATCACATTTCAAAGTCATTCCATAGATCTTATTATTCAATTATTTTACCATTAATGAATCACATTTAAACAAAGACAAGCATGGGCCCAAAAGACACTAATATGTCATTCAATTTTCAGAGTTAATGCTTTGTTTTGTTATCACATTTATCATTATCATTATCCCAACTAGGCTTCAAGGATTAGGTTCAACCAAGCTTCAAGGGGAACAAAGCATGCTAAGTATCAACCCAACTTGGCTTCAAGAACCAACCCACCCTAGCTTCAAGGGTTGTAACATCTCAATTAGGCTTCAAGGACTAGACCCAACCAAGCTTCAAGGGGAGTAAAACATGTTAAACTTCTACCCAACTTGGCTTCAAGGATCAAGCCCAACCTAACTTCAAGAGATTGTTACTGTTATTAAGCATGCCACCAATCAACAAAACTCTGAAAATGGAATAACACATTAGCCACACAATTCATTTATTATTTCATTATCAATTTCATTCTCAACTCTCATCATCATCTAGGTAAACATGCCCCATTTATCTCAATTGAATCATCATAGCCAATCACAATGACTTTATATTCCATCACAACTCAATCCACCTTAAAGCAATTTATCTTTCAAATACACAAACATTTACATTATCATATCCTTCACATTATACATATAGTATCATTGATATAAACATAACAAAGTACATTATTCATATAAGTCAACAATGTGATATTGCAATATTTGTACTTACCTCAATAACAATTCACACAACTCTAAACACTTCCTTTTCCAAGATTCTTTTACTTCTTAGATCAATGACAAGTCACTTTCTTCAAGACCTAATCCAAAAATAATAACATACACTTGCTTAGGGATACACATGAAATAATCAAATTAAGAGTTGACTAGGGCAAACTCTAAACATGACACTCTCAACCACACGGGCGTGTCCCTGACCGTGCCCTAACTCCACAACATATAAGCTTTTACATGCTCAGAACCACGGGCGTGTCACTGGGCGTGTAATACATTCTGCCTCTCAGAAATATCGACACGTCCAACAACATGAGCGTGCTCATGGCCGTGTAAATTCTCCAATCTCACAGTAGCTATGACACGCTCAATAACACGGGCATGTTAATGGTCGTGTCAAACCTACTGCCTCCAACACAATTGACACGCCTATGACTCTGGACGTGCTCCCGGGCGCGTCAGGCCAAAAACCCATATTCCGGCCAAAATAACAAAACACTTCTTTTCACCAACATCATCTTCAAACAAATTTAACAAAACATACCCAAAAACCATCTTAACTTACAAAAACACCAAAACAACTCCACATCTATAACAAACACAAATCACAAATATCATCACAAAACCCTAAACACAAATACAACACCATCTCTTCCAACCAACTTACTCTTTTCTTCAATCCATCCTTAAAATCCATAATCAATTCAATCAAACACTCTTAAACATATCACAATCAAACAACACACCCTTAAATAATCTATCAAACTCAAACACAACTTCAAATAAGCAAAGAAATCAAAAGAGGACTTACCAAAGTAATGAAACTTCTTGAATCATCAACTTGATCACTTAGATCTTCCTTCAATTTGAGCTTAGAACCTTAAAATCCTCTCTTGCCCTCTTGCTTTCTCTTGTCTTTAGATGAGCCGGCCAACACAAAAGGAAAAGAAGAAGAAAACATGAAAAAAAAAAACAAAGTCAAACTTCTCTTTAAATCTCCACCTAGTATTTCAACATGAGCAATTACCTAAACACCCTTTTACAAATTGTTTTGATTTCCTTTAAAGCACTTGCCCTCTTTTAGTAATTTCACAAATCACAAATTAAAATATCTTCTTCCCTTGACCACCCATTTGACTTGCATATATGTTATATATATTGCCATATATACAACATATACTTTCCCTTTTAATTCAAATCAAACAACAATTATATCAAAACTTCTAGGGCATACTTTGGGATATTACAATTCTCCCCCCCGAAAAATAAATTTCGTCCTCGAAATTACCTGATATCAAGTCTGAAATAGTTGAGGATACTGATCTCGCATTGTTTGTTCACTTTTCCAAGTTGCCTCTTCCTTTGCATGATTCTTCCACAAAATCTTCTCAAGTGGCACTTTCTTATTTCTCAATTCTTTCACTTCACGTGCCAAAACAGCAATTGGTTCTTCTTCAAATGTCAGATCTGGACTCACTTTGATAGATTCAATTGGCAACACATGAGATGGATCTGACCTGTACCTCCGCAACATAGAAACATGGAATACATTATGGATCCTATCCAACTCAGGTGGCAAAGCAAGCCGATAAGCAACTGGTCCAATTCTTTCCAATACTTCATAAGGTCCAACGAAACGAGGACTCAGCTTCCCTCTTCGACCAAATCTCAAAATCTTTTTCCAAGGAGACACTTTCAATAATACTTTATCTCCCACATTATACTCAATATCTCTCCTCTTCAAATCTGAATAAGACTTCTGTCGGTCTGAAGCTGCTTTCAACCTATCTCGAATCATTTTCACTTTCTCTTCAGTTTCTTTAACCAAATCAGGACCAATTAACTTACCTTCTCCAAGTTCATTCCAACATAGAGGTGTCCTACACCGTCTACCATACAATGCTTTGAATGGTGCCATACCAATGCTGGATTGATGACTGTTATTGTATGCAAATTCCATAAGTGGCAAAAATCTATCCCAACTTCCAGAGAAATCAATGACACAGCTTCTCAACATGTCCTCGACAACCTGTATCACTCTCTCTGATTGCCCATCTGTCTGTGGATGAAAAGCAGTGCTAAAGAGTAGTCAAGAACCCAAAGCACCATGTAAACTCTTCCAAAACCTTGAAGTAAACCAGGGATCTCGATCAGACACTAAAGAAATTGGGACACCATGCAACTTTACAATATTATGGATATACAGTTCAGCTAACCTTTCCAATGAATAATCCATCCAAACTGGAAGAAAATGAGCTGTCTTAGGAACATCTTCAGCTCTGACCCTCAACTGATGGTACCCTGATCTCAAATCAATCTTGGAAAACACTGCTGCACCCTTCAATTGATCAAAGAGATCATCAATTCTAGGCAAAGGATATTTATTTTTAATAGTCACCTTGTTCAATTGCCTATAATCGATACACAATCTCATAGTACCATCCTTCTTCTTCACAAACAAAACAGGAGCTCCCCACGGTGAAACACTAGGGCGAACAAACCCTTTATCCAACAACTCCTGCAACTGCACCTTCAATTCTCTCAGTTCAGCAGGTGGCATTCTATAAGGAGTAATAGAGATAGGAGTGGTACCAGGCAATAATTCAATACCAAACTCCACCTCTCTCTCAGGAGGCAACCCTGGCAACTCCTCTGGAAACACATCTGTAAACTCTGTAACTATGGGTATACTATCAATTTGAGAACTCACTACTCTAGTATCCAAAATATGAGCAAGATAAGCATCACACCCTTTTCTAATCAACCTCCTAGCTGCAACAGCTGAAACAAACAAGGATGCTAGCTGTCCTTGCTCACTAGATACTGTCACCTCTCTACCATCACCAGTTCTCAAAGTAACAAGTTTCTTATGACAATCTACCACAGCTCCATGTCTAGATAACCAATCCATGCCTAGGATCAAATCATATTCTTTAAAAGGCATTTCAATCAAATCTCCACAAAACTCCTCACCTTGCACCACTACTGCACTATCTCGATGCACCTTGCTAACAATCACACTATGCCTTAAAGGATTTGTCACCAATACATCAAATCCTAGGGATTCAGCATGCAATTCAGACACAGGCAAAACAGATGCACTAATATATGAATGAGTAGATCCGGGATCAATCAAAGCAAGCACTGAAATACCAAATAAAGAAAAAGTACCAGCTATGACTGCTGAAGCATCTGGCTGCCTCTGCATCACATATATCCTCTGAGAAGATCCAGCCTCCTCTGGTCTACTCTCCCTGGATGAGAACCTCCTCTAGAACTGAACCCAGATCTACCTCCTCTACTGACATTTCTGCCTCCTCGACCTCCCCTCACACTAGGTCGAGAAGCTGCAGAATCTACTAACATCTGCTCCTGCCTCTCAGGACAATCTCTAACAAAATGATCAGGCGATCCACATGTAACACCCCTACATCCGGTACACGCACACTACAAACACCACAATGTAATATTCGTGCACTGAACATAGGGATGCTACGGTTTTCCTTAACATTCAAATCATTTTAAAATGATATCATAATCTTTCTCATTATACATTATAGAAAATAAGTAATTAACTTGTAATATAAAACAAAATAGATAGATATATATACATTTACTTAATACGCAGCGGAATTTATAAAATAGTTACATATATGAATACTCTCAAAACTATATTTACAATTATACATATATTTACATTAAAATCAATACTTTACAAAATATAAAGGAATTATACATGATTGGCAGCTCTTCTCTGATCTTTAAGTCCCAAAATAAATTCTTCAATGCCTAGTCTCACTCGGTCTCGAGGAACTCTCGGGTTCAACTCTGTTACCTGTGCGATCAACACTATCGCGCTAAGCCAACGGCTTAGTAATACAAAGTATGCTAGCATTATGCTTTAATGCAATGCAACGTCATACATTTTAATAATCAATACAACTTCATAGATAGAAAGAGAATATCACACCTTAGTATTTCATAAATCATACACATATCAACATATCACATTTCAAAGTCCTTCCATAGATCTCATTATTCAATTATTTTACCATCAATGAATCACATTCAAACAAAGACAAGCATGGGTCCAAAATACACTAATATGCCATTCAATTTTCAGAGTTAATGCTTTGGTTTTGTTATCACATTTATCATTGTCATTATACCAACTAGGCTTCAAGGATTAGGTTCAACCAAGCTTCAAGGGGAACAAAGCAAGCTAAGTATCAACCCAACTTGGCTTCAAGAACCAACCCAACCTAGCTTCAAGGGTTGTAACATCTCAATTAGGCTTCAAGGACTAGATCCAACCAAGCTTCAAGGGGAGTAAAACATGTTAAACTTCTACCCAACTTGGCTTCAAGGATCAAGCCCAACCTAACTTCAAGAGATTGTTACTAATAGTAGGCATGCCACCAACAACAAAACTCTGAAAATAGAATAACACATTAGACACACAATTCATTCATTATTTCATTAACAATTAGGCAAACATGCCTCATTAAAGTCATTATAGCCAATCACAATGGCTTTACATTCCATCACATCTCAAGCCACATTTCAAATATATAATCATTTGCATTATCATATCTTTCACATTATTCATGTAACATCATTGATAATACATAACAAAGTATAACATTCATATGAATTAGAAATGTAATAATGCAATATTTGTACTTACCTCAATAACAATTCACACAACTCTAAACACTTTCCTTTTCCAAGATCATTTTACTTCTTAGATTAATGACAAATCACTTTCTTCAAGACCTAATCCAAAAATAATAACATACACTTGATTAGGGATACACATGAGATAATCAAGTTAAGAGTTAACTAGGGCAAACCCTAAACATGAAACGCTCAACCACACGGGCGTGTCCCTGACCGTGCCCTAACTCCACAACACAGAAGCTTTTACACGCTCAAAACCACAGGCATGTCACTGGGCGTGTAATACATTCTGCCTCTCTGAAAAATATCAACACGTCCAAAATCATGAGCGTGCTCATGGCCGTGTAAACTCTCCAATCTCACAGTAGCTATGACACGCTCAATAACACGGGAGTGTTAATGGTCGTGTCAAACCTACTGCCTCCAACACAATTGACACGCCTAAAACTCTGGACGTGCTCATGAGCGTGTCAGGCCAAAAACTCATATTCCGGCCAAAACAACAAAATACCCAACAAAACACTTCTTTTCACCAACATCCACTTCAAACAAACTTAACAAAACATACCCAAAAACCATCTTAACTTACAAAAATACCAAAACAACTCCACATCTATAACAAATACAAATCACAAATATCATCACAAAACCCTAAACACAAATACAACACCATCTCTTCCAACCAACTTACTTTTTTCTTCAATCCATCCTTATAATCCATAATCAATTCAATCATACACTCTTAAACATATCACAATCAAACAACACACCCTTAAATAATCTATCAAACTCAAACAAAACTTCAAATAAGCAAAGAAATCAAAAGAGGACTTACCAAAGTAATGAAACTTCTTGAATCATCAACTAGTTCACTTAGATCTTCCTTCAATTTGAGCTTAGAACCTTAAAATCCTCTCTTGCTCTCTTGCTTTCTCTTGTCTTTGGATGAGCCGGCCAACACCATGGAAAAGAAGAAAAGAACATAAAGAAACAAAGTCAAACTTCTCTTTAAATCTCCATCTAGTATTTCAACACGAGCAATTACCTAAACACCCTTTTACAAATTGTTTTGATTTCCTTTAAAGCACTTGCCCTCTTTTAGTAATTTCACCAATAACCAAATAAATATCTTCATCCCTTGACTCTCCATTTTGACTTATGTATATATTATTTATACTTTCATATATACAACATATACACTTTCTTTTAATTTCTTTTCTCTTGCAAATTAACATATACATTCAATCCAATTTAAAACAACAACAATATTCAAAACTTCTAAGGCATACATTGGGATATTACACCACATTTAAAACATACCCCTGCTACACCTATCTTCCAACAAGTACCACCATGTGGCCTACCATAATGAATACATATGGGTAGAGTGGATCTCTGAATCACTGGGGTCGGAGCACTCGCCACTGAAACTGTAGGTCTCGATATCTGCCTCTGAAACTGTACTGACCTACCAGTTGGCCTCTGACTCCTACTAATCCGAGGAACAAAACTTCCTTTACCTCTCTTCACAGATGAAGATCCTGCTTCAAACTGGGGTCTCCTAACCCTGATCTCTTCCTCAGAAGCAGCCGCTGCAATACTCTGGGCTCTCTCTACACTCTGAGCTGCTGCAACCAATTGGGAAAAATCATGATATCTAGATCCAGCCACAAGAAACATAATAGAGGGCCTCAATCCCTCCTCAAATCTCCTGCATCTATCAATCTCATCAGATATAATACCCCCAGCATAATGGCTCAACCGGATAAACTCAACCTCATATTCTGTTACGGTCCGGTTGTCTTGCTTCAAACTCAAAAACTCCATTTTCTTCACATCTTTGTACTCCCTCGGAGTATACTTCAATTCAAACTCTCTTAGAAAATCAATATAGGACAATGTAGGTGGATCATCCATAGCATGGGGCACTGTCTTCCACCAATCATATGCGTCCTTCTGCAACAATGATCTTGCATAATCAAAATTTTCTTCTGGAGTGGCTTGCAACTGAATGAATATTCTATGTACTTTATCTAGCCACTGTTCAGCTACAGCTGGATCAATAGTACCCAAAAAATCTTCTGCTCCATACTTCCTTAATTTATCGTAATGTCTCACTGATACCAATGGTTGTGGGGGTGGTGGCGGTGGTTGCACTGGTGCTTGCCTCAATATCTCTACCACATGCCTAAGCCAAACTGGCGAAACCTCCTCAGCAGCTGATCTCCCCGACACAGAAGCAGGTACCTCTCCAGCACTATCCACTCTAGCTCCCTCTCTAACCTCATCAGGAGCTACACTCTTCGTACTCCCCTCTATTGACTGACGTAAGTGAGAATCCATCACAACCTATGTCTGCAAACACAGCAGAATACATCTCATTAAAGATCAGAGACTGCCAATACCAAACATGTATGTTATTCAAAAACTAATTTTTAAAGTCAAAATACTCTTTTTCTTACATTTTACCTAGGTTGAGAATCTCAAACCTGGCTCTGATACCAAAACAATTGTAACACCCCTACATCCTGTACACGCACACTACATAACACAATAATGTAATATACGTACACTGAATATAGGGACGCTACAGTTTTCTTTAACATTTAAATCATTTTAGATGATAAGATATTCTTTCTCATTATATATTATAGAAAATAGAGTAATTAACTTGTAATATAAAACAAAATAGATATATATATATACATTTACTTAATACACAGCGGAATTTATAAAATATTTACATATATGAATACATTCAAATCCATATTTACAATTATACATATATTTACATTAGAATCCATACTTTACAAAATATAAAGAAGTTATGCATGATTGGCAGCTTTTCTCTGATCTTTAAGTCCCAAAATAAATCCTTCAATGTCTACTCTCACTCGGTCTCGAGGAACTCTCGGGCTCAACCGTGTCACTTGCGCGATCAACCACTATCTCGCTAAGCCAAGGACTTAGTAGTACAAAGTATACTAACATTATGCTTTAATGCAATGCAATGCAATGTCACACATTTTAACAATAGAGACAACCTCATAGGAGGAAAGATAATATCACGCCTTCATATTTCATAAATCATACACATATAAACATATCACATTTCAAAGTCATTCCATAGATCTTATTATTCAATTATTTTACCATTAATGAATCACATTTAAACAAAGACAAGCATGGGCCCAAAAGACACTAATATGTCATTCAATTTTCAGAGTTAATGCTTTGGTTTTGTTATCACATTTATCATTATCATTATCCCAACTAGGCTTCAAGGATTAGGTTCAACCAAGCTTCAAGGGGAACAAAGCATGCTAAGTATCAACCCAACTTGGCTTCAAGAACCAACCCACCCTAGCTTCAAGGGTTGTAACATCTCAATTAGGCTTCAAGGACTAGACCCAACCAAGATTCAAGGGGAGTAAAACATGTTAAACTTCTACCCAACTTGGCTTCAAGGATCAAGCCCAACTTAACTTCAAGAGATTGTTACTATTATTAAGCATGCCACCAATCAACAAAACTCTGAAAATGGAATAACACATTGGCCACACAATTCATTTATTATTTCATTATCAATTTCATTCTCAACTCTCATCATCATCTAGGCAAACATGCCCCATTTATCTCAATTGAATCATCATAGCCAATCACAATGACTTTATATTCCATCACAACTCAATCCACCTTAAAGCAATTTATCTTTCAAATACACAAACATTTACATTATCATATCCTTCACATTATACATATAGTATCATTGATATAAACATAACAAAGTACATTATTCATATAAGTCAACAATGTGATATTGCAATATTTGTACTTACCTCAATAACAATTCACACAACTCTAAACACTTCCTTTTCCAAGATTCTTTTACTTCTTAGATCAATGACAAGTCACTTTCTTCAAGACCTAATCCTAAAATAATAACATACACTTGCTTAGGGATACACATGAAATAATCAAATTAAGAGTTGACTAGGGCAAACTCTAAACATGACACGCTCAACCACACGGGCGTGTCCCTGACCGTGCCCTAACTCCACAACAAAGAAGCTTTTACACGCTCAGAACCTCAGGCGTGTCACTGGGCGTGTAATACATTCTGCCTCTCAGAAATATCGACACGTCCAACAACATGAGCGTGCTCATGGCCGTGTAAATTCTCCAATCTCACAATAGCTATGACACGCTCAATAACACGTGCATGTTAATAGTCGTGTCAAACCTATTGCCTCCAACACAATTGACACGCCTAAGACTCTGGACGTGCTCCCCGGCGTGTCAGGCCAAAAACCCAGATTCCGGCCAAAACAACAAAACACCTAACAAAACACTTCTTTTCACCAACATCCTCTTCAAACAAATTTAACAAAACATACCCAAAAACCATCTTAACTTACAAAAACACCAAAACAACTCCACATCTATAACAAACACAAATCACAAATATCATCACAAAACCCTAAACACAAACACAATACCATCTCTTCCAACCAACTTACTCTTTTCTTCAATCCATCCTTATAATCCATAATCAATTCAATCAAACACTCTTAAACATATCACAATCAAACAACACACCCTTAAATAATCTATCAAACTCAAACACAACTTCAAATAAGCAAAGAAATCAAAAGAGGACTTACCAAAGTAATGAAACTTCTTGAATCATCAACTTGATCACTTAGATCTTCCTTCAATTTGAGCTTAGAACCTTAAAATCCTCTCTTGCCCTCTTGCTTTCTCTTGTCTTTAGATGAGCCGGCCAACACAAAAGGAAAAGAAGAAGAAAACATAAAAAAAAAAAAACAAAGTCAAACTTCTCTTTAAATCTCCACCTAGTATTTTAACATGAGCAATTACCTAAACACCCTTTTACAAATTGTTTTGATTTCCTTTAAAGCACTTGCCCTCTTTTAGTAATTTCACAAATCACAAATTAAAATATCTTCTTCCCTTGACCACCCATTTGACTTGCATATATGTTATATATATTGCCATATATACAACATATACTTTCCCTCTAAACAATCTTTTCCTTTCCAAAACACATATACATTTAATTCAAATCAAACAATAATTATATCAAAACTTCTAGGGCATACTTTGGGATATTACACAGTGGGTACTTTACCAATGGAAATAAAAGTAAAGAGTATTTGTACAAGCAAGGCAATAAAATATATGAATGTTAAATACTATAATCAATAAAATATAAAGCTCACTTCAATGAAATAAAAACGTACTTCCCGAAAAAGAATTTCATGTTTTTCAAAAGATTTCAACTAAAATTGTAAAATATTCACAATTCAACTTGTGCCATAAAATAATTGTGTCATAGTTTGTAAATTTTTGCTCTACTGGTAAAAGCAGAACCACAGTGATAAGGCAGTGGCCCTCACCACTGTAACACAGGTGGCCCTCACCACCGATATCAAATCACAGGAATGGTCCTCACCATCCTGGTTATAACCAATGGCCCTCACCATTGGCCCTAATGGCCCTCACCATTGAGTTCAGATCATAACAATTCAATCACAATATCAAGCAGTACTGCATAAGTTAGTATAGTGCACTATACCCTTATCTACCAAGTTCAACCACCACGTAGAGCATAAGGGTTTAAAATTCAAATCCAAGATTTCCACAAATTTTCAAATGATTTGCACGTCCCTTATAATTTTTACCAAGTCATGCCATTTCGTCGTGTACTAACTCTGTGGCTAAAGGCCGTTTCTGTAATATCTCAAAGTACGCCCTAGAAGTTTTGATATTATTGTTGTAATTGGATTGAATGTATATGTTAAATTTGGAAGAGAAAAGAAATTTAAAAGAGAGTGTATATTTTGTGTATATGGAAATATATACAACATATATACAAGTCAAATGTGATGGTCAAAGGAAGAAGATATTTATTTTGTTATTTATGAAATTACTAAAAAGGAAAGTAAGTGAAAGGAAGTTATAATAAATAGAAGAGGGTATTTAAGTAATTTTCTTTTTAGATTGCTTAGTGGAGGTTTAAAGAGAAGGGAAGTTTGACTTTGCTTTATTTTTCTTTTTCTTCTTTTCTTTTCCTTTGTTGGCCGGCCATCCAAAGCAAGAGAGCAAGAGTGAATTTTGCTTGTTCCAAACTCAAAATTTAAGGAAGATTCAAGTGATTAAGTTGGAAATTTGTGAAGTTTCATCAACTTTGGTAAGTTTTCTCTTGATTTCCTTTGTTCTTTTTGAAGTTGTGTTTGAGGTGGATGAATTGTTGTTGATAGTATGATTAGGGTTGTTGTGGTGTGTTTATAAGTGTTGAAATTGATTTTAAGATAAGAAGTTAAGTTGGTATTGGTATTGGAAGTGTTTGAGTTGAGTTTGTATTAGGGTTTTGAGTTGGTGATTGTTGTAGATGTTGAGTTTGGTTAATTATTTTTGTTGAACTTCAAGTTGTTTGTGTTTTATGAAGTTAGAAGTTTAGAACACATGTTTTTGGTTGGAGGCAGTAGCATCTTGGATGCCACGCCCGTGGCCCTTGGCTGGCACGACCGTGGCCATTTGAAGCCATGGCTGTGGAGGTGTGGAGCAAGGGAGGCAGAATCATTTTCTAACCCACGCCCGTGGGGGTTGGGAGGCCACAGCCGTGGGCCCTAGTTAGGAGATGTTGATTTGTAATTTGTGATTTAATGGTCTAGAAAGAGGTGATTAAGTGAATATTTGCATTGGAATTGATGTATTTTATCATTTTTGGATTAGGTCTTGAAGAAGATAATTTGCCCTAATTCAAGTGGTGAAGAAGTGTTGGAAGAGGAAGTGTATAAATTTGTGTGAGTGGTGCTTAAGGTAAGTACAAACTACATTATTGCATACATTCATATGATGTTGAGACTTAACATACAATTGTTAGTAAATGTGTTAAGAAATCTAATGCATGGTTGATACATATTAATAATGTTATGTTTGGTATAATGTGAATGTTGTGATGAGCATGTAAATGTAGGCTAATACAATTGGTTGTGTATACTTGAATAATGTGAATTGAGATATAATGAGATGGGAAGCCAATGCGGTTTGTTAATGATATAATTGAGGCATGTTTGCCTAGACAATGTTCAATGCAATTGATGATATATATATATACTCTCTTGATGAGATATGGAGCCATGGTTGTTGGCTAAAATAATAATGATATCAATGAGATGATTGAGGCATGATTGCCGAAGCGATGATGAGTAAATGAGAATGAAATTGAAAATGAAATAATTAATGAATTGTGTGACTAATGTGTTATTCCATTTTCAGAGTTTTGTTGTTGGTGGCTTGCCTATAGTAACAATCTCTTGAAGTTAGGTTGGGCTAAATCCTTGAAGCCAAGTTGGGTTGAAGCTTAGCATGCTTAACTCCCCTTGAAGCTTGGTTGCGTCTAGTCCTTGAAGCCTAATTGAGATGTTACAACCCTTGAAGCTAGGTTGGGTTTGGTTCTTGAAGCCAAGTTGGGTTGATACTTAGCATGCTTTGTTCTCCTTGAAGCTTGGTTGAACCTAAATCCTTGAAGCCTAGTTGGGATAATGATAATGATAAATGTGATAATTAGACCAAAATAATAACTTTGAAAGTTGAATGGCATATTAGTGTCTTTTGGGCCCATGCTTGTCTTTATTTCATTGTGATTCTTGAATGGTGAAACATACTTGTGAGATATAATGTTATGAGATGATTACACTACATAAGTATCTTATTGATAATGAAGGTAGCTTGGAAAGCTATATTGGGTAATGAAACTATGAAGATGCATTATGAATGTTTTGATATGATATGATAGTGAACAGTGTAAGGTGTTGAAATATAATATTCTCTTGAATGGTATATGAAATTGATTGTGTGGCATTGACATTTCATTGAAACATAGTATTATTGTAGTTTGTACCACTAAGCCGTTAGCTTAGCGCGATTATGGTTTATCGCGCAGGTGACAGGGAAGAACCGGAGAGTTCCTCTAGGCCGAGTAGAGTCTAGATCTTGAAGTGTTGATAGTGGAGCTTAAAGATCAAAGACATATTTCCAAACATGTATATATTTTCTATTTTGTAAAACTTGAGTTTTGATGTATATGTATTTGTAAATATGTTACATTTTCTGCTACATCTTGTATAAACATTTCAGTCTATTGTGTTTTATAAATTTCCTTAAATGTTTTAAAATTTTTATTATTATTTAAAAGGATGGTTTGTGTGTTTTGTAAACCATGGCATTTCTATATTCAGTATACGTATATTACGATCGTATAAGCATGCTGTGTATGTATACGGGATATAGGGGTGTTACAATTGTTTTGGTATCAGAGCCTAGGTTTGAGATTCTCAACCTAGGTGAATTGTAAGAAAAAGAAAATTTTGATTTTTAAAGTGGGTTTTTGAGTAAAATACATGTCTTGGTATGGCAGTCTTTGATCTTTAATGAGGAATATTCTGCTGTGTTTGCAGATATAGGTAGTAATGGAGTCCCATTCACGTCAGACTGTAGAAGGAAGTGCTGAAAGTGTAGCTCCAGGAGAGAGTAGAGATGGAGCTAGAGTTGATAGAGTTAGTGAGGCACCTGTTTCTGTGCCAGAGAGATCAGTTGCAGAGGAGACTCCGCCGGGTTGGTTAAGGCATGTGATAGAACTATTGAGGCCAGCTCCAGTGCAGCCACCACCACCACAGCCTCAGGTGCTAGTAAGACATTATGATAAGTTGAGGAAATATGGGGCTGAAGATTTCTTGGGCACTACTGATCCTGCAGTGGCTGAGCAGTGGTTGGATAAAGTGCAGAGGATATTCATTCAGTTGCAAGCCACTTCGGATGAGAAATTTGACTATGCCAGATCCCTCCTACAGAAAGATGCCTATGACTGGTGGAAGACGGTTCCTCATGCCATGGATGATCCACCTACACTATCTTATAGTGATTTTCTGAGGGAATTCGAGCAGAAATATACTCCGAGGGAGTATAAAGATATTAAGAAGATGGAATTTTTGAATTTGAGGCAAGACAATCGGACGGTGACAGAATATGAGATTGAGTACATCCGATTGAGTCGTTATGCCGGGGGAATTATCTCTGATGAAATAGATCAGTGCAGAAGATTTGAGGAGGGATTGAGGCCCTCTATCATGTGCATTGTGGCTGGTTCTCGATACCAGGATTTCTCTCAGCTTGTTGCAGCAGCTAGAAGTGTTGAGAGAGCGCAGAGCATTGCAGCAGCAGCTTCTGAGGAGGAGACTAGAGTAAGGAGACCCCAGTTTGAGGCAGGGTCTTCATCTGTGAAGAGGGGTAGAGGAAGTTTTGTTCTGAGGATCAGTAGGAGTCAAAGGCAGGCAGGCAGATCAGTGCAGTATCAGAAGCAGAGACCGAGACAGACAGTCTCTGTAGCGAGTGCCCCTACTCCCGTGATGCAGAGGTCTACTCCACCTGTATGTGTTCACTGTGGCAGGTCACATGGGGGTAGTTGTTGGAAGACTGGTGTATCCGGAGTATGTTTTAGGTGTGGGTCACCAGATCATTTTATTAAAGATTGCCCCGAGATGCAAGATGATAGGCAGACAGATACTGCAGTTTTTCGACCCAGTGTCAGCAGAGGTGGTCGAGGGGGTAGAGGTTTCAGTAGAGGTGGTAGACCTGGGTTTAGTCAGAGAGGAGGATCTTCATCTAGAGGCGGTAGGCCAGATGAGGCCGGATCTTCCCAGAGAGTATATTTGATGCAGAGGCAACCAGATGCTTCACAGTTATAGCGAGTACATTTTCTTTATTTGGCATTTCAGTTCTTGCTTTAATTGATCCAGGATCTACTCATTCATACATAAGTGCATCTATCTTGCCTGTGTCTGAATTGCATTCTGAGTCCTTAGGATTTAAAGTCTTAGTGACAAATCCTTTAGGACATAGTGTTGTGGTGAGTAAGGTGCATCGTAATAGTGCAGTTGTGGTGCAAGGTGAAGAGTTTCTGGGTGATCTAATTGAAATGCATTTTAAAGAATATGATTTGATCTTAGGCATGGATTGGTTGTCTAAGCATGGAGCTATGGTAGATTGTCAAAAGAAGTGTGTCACCTTGAGAACCAGTGATGGTAGGAGTGTGATGGTATCTAGTGAGCAGAGACAACTTGCATCCTTATTGGTATCAGCTGTAACAGCTAGAAGGTTGATTAGAAAAGGGTGTGATGCTTATCTTGCTCATGTTGTGGATACTAGAGTAGTGGGTTCTCAACTTGATAAAATACCCACAGTTGCATATTTTCCGGATGTGTTTCCTGAGGAGTTGCTAGGGTTACCCCCTGAGAGAGAGGTTGAGTTTGGTATTGATTTGTTGCCTGGTACCACTCCCATCTCTATCACTCCTTATCGAATGGCACCAGCTAAACTGAGAGAGTTGAAGGTGCAGTTACAGGAGTTATTGGATAAAGGGTTTATTCGCCCTAGTGTTTCACCGTGGGGAGCTCTTGTGTTGTTTGTGAAGAAGAAGGATGGTACTTTGAGGTTATGCATTGATTATAGGCAATTAAACAAAGTAACTATCAAGAATAAATATCCTTTGCCTAGGATTGATGATCTCTTTGATCAATTGAAGGGAGCAGCAGTGTTTTCCTAGATTGATTTGAGATCCGGGTATCATCAGTTGAGGGTTAGAGCTGAAGATGTTCCTAAGACAGCTTTCCACACAAGATATGGGCATTATGAGTTCTTGGTAATGCCTTTTGGGTTGACGAATGCACCTGCAGCTTTCATGGATTTGATGAATAGGGTGTTTAGGCCCTATCTGGATCAGTTTGTGGTAGTTTTCATCGATGATATTTTGGTGTACTCACGTAATAAGGAGGAGCATGACAAGCATCTTTGGATGGTATTACAGATTTTGAGAGAGAAGCAGTTGTATGCTAAGCTGTCGAAGTGTGAGTTTTGGCTTGACCAAGTAACTTTTCTGGGTCATATAGTTTCAGCAGATGGTATAAGAGTCGATCCAAGTAAAGTTGAAGCTATTTTGAATTGGAGTCCACCAAAGTCTGTGACTGAAGTTAGAAGTTTTCTGGGCTTGGCAGGCTATTATCGAAGGTTTGTGAAAGGTTTTTCTTTGATAGCTACTCCACTCACCAGATTGCTTCGGAAGGGAGTTAGATTTGTGTGGACGGACCAGTGTCAAGCTAGCTTTAAGCAGTTAAAAGAAATGTTGACTCAAGCACCTGTTCTTACTTTACCCGTGGAAGATAAACCTTATGTGATTTACAGTGATGCTTCACATAATGGTTTAGGATGTGTCTTGATGCAAGAGGGTAAAGTTGTAGCTTATGCTTCTCGACGGTTGAAGACACACGAGCTTAATTATCCGACACATGATTTGGAATTGGCAGCTATAGTGTTTGCTTTGAAGATTTGGCGACAATACTTGTATGGGGAGAAATGTTTTATCTATACGGATCACAAAAGTTTGAAATATTTGGGTGTGCAGAAGGAGCTGAATCTTTAGCAAAGGCGATGGTTAGAATTGATTAAAGACTATGACTGTTTGATTGATTATCATCCTGGTAAGGCAAATGTTGTTGCTGATGCCTTGAGTTGGAAGTCTTTGGCCGGTTTGGCTGTTTATTCGCTCTCGTTGCTTGTTGAGTTGAGGGCGTTGCATGTTAGTTTTGAAGTATGTGCTGATGGTGCATTATTGGCTCAGTTGCAGTTGAGACCAATATTGTTGGATCCGATTAAGGAGTCTCAATTGGCAGATGAGAAAATTCAGAAGATTATTTCATATTGTCAAAATGGGGAAAGCCGAGTTTTCTATGTGAAAAGTGATGGTAGCTTTTGGTTCAAGGATAGGTTGTGTGTTCCTGATGATGATAGTTTGAGAAAGATTATTTTAGAGGAAGCACACCAATCGGTTTTTGCTATGCATCCGGGTAGTACAAAGATGTACCATGACTTGAAACAGCACTACTGGTGGTCTGGTATGAAGAGAGATATAGCGGAGTTTGTATCCAAATGTCTCACTTGTCAAAGGGTGAAAGCTGAGCATCAAGTTCCAACAGGGTTGCTTCAACCTTTAACAGTGCCTGATTGGAAATGGAAGAGAGTGACAATGGATTTTGTATCTGGTTTGCCATTGACTCAGAAGAAGCATGATGCTATCTGGGTGATTGTTGATCGATTGACTAAGATAGCTCATTTTCTTCCTGTTAAAATGGACTATTCTCTTGAAAGATTGGCTGAGCTGTATATAAGTGAGATAGTGAGTTGCATGGAGTCCCAATTTCTTTAGTGTCTGATCGAGATCCCCGGTTTACTTCGAGGTTTTAGAAGAGTTTAATGCTGCTTTGGGTTCTCGATTGCACTTTAGTACTGCTTTTCATTCGCAGACAGATGGCCAGTCAGAGAGAGTGATACAGATTATTGATGATATGATGAGAAGCTGTGTCATTGATTTCTCTGGAAGTTGGGACAGATTTTTGCCACTTGTGGAATTTGCTTACAATAACAGTCATCAATCCAGTATTGGTATGGCACCATTTGAGGCATTATATGGTAGAAGATGTAGAACGCCTTTATGTTGGAATGAAATTGGAGAGGGCAAGTTAACTGGTCCTGATCTGGTTAAAGAAACTGAAGAGAAAGTAAAGATAATTCGGGATCGGTTAAAAGCAGCTTTAGATCGACAGAAATCTTATTCAGATTTGAAGAGGAGAGACATAGAATTTGATGTTGGAGATAAAGTATTTTTGAAAGTGTCTCCTTGGAAATAGATTTTAAGATTTGGTCGAAGGGGGAAATTGTGTCCTCGTTTCATTGGACCATATGAAATTTTAGAAAGAGTTGGGCGAGTTGCTTATCGTCTTGCTTTGCCGCCTGAGTTGGACATACTCCATAATGTATTTCATGTTTCTACGTTGCGGAGGTACAGATCAGACCCATCTCATTTTTGCCAGTTGAATCCATTGAGGTGAATTCGGATCTGACATTTGAAGAAGAACCAGTTGCTATCTTGGCACATGAAGTAAAAGAGTTGAGAAATAAGAAAGTGCCATTGGTGAAGGTTCTTTGGAAGAATCATGGTAGAGAAGAGGCAACTTGGGAAAGTGAACAAGCAATGCGAGATCAATATCCTCAACTGTTTCAGACATAATATCAGGTAATTTCGAGGATGAAATTTCTATTAAGAGGGGGAGAATTGTAATATCCCAAAGTATGCCCTAGAAGTTTTGATATTATTGTTGTAATTGGATTTAATGTATATGTTAAATTTGGAAGAGAAAAGAAATTTAAAAGAGAGTGCATATGTTGTGTATATGGAAATATATACAACATATATACAAGTCAAATGTGATGGTCAAAGGAAGAAGATATTTATTTTGTTATTTATGAAATTACTAAAAAGGAAAGTAAGTGAAAGGGAGTTATAATAAATAGAAGAGGGTATTTAAGTAATTTTCTTTTTAGATTGCTTGGTGGAGGTTTAAAGAAAAGGGAAGTTTCACTTTGCTTTATTTTTCTTTTTCTTCTTTTCTTTTCCATTGTTGGCCGGCCATCCAAAGCAAGAGAGCAAGAGTGAGTTTTGCTTGTTCCAAACTCAAAATTTAAGGAAGATTCAAGTGATTAAGTTGGAAATTTGTGAAGTTTCATCAACTTTGGTAAGTTTTCTCTTGATTTCCTTTGTTCTTTTTGAATTTGTGTTTGAGGTGGATGAATTGTTGTTGATAGTATGATCAAGGTTGTTGTGGTGTGTTTATAAGTGTTGAAATTGATTTTAAGATAAGAAGTTAAGTTGGTATTGGTATTGGAAGTGTTTGAGTTGAGTTTGTATTAGGGTTTTGAGTTGGTGATTGTTGTAGATGTTGAGTTTGGTTAATTATTTTTGTTGATCTTCAAGTTTTTTGTGTTTTATGAAGTTAGAAGTTTAGAACACATGTTTTTGGTTGGAGGCAGTAGCATCTTGGATGCCACGCCCGTGGCCCTTGGCTGGCACGACCGTGGCCATTTGAAGCCATGGCCGTGGAGGTGTGGAGCAAGGGAGGCAGAATCATTTTCTAACCCACGCCCGTGGGGGTTGGGAGGCCACGGCCGTGGGCCCTAGTTAGGAGATGTTGATTTGTAATTTGTTATTTAAGGGTCTAGAAAGAGGTGATTAAGTGAATATTTGCATTGGAATTGATGTATTTTATCATATTTGGATTAGGTCTTGAAGAAGATAATTTGCCCTAATTCAAGTGGTGAAGAAGTGTTGGAAGAGGAAGTGTATAAATTTGTGTGAGTGGTGCTTAAGGTAAGTACAAACTACATTATTGCATACATTCATATGATGTTGAGACTTAACATACAATTGTTAGTAAATGTGTTAAGAAATCTAATGCATGGTTGATATATATTAATAATGTTATGTTTGGTATAATGTGAATGTTGTGATGAGCATGTAAATGTATGCTTATACAATTGGTTGTGTATACTTGAATAATGTGAATTGAGATATAATGAGATGGGAAGCTAATGCGGTTTGTTATAATGATATAATTGAGGCATGTTTGCCTAGACAATGTTCAATGCAATTGATGATATATATATATACTCTCTTGATGAGATATGGAACCATGGTTGTTGGCTAAAATAATAATGATATCAATGAGATGATTTAGGCATGATTGCCCAAGGGATGATGAGTAAATGAGAATGAAATTGAAAATTAAATAATTAATGAATTGTGTGACTAATGTGTTATTCCATTTTCAGAGTTTTGATGTTGGTGGCATGCCTATAGTAACAATCTCTTGAAGTTAGGTTGGGCTAAATCCTTGAAGCCAAGTTGGGTTGAAGTTTAGCATGCTTAACTCCCCTTGAAGCTTGGTTGCATCTAGTCCTTGAAGCCTAATTGAGATGTTACAACCCTTGAAGCTAGGTTGGGTTTGGTTCTTGAAGCCAAGTTGGGTAGATACTTAGCATGCTTTGTTCCCCTTGAAGCTTGGTTGAACCTAAATCCTTGAAGCCTAGTTGGGATAATGATAATGATAAATGTGATAATTAGACCAAAACATTAACTTTGAAAGTTGAATGGCATATTAGTGTCTTTTGGGCCCATGCTTGTCTTTGTTTCAATGTGATTCTTGAATGGTGAAACATACTTGTGAGATATAATGTTATGAGATGATTACACTACATAAGTATCTTATTGATAATGAAGGTAGCTTGGAAAGCTATATTGGGTAATGAAACTATAAAGATGTGTTATGAATGTTTTGATATGATATGATAGTGAACAGTGTAAGGTGTTAAAATATAATATTCTCTTGAATGGTATATGAAATTGATTGTGTGGCATTGACGTTTCATTGAAACATAGTATTATTGTAGTTTGTACCACTAAGCCGTTGGCTTAGCGCAATTATGGTTTATCGCGCAGGTTACAGGGAAGAACCGGAGAGTTCGTCTAGGCTGAGTAGAGTCTAGATCTTGAAGTGTTGATAGTGGAGCTTAAAGATCAAAGACATATTGCCAAACATGTATATATTTTCTATTTTGTAAAACTTGAGTTTTGATGTATATGTATTTGTAAGTATGTTACATTTTCTGCTGCGTCTTGTATAAATATTTCGGTCTATTGTGTTTTATAAATTTCCTTAAATGTTTTAAAATTGTTATTATTATTTAAAAGGATGGTTTGTGTGTTTTGTAAACCGTGGCATTTCTATATTCAGTATACGTATATTACGATCGTATAAGCATGCTGTGTACGTATACGTGATATAGGGGTGTTACAGTTTCATTTCCAAGTGTTTACCACCATTCCCAGTCATTTCCACACACTTCAAATCACATTAGAGCAATTCCCAAAAATGACCAAAAGAATAGTAACACGGCGCGTAAAATCGGCAACGCAAATGGCATGACCATATGAATAGAAAAATCTGGTTTTCATCTAAATTTCAGTCAATTTCAGTCATGCATTTGACCAGGTAAATGATCTTATTTTTGGCTGAAATTTTACAGGAAACTTATTTCATATGTTGAATAATTTCATGTAAAGTTTCGTCAAAATATTCCATCGTTTGCTGCCTCAACCGGCTGCCCAAAGTTAGGTCCAGAATTGGCTCCCAAAGGGCACCAATTCGGCCCCCACTTACATTTAGTGCAAAATTGTTTATTTTTTTTTGTTCTAAACCCATTTCAAAGCTTCCCTAATAATGTAATGAAGACTTAGACACTTCCCTTTTAAAATAACTTGATTGTTTAAATCAATTTGGACTAAATGGAGTTCATAAACTCTTTTACCAAAATCATTGAAAACATTAGATTTCATTTGAATTTAAATAACCCAATCACCACATGGATTCAAAAATACCACTCAACAATTGAATTCAAACTCAAAAAACACATTTAGGCATCCATAGAAAAAGTTCCATAGATAAATTTTTGACAAGAAAATGAAAGAAAAATTAATTCTTCCAAGGTAAAGTACCAAACCTTGTATTTTAATTTCCTTTTGCTTTCCCTTCTCTTTCAAGCTCTTTCCTCTCCTTATTTCCACCCTTGCCTACAAAAATTTCACAACACAACCTCAACCATAAAACCTAGAAATTTAGAACATGCACTACCCTTCCATTTCTTTTCAAATTAAGTCCTAATCTAACCTTATTAAACCTTAGAAACCTTAATTCTTCCATTTAATTAATCAATATCATCACTACTTAAGTTTTCCCCAAATCCACCATAAGAGCCCTAATTTTAATCTCTCAAATTACTCATTAAAACCTGAAATTAGGATTAGAAATGAACTTACCTTAGTTTAGGACCTTGGATTCCACCAAAACCTTTGATAATAAACCGTAAAACTTGAAAATCACCACCTTTCTTCCTTCTCCTATGGCTTGGACGACCCTCCTTCTCAAGAGGGAGTTTTTGCTTTCTTCTTTCATGTGTTTATGGTCCAAATGGCTGCCCAATTTGGCTAATAATGTGTTAAGACAAATGCTTAATTCCAATTGGTCCATTTTAAGGCAAAATGGCCATTTTTCATTGGTACAATTGTCTCTCTCTTTTATTTATTTAGGGCCCAAGCCATTGGGCTTTCTTTTAATCATATTTTGGCCCCTCTTCTTCCCTTTACTTTAATTTTATGATTTAGGATGTAAAAAGACCAAAATACCCTCCGGAGATTGATTGTTTGTAACTTTTAAACTGTGTGGTTCCACGAAGTGAACCACATATGGTTTTGAACCTCTCGACCTTTACTTTCCATTTTCAAGATCTATTTTAGGTTTCCAAGTCATTTTGAAAAATTACAAATAAGCCCTCGACTTTTTACAAAATTTCCTTTAGGTCCTTTCTTTGCTCGGGTTTGCCCGTGCTCCGTTTCTACTGACGATCGTTTCATATTCAACCCCTTGACGTCCTCTATGTACTCGTGTGTATATTTCCTACTCTGGATTCATGTATAAATTTTAATTAATAATGACCAAAATGCCCCTAGTCTATGTGTCTTCGTTTCTCTCTAACGGGGCCTTTCCGAAGAAAGTCACAGTTCACAGTTTTTACCCGTTTTTTCTCTAGTTTCCATTTCATTACACTATCACATACATTATTAAGACTTCCCAGACTGGTCACCCATCGCCGTTAGTTAAGCACGTTTAACCCCGGTCCTTTAATGAATTATAGCTTAACGGTCTAGGGTTAGTCGGATCTCTTTAGCATGCCTACTTTGTCAGCACGTGTGAATACTGTACACGTAATTATTGTACATACCTGCTATGGCCGGTCGTGACAAACTTGGTGCTCAGCCTTCACTTTCTGGCAAGTGAGACATCTTGATACAAACTCTACTGTGTCCCTCTTCATACTTGACCACCAATAATGTCGCTTCAAGTCTTGATACATCTTGGTACTCCCAGGGTGCATAGCAAAAAGTGACTGATTTGCTTCCTCTAATATCATTCTTTTCAATTCTGCATCATCAGGAATACACAATCTATTTATGTACCATAGACTGCCATCATTCCTCACATAAAAGTCTCGACTCTCCCCCTTCTGAAAAACCAACACAATTTTCTGAATTCTCTCATCTGCTAATTGAGCCTCCCTAATATGATCCAACAAGACTGGCCTCAACTGCAACTGAGCCATCAGAGCACCATCATCAGAAGATTCAAATCTAGCGTGCAATGCTCTCAACTCAACAAGCAACGAGAATGAATAAGCAGTCAAACCTACCAAAGATTTTTTACTCAAGGCATCAGCAACAACATCTGCCTTACCAGGATGATAATCAATCAAATAGTCGTAGTCTTTAATCAACTCTAACCACAGTCTCTGCCAAAATTCAGCTCTCTCTAAGCACCTAGGTATTTCAAACTCTTGCGATCTGTATAAATGAAACACTTTTCCCCATACAAATAATGCCGCTAAATCTTCAAGGCAAAGACTATTGCTGCTAATTCCAAATCATGCGTTGGATAATTCAGCTCATGCGGTTTCAATTGTCGAGAGGCATAAGCAATGACTCTACCCTCCTGCATCAAAACACAACCTAAACCATTGTGTGAAGCATCACTATATATCACATATGGTTTACCTTCCACAGGCAGGGTAAGGACAGGAGCTTGAGTCAACATCTCCCTCAGCTGCTCAAAACTCACCTGACACTGATCTATCCACACAAATTTAACTCCTTTCAAAAGTAATCTGGTGAGTGGTGTAGCTATTATAGAAAAACCCTTCACAAATCGACGATAATAGCCTGCCAATCCCAGAAAACTTCTAACCTCTGTCACAGTCTTCAGTGGACTCCAATTCAAGATAGCCACAATTTTACTCGGATCAACTCTAATACCCTCTGCTGAAACCACATGACAAAGAAAAGCTACCTGATCGAGCCAAAACTCACACTTAGACAGTTTAGCATACAACTGCTTTTCTCTCAGAGTCTGTAATACGATTTGCAAATGCCTATCTTGATCCTCCTCATTACGCAAATACACCAAGATGTCATCAATGAAGACCACCACAAACTGATCTAAATATGGTCTAAATACCCTGTTCATCAAATCCATAAAAGCTGCTAGTGCATTCGTCAATCCAAAGGGCATCACCATAACTCATAATGCCCATACCTCGTACGAAAAGCTGTCTTGGGTACATCCACATCTCTGACTCTCAACTGATGGTACCCTAATCTCAGATCAATCTTAGAGAATATTGTTGCTCCCTTCAACTGATCAAAGAGATCATCTATCCGAGGCAAAGGATACTTGCTCTTGATGGTCACCTTATTCAATTGCCTATAATCAATACACAATCTCATGGTGCCATCCTTCTTCTTCACAAACAATACAGGCGCTCCCCACGGGGACACACTAGGGCGGATAAACCCTTTATCCAATAACTCCTGCAACTGCACCTTCAACTCTCCCAACTCAGCAGGTGCCATCTGATAAGGGGTAATAGAGATAGGAGTGGTACCAGGCAACAAATCAATACTAAACTCCACTTCTCTCTCAGGAGGTACCCCTGGCAACTCATCAGGGAAAACATCTGGAAACTCGGCAACTGTGGGTATACTTTCAAGCAGGGATCCCATTACTCTAGTATCTACTAAATGAGCAAGATAAGCCTCACATCCCTTCCGAATCATCCTCCCAGCTGAAACAACTAAAATAAACATAGATGAATGATACCTCTGCTCACTAGATACTATAACATCCCTACCATCCCATGTTCTCAAAGTAACACATTTCTTCTGACAGTCTACCATAGCCCCATGCTTGGATAACCAATCCATGCCCAAAATTAGATCATATTCCCTGAAAGGCATCTCAATCAGGTCACCGAGAAACTCCTCATCCTGAACAACAACTGGACAGTCTCGGTGCACCTTACTCACCACAACAGTATGCCCTAAAGGATTTGTCACCAAGACATCAAATCCTAGGGACTCAAAATGCAATTCAGTCACAGGAAAGATGGATGCACTTACGTATGAATGCGTAGATCCAAGATCTAATAGAGCAAGGACTGAAATACCAAATAAAGAAAATGTACCTACAATGACGACTGAAGCATCCGGCTACCTCTACATCACATAAACCCGCTGAGATGGCCCAGCCTCATCTGGCCTACTGCCTCCAGATGTAGAGCCTCCTCTCTGACTAAACCCAAGTCGACCACCTCTACTAAAACCTCTGCCTTCTCGACCCCTTCGACACTGGGTCGAGAAGCTGCAGTATCTGCCTGCCTAACCTCTGGTGGCTCGGGATAATCTCTGATAAAATGGTCTGACGACCCACATCTAAAACACACTCCCAAAGCACCTCTCCACCAGCAGACACCTCCATGTACTCTACCACAATGAATGCAAGTAGGTGGAGTAGGTCTCTGAGCCACTGGGGTCGGAGCACTAGCCACTGAAACTGCAGGTCTTTGTCTCTATCTATACTGCTGTACTGACCTGCCAAACTACCCCTGACTCCTACTAAACCTCTGAAAATGTCCTCCTCAGCCTCTCTTCATTGATGAAGGCCCTGCCTCACTCTGGGATCTCCTAACTCTGGTCTCCTCAACTCTAGCAGCTGCTGCAAGACTCTGTGCCCTCTCAACACTCCTGGCAGCTGCAACTAACTTGGAAAAATCCTGATACCGAGAGCCTATGATGATGCACATGATAGAGGGTCTCAGTCCCTCCTCAAACCTCCTACACCTATCAAACTCGTTAGAAATGATTCCACCAACATAGTGACTCAACCAAATAAACTCGTTCTCATACTCGGTCACTATCCTGGTATCCTGTCTCAGACTTAGGAATTCCATCTTCTTTGTATCTTTATACTCTCTCGGAGTATACTTCTACTCAAATTCCCGCAGGAAATCATTATAGGTCAGGATTGGTGGATCATCTAGAGCATGTGGAACCGTCTTTCACCAATCATATGCATCTCTCTGCAGAAGAGATCTGGCATAATCAAACTTCTCTTCTGGACTAGCCTATAACTGAATAAATATCCTCTAAACCCGGTCTAGCCACTGCTCTGCTATAGAAGGATATGTAGTACCAACAAAGTCCTCAGCCCCATACTTTCTCAATTTATCATACTGCCTCACCAGCAACTGCGGCTGCGGCTGTGGCGATTGCGGAACTGGAGCCTGCCTCAACAACTCTACCATATGCCATACTCAGCTAGGAGAAACCTCATCAACTGCTGGTCTCATAGGCACAGAAACATATGCCTCACCAGCAGATACTGTAACACCCCTTCCCGGCCTACGTGTATAAGTCGAGTAGAGGCGCCACACTAACTTAATGTTGCTACCAATTTTACTTAGTCAAATTTTAGTTCCAGTTTTTACAGAAATTTTGCCAGAGGTTCGCCTAGAAATTGGGTCCCAAGTGTCGACAAAATGGGTTTTTCTGATTTTTGAAAACATTTTTTACACAAACCAATGCAAACACAATTAGTCTCAATACACTCCCAACGAATCCCCCTTATAACCTCAACTACAAACCTGCAAGAAGAATTCACACTTCTAGTACAAAATAAAGTAGAGGTTTATTATTATTACATACTCCTAACGTACAGTATAACATAGTAATTCTCAAACTTATACATACATATATATGCCACAACTAGTTAACTCATAATGGAAACTAGGAGATCTACCCTGAGATGTTGTGGGTCTGGTCGTCGCTTCCTAAGAGTTAGCTACTGCTCGGAACCTACGAGTCAAGGAAGACTTAACTCGCTGAGCAATGTCGCTCACTGGGTACTTTACCAATGGAAATAAAAGTAAAACATGAAAGCATTTGAAATAAAAGGAAATAATTGAATCAAAAATCAACCAACATTAAACCAATGAAAGTTATTGTACATTCAGTGTAAATATGCTTTCAACAAATGTAAAAACCATAATTCAAACTCATTTTGCATTACGTAGTTTAAAAAAAATAGGACTTTGGCTCTATTGGTATATAGGGAACCATAGCGATAAGGCAGTTGCCCTCACCACCATTATCATATCACAGGAATGGCCCTCACCATCCTGGTTATAACCAATGGCCCTCACCACTGGCTTCAATGGCCCTCACCATTGAGTTCAGATCATAACAATTCAATCACAATATCAAGCAGTACTGCATAAGTTAGTATAGTGCACCATACCCTTATCTACCACCCCCAACTATCCAGCAGAGCATAAAGGTTAAAATGATTTAATTTAAGTTTGAAACTTCATTTTAGAATGACTCGAGAAATCATTTTAATTCCCGTCGCACTTTGCCATTTACGCCACGCCCCACATTCTTTAGTCAAACCATTACCCTTTTTCACATATTTAACATCCACAATAAACATATCAAACATTTCAAAGCATTCCTGTCGCGGCGCGTAAAATCGGCAACGCAAAACTCAAGCGCCAAATGAATAGTAAAATCTGGGTTTTCGTCAAGATTTCAGTCCACTTCAGTCTTACATTTGACCAGGTAAATGATCTTATTTTTGGCAGAAATTTTACAGAAAACTTATTTCATATGTTGACTAATTGCATGTAAAATTTCGTCGAAAAAGTTCATCGTTTGCTGCCTCAACTGGCTGCCCAAAGTTAGGTCCAGAATTGGATCCCAAAGGGCACCAATTCGGCCCACACTTGCACTTGGTGCAAAATTGTTTATTTTTCTGTTTTAAACCCATTTCAAAGCTTCCCTAATAATTTAATGAAGACTTAGACACTTCCCTTTTAAAATAACTTGATTGTTTAAATCAATTTGGACTAAATGGAGGTCATAAACTCTTTTACCAAAATCATTGTAAACATTAGATTTCATTTGAATTTAAACAACCCAATCACTACATGGATTTAAAAATACCACTCAACAATTGAATTCAAACTCAAACAACACATTTATGCATCCATAGCAAAAGTTTCATAGATAAAGTTTTGGTAAGAAAATTAAAGGAAAATTAATTCTTCCAAGGTAAAGTACCAAACCTTATTCTTTTAATTGCCCTTTGCTTTTCCTTCTTCTCCTTCCTTAATCTTTGTTTCTCCTTCAAGAAATTCAAGAACACAACCATAAACATAAACCTTAGAAATTTAGAACAATAAGCTACCCTCCAAATTCATATGAATTTCTACCTAAATTAACCATCTCTCATCATTAATCAACATATTTTTCCATTAAATTTATTTTCTAACCATCCTACAAACTTTCCCCAAATTCAACCTTTATGAACCTTAACTTAGATCTCTTAAAATAGCCAATAATTTATGAAATTAAAGCTACAAATAAAACCCCTTACCTTAAAGTCTTATTCTCCACCAAAGTTTGAAACCAAAAATAGCTACTTGAAAAAAATCACTCTATCTTTTCCCTTTCTCTCCTATTCGGCCAAAGCAAGAACAAAGGAGAGCTCTTGCCTTTTATTTTTTTGCTATTCTCTCCTCCAAATGGCAGCTAAGAGAGGTTAAGATGTGTTGGTGTAAGTGTTGGTTTCCCATTAGTACACTTAAGTGGGAAAATGGCTAATTTTCATTGGTCCAAATGTCTCTTTCTTTTATTTATTTAAAACCCAAGCCCTTGGAGTTTTGTTTAATTATATTTTGGCCCCTCAACCTCCTTGTGCTGTAATTTTATGGTCTAGGGTGTGAAAAGACCAAAATACCCTCCGGCGATTACTCGTTCGTAACTTTTAAACTGCGCACTTCCGCCGAATGCTGTGATACACTTTTTGACTCAACTTTTCCTCTACTTTTCATTTTTGAGATCCATTATTACTTTTGAGACACTTTTGAAAATGACCATAATGCCCCTGGTCAAATCCCCTATATCTCCCAAACCGTGCGTTTTCGGAAAAAACCGTGTCGCGCAGTTGCTACCTGATTTTTCTCTACTTTCCATTTATGGAGTCTGTTATATGCACTATTAAGGACCTCCGGAACAACTTTTGGTAATTACAATCACCTCCCCAAAACTTTGCATTTCTTCAATTAGGTCCCATTGGTCCTATAGCCTTATCTGGGGCCGTTGTCAGGAATTGGCTTCTCCTTTCCCCTTCTCTCACTGTGCACGTGCTTGCCATGCATAAATGGGGTGGGCGTATGTGACAGTTCCTCCCTCGTTAATTTAGGCTTCATCCCGAAGCCCATCAGGTGGAAATAAATATGGGTACTGCTTCCTCATAGTTTCTTCACGTTCCCATGTAGCTTCTTCTACTTTGTGATTCCTCCAAAGCACTTTGACCAATGGGATCTTCTTATTCCGCAACTCTTTGATTTCCAGTGCTAGGATTTCTACTGGCTCTTCCTCGTATGTCAGGTCGGGCTGAATCTCGATGTCTTGAGCTTGTATGACGTGGGTTGGATCTGAACGATACCTCCTTAGCATTGAAACATGGAAAACATCATGTATTTTACTTAATTAGGGTGGTAACGCCAACTGGTAAGCTACCGGACCTACCCGTTTGATGATCTCATATGGTCCGATGAATCTAGGGCTTAGCTGCCTTTCTGTTTAAATCGTAACACCTTCTTCCAAGGAGAGACTTTGAGGAATACTCTGTTGCCGACCTCGAACTGTATGTCTTTCCTCTTTAGGTCCGCGTATGATTTTTGCCTGTCCGCCTCTACTTTTAATCGGTCTTGAATGATCTCTACCTTTTCCTCAGTTTCCTTAACTATGTCTGGCCCCAACATCTTTTCCTCGCTCAATTTTGTCCAGCAAACTGGAGTTATGCATTTACGACCGTATAGTGCTTCGTAAGGAGCCATTTGTATGCTAGATTGATAGCTGTTGTTGTACGCGAATTCCATTAAGCTCAGGTGTTTGTTCCAGCTGCCTTTAAATTCTAAAACGCATGCCCTCAGCATATCTTCCAAAACTTGAATTACTCTTTCCGACTGTCCGTCTGTCTTGGGATGGAATGTTGTACTATGGTACGTTAGAGTCCCAAGGGTTGTTTGGAATTTCTGCCAAAAATTTGACGTAAAGCGTGGATCTCAATCTGATATGATGGAAGTTGGAACTCCGTGGAGACGCACGATCTCTTTGATGTACAAGTCTGCCAACTTGTCTAGCGAGTAATCCACACGTACTGGTAAGAAATGAGCGGACATAGTAAACCGATCCACGATTACCCATATCGTGTCATGTTTATCCCTAGTCATAGGCAATCCTGTGACAAAATCCATAGTAATACGGTCTCATTTCCATGTTGGAATCGTAATAGGTTGTAGTAGTCCTGAGGGTAGTTGATGTTCCGCTTTCACTTGCTGACAGGTTAGACACTTCGTCACGTGATCCATGATGTCTCTTTTCATTCCTGGCCACCAGTAATACTCCTTCAAGTCCCGGTACATTTTTGTTGCTCTCGGATGCATTGTGTAAGGACTGTTATGAGCTTCTTGCAAAATTTGTTTCTTTAGTTCCTCGGACTTAGGTACCACCATTCTCTTCTTGTAGTATAGGATACCATCTGGACGAATTTGATAATCTCCTGATGAATTCTCCTGCGCCTGTTGACTCCACTTCTTCACTTGTTCATCTTCCTTCTGAGCCTCACGTATTTGTTGATGTAAGGTAGGTCGCACGTGCATTTCTGCAAAGATAGCTCCATCTTCTGTGGGCTCTAATTCTACCCTCATAGCACGTAGCACTTGCATTGACTTCCTACTAAGTGCATCTGCTACGACATTCGCTTTGCCCGGGTGATAGTTAATTGTATAGTCGTAGTTGGCTAACAATTGCATCCATTTTCGCTGTCGCATGTTTAAATCTTTCTACGTGGGCAGATACTTCAGGCTTTGATGATTCATATAAATGTAACACTTTTCCCGCATAGGTAGTGCCTCCACGTCTTGAAAGCCAAAACAATCGCTGCTAGTTCTAAGTCATGCGTGGGATAATTCTTTTCGTGTGGCTTGAGCTGTCGAGAGACATAAGTAATGACTTTGCCCTCCTGCATCAATACGCAACCTAACCCGATGTGGGATGCATCGCTATAGATCATAAAATCTTTTCCTGATTCGGGTTGTATAAGAATGGGTGCTTCAATGAGTTTTTACTTCAGCCTTTCAAAGCTCTGTTCGCAAGCGTCGATCCACTGGAATTTGGCATTCTTCTGAAGTAGCTTGGTCATAGGTGCAGCAATCATGGAAAATCCTTTGACGAATCTCCGATAATATCCTGCTAACCCCAAGAAACTACGGACTTCCGTTACTATCTTAGGTGGCTTCCATTCCAATACTGCTTCTATTTTCTTGGGATCGACCCTTATTCCTTATGCCGATACAATATGTCCCAAGAAGGCTACTTCTTCCAACCAAAATTTGCATTTACTGAATTTAGCGTATAACTGCTTCTCTCGCAGGGTTTGCAAAACGATCCTAAGGTGGCGATCATGGTCCTCTCGATTCTTTGAATACACTAATATGTCGTCAATGAATACAACCACGAACTGATCCAAATACGGGTGGAAGATTCTGTTCATCAGATCCATGAATACTGCAGGTGCGTTCGTTAATCCGAAAGGCATAACAATGAATTCATAATGTCCATAGCGAGTTCTGAATGCAATTTTTGGTATGTCTTCGTCTTTGATCCCCAATTGATGATAACCCGATCGTAGATCGATTTTTCAAAATACTCCAGCACCTTTGAGTTGATCAAACAAATCGTCTATGCGAGGTAGCGGATATTTGTTCTTGATGGTCAGCTTATTGAGTTGACAATAATCCACACACAATCTTAGGGATCCATCTTTCTTTTTCAAGAACAATACTGGCGCTCCCCATGGTGACACGCTTGGCCTAATGAACCCCTTGTCTAAAAGTTCCTGTAGCTGTACCTTTAGTTCTTTTAGCTTCGCTGGTGTCATTCGGTAAGGTGCGATGGATACTGGTGTAGTTCCCAGGTACACGTCTATGGTGAATTCCACCTCTCGTTTAGGTGGTAATCTGGGTAAATCATCAGGAAATACGTCGGGAAAATCGCAAACAGTAGGTATATCTTGTAGCTTCGGTGCCTCTTCTTTCGCTTCTAATGCAAATAACAGGTATGCCTCACAGCCTTTTTGCACTAACCTCTTAGCTGTCATAGCAGAAATGATGTTAGTTAGATAGTCCTTCCTCTTTCCCACTAAGGTCACTTCGTCGCCGTCTGACGTATGCAAAGTAACTCTCTTCCGTTTACAGTCAACCAGTGCATCGTGTTTGGCCAACAAATCCATCCCAAGGATAGCGTCGAATTCTTGAAATGGTAGTTCAAATAAGTCTCCCCAAAAGATACATCCGTGTATCTCCACGGGGCAATCTTTCACTACCTTCCTCGTAATCACCTCACTCCCTAATGGGCTAGTAACTAATATTCCCTCTTCCTCTAGTTCTTCCTTTAGGTTCCCAAGTTTTTCATTTTTCGTGCATATTTATGAGTGCGAAGAACCCGGATCTATTAAAACGTAAAGCGAAACTCCAAACATAGACAACTGACCTGCAATCACGTCTAGCTCTTCTTCATCTTCTCGCCCCCTCATGGCATACATTCTAGCAGGAGCCCTCGCTTCTGATCGATCCACCATCTCAGACTGCACACGTGATGAATTTTCGCCCCTACCTCTGCCTCGGCCTCGCCCTGCTGCCGCTTGTGATCCCTCAATCTCCCTAGGTAGATTCTGCATTCGCTGGGGACACTATCGCATAAGGTGATCTAGAGATCCACATATGTAACATGTAAATGTCCGACCCCAACATTCTCCCTTGTGGCAGCGTCCGCATTGATCGCAGCGTGGATTAGTATTTTTGCCTTCATTACCTCTCAGATCGGTAGAAAAGTTACCTCCGCTTCGATTAAATCCCCTTCCTTGCCCTCTTTCGGATCGTCCGGTACTAGCGACTGAGGTGGCTTGACTTGGGCCACTGCGATTCGATCCCTGACTGTAACCCCGGCGTTGACCGCCTCCCATGGAACCACTGCCTTGGAATCGCTTCCTTGATGATTGGTAGTTTCCTGAATAGTTTTGGGTACCTCTCTTCTATTTCATCTTCTGTCTTCTATTCTGCTCATCAGACTGACACTGCTCCACTGCAATTAGCTGCACTTTAATCTCATTATTCAATCCGTCTAAGAATTGTTTATATCGATCTTCCTCGTCTTCTATCGCTTTCTTAGCATACCTACATAATCTGGTGAATTCCCTTTCGTACTCTGTCACTGTCATTCGCCCCTGCTTCAAGTGTAGAAACTCTTTCCTCCTGGCGTCGAGATATGCTTTAGAAATAAACTTTCTCTTAAATTCTTTCACAAAGAAGTCCCATGTCCTCTGCTCTAATGGAACTCGTTGTTGAACTGTGTCCCACCAGACATACGCTTCTTCCACTAACAAGGAAGTAGCGCACACAACTCACTCCTCTGGAGTACACCGCAACTGATCAAAGGCTCGTACCGTTCCTTCCAACCAATACTCGGTTGTAGAAGAATCATCGTCCCTTCGGGCCCTAAACTCCTTCATCCCATACTTTCTTATCTTTTCGATTGGGGTTTCCTTTCCCCTCCTACAGTAGGTACTGGTATGGGTGTTGGCACTGGTGGTGGTGCCGGGGCGGCGCCAGCTATCTGCCGTAATACAGCAGCCATTTGTTCCAACATTTTGTTGGGAATAGGAGCATCAGCTGGTGGTTGCTCAGATGCAGGTATCTCTGATACATGCATTTCTATAGTTCGGGAGGCCTGAGACTCGACCTCCTCCTCTATATCACGCTGCGCTACTCGCGACATCTAAAGAACAGAGCAAAACGTATACAATCCCATCATCAATAACGACCTAGACCAACATCATTATATTACCCTAGGTGGCATGTATATAAAGATAAAACTCTTAAATAACACATATACAACACATCTTTTATTTATTTCTAAGCAAAAGTATTTACATTACTAGGAAGCCCTTATGTACATTCCAAAATTTTGGGACTCCTTACTACTATATCATCATGTCATACTACCATACAATATTTACACGATACCCCGATGTCACCTATGTACATAACCAAAAGAACCTCCAAAAAGCAATACATCTCGAAGCTCAGTGAGTAGGTGCCTAGGTGAGGTGGCACTGTCAAACAAATACTCTTCTATCTCAGGATCAAACTCAGGGTCATGCGATGCTTCACCAGGTAAGTGCTGGCCTAGCTCCTGGACCCTCTCCTGCAAAGCACGGATCTCTCTATGTGCTACCCCGAGGCTCCTATAGGCACTATCAAACTCCACTCTATGACTAAGCCTGTCCTCCTTTAACATCTGCACGTCTCTTATCAAGGAGGTAATCATCTCATGTTTTAATCTCAGGTCTTCACGATCCTGTATACTTCGATCTGCCAGAATTTCTATGGTATCATCTTGCTCCTGCACTATCTGCTTTAGCCTCTCTACTTCCATCCTCAGCTCCCTCATCTCATCATTTTGATCACCCATAATTACTCCTGTTATAATTAGAATAACATAACAAACAATACTACACACATGTATAGTTACATAATTAGAACCCCTAACCTAACCCTATGTGTCATACATTTAAGGTCAGTTCAACTAACTACCCAGAATCGGCTAAACCAGAGCTCTGATACCAAAAATTGTAACACCCCTTCTCGGCCTACGTGTATAAGCTGAGTAGAGGCGCCACACTAACATAATGTTGCTACCAATTTTACTTAGTCAAATTTTATTTCGGTTTTTATAGAAATTTTGCCAGAGATTCGCCAAGAAATTGGGTCCCAAGTGTCGACAAAACGGGTTTTCTGATTTTTGAAAACATTTTTTACACAAACCAATGCGAACACAATTAGTCTCAATACACTCCCAACGAATCCCCCTTATAACCTCAACTACAAACCTGCAAGAAGAATTCACACTTCTAGTACAAAATAAAGTAGAGGTTTATTATTATTACATACTACTAACATACAGTATAACATAGTAATTCTCAAACTTATATATACATATACATGCCACAACTAGTTAACTCATAATGGAAACTAGGAGATCTACCCTGAGATGCTGTGGGTCTGGTCGTCGCTTCCCAAGAGTTAGCTACTGCTCCGAACCTACGAGTCAAGGAAGACTTAACTCGCTGAGCAATGTCGCTCAGTGGGTACTTTACCAATGGAAATAAAAGTAAAACATGAAAGCATTTGAAATAAAAGGAAATAATTGAATAAAAAATCAACCAACATTAAACCAATGGAAGTTATTGTACATTCAGTGTAAATATGCTTTCAACAAATGTAAAAACCATAATTCAAACTCATTTTGCATTACGTAGTTTAAAAAAACAGGACTTTGGCTCTACTGGTATATAGGGAACCATAGCGATAAGGCAGTGGCCCTCACCACTGTAACATAGGTTGCCCTCACCACCATTATCATATCACAGGAATGGCCCTCACCATCCTGGTTATAACCAATGGCCCTCACCATTGGCTTCAATGGCCCTCACCATTGAGTTCAGATCATAACAATTCAATCACAATATTAAGCAGTACTGCATAAGTTAGTATAGTGCACCATACCCTTATCTACCACCCCCAACTACCCAGCAGAGCATAAATGTTAAAATGATTCAATTTAAGTCTCAAACTTCATTTTAGAATGACTCGAGAAATCATTTTAATTCCCGTAGCGCATTGCCATTTACGCCGCGCCCCACATTTTTTAGTCAAATCATTACCCTTTTTCACATATTTAACATCCACAATAAACATATCAAATATTTCAAAGCATTCCTCAAAAGGTCACAAATTGACCAAATGAATAGTGTCGCGGCTCGTAAAATCGGCAAGCGCCAAATGAATAGTAAAATCTGGTTTTTTGTCAAGATTTCAGTCCACTTCAGTCTTACATTTTACCAGGTAAATGATCTTATTTTTGGCTGAAATTTTACAGAAAACGTATTTCATATGTTGACTAATTGCATGTAAAATTTCGTCGAAAAATTTCATCGTTTGCTGCCTAAACTGGCTGCCCAAAGTTAGGTCCAGAATTGGATCCCAAAGGGCACCAATTCGGCCCAAACTTGCACTTGGTGCAAAATTGTTTATTTTTCTGTTTTAAACCCATTTCAAAGCTTCCCTAATTATGTAATGAAGACTTAGACACTTTCCTTTTAAAATAACTTGATTGTTTAAATCAATTTGGACTAAATGGAGTTCATAAACTCTTTTACCAAAATCATTGGAAATATTAGATTTCATTTGAATTTAAACAACCCAATCACTACATGGATTTAAAAATACCACTCAACAATTGAATTCAAACTCAAACAACACATTTATGCATCCATAGCAAAAGTTCCATAGATAAAGTTTTGGTAAGAAAATGAAAGGAAAATTAATTCTTCCAAGGTAAAGTACCAAACCTTATTCTTTTAATTCACCTTTGCTTTTCCTTCTTCTCCTTCCTTAATCTTTGTTTCTCCTTCAAGAAATTCAAGAACACAACCTTAAACATAAACCTGAGAAATTTAGAACAATAAGCTACCCTCCAAATTCATATGAATTTCTACCTAAATTAACCATCTCTCATCATTAATCAACATATTTTTCCATTAAATTCATTTTCTAACCATCCTACAAACTTTCCCCAAATTCAACCTTTATGAACCTTAACTTAGATCTCTTACAATAGCCAATAATTTATGAAATTAAAGCTACAAATAAAACCCCTTACCTTAAAGTCTTATTCTCCACCAAAGTTTGCAACCAAAAATAGCTACTTGAAAAAAATCACTCTCTCTTTTCCCTTTCTCTCCTATTCGGCCAAAGCAAGAACAAAGGAGAGCTCTTGCCTTTTATTTTTTTGCTGTTCTCTCCTCCTAATGGCATCTAAAAGAGGTTAAGATGTGTTGGTGTAAGTGTTGGTTTCCCATTGGTACACTTAAGTGGGAAAATGGCTAATTTTCATTGGTCCAAATGTCTCTTTCTTTTATTTATTTAAAACCCAAGCCCTTGGACTTTCTTTTAATTATATTTTGGTCTCTCAACCTCCTTGTGCTGTAATTTTATGGTCTAGGGTGTGAAAAGACCAAAAATCCCTTCGACGATTACTCATTCGTAACTTTTAAACTACGCACTTTCACCGAATGCTGTGATACACTTTTTGACTCAGTTTTTCCTCTACTTTTCATTTTTGAGATCCATTATTACTTTCGAGACACTTTTGAAAATGATCATAATGCCCCTGGTCAAAATCCCCTATATCTTCCAAACCGAGCATTTTTGAAAAAAACCATGTCGCGCCGTTGCTACCCAATTTTTCTCTACTTTCAATTTTTGGAGTCTGTTATATGCACTATTAAGGACCTCCAGAACAACTTTTGGTAATTACAATCACCTCCCCAAAACTTTGCATTTCTTCAATTAGGTCCCATTGGTCCTATAGCCTTATTTGGGGCCGTTGTCAGGAATTGACTTCTCCTTTCCCCTTCTCTCACTTTGCACGTGCTTGCCATGCATAAATGGGGTGGGCGGATGTGACAGATACAACTCTAGCTCCATCTCTACCCTCATCTGGAGCCACACTCTCTGCACTACCCTCAGCAGCCTGATGCGGCCGAGACGCCATAACTACCTATATCTGCAAACAAAGCAGAAAATACTATATCAGAGATCAGAAACTTCTAGTGCCAATGCATGTATTATAATTAAAAACTATTTTCAAATCCTCCATTTTCTCTCTCTATCATCCCACCTAGGTCGAGAAAATCAAACCTAGGCTCTGATACCAAAACAAATGTAACACCCTTATACATATACGTATAATACATATTTTTAGCATATGTAAAATACGCATATAAGGTACAAAAATGTCACAGACTGGTTTGCTAATTTTTTTTAAACATTTCCAATTTAAAATTTCAAATTCTAAATATATAAAAATTAAATAGAATATAAATATTCTTTACTTATTATAAGAACCCAAAATAAATAATATATATAAAAATCTCTGGGAAAAATTCGTCAGAGTTTTGTCTCTATTTTGGACATCCCAAAATTTATCAAAACATAACCTACAAAAAAGAAAACACTCCCAAATAATTTCCAATCACCATCTCAACCATACTTCTCAATTTCACCAAGTTTCTCAAACATTTATACATGTAGATATATATAATTTAAAACACACTTACTCTCCCATTTCAAATACATTGACCCAAACATTCTTTATAATATACAATAAGTAAAATTCAAAACATAATATATTATGCATAAAACTCAAAATGTATAATAACATAAAAATATATACATGCTGCAGGCAGTGTTTCTGATCTTGATAGCAACTTGGTGCGCGCAAGATGTGCTATAGCAATACCGCAAGTGCACGGGTCACCCAAGCAATATAGTAGTGAGTGAGTTTATCGTTCCACTGGGGACAAGGTCAAGTACTAGTGCAAACCTTAACCGTTGTTTAGAAAATTAATAGTTGTGTGATGCTTTGTAATTAAAACAACTAATTTTAATAACTGAAAGTAAAGGGAAATTAAATATTTTGCAAATAGGATTGATGATAATAATACTATCCAGATATTGAATCCCCCTAGCCTCAATGATATTTATAAACAATCAATTCAGTTAAATCATTCAATAGATTTGAGTTGGCATTCCTCTAAATTAGACTAAAACCTCTCTTGAGTGGATTAATCCCTAATCACTAAGTAGAGTGCCGGAATCTCTTCTCAAAACACAATTAAATAGATCTTGCATTAAGAACAAGGAACTATAAACCAAAGGATCTTGTAAGTCTATCTCTAGTACCCCAATCAATCCTCAACCCTTATGAGTATTCAATTCATATCAAGCTTTCTTAAGTCAATAATATGAAAATGGCAACCAATCAATCAGCATGCTATTATCAATTGGAAATAAATCATTACGCATCATAAGAATAAAACAACTCAATCAAATGATTCAACTAAATATAATTATTCAATCCATACAAATAAGCTAGGGTTCATCAATATCTAGATAGAGAAGGAATTAGTTCATGTTCAGAACTAGAAAAACAGAGCAAGAGAAATGAGTAAAAGAAACCAAACAATCAATGGCAAATAATTTGTATTTTCTTCACTTCAATCCTTGATTCTTGGTTTAGGTCTTGTATAGGATGTATCTGTCATGACCCAATTTATACATATGTACAGTACATCCATGTATAGTACATCCGCGTACAGTAAGAGGAGCTATCCCGAGTAACCACCAAAGAACACGAACTGAAAGGAAGCTCTATAGGACAAAAAGGACCTAACTGAAAAGATTGTAAAGTTTTGTGGAGGTGGCCGTAATTAACAAAAGTTGTTCTGAAGGTCCTTAATAGTGCCCATAACAGACTCTAAGGATGAAAAGTAGAGAAAAATCGGGCCGAAATGGAACGCCACGGTTTTTCCCAAAAAACGCACAGTTTGAGAGATACAGTGGATTCTCGACCAAGGGTATTTTCGTCATTCTTGTGATAATAATTTATACACTGGAAAATAAGACACGTAAAGGTATCCGAAGTAAACGGAAGGACTCCGCAGTGATCGATGTTGAAGAACGAACCTAAGTGGAGACCCGAATCACATAAGGACCTAAAGGGAATTTTTACAAAAGTCAAGGGCATGAGCGTAATTTTTATAAATTAGTTCAAAATCAAGAATGAATGTCGAAAATGGAAACTAGAGGTTGAAATGAGGAGAACGGTACATTTTACGCGTCGTAAAACCATCTAAAATGAAAGTAGAGCGTAATTTTTATAAATTAGTTTAATCATCTCTTTGGTTTGATTTTTGAAAGAGGGACCTTTAGTCCTTCTATGGTATCATAAAAGGAGTCTAAAACTCAATTTTGCAAAAAAAAAAAATGAATTCCCCTCAAGTTTTGAAAGTTGGGCCGAATGGTCCCTTTTGGGTATCATTCTGCAGCTTTCATTTTGGGCAGTCCATTGAGGGGGCAAACGAAGGAATTTTTTGACGAAATTTTACATGCATTTAGTTAACTTATGAAGGGGTTTTCCTGAAAAATTTCATCCAAAAAAAAGTTTGTTTACTTGGTCAAAACTATTGCCAAATTTGAATGATTTTCAGCAGTAAAAACAAATTTTACCATTTAGCTGTCGCGCGCCATTGTGTTGCCGATTTTACGCGCCGCGCCACTATTCATTTGGTCATTTTTCTAAATGTGTTAAAACATGAATATTATGATATGGATTGATGTTAAATCATATAAAATAACATGAAGGAGAATTGGAAATGATCAGAAAGGTGACAAGCTATTCCGACAATACATGCATTATGGAAAAATCATGGCTTATTGAATATCATGATCAAATTAATTAATAAATTGTTTACACTCTACTTGGTTATGACAGAACCCTTGAGATAAGGGTATGATGCATCATACTATTATTGCAGTACTGCTCATGACATGACATGATATTCCGGCTAAAGGCCGATGATTACAATGACATGATCAATGATTCAATGAACAATGGCTATTAGCACATTTGCAAGAATTATGATGAAGGATGATGAAATATGCACCATGACGCATATCATCCTGTAATATCTCACCATGATGAGATATATTTATCATGACCTGTGCCTTATCCGTTGATGTTCTATTAAACCAGTAGAGCAACCAAAATGATAAAACTAAGAAAAATGATTTAAATTCAAATTATTCAGTCAAGCCTTTTTACCTTCTGTGTTTTGTATTTATTTCTTTCAATTATTTAAAGTATATAAATGTATGTTCAAATCATTCTTTCATTTTATTTATTTATTGCAATGAATTAAGTACCCACTAAGCAATTGCTTAGCGAGTTTAGTTTCCCTCTAAACTCGTAGGTTAAACGAGGAGACGAGATTGCAGCATGTCCTGCGCAGCTGGCCTTGACTACTACTTTGGATAGGAGTTTGGATATGATTGATTGTAGCAATATGGCATGTACATAAGCTTGTATGATCTAGCAAATAAATGTATTATACTGAAAAGCTAGAACACATACACTGCTAGTAATCTAAAAAAATCTTATTTGGATTTAGCACTTATGTATGCAAGTATAGAAGTGTAAAGTTTTAGTGCAGGATTTGGTGGAGGATATAAGGGTGATGAATATAGAAGTGTTTGAGGAGTGTTGCGATTGTTTGATTGAGATCAAAATTGTTTTCAAAAATAAAAAAATCAGTTTTGGCGACACTTGGGACCTCCATTTTTAGGGGAGGTTATGGCAAAAAATTTTTTAAGATCTGCACTTAAAATTAGCTAAGTAAAATATTAAAACACAACCACCATGAGATAACAGTCCATCTTGGTCTATAAACGTAGGCTAAGATGGGGTGTTACAGTATCTCCTTCTTCAAACTCAGCTCAAGACTCTCCTCTTTGCTCCAGCAATTGGCTCCTTCTCCCTTGTTCCAGTCTCACGTTTCCAGCTCCAGAATCCTGAAAACTCCCTCTTCTTCTCTTTTTATTTCCCTCCAAAGCTCAAGTCATGCTTCCAACTCACTTTGTCTCCCACATTCCCTTTGTTCAATCTTTCTTTTCCTCAAATTAGGCAAGCTTTTCTTTTGTCTAATATTACTTTTCACTGAAACTAGTCTTTGTTTCCCACTTGTCTGTAGAAAAATTTGAACATTTCAAAGTTGCCCTAGGTGACACGGCCAAGCTTGCTGGCCGTGTCACCTTCTGCCTTTTCTTTCCTTATTTTCTTCTCTTGACACGGCCAGTGGCTTGGCCGTGTCATGTGGGTGTGTCACTTTCTGCTTCTAGCTTCATCAACTTGCCCTCTTTATTTCCAAGGGTGACATGGCCAAGCTTGTGGCCGTGTCATGTGAAACGGCCACTAGCTTGGGCGTGTCACCTGAGTGTGTTGGCTTCTGGTTCATTTCTTTCCTTTCTTGGTTCTTTGGCTTGGATGGGACATGGCCAAGCTATTGGCCATGTCATGTGACACGGTCACTGGCTTGGCCTTGTCTCTTGCCAGTGTCTTCTTCTGCCAAATTTTCTTTCCTTTCTTGGTCTCTTTGATTTTTACTCTTTGGGTGAGACACGGCCAGAGGCTTTGGCGTGTCACCTGGCCGTGTCATCTACTGCCTTGAGGAAATTTTGAGGGACACGGCCAAGCTTGCTTTGGCTTGGCCATGTCTTGCTTGCTTCATGCTTTTTCTTCATTATTTTGATCATCCAAGGGAGTTTTTGCACTTTGACCTAAAATAAACACTTAAAACAAACTTTAAACCAAAATCAAATGAAACATTAACTAAAAACAAATAGAAATCATACTAAAAACAAGTATAAAAACACTCTTATCAAATACCCCACACTTAATTCCTTGCTTGTCCCCAAGCAAGGCTAAAATCAAAACAAACTAAACACAAAAATTTTGTCAAGTTCAAGAGTTATAACAAATTGCATCAAGACTTCCCTATCCCTAAATCCGCAATCAATATCAAATCGAACAAAATCGATACCAATGCAATTAAGTGGCTTTCCATGCATAACCTATGTTGTAACCAACTCTTATAAAGTGTTTGATCAAGGTGGTGTTTACACTCATAACAATCAATGAAAGATTATTGCCATAGGCTTGCTTATCTATCAAACCTCCACTACTTAATTACAATCAAGCATCAATCAAAAGGTCTTTTATTGGGTTGTAATGGGTTTAAGGCAGAGGCATGGCATTTAAGAAATGTGAGCTTAATCATTAAGTTCAAGAGCACTTCAAGAATGAAGCAACCAATCAGATAAATAACCCAACGATCCCAAAACACCTTCCTCTTATCTATCCCTTGACATTTAAAGAACTTTTCAAGGGAACTCATTTATTACATCTCGTAACATATTCCAACCCTTTTAACAAGAACAATTATTCTTATTTTTCTTCTTTTTATTTGATTTTGATTTTTTTTTTGCAATCTTAAACCTACTAAATTTAACCCCACACTTAATTCAACACAACACTCGGTCGTAAATGCTCTTGACCTAATGAAAGGGTAAGTGACAAAATAGCATGATTCAAAGTTGGTAGTGTTGTGAAAAATAAAGAAAAGGAGAAACGGAACAGGCTCAAAATTGGCTAACTAATGTTAAAAATAGGGTTGGTTGGTCCTTTTTAAGCCAGAGTGGGTTCACCTAATTGCGTTAATCATCTTGATGCCTAATTGAAATTTTTATATAGTCTTAAAATGTATGTCAAAGCAAGTTCTAGCAAGTCATCAATCAAAGATGTTTTTCCACACAGAGAATAATAAGTTGATGGCTCAATTTCTCACTAGATTGATGGTGATGCAAGGAAAAACCAACAAAATTGACAAAAAGTATCAATTCTACTCAATTCTCAAATTCATGCTTCTAAAATTCAAAAGTCATCTATCAACAATATTTATAACAATTGAACTTTCCAAAATTGGGTTATTTAAAGAAAACATTAACTAAACCTAAACAAGGATAACTTAAAACACAAAATGCACCCCACACTTAAAAATTCACATTGTCCTCAATGTGAGCATGCGTACACTAAAAGAAAATTTAGATGAAACATATTATTATTTATTTTTTTTACCAAAAATGTAAAAATTAAAGACATAATAATTAAAGAACGAATAAAATGGTGGGTTGCCTCCCACCCAGCACTTCTTTAACGTCGTATTAGTTGGACGCTTAGGGTAATTGTTCCTAGTCTTAGAGGTGTAAAACCTCCTTTAAGTCCTGTATTTCCCCCCCAAAATAAAGTTTGAGCCTGTGCCCATTGACTTTAAAATCTCCTTTTTCCGGGTGAGTTATTTCAACCACTCTGTAGGGGAAAACTTCCTTGACAGTAAAAGGACCAGACCATCGAGATTTCAACTTACCTGGAAAGAGTCAAAGCCTTGAATTGTACAGTAATACCTGATCTCCTGCTTGAAACTCTTTCTGTTCCTTAATGCGAGCATCGTGCCATCTCTTGGTACATTCCTTATACATTTTTGCATTGTCATAAGCTTGCAATCTCCACTCGTCTAACTCATTTACCTGTAATTTTTGCCTTTCACCTACACAAAGCTAGATCAAGGTTAATCTGTTTTATTGCCCAATATGCAATATGCTCTATTTCAACAGGTAAATGGCAAGCTTTTCCATATACCAACATAAATGGTGTAGTGCCCAAGGGAGTTTTGAATGCGGTCCTAAAAGCCTATAGAGCATTGTCCAATTTTTTGGACCAATCCTTTCGGGATCGCTCTACAGCTTTTTCCAAAATTCTTTTAATCTCCCTATTCATGTTCTCAACTTGGCCACTAGTTTGGGGATGATAGGGAGTAGCAAACCTATGTGTAACTCCTAATCTTTTGAAAACTTTCGCAAGCTAAAAGTTACAAAAGTGAGTACCCCTATCAATTATAATTGCTTTTGATGTACCAAATCGAGAAAACAACTTCTTGAAAAATTTCACCACAACCCTAGCATCATTGGTTGCCAAGGCTTGGGCTTCAGGCCATTTAGATACATAGTGTCAAAGACGTAGGCACCAACCATTTTTTTAGTCAAAAATGGAGGTACCTAATTGTCAAAAATGGAGGTGCCTAATTTAGGACATTGTCAAAAGTGGAGGTGCCTAATTTGGGGAATTGTCAAAGTAAAAAATGGAGGTGCCTAATTTAGGTAATTGTCAAAATGGAGGTGCCTAATTTATTGACTAATTTCACCAACCCATGTTTTTTGAAGCCTATTTAAACCCATCTCCCTCATTTGGAGGATACACCTTAAAAATTGAAGAAGTAAAGAGAAGAGAGTGTCTTTGAGAGAATTTTGTGAGGAAAAATTCTTGTTCATAATTGAGTGAGGGTTGTGAGTGTTTGTAAACACATTGTATTTTTCTCCTTAATATAAGTCTGCAGCAGCTCCGGAGACGTAGGCATAATTGGCCGAACTCCGTTATCAAATTCTGTGTTATTATTCCGCATTTATTTTCGCTCTCTTACTAATCTGGTCTAAGGGAATAGAGTGATAATCACCTCAATTTCCTAACAACTGGTATCAGAGCTTTGGGTGATAAATTCTGTCAATTTTTTGCAAGATTACTATTCACATGAATAGTGAATTTTATGAATAGTAAAATTCTGTCGGCAGTTCTGATTTCTCGACTAAGGTGTCCTAGTACACAGTGGTTTGCAAAAACAGTCAGAAACGATCTAAAGGAGTCCAGATTCGAGTGGGAGCGATGGCTGCAGATGAAGGAAAAGTGAGAATTGAAAAATTTGACGGTGCAGACTTTGGCTTCTGGAAGATGCAGATTGAAGATTATCTGTACCAGAAAAAGTTATATCAACCTCTCTCAGGAATAAAGCCAGAAGGCATGAAAAATGAAGAATGGAATCTTCTCGACAGACAAGCCCTTGGAGTTATTCGATTGACATTATCACGAAATGTTGCTTTCAACATCGCCAAAGAAAAGACCACAGCAGGTCTAATGGCGGCTCTCTCCAACATGTATGAAAAGCCATCAGCTTCAAACAAAGTTCATTTGATGAAGCGGTTATTCAATTTGCAAATGGCAGAAGGGGCATCAGTGGCCCAACATCTGAATGAATTCAACACAATCACAACCCAGTTGAGTTCAGTAGAAATTGAATTTGATGCTGAAATTCGGGCTTTAATTCTCTTATCATCTCTACCAGATAGTTGGAATGCTACCGTTACAGCGGTCAGCAGCTCATCGGGAAAAACCAAATTAAAATTCGATGATGTTCGGGATCTGGTATTGAGTGAAGAAATTCGACGAAGAGAATTGGGTGAAGCATCTACCTCTTCAGCTTTACACACAGAATCTAGAGGGAGAACTTTAGAAAAAAGTTCAAATCGTGGCAGATCAAAATCTAGAAGAGACAAATCTAGATCGGGGAAGAAAGATTTCAAGTGTTATAACTGCGGCAAAAAGGGTCACTTTAAGAAAGATTGCCGAGCGCCAAAGAAAGATAGCGGTGCACAGGGATCTGCAAATGTGACCGAGGAAGCAGGTGATGCCATGATTCTAAGTGTCAACAGTCCAATTGAATCATGGATTTTAGATTCTGGGGCATCTTTTCACGCCACTCCATGCCAAGAAATCATGGACAACTATGTCAGTGGTGATTTTGGGAAGGTTCATCTAGCTGATGATGAAACCTTAAAGATCGTAGGAAAAGGGGATGTCCGATTAAAGTTGTCAAACAGGAATACCTGGAAGCTGCAAGGAGTAAGACATATTCCTAGTCTTAAAAGGAATTTGCTCTCTGTAGGACAACTTGATGAAGATGGTTATGGTACAACATTCAAAAGCGGTGAATGGAAGATTACCAAAGGAGCACTCGTCATTGCTCGTGGTAAGAAAACCGGCACTCTCTATGTAACCTCAAACTTAGAGAATGTTATTTCAGTAGCAGATGCAGATGAAAAATCAAACCTATGGCACCAAAGGCTTGGCCATATGAGCGAGAAAGGGATGAAGACGCTTTTGTCAAAAGGAAAGTTGCCGGAACTGAAAAGTATCAATGTCGGCCTATGTGAAGATTGTATCTTTGGAAAACAAAAGAAGGTCAGTTTTTCAAAGATTGGCAAGACACACAAGGCAGAAAAATTAGAGTTGGTCCATACCGATGTATGGGGACCGTCTCCAATTCCATCTCTTGCAGGCTCATTGTATTACGTCACATTCATTGACGATTCAACAAGAAAGGTATGGGTGTATTTTCTGAAGAAGAAATCAGAAGTCTTTGATACATTCAGAAAATGGAAGGCCATGGTAGAAAATGAAACTGGTTTGAAAGTCAAACGATTGAGGTCTGACAATGGAGGAGAGTACAGAGATAGAAGATTCAGAGAATTTTGCGCAAACAGCGGAATCAATATGGAGAAAACAGTTCCCATGACACCGCAACAGAATGGCGTAGCTGAGCGCATGAACAGAACTCTGAATGAATGTGCCAGAAGCATGAGGATACATGCTGACTTGCCCAAGAATTTATGGGCTGAAGCTGTCAACACCGCTGCCTACCTAATCAACCGTGGGCCTTCAGTACCTCTGGATGGTGGAATACCAGAGGAAGCATGGAGCAAAAAGGAGGTAAACCTTTCACACTTAAGAGTGTTTGGTTGTATCTCTTACATACATATAGATTCTGCTGGAAGAAGTAAATTAGATGCCAAGTCAAACAAATGTGTCTTTGTTGGATATGGTGGTGATGAGTTCGGTTATCGGTTTTGGATTATGAAAATCAAAAGATCATCAGAAGCCGGGATGTCATATTTAATGAGAATGTGATGTACAAAGACAGATTAAATGCAGAATCAAATAACTCCAAGATAGATGTTGAAAATAAATAATTCGCTGAGTTCGAGGAAATTTCTGGAAATGATGTTCAGAATAGTCCTGAAGTAGAGGAGCCGAGCACGCCAGAATTGAGACGCTCCTCAAGAATTACAAGACCAATCCAATGTTACTCGCCTTCTTTGCATTACTTGTTGCTGACAGACAATGGTGAACCAGAGTGCTATGATGAAGCAATGCAAGTGGAGGATTCAATCAAGTGGGAGTCTGCCATGAAAGATGAGATGGACTCACTCATGTCAAATCATACATGGGAATTAGCTGAACTACCACAAGGCAAGAAAGCACTCCACAACAAGTGGATTTACAGGATCAAAGAAGAGCATGATTGAAGTAAACGCTACAAAGCAAGATTGGTTGTAAAAGGTTTTCAACAAAAGGAAGGTGTTGATTATACTGAAATTTTCTCTCCAGTCGTGAAGCTTACGACAATCAGACTGGTATTGAAAATTGTAGCCACAGAAAATTTACATCTTGAACAATTAGATGTAAAGACAGCATTCCTTCATGGAGATTTGGAGGAAGAGATCTACATGAAGCAACCAGAAGGCTTCATTAAGGCAGACAAGAAAAATCTAGTGTGCAAGTTGAAAAAGAGTTTATATGGTCTGAAACAAGCTCCTAGACAGTGGTACAGAAAGTTTGATAGTTTTATGAGCAGCAGCGGTTTCACAAGATGCCAAGCAGATCATTGTTGCTACATCAAGAAGTTTGACAATAGCTTTATTATTTTATTGTTATACGTCGATGATATGCTCGTTGTAGGTTCAGACATGCAAGAGATTAAAAATTTAAAGCAGGAATTGTCAAAACAGTTTGCAATGAAAGATCTGGGTGCTGCAAAGCAGATTCTTGGAATGAGGATCAAGAGAGACATGAAGTCGGGGACTTTGATGTTATCACAGGCTGAGTACATAACCAAAGTACTAGCCAGATTCAACATGCAAGATGCTAAATCAGTGAGCACACCTTTAGGTGTTCATTTCAAACTCTCCAAAGAACAGTCACCGAAGATGGAGGAGGAACGTACACACATGGCAAAGGTGCCATATGCCTCAGCAATTGGGAGTTTGATGTATGCCATGGTTTGTACCAGACCAGATATTGCTCAAGCAGTGGGAGCTGTTAGCAGGTACATGAATAATCCAGGCAAGGCACACTGGGAAGCAGTCAAATGGATTTTCAGATATCTTCGAGGTACCACAGATAAGGCGCTTTGTTTTAAAAGTGGAGATACGACACTAGCAGGTTATGTGGATGTTGACTTAGCTGGAAATGTTGACGTTAGAAAGAGCACTACAGGGTATGTCTATACTTTAGGAGGTACCGCAGTGAGCTGGGTCTCTCAATTACAGAAGATAGTTGCTCTCTCCACAACTGAAGCAGAATATGTCGCTGTCACGGAAGCCAGCAAAGAAATGGTTTGGCTCCAAAGTTTCTTGGAGGAGTTGGGCAAGAAGCAAGAAAATAATGTCTTGTATTGTGACAGTCAAAGTGCCATACATCTAGCAAAGAATCCGTCTTTTCATGCCAGAACAAAGCACATACAGTTGCGGTATCACTTTATCAGGTCACTTCTGGAAGATGGGATTTTGAAACTTGAGAAGATTAGTGGAACTCAAAATCCAGCAGACATGTTGACGAAGACGGTGACTATTGATAAACTGAAGCTGTGCTCAGCTTCAGTTGGCCTACACTAGTATCAAGGTCGTAGAAGAGCTGTTGCATTGATCAAGATGTGAAGACAGATTGAAATCGGTCTTCAAGTGGGAGATTGTCAAAGAAGTAGGCACCAACCATTTTTTTTAGTCAAAAATGGAGGTACCTAATTGTCAAAAATGGAGGTGCCTAATTTAGGACATTGTCAAAAGTGGAGGTGCCTAAGTTGGGGAATTGTCAAAGTAAAAAATGGAGGTGCCTAATTTAGGTAATTGTCAAAATGGAGGTGCCTAATTTATTGACTAATTTCACCAACCCATGTTTTTTGAAGCCTATATAAACCCATCTCCCTCATTTGGAGGATACACCTTAAAAATTGAAGAAGTAAAGAGAAGAGAGTGTCTTTGAGAGAATTTTGTGAGGAAACATTCTTGTTCATAATTGAGTGAGGGTTGTGAGTGTTTGTAAACACATTGTATTTTTCTCCTTAATATAAGTCTGCAGCAGCTCCGGAGACGTAGGCATAATTGGCCGAACTCCGTTATCAAATTCTGTGTTATTATTCCGCATTTATTTTCGCTCTCTTACTAATCTGGTCTAAGGGAATAGAGTGATAATCACCTCAATTTCCCAACACATAGTCTATTACTACAAGAATATACTTGTTACCAAAGGACTTTGGAAAAGGTCCCATAAAATCGATCCCCCATACATCAAAAATTTCACAAACTAAAATCCCATTTTGGGGCATCTCATCACGAGATGAAATGTTTCCAGTCCTTTGGCATCGATCATAGTAGTTTACAAATTCGTATCTATCCCTAAACAAAGTGGGCCAATAAAATCCTGATTCTAGTACCTTTTGAGCAGTTCTATTGGCTCCCGTATGACCACCAGCTGGTCCAGCATGGCATTGACTAAGAATGTTCATTGTTTCGGGACATGCCACACATCATCGGATCATATGATCCTTACATAACCTAAATAAAAAGGGATCCTCCCAAAAATAATATTTTAAATTAGAAAAGAATTTCTTCTTTGCTTGATAAGGTAAGTCCTTAGGAAGTTCCCTAACAGCTAAATAGTTAGCAAAGTCTGCAAACCAAGGTGTTTCAAAATTTAAATTACTTACCTCACTTACCATGGCGTACAGCTGCTCATCGGGGAAGTGATCATCAATGTCCCCTTCTTCAAACCTCTCCAAGGTTGGATTCTCTAAGCGAGAAAGGTGATCGGCTGCAAGATTTTTAGCTCCCTTTTTGTCTTGAATCATCAAGTCAAATTCCTGCAACAATAAAACCCAACGGATTAGCCTAGGCTTTGTATCAATTTTTGCAAATAAATACCTTAAAGCCGAATGGTCTGTATAAACAATCACTTTTCACAAGATTAGATATGATCTAAACTTGTCAAAAGCAAAAGCCACAGCTAGCAGCTCTTTCTCTGTAGTCATGTAATTCACTTGAGTTGCGTTCAAGGTCTTGCTTGCATAGTAGATAGACTAGAAGTATTTCTCCTTGCGTTGACCCAAGACTGCTCCCACTGCAAAGTCACTTGCATTGAACATTAGTTCAAATGGTAGACTCCAATTGGGAGCTACCATGATTGGAGCATGGATCAATTTCTCCTTAAGAGTTTTGAATGCTCTCAAACATTCCTCATCAAAAACAAAGTTCACTTCTTTCTCAAGGAGTCTTGTTAATGGATGGGCTATCTTAGAAAAATCTCGAATGAACCTCCGATAAAAACCCGCATGTCCTAGAAAACTTCTGATGGCCTTCATAGATGTGGGTGGTGGTAACTTCTCAACTATATCTACCTTTGCCCGATCCACTTCAATGCCCTTGCTTGAAATTTTGTGTCCCAACACGATTCCCTCTTGAACCGTGAAATGACACTTTTCCCAATTAAGCACTAGATTGGTTTCCTCACATCTCATCAAGACTCTTTCAAGGTTTTCCAAACATCTTTCAAATGAGCTTCCATAGACCGAGAAATCATCTATAAACACCTCCATAATATCCTCTATAAGCTCATCAAAGATTGCTACCATGCACCTTTGGAAAGTTGCAGGTGCATTGCACAACCCGAATGGCATTCTTCGATATGCGAATGTCCCATATGGACAGGTGAATGTAGTTTTCTCTTGGTCTTCTGGTGCAGTAGGAATTTGGAAATAGCCTGAAAAGCCATCCAAAAAGCAGTAGTACTTATGGTCGGATAACCTCTCCAACATCTGATCAATGAAGGGTAAAGGAAAGTGATCCTTTCTAGTTGCATCATTCAATTTTTTGTAGTCAATGTAAACCCTCCAACCGGTAACTGTTCTTGTTGGAATTAGCTCATCATTTTCATTAGGGACCACTGTCATCCCTCCTTTCTTTGGTACTACCTGAACTGGGCTCACCCAAGAGCTATTCGAGATCGGATAGATAATCCCTGCATTAAGTAGTTTTATCACTTCAGTCTTCACTACATCCTTTCATCTTTGGGTTTAGTCTCCATTGTGGTTGCACTACTGGTTTGAATTCATCTTCCATTAGTATCTTGTGAGTGCAATAGGATGGACTGATACCCTTTATGTCTGCTATCTTCCAAGCTATCACTTGCTTATGTTTCTGCAACAACTGAATAAGCTTCTCCTTCTGTTCAGAAGATAGATGGGAACTTGGAATTATTGGCAGTTTCTTTTTCTCCACCAGAAACCCATACTCAAGGTGATCCAGAAGAGGTTTCAGTTCCAAGTTGGGTGGATCAATCACCGATGGTTTTGGCTTTTCTTCCTTTGGCATCTCAATAGTCTCATATGCCCTGCATTTGAATGATTTGCTTGCTTCAAGAAAAGCAAGCTGCTCCATTGCTTCTCGATCCTCAACATTTTCCTGCAATAAACACAACTCAAGGGGATCCTTGGAAACAATGTTAGTAACACAATTTACGGTCTCATGCTCAATAACATCATTGCATGATTCCGCCTCATCAAGTGAAAGTGAATGTTTCATGGCATCATGTATCCTAAAAATAACTTTTTCATCACCCACTCTCAAAGTTAATGTGCCATCATGTACATCGATAAGGGCACAGGCTGTATTTAAAAATGGCCTACCAAGAATAAGTGAAACATTCGCATCCTCATCAATATCAATATCAATATCAATGACAACAAAATCATTGGGGAAAATGAAATTCCCGACTTTTACCAACACATCTTCTATAATACCACGAGGGTGGATTACTGACTTATCAGCAAGTTGGATGGTCATGAGTGTTGGTTTAGGTTTACCAATGCCTAACTCTTTAAACATTTTATAGGGCATAACACTTATGCTAGCCCCCAAATCAGCTAATGCATTTTTAACCTCAAGATTACCTATCAAACATGGAATGGTAAAACTACCTGGATCTTTTAACTTCTTAGGTAACCTTCTTTGCAAAATTGCCGAACTCTTTTCAGATAAATGCACTAAAGACACTTCCTCAAGTTTCCTTTTGTTAGAAAGGATATCTTTCAAAAATTTAGCATACTTAGGCATTTGTGACAAAGCTTCAGCAAATGGAATATTAATGTGCAATTGTTTAAAAAGTTCAAGAAACTTACGAAATTGAGCATCAATCTTGTCCTTGTTCAACCTTGCCGGATAGGGTACTCTAGGTCGGTATTTCTTCAAATTGGGGCTGCTTTCTTGTGGCTGCTTCTCTCTCTCACTTTCTAGTGCAGCTTTCTCTGCCGAAGTGATAGGAGGATCGTCTTCTTTTTCTTTTTCTTGTACTTCAGCTCTTTTCTCTTCCACATTACCCTTGATCTCTTTTCCACTCCTTAATGTAATTGCCTTAAGTTGCTCTTTAGGATTTGCCTCAGTGTTGCTACGTAAACTCCCTTGTGGTCTCTCACTGAGCATCTTGGCAATTTGTCCCACCTGATTCTCCAAATTATGAATAGAGGCTTGCTGATTTCTTAGGGTGGTTTCAGTTGATTGGAGCCTAGTTTTAGAAGTTGCTATAAATTTCTCCATCATGTCCTCCAAACTACTCTTTCTTGGAGGGGCTGCTTCTTGATGTTGGGGCTGCTGGAATCCAGGGGGAGGTCTTTGATTATTTTGATTATTCCATGAGAAATTTGGATGATTTCTCCACCCCGGATTGTATGTGTTGCTGTAGGGGTTATTCTACTGTTGCCTTGGCATATTTCCAACATAATGTCCACCCCCACACCATTCACAAGACTTCACTTGCATTACTTTCCCAGAAGAAGAAGCCAAGGCATCAAATTTTTTATTCAATGCTTCCAATTGGGTTGTTAAAGCCACCACAGGATCTAATTGGTGTGAACCCATGACCTTCAGCTTTCTTTGCTCCCTTGGGGCTTGCCACTGATAATTGGTGATAGCCATGTCTTCAATAAAATCCCTTGCTTGTTCAGGTGTCTTGTTGTTTATGGTACCACCAGCTGCTGCATTAATGGATTGCTTACTTACATAATTCAACCCATTGTAAAATGTTTGAATTTGAAGCCATAGTGGAAGTCCATGATGAGGACACCTTCTTAGCAAATCTTTAAATCTTTCCCAGGCATCATAAAGGGTCTCACCATCTTGCTACAGGAAGGATGAGATATCATTCCTCAACTTAGCAGTTTTGGATGGTGGGAAGTATTTCTCTAGGAATTTCTCTGCCAACTGACCCCATATGGTGAAGGTTTTTAACACCCCTATACCCCGTATACACACACTACATACCATCACATCCGTAATATACGTATACTGAATATAGAAATGCTACGGTTTACTAAACACACAAATCATTCCTTTACAATAATATGAGCAAATTTAAAACATTTAAGTTATATTATGAAACACAGTAGATAAAATGTTTATTCAATATGCAGCGGAAAATATAGCTGTATTTAAAAATCTATATACATCAAAACTCAAGTTTTACAAAACATAAAGTTTATACATGTTTAGCAGTCAGTCTTTGATCTTTAAGCCCACTATCCACACTTCAGAATCTAAACACAGCTCGGTCTAGAAGAACTCTCGGGTTCTACCCTGTCACCTGCGCGATGAACCACAATCGCACTAAGCCAACGGCTTAGTGGTACAAACTACAATAATATTATGCTTTAATGCAATGCCGATGTCATATAATCAAGTTTCAAAAACAATTCAAAAGAATATTATATTTCACAACCTTGCATTATTCAAAAATTTATCAAAACATTCATGAGGTAATACTCACAATTTTCCACATCCATAAACATATTACATATCATGTTGTATCTTCATAGTTTCATTATTCAACATAGCTTTCCAAGCCACATTCATTTTCAGTAAGTTACTTATGTATTATAATCATCTCATAACATTATATCTCACTCCATAGCTCATATTAAAGCAAAGACTAGCATGGGTCTCATTATTCATTTATTTCACTATTCAAGATTCACATTGAAAACAAAGACAAGCATGGGCCCAAAAGACACTAATATGTCATTCAACTTTCAGAGTTAATGTTTTGGTTTAATTATCACATTTATCATTATCATTATCCCAACTAGGTGTAAAACCCTTGGTTTTTGAATGATTTTAAGTTTAGGGGCAAAATGGTAATTTTGCACTTTAGGGGCAAAATGGTAATTTTGCACCTTAGGGGCAAAATAGTCATTTTGTACCCTCATATGTTGTTTGAACATAATTTGATGGTTTGAATGTCTTTTTGATACTCAGGACGACGAGACGGTCGTATTGAGTATAATATTGTATTTTTGGGTGCCGAGGGTATTTTCGTCATTTTTGGATTTTTCGTCGTTTTCGGTATTTTTGGGTATTATTATGCATAAAACATATTTATAAATTATTTTGGGTTAAAGTTTGAAGTTAAAAATAAATTTGAGTTGATTTTGTGAATTTTATGGTTTTGGGTAATTTTTTATGAAAATAAATAGTTTTGGGGTGTTTTTAATTAAAATAAATTAGATTGGGGTCAAAATATATTTTTAAAAGTTTTCTTTCCTATAAATAGGGCCTAGGTTTGATGGGGGAAGGTTTGACATCACTTTAAATTCGAGTGGCTTAAAAAAATAGGGTTTTAGGCAAAAATTAGAGGGCCTGTCGTTTTGGTCTTGGCGCGCAGAGGAGGCAGTGTCGTTCGGCGAGAGGTTTGTGTCATTTGGCGGAGAGGCGCGGGCCAGGGCTTCGTCGTTCGGCCTGCGAAGCTCTGTTGTTTGGCCTGCTGCGGCGTGGCTCGACCTGTCGTTTTGCTTCCCTTTCCAGCAGCAGCAATTTTTGCTATTTTGTGTGTTTTGAGGTTTTTCTTCCACCCTTTTACTTTGAGTTGACTCCCATCTACCTAGAACATGTTCATATCATATTGGGTTGGTATTTTTCTTAATTAATTTTGCTAAATTTGAATTATTATTTAATTAAATTGATTTTTACAAAATAGGTTAGGTTTTGGGGTTTTTATTGTTTTGAGGGATTTTGGTTATTGAATTAATTGATTGGGCTAGTGTGTTGGGTTCTGAAATTTGATGAATGTATTGAATTAGGGTTTGATTGAATTGATTTGGGTATTAGGGTTTTCGAATTAATTGTTTTCTTTGAGTTTTTGGATGATTTAATTCTTTGCTGAAGTTTGATGTTAGTGTTGTATGTTGCTCGATTTTTAATTAAATATTGGAACATGATAAAAATCTAAAATTTGGATATGTGGCTCGAAATTGAGTCTAGTTTATGAGAAAAATAATTTTTGGGATTTTGGAGCATCGTATATTTTTGGAAAATTCAAGTTTTCTACTGTTGTCTGACGAACTGTACTGTAGATGCGATTGCATCATCTGTAACTTTCGAAATTCATATTAAAATGTGTAAAAATGTTTTAGATTTGATTATCATATATGTTAAATTTCTGGAAGTCTAATTTACAAGAAAAATATGTTGGGTTATGTTTCTATTGTTATATTTTTGAAATAATTAGATCTTTCTACTGCTGTCAGTATACCTTGTGAGCTGTATACTGTTATGAATAAAAATTGGTTGAGAGACTTCTAAGTCTCGAAAAATTATGAAATTTTGGTAGGATGCTTTTCAGATATCAAATTAACTTCTGGTTGAGAATTATAAATTTTGCATATATTGGTTAATTGTTTTGAATTTTACAATTTGACACTCGTTATTCAGGTTTATCGGTAAAATTGTATTTGGTGAATATTGATTATTTAATTAAGATATTTGATAAATTTAAATTGTAAGGACTTTTTAATGATGTTTTATATTCTGGAAAGCAAGTTTAAAGGTGTGGTATTATGATGGTTAAGTTATGATTGGTTGACAAAAAGGTTTAACCTTGTTATGGAAACTATTAAATTGTGTGCATTCACGTCATGCATTCCCATTTGCACTTGCATACATTTGTAAGGGTGGTTGTTAATTGATGGTTAATGGTTAGGCGGTGGTCCAGCAGCACCTCAGACTTCGGGTGGTGAATTGCTTAGCTGACTGTTAGACCAGGTAAGTTCTATGGGTGTATTTGAACCGTTTGTGTTGTGCTACTTGCTAACAACTTATATATATATAAAAACCCTTCTTATAATATATTATCCTTTCTATATATTCACTAGACTATTCTTTCGAACTCAGCCTCGCATGCTTTAGGAGACAAAGAAACTTGCACGTGATTGTATTTATGTGAGAATATTGAATTTGATATTACTTGTGCTGTGTGATAGTGTGTCATGAAGGGGAAGGAGGTTACTGAGGCTTAATGCCTATACTGCTACTGAGGCTTAATGCCTATACTATTTACTGAGGCTACATGCCTAATTACTGATTACTGTACTGTACTGAGGAGTTATAAGGGCGGATCTGACTGATATTATACTGTACTGTTTACTGATTGGTGACCCAGACACACCATCTTGATTGTTTAATTTGTGAATGTATTATATGTACTGCTTATATAACTATTAGATTTTTCTCTGCCTCTCATAGGCTTACTGGGCATCTATATAAAGTGCTCACACCCTTACAGATTGTCTTGCAGGTTTACAGTGATTGCCTTCGTCTATCTTCTTTCTCTTCTTTGGCGAAGTTCATCAGGTTTTCCGTTTGTGTTTATCGGTCCTTCTGCTTAGAGATTTCCGGATATTGAACTTTTGGGCGGATTGAATCCGAATCCCTTTTTGTGTAATAAGTAGAACTTGTCTGCTTTAGATTTCCCAAATGATTTTATTGGGATTTGATTATATTGATGGTTTGCATTTGAACTAGGATTGAGGATTATATAAGTATTGAATTGTTTTGCACTTAGACTGTTATGAATGTTTCTAAGGCTTATGTGGTCGGACTTCGGTTTGGCTGCATGCCGGTCATGGCCCCTGGGTTGGGTCGTGATAAAAGTGGTATCAGAGCCAAGTTATTCAGTCACACTTATAATTTTTCTAGTTGTATCCGAAAATCATTAGGAAAAATTCTTTCTGTGTTTCTTTTGCTTCCGCGTTAACCGATATGCTTATACTAATATCAGGAGTTATGTCTCAAAAAAGTTCTGGAATTCGGATAGGGGGAGGTTCCTCTGGTGCTGGAACTTCTGGAACTGTAGATGGTGCTAATCTGCCTCCACGTGGATGTGGGAGACCTCCTAGAGCTGCAGCAGGGAATGTTAATACTGCAGGAGTTGTGCCTGATCCTCAGCCACCTACTCCTAGGAATAATCCTGTACCGGAGGCTACACCGGCTGCTGCAGTGGGTCAGGAGTAGTTTATGACTACTATGATGACCATGGGTAAATCTATGGAGACTCTTGCTAATGGAATTGCTTAGTTGGTGCAGAATATGAATCAAAATGCTGGGCAAGCCAATGATCAGCCACCTACTGTTGAACCCCAGTATGTGAGGTTAAATGAGTTTATCAGAGTGAACCCACCTACAATCTCCAACTCTGCTACTAAGGATCCGGTATACTTCATCAATGAGGTACGTCGGATTTATTTAGCTCTCAACTGTACTGATGATAGATCTATAGAGTTGGCAGGCCATCAGTTAAAAAAGTCAGCTTAGGTGTGGTTCGATGATGAGATCAGAGATAGGGTTCATTTCTGGGATGAGTTTAAGGACTTGTTCATGCAGAATTTCATACCTGAGAATGTTATGTGGCAAAAAGGCCAAGAGTTTGAGAGGTTGAAGCAAGGGGATAGATCCATACCTAAGTACTATGAGAAGTTTCAGGATCTGCGACAGTATGCTACACACTTGATTCAGGATGAGGCTCGGATGACTCGCAGATTCATGGAGGGAATGAACAATAAGTATTATGGTTTTGTTGCTAGCCATAACTACACTGAGTTGCATTTGGCTAGGAACACAGCTCTGGGTTTGGAAAACAGAGGTAAGACTGACAGGACTGAGGATACTACTGATGTTAGTAGGAAGAGAAGTAGACCTAATGATTCGCATGGCTACCAAGGACAGAACAAAGATTAGAGAGGTAATAATAGAGGTGGTCAACAACAGACTTACTGATCGCAGAATCAGAATCAGGGGAATCCTGTTTGTGGGTTTTGTGGTAACCGTCATCCAGGAGATTGCTGGAGACAGATGGGAGCATGTTTAGGTTGTGGACAGATGGATCACCAGGTGAAGGATTGTCCTAATTCTCGGCGTGGTCAGAATCAAGGAGGGCAGCAGAATTATGTGAGACCAATAGGGAATCAGGGTAACAACAACCGTGGCAACGGTAATGGTAATGGCAATGGTTATGGCAGAGGTAATGGTGGTCGAGGTTATAATGGAGGCCGAGGTAATCAGAATGGCAGACGACAGAATGGAGGTTATCGAGGCTACCAAGGTCAGCAGAATCAGGGTTATCACCAGAATAATCACCAGCAGAATGCTGTACCCGCTTTGCCAGCAGGTCAGAACAATGCTCAGAATTAGAACCAAGGCCAGAATCAGAATCAGAATTATGCTCGGGTATTTAATCTTAATGCTCAGCAAGCTCGGGCTGATAATAATGTGGTGCAAGGTACACTCTCTATATGTTCATTTGATGCACATGTTCTTATTGGCCCTGGAGCTACTCATTCATTCATATCACCTAGCTTTGCATCTAGATTATCTAGATCACATGAACTTTTAGCTGAGCCTTTGTTTGTTCATACACCACTGGGGGATGAGATAGAGACGGTGGATGTTTATAGTAATTGTATGATTAGAGTTGAGGATGCAGATTTAGCTGCAAATTTGATTGTTCTATCTGTGTTGGAATTTGATGTGATCTTGGGAATGGATTGGTTAGCTTGTCATGGAGCTAATGTTGACTGTAAGGCTAAAATAGTCCGATTTGATTATGAAGAAGGTAAGTCGGTGACATTCCATGGTTCCAAGACCATTGGTCCTTGTCAGATGATTTCTGCTTTGGGAGCTAGAAGGTTGTTGCGCAAAGGTTGTGACGCCTATCTTGTATCTATTCGGGATGTGAACAAAGAAGAAGTTAAACCAGAAGACATCCCTATAGTGCAAGATTTTGTGGATGTTTTTCCTGAGGATTTGCCTGGGTTACCTCCTGAAAGGGAGATTGAGTTTTCAATTGATCTTGTACCCAGCACAAATCCTATCTCTATGCCGCCTTATAGAATGGCACCGGCAGAGCTTAAAGAGTTGAGGGAGCAGCTGAATGATTTGTTACAGAAGGGGTACATCCGACCGAGTACTTCACCTTGGGGAGCTCCGGTTCTTTTTGTGAGAAAGAAGGATGGTTCCATGAGGTTGTGTATTAATTATCGGCAGCTAAACAAGGTGACGGTCAAGAACAGATATCCATTACCAAGGATTGATGATTTGTTTGATCAGTTGCAAGGGGCGAAGTTTTTCTCAAAGGTTGATCTTCGGTCTGGTTATCATCAGTTAAGGGTGCGAGAGAGTGACATACCTAAAACTGCTTTTCGCTCAAGGTATGGTCATTATGAATTTCTGGTAATGTCTTTTGGACTTACCAACGCCCCTGCTGCTTTTATGGACTTGATGAATAGGGTGTTTAGTCCATATCTTAATCGGTTTGTTGTGGTGTTCATTGATGATATTTTGGTGTATTCCAAGACTAAAGAAGAGCATGAGGAACATTTGAAGCTAGTTTTGCAAACTCTAAGGGAACATAAACTTTATGCCAAGTTCTCGAAATGTGAATTCTGGTTGGATAAAGTTGTGTTCTTGGGTCATGTTATATCTTATGAGGGTGTTCAGGTTGATCCAAAGAAGATTGAGGCAGTCATGGATTGGCCAAGACCAAAGACAGTTACAGAGATACGAAGTTTCTTGGGTTTGGCTGGTTATTATAGAAGATTTGATAGAGATTTTTCTCGACTTGCAGCACCTTTGACTAAACTCACTCGCAAGGGTGTTAAGTTTGTTTGGGATGATGCTTGTGAGGAGAGTTTTAACTTTCTGAAAGAAAGGTTGACATCTGCACCTGTACTTGTTTTGCCGGAGGGCAATGAAGGCTATGCTGTTTACTGTGATGCATCTGGTATTGGTTTGGGATGTGTGTTGATGCAACATGGTAGGGTGGTTGCTTATGCTTCAAGAAAATTGAAAAAGCATGAAGTTAATTATCCTACGCATGATCTGGAGATGGCTTCTGTTGTGTTTGCACTAAAGATCTGGAGGCATTATCTGTATGGTGTTACATGTGAGATTTTTACTGACCATAAGAATCTCAAATATGTTTACTCGCAGAGGGATCTGAACTTGAGGCAGAGGAGGTGGATAGAGTTTCTGGAAGATTATGATTATAATATTCAGTACCATCCTAGGAAAGCAAATGTTGTGGCAGACGCTTTGAGTCGCAAGTCTATGGGGAGTTTGTCACATATTTGTTTGACAAGGAGGTCCTTGATTTCTGAGATTCACCAAGTGCTTGATGAGTGTTGGACATTTAATATGTCTGACAAAGAAGTTGTGAATGGTAGAGGGGTTTTTCTTGCTAGTTTGGCTGTGAAGCCAAATTTTGTTGACAGGATTATTTCTGAGCAAAGTAAGGATGCGGATTTGGAAATTTTACGACAGAAAGTCTTAGCCAGTGAGAACAAGGAGTTTGTTATAGATGATAAAGGTGTTTTGAAGTTTGGTACTAGGGTGTGTGTTCCTAAGGTAGATGATTTGAAGACTGATATCCTTAAGGATGCACATTTCTCAAAGTACACAGTTCACCCAGGTTCCACCAAGATGTATCGGGATTTGAAGCAGTTGTACTGGTGGAATGGGATGAAGAATGATGTTGCACAGTTTGTTTCTCAATGCTTATCTTGTCAGCAAGTTAAGTATGAGCATTATTAGCCTGCGGGATTGCTTAAGGAGTTACCACTACCTGAGTGGAAATGGGAGAGAATCAATATGGATTTTGTTGTCGGTTTGCCTAAAGCTCCTGGTGGGCATGATTCGATCTGGGTTATTGTTGATAGATTGACTAAGTCCGCTCATTTTCTTCCAGTAAATACTAAGTACACAGTGTCGCAGTATGACAAACTATACCTCAACAAGATTGTGAGTCTTCATGGGGTCCCAGTTTCTATAGTTTCTGATAGAGGACCACAATTTACTTCTAGATTTTGGCAGAAGCTTCAGGAAGGTTTGGGAACTAATCTTCATTTCAGTACTGCTTTTCATCCTCAGACAGATGGTTTGTCGGAGAGGACTATTCAGACTTTGGAAGATATGCTGCGATTGTGTGTTCTTGATTTTGGTGGTAGTTGGGCAGATCATCTTCCTTTGGTAGAGTTTGCCTACAATAACAGTTATCAGGCTGGTATTGGTATGGCTCCATTTGAGGCTCTGTATGGCAGAAGGTGTAGGACTCCATTATATTGGGAGGAGGTTGGTGAGCGTCGAATTGAGGGTCCTGAACTTTTGCAATACAGTGCTGAGGTTGTACCAGTGATTCAAGACCGTATTCGGACTGCTTTTAGTAGACAAAAGAGCTATGCTGATTTGAAAAGAAGAAATCTGGAATTTGATGTCGGGGATAGAGTGTTTCTGAAGGTTTCACCTTTCAAGGGTGTTATGAGGTTTGGTAAGAAGGGAAAATTAGCTCCAGGGTATGTTAGTCCATTTGAAATTCTGGAGAGGATTGGTGATGTTGCTTATAAGCTTGATTTACCACCTCAGATGGCTTCTGTGTATCCGACATTTCATATCTCGATGTTGAGAAAGTATGTACCTAGTCCTGATCAAGTGCTAGCTCCGGACACTGTAGAGATTAGTGATGATTGTTCTTATGAGGAGCAACCAATGGCTATTCCGGACCGTCAAGTCAAGCGGTTGCGTTCTAAGGATGTAGCTTCTGTGAAAGTCCTTTGGCGCAATCATTCTGTTGAAGAATGCACCTGGGAAGCCGAAGAGCTTATGAAAGCTAAATATCCCCATCTGTTTGAGTCTTCAGGTATGTTTTAGATTTCGAGGTTGAAATCGTTTTAAGGGGGTTAGACTGTAATATTCTTCAGTTTTAGTGTTAGAGCACTTGCGTACCAGCATAACATCATACTCATACATCACATGATATTGTTTGTGACTGATGATTGACAATTGTATGCAATGGATCTTATTGAAAAGGTGTATGTGTAATGATGTTGAGTTACGGAATATTTCTGTTATTGGTTACAGAGGTACAGTATATTAATATTGTTATGGATTGGAAAAATGAACAGAGATAATGTTATACTCGATTGATTGGCACTGATATTGACTGGGTTGAGCGCTAAGCGCTATTCATTGATTTTGTTTTGGTTATCTGATAATTGGTTTTTATTTAATTAACTCTAAATGGATCGAACCTGGAATGGTCATTAGTGCTTGGTATCTTGTGGTTATGGCCTGATCAACCATAACGACACATACTAAGTAGACGATACCATCCGGATTTGTGTATAACTATTGTAATGACAGTTTTTGATGGATAATGATTATGTTGGATTCAATTGTGTGGACGCAATTACTTTAAGGGGGTTAGATTGTAAAACCCTTGGTTTTTGAATGATTTTAAGTCTAGGGGCAAAATGGTAATTTTGCACCTTAGGGGCAAAATGGTCATTTTGTGCCCTCATATGTTGTTTGAACATAATTTGATGGTTTGAATGTCTTTTTGATACTCAGGATGACGAGACGGTCGTTTTGAGTATAATATTGTATTTTTGGGTGCCGAGGGTATTTCGTCATTTTTGGATTTTTCGTCGTTTTCGGTATTTTCGGGTATTATTATGCGTAAAACATATTTATAAATTATTTTGGGTTAAAGTTTGAAGTTAAAAATAAATTTGAGTTGATTTTGTGAATTTTATGGTTTTTGGTAATTTTTTATGAAAATAAATAGTTTTTGGGTGTTTTTAATTGAAATAAATGGTCAAAATATATTTTTAAAAGTTTTCTTTCCTATATATAGGGCCTAGGTTTGATGGGGCAAGGTTTGAGATCACTTTAAATTCGGGTGGCTTAAAAAAAATAGGGTTTTAGGCAAAAATTAGAGGGCTTGTCGTTTTGGTCTTGGCGAGCAGAGGAGGCAGTGTCGTTCGGTGAGAGGTTTGTGTCGTTTGGCCGAGAGGAGCGGGCCAGGGCTTCGTCATTCGGCCTGTTAAGCTCTGTCGATTGGCCTGCTGCGGTGTGGCTCGACCTGTCATTTTGCTTCCCTTTCCAGCAGCAGCAATTTTTGCTATTTTGTGTGTTTTGAGGTTTTTCTTCCACCCTTTTGCTTTGATTTGACTCCCATCTACCTAGAACATGTTCATATCATATTGGGTTGGTATTTTTCTTAATTAATTTGGCTAAATTCAAATTATTATTTAATTAAATTGATTTTTACAAAATAGGTTAGGTTTTGGGGTTTTTATTGTTTTGAGGGATTTTGGTTATTGAATTAATTGATTGGGCTAGTGTGTTGGGTTCTGAAATTTGATGAATGTATTGAATTAGGGTTTGATTGAATTGATTTGGGTATTAGGGTTTTCGAATTAATTGTTTTCTTTGAGTTTTTGGATGATTTAATTCTCTGCTGAAGTTTGATGTTGCTTAAATATTGGAACATGATAAAAATCTAAAATTTGGATATGTGGCTCGAAATTGAGTCTAGTTTATGAGAAAAATAATTGTTTGGATTTTGGAGCATCGTATATTTCTAGAAAATTCAAGTTTGCTACTGTTGTCTGACGAACTGTACTGTAGATGCGATTGCATCATCTATAACTTTCGAAATTCATATTAAAATTTGTAAAAATGTTTTAGATTTGATTATCATATATGTTGAAGTTCAGGAAGTCTAATTTACAAGAAAAATATGTTGGGTTATGTTTCTGTTGTTATATTTTTGAAATAATTAGATCTTTCTACTGCTGTCAGTATACCTTGTGAGTTGTATACTGTTATGAATAAAAATTGGTTGAGAGACTTCTAAGTCTCGAAAAATTATGAAATTTTGGTAGGATGCTTTTCAGATATCAAATTAACTTCTGGTTGAGAATTATAAATTTTGAAAATACTGGTTAATTGTTTTGAATTTTACAAGTTGACACTCGTTATTCAGGTTTATCAGTAAAATTGTATTTGGTGAATATTGATTATTTAAGTAAGGTATTTGATAAATTTAAATTATAAGTACTTTTTAATGATGTTTTATATTTTGGAAAGCAAGTTTAAAGGTGTGGTATTATGATGGTTAAGTTATGATTGGTTGACAAAAAGGTTTAACCTTGTTATGGAAACTTTTGAATTGCGTGCATTCACGTCATGCATTCCCATTTGCACTTGCATACATTTGTAAGGGTGGTTGTTAATTGATAGTTAATGGTTAGGCGGTGGTCCAGCAGTACCTCAGACTTCGGGTGGCCAATTGCTTAGCTAACTGTTAGACCAAGTAAGTTCTATGGGTATATTTGAACTGTTTGTGTTGTGCTACTTCCTAACAACTTATATAAATATAAAAACCCTTCTTATAATATATTATCCTTTCTATATATTCACTAGACTATTCTTTCAAGCTCAGCCTCGCATGCTTTAGGAGACAGAGAAACTTGCACGTGATTGTATTTATGTGAGAATATTGAATTTGATATTACTTGTGCTGTCTGATGGTGTGTCATGAAGGGGAAGGAGGTTACTGAGGCTTAATTCCTATACTGCTACTGAGGCTTAATGCCTATACTGTTTACTGAGGCTACATGCCTAATTACTGATTACTGTACTGTATTGAGGAGTTATAAGGGCGGATGTGACTGATATTATACTGTACTGTTTACTGATTGGTGACCCCGACACACCATTTTGATTGCATAATTTGTGAATGTATTATATGTACTGCTTATATAACTGTTAGATGTTTCTCTGCCTCTCATAGGCTTACTGGGCGTCTATATAAAGCGCTCACACCCTTATAGATTGTCTTGCAGGTTTACAGTGATTGCCTTCGTCTATCTTCTTTCTCTTCTTTGGCGACGTCGATCAAGTTTTCCGTTTGTGTTTATCGGTCCTTCTGCTTAGAGATTTTCGGATATTGAACTTTTGGGCGAATTGAATGCGAATCCCTTTTTGTGTAATAAGTAGAACTTGTCTGCTTTAGATTTCCCGAATGATTTTATTGGGATTTGATTATATTGATGGTTTGCATTGGACCTAGGTTTGAGGATTATATAAGTATTGAACTGTTTTGCACTTAGACTGTTATGAATGTTTCTAAGGCTTATGTGGTCGGACTTCGGTTTGGCTGCATGCCGGTCGTGGCCCCTGGGTTGGGTCGTGACACTAGGCTTCAAGGATTAGGCTCAACCAAGCTTCAAGGGGAACAAAGCATGCTAAGTATCAACCCAACTTGGCTTCAAGAACCAAACCCAACCTAGCTTCAAGGGTTGTAACATCTCAATTAGGCTTCAAGGACTTGATCAAACCAAGCTTCAAGGGGAGTTAAGCATGCTAAACTTCAACCCAACTTGGCTTCAAGGATCAAGCCCAACCTAACTTCAAGAGATTGTTACTATAGGCATGCCACCAACAACAAAACTCTTAAAATAGAATAACAAATTAGACACACAATTCATTCATTAATTGATTATCAATTTCATTCTCATTTTCTCATCATCATTTAGGCAACCATGCCTCAATCATCACATTTACATCATTATAGCCAACAACAATGGCTTCACATCTCTTTCAATAGAGTATACATAACCAATTACATTGAACATCATCATCTAGGCAAACATGCCTCAATTACCTCCATTCACATTAAAACAACTCAACATTGATGTATTCATCATAACCAATTGCATTGCACATACATTTCATATTTCATCATATCATCATATCTTTCACATTTCCTATTTCATTTTTCATTACATCATCATATCTTTAGAATCTTCAACATACATTCCACAAAGTTCACATTATGCAAAACATAACATTATTAATATACATCAACAATGCAATAGATTACTTAACACGTTTACAATCAAATGTGTTAAGTCTCAAGGTCATATAAAGGTATGCAATAATGTAGTTTGTACTTACCTTAAGAATAACTCACACCAATCTATAACCTTCCTCTTCCAAGAATTCTTCACCACTTGAATTAGGGCAACTTAACTTCTTCACAACCTAATTCAAAAAGAATAATACACATGAATCTTCAATACAAATGTACACCTATTAGTCTCAAACTAGACCCATAGATCATAAATTACAAGCCAACATCTCTCTCTAGGACCCCACGGTCGTGGCCTCCCAACCCCCATGGGCTTGGGTTAACAAACGGTTCTGCCTCCTTTGCTCAAAACCCCCACGGCCATGGCTTCCAATGACCACGGTCGTGGCAGCCAAGGGCCACGGGCGTGGCATCCAAGATGTTCTGTTTCGGACCAAACTCATGTGTTCTATGCTTCTAACTTCATTAAACACAATTATCAAGAAGATCTACAAGAATAATTAATTAAACTCAACATCTACAACAATCACCAATTCAAAACCCTAACACAAACATAACTCATACTCTTCCAACACCAACACCAACCTAACTCCTTATTTCAATTCAAATCCAATACTCTCAAACACACCACAATCAAACACACTCTTACTATCAACAACAATCTATCTAACTCAAACACAACTTCAATTAAAATAAGAGAAATCAAGAGAGAACTTACCAAAAATGATGAAACTTCTTCAAATTTCCACTTAATCACTTGAATCTTCCTTCAATTTGATCTTAGAAACAAAACTCTCTCTTGCTCTCTTTTGTCTTTGGTGAGCCGGCCAACAAGGAAAAAGGAAAGAAAAAGAAGATGAAAAATGAAGAAGAAAAGTCAAATACTCTTCTCTTTTAAAACCTCCACCAAGTAAAAATAATATTAAAATAATCAATTTACCTCTTCCACTCATTTTAAATTTCTTTTTTTTAATTACTTAATTACTTTAAAATAAATAAATATATTCTTTTGACTTGACTTGTATATGTTGTATATATTTCCATATATACAACATATACACTCTCTCTTTAATTCTTTTCTCTTTCCAATAAAACATATACATTTAATCCAAATACAACAATAATTATTCCAAAACTTCTAAGGCATATTTTGGGATTTTACAATTCTCCCCCTCTAAAAAGAAATTTCGTCCTCGAAATTACCTGATATCAAGTCTGAAATAGTTGAGGATACTGATCTCGCATTGCTTGCTCACTCTCCCAAGTTGCCTCTTCTCTACCATGATTCTTCCAAAGAACCTTCACCAGTGGCACTTTCTTATTTCTCAACTCTTTCACTTTATGTGCCAAAATAGCAATTGGTTCTTCTTCAAATGTCAGATCTGGACTCACCTCAATAGATTCAACTGGTAAAACATGAGATGGGTCTGATATGTACCTCCGCAACATAGAAACTTGGAAGACATTATGGATTCTATCCAACTCAGGCGCCAAAGCAAGACGATAAGTAACTGGTCCAACTCTTTCTAATATCTCATACGGTCCAATAAAACGAGGACTCAGCTTCCCTCTTTGACCAAATCTTAAAATCTTTTTCCAAGGAGACACTTTCAGAAATACTTTATCTCCAACATCAAATTCTATGTCTCTCCTCTTCAAATCTGAATAAGATTTTTGTCGGTCTGAAGCTGCTTTCAACCGATCCCGAATTATCTTCACTTTCTCTTCCGTCTCTTTAACCAAATCAGGACCAATCAATTTGCCTTCTCCAAGTTCATTCCAACATAAAGGCGTTCTGCATCTTCTACCATACAATGCCTCAAATGGTGCCATACCAATACTGGATTGATGACTGTTGTTGTAAGCAAATTCCACAAGTGGTAGAAATCTGTCCCAACTTCCATAGAAATCAATGACACAGCTTCTCAACATATCTTCTATGATCTGTATCACTCTCTCTGACTGCCCATCTATCTGTGGATGAAAAGCAGTGCTAAAGTGCAATCGAGAACCCAAAGCACCATGTAAACTCTTCCAAAACCTCAAAGTAAACCGGGGATCTCGATCAGACACTAAAGAAATTGGGACTCCATGCAACTTCACTATCTCACTGATATACAGCTCAGCCAACGTCTCAAGAGAATATTCCATTCTAACTGGAAGAAAATGAGCTGTCTTTGTCAACCGATCAACAATCACCCAGATAGCATCATGCTTCTTCTGCGTCAATGGTAAACTAGACACTAAATCCATTGTCACATGTTCCCATTTCCATTCAGGCACTGATAAAGGCTGAAGCAACCCTGTTGGAACTTGGTGCTCAGCTTTCACCCTTTGACAAGTGAGACACTTGGATACAAACTCCGCTATGTCTCTCTTCATACCAGACCACCAATAATACTGCTTCAAATCCTGATACATCTTGGTACTCCCAGGGTGCATAGGAAAAATTGACTGATGTGCTTCTTCTAAAATAACCTTTCTCAAACTAGCATCATCAGGAACACATAACCTATCTTTGAACCAAAGGCTACCATCACTTTTCACATAAAAATCTCGGCTCTCCCCATTTTGGCAATCTGAAACACTCTTCTGAATTTTCTCATCAGCCAATTGAGCTTCTTTAATCTAATCCATCAATACCGGTCTCAACTGCAATTGAGCTAATAAAGCACCATCATCACATGATTTAAAACTAGCATGCAACGCTGTCAACTCAACAAGCAACGAGAGCGAATAAACAATCAAACCTGCTAAAGACTTCTGACTTAAGGCATCAGCAACAACATTTGCTTTACCAGGATGATAATCAATTAAACAATCATAATCTTTAATCAATTCCAACCATCGTCTTTGCCGAAGATTCAACTCCCTCTGAACACCCAAATATTTCAAACTCTTGTGATCCGTGTAGATAAAACATTTCTCCCCATACAAGTAGTGTCGCCAAATCTTCAAAGCAAACACTATGGCTGCCAATTCAAAATCATGTGTCGGATAATTCAACTCATGCGGCTTCAACTGCCGAGAAGCATAAGCTATTACTTTACCCTCTTGCATCAAAACACATCCTAAACCATTATGTGAAGCATCACTGTAAATTACATATGGTTTATTTTCCACAGGCAAAGTAAGAACAGGCGCTTGAGTCAACATCTCTTTCAACAGCTCGAAGCTAGCTTGACACTGATCCGTCCATACAAATCTAATTCCCTTTCGAAGTAATCTGGTGAGTGGAATAGCTATCAAAGAAAAACCTTTCACAAAACGTCGCTAATAGCCTGCCAAACCCAGAAAACTTCTAACTTCAGTCACTGACTTCGGTGGACTCCAATTCAAAATAGCTTCAACTTTACTTGGATCAACTCTTATACCATCTGCTGAAACTATATGACCCAGAAAAGTAACTTGATCAAACCAAAACTCACACTTCGACAGCTTAGCATACAGCTGCTTCTCTCTCAAGGTCTGCAATACAATTTGCAAATGCTTGTCATGCTCCTCTTCATTACACGAATACACCAAAATATCATCAATGAAGACCACCACAAATTGATCTAGATAGGGCCTAAACACCCTATTCATCAAATCCATGAAAGTTGCAGGTGCATTCATCAATCCAAAAGGCATCACTAAGAATTCATAATGCCCATACCTTGTGCGAAAAGCTGTCTTAGGAACATCTTTAGCTCTAACCCTCAATTGATGGGACCCTGATCTCAAATCAATCTTGGAAAACATTGATGCTCCCTTCAACTGATCGAAGAGATCATCAATCCTAGGCAAAGGATACTTATTCTTGATAGTCACTTTGTTCAGTTGTCTATAATCAATGCACAACCTCAAAGTACCATCCTTCTTCTTTACAAACAAAACAGGAGCTCCCCACGGAGAAACACTAGGGCGAACAAACCCTTTATCCAACAACTCTTGCAACTGCACCTTCAACTCTCTCAACTCAGCAAGTGCCATTCGATAAGGAGTTATAGAGATGGGAGTGGTACCAGGCAACAAATAGATACCAAACTCAACCTCTCTCTCAGGAGGTAACCCTGGCAACTCCTTAGGAAACACATCTGAAAATTCCGCAACTGTGGGTATACTATCAAGTTGAGAACCCACTACTCTGGTATCCACAACATGAGCAAGATAAGCATCACACCCTTTTCTAATCATCTGAAATTGCTGCTACAGCTGACACAGACAAGGATGCAAGTTGTCTCTGCTCACTAGACATCATCACATTTCTACCATCACCGGTTCTCAAAGTAACACATTTCTTTTGACAGTCTACCACAGCTCCATGCTTAGACAACCAATCCATGCCTAAGATCAAATCATATTCCTTAAAAGGCATTTCAATCAAATCACCCAAAAATTCCTCTCTTTGCACCACAACTGCACTATCCCGATGCACCTTACTAACTACCACACTATGCCCTAAAAGATTTGTCACCAAAACATCAAATCCTAAGGACTCTGAATGTAATTTAGACACAGACAAGATAGATGCACTTATGTATGAATGAGTAGATCCTGGATCAATCAAAGCAAGAACTGGAATATCAAATAAAGAAAATGTACCCGCAATAACCGCTGAAGCATCTGGCTGCCTCTGCATCACATATACTCTCTGAGAAGATCCGGCCTCATCTGGCCTACTGCCTCTGGATGAAGATCCTTCTCTCTGACTAAATCTAGGTCTACCACCTCTACTGAAACCTCTGCCCCCTCGACCACCTCTGCTGATACTGGGTCGAGAAGCTACAGTATCAGTCTGTCTATCACCATGTGGCTCAGGACAATCTTTAATAAAATGAGCTGGTGACCCACATCTAAAGCATACTCCCGATCCACCCGTCTTCCAACAAACACCCCCATGGGTCCTACCACAATGAACACATACAGGTGGATTAGATCTCTGAACCACTGGAGTCGGAGCACTAGCTACAAAAATTGTAGGTCTCGGTCTCTGCCTCTGATACTAAACTGACCTACCAGACTGCCTCTGACTCCTACTGACTCTCGGAACAAACCTTCCTCTACCTCTCTTCATAGATGAAGACCCTGCCTCAAACTGGGGTCTCCTAACTCTGGTCTCTTCTTCAGTAGCAGCTGCTGCAATACCCTGTGCTCTCTCAACACTTCTAGCTGCTGCAACCAATTGAGAAAAATCCTGGTACTGAGAACCAGCAACAATGAACATAATAGAGGGCCTCAACCCCGCCTCAAATCTCCTGCATCGGTCAATTTCATCAGAAATAATCCCACCGGCATAGTGACTCAACTGGATAAACTCTATCTCATACTCTGTCACTGTCCAGTTATCTTGTCTCAAATTCAAAAATTCTATCTTCTTGACATCTTTATACTCCCTCGGAGTATATTTCTGCTCAAACTCCCTCAGAAAATCATTATAAGATAATGTAGGTGGATCATCCATGGCATGAGGAACCGTCTTCCACCAATCATAAGCATCTTTCTGAAGAAGAGATCTAACATAATCAAATTTCTCATCAGGAGTAGCTTGCAACTGGATAAATATCCTCTGTACTTTATCCAACCACTGCTCAGCTACTGCAGGATCTGTAGTGCCCAAGAAATCCTCAGCTCCATACTTCCTCAATTAATCATAGTACCTCACCGGCACTTGTGGCTGTGGTGGCGGTGGCGGCTGCACTGGAGCTCCCCTCAACAATTCTACCATATGCCTTAGCCAACCCGGCGGTACCTCATCAGCAGCTGATCTCCCTGGCACAGGAGCAGGGGCCTCACTAGCTCTCTCAACTCTAGCTCCATCTCTACTCTCTTCAAGAGCTACACTCTCAGTACTACCTTCTACAGACTGACGTGACTGAGACGCCATCACTACCTATATCTGCAAACATAGCAGAATATACCTCATTAAAGATCAAAGACTGTCAATACCAAAACATGTATCTTATTTAAAAACCATATTTTAAAATCAGTATTTTCTTTTTCTTACAATTTACCTAGTTTGAGAATCTCAAACCTAGGCTCTGATACCGAAATAATTGTAACACCCCTATACCCCATATACGCACACTACATACCATAGAAATGCTATGGTTTACTAAACACACAAATCATTCCTTTACAATAATATGAGCAAATTTAAAACATTTAAGTTATATTATGAAACACAGTAGATAAAATGTTTATTCAATACGCAGCGGAAAATATAGCAGTATTTACAAATATATATACATTAAAACTCAAGTTTTACAAAACATAAAGTTTATACATGTTTAGCAGTCAGTCTTTGATCTTTAAGCCCACTATCCACACTTTAGAATCTAAACTCAACTCGGTCTAGAAGAACTCTCGGGTTCTACATGTCACCTGCGCGATGAACCACAATCGCTTTAAGCCAACGGCTTAGTGGTACAAACTACAATAATATTATGCTTTAATGCAATGCAGATGTCATACAATCATGTTTCAAAAACAATTCAAAAGACTATTATATTTCACAACCTTGCATTATTCAATAATTTATCAAAACATTCATGAGGTAATACTCACAATTTTCCACATCCATAAACATATTACATATCATGTTGTATCTTCATATTTTCATTATTCAACATAGCTTTCCAAGCCACATTCAATTTTAGTAAGTTACTTATGTATTATAATCATCTCATAACATTATATCTCACTCCATAGCTCATATTAAAGCAAAGACTAGCATGGGTCTCATTATTCATTTATTTCACTATTCATGATTCACATTGAAAACAAAGACAAGCATGGGCCCAAAAGACACTAATATGTCATTCAACTTTCAGAGTTAATGTTTTGGTTTAATTATCACATTTATCATTATCATTATCCCAACTAGACTTCAAGGATTAGGCTCAACCAAGCTTCAAGGGGAACAAAGCATGCTAAGTATTAACCCAACTTGGCTTCAAGAACCAAACCCAACCTAGCTTCAAGGGTTGTAACATCTCAATTAGGCTTCAAGGACTTGATCAAACCAAGCTTCAAGGGGAGTTAAGCATGCTAAACTTCAACCCAACTTGGCTTCAAGGATCAAGCCCAACCTAACTTCAAGAGATTGTTACTATAGGCATGCCACCAACAACAAAACTCTGAAAATGGAATAACACATTAGACACACAATTCATTCATTAATTCATTGTCAATTTCATTCTCATTTTCTCATCATCATTTAGGCAACCATGCCTCAATCATCTCATTTACATCAATATAGCCAACAACAATGGCTTCACATCTCTTTCAATAGAGTATACATAACCAATTACATTGAACATCATCATCTAGGCAAACATGCCTCAATTACCTCCATTCACATTAAAACAACTCAACATTGAAGTATTCATCATAACCAATTGCATTGCACATACATTTCATATTTCATCATATCATCATATCTTTCACATTTCCTATTTCATTTTTCATTACATCATCTTATCTTTAGAATCTTCAACATACATTCCACAAAGTTCACATTATGCAAAACATAACATTATTAATATACATCAACAATGCAATAGATTACTTAACACATTTACAATCAAATGTGTTAAGTCTCAAGGTCATATAAAGGTATGCAATAATGTAGTTTGTACTTACCTTAAGAATAACTCACACCAATCTATAACCTTCCTCTTCCAAGAATTCTTCACCACTTGAATTAGGGCAACTTAACTTCTTCACAACCTAATTCAAAAAGAATAATACACATGAATCTTCAATACAAATGTACACCTATTAGTCTCAAACTAGACCCATAGATCATAAATTACAAGCCAACATCTCTCTCTAGGACCCCACGGTAGTGGCCTCCCAACTCCCACGGGCGTGGGTTAACAAACGGTTCTGCCTCCTTTGCTCAAAACCCCCCGCGGCCATGGCTTCCAATGACCACGGTCGTGGCAGCCAAGGGCCACGGGTGTGGCATCCAAGATGCTTCTGTTTTGGACCAAACTCATGTATTCTATGCTTCTAACATCATTAAACACAATTATCAAGAAGATCTACAAGAATAATTAATTAAACTCAACATCTACAACAATCACAAATTCAAAACCCTAACACAAACACAACTCATACTCTTCCAACACCAACACCAACCTAACTCCTTATTTCAATTCAAATCCAACACTCTCAAACACACCACAATCAAACACACTCTTACTATCAACAACAATCTATCTAACTCAAACACAACTTCAATTAAAATAAGAGAAATCAAGAGAGAACTTACCAAAAATGATGAAACTTCTTCAAATTTCCACTTAATCACTTGAATCTTCCTTCAATTTGATCTTAGAAACAAAACTCTCTCTTGCTCTCTTTTGTCTTTGGTGAGCCGGCCAACAAGTAAAAAGGAAAGAAAAAGAAGATGAAAAATGAAGAAGAAAAGTCAAATACTCTTCTCTTTTAAAACCTCCACCAAGTAAAAATAATATTAAAATAATCAATTTACCTCTTCCACTCATTTTAAATTTCTTTTTTTTAATTACTTAATTACTTTAAAATAAATAAATATCTTCTTTTGACTTTCCCATATTGACTTGTATATGCTGTATATATTTCCATATATACAACATATACACTCTCTCTTTAATTCTTTTATCTTTCCAATAAAACATATACATTTAATCCAAATACAATAATAATTATTCCAAAACTTCTAAGGCATATTTTGGGATATTACAAGGTTCCTGGAGGAAAAGATTTCAGCCACTTCTTTGGTCTATCTCTAAGGGAAAATGGGAACAATATCAGCCTAATTGCATCATCTGAGACATTATTTATCTTGAATGTGTCACATATCTCCAGAAAATTCTCAATATGTGCATTAGGATCTTCATCAAGAAACCCATCGAACTGACAAGTCTGCTGCACCATTTGAATTACATTTACTTTTATTTCGAAGTTGTTTGCAGCAACTGTCGGCCTCCGGATACTAGATTCAGCCCCATTTAGATTGGGCTCAGCAAACTCCTGCATTGTTCTTGTCCAGCTCCTTCCATCACTTCAAACTGTTCTTCTTCGTCTATTTCCAGATTTATTTCCGTTTTTGCGTCTTCCAAAACTGCCTCCCCTTCTTCTTTTTGCTTTCTCCTTAATGTTCTTTCTAGCTCTGGGTCTAACTCAAACAATTGGGATGTGTTACCTCTGGTCATAAACAGGGAGGACTACCTAAAATGATAATCGACAAGCAAGAACCAATGTCAAAAACAAATGAAAATAAAAACTAAATCAATAGTTTTGATTATATTACTAATATTGAAACCGTTGTCCCTGGCAGCGGCGCCAAAAACTTGGTGCGAGCAAGCTGTGCTATAGCAATACCGCAAGTGCACGGGTCACCCAAGTAATATAGTAGTGAGTGAGTTATCGTTCCACTGGGGATAAGGTCAAGTACTAGTGCAAACCTTAACCGTTGTTTAGAAAATTAATAGTTATGTGATGCTTTGTAATTAAAACAACTAATTTTAATAAATGAAAGTAAAGGTAAATTAAATATTTTGCAAATAGGATTGATGATAATAATACTATCCAGATATTGAATCCCCCTAGCCTCAATGATATTTATAAACAATCAATTCAGTTAAATCATTCAATAGACTTGAGTTGGCATTCCTCTAAATTAGACTAAAACCTCTGTCGAGTGGATTAATCCCAAATCACTAAGTAGAGTGCCGGAATCCCTTCTCAAAACACAATTAAATAGATCTTGCATTATGAACAAGGAACTATAAACTAAAGGATCTTGTAAGTCTATCTCTAGTACACCAATCAATCCTCAACCCTTATGAGTATTCAATTCATATCAAGCTTTCTCAAGTCAATAATATGAAAATGGCAACCAATCAATAAGCATGCTATTATCAATTGGAAATAAATCATTAAGCATCATAAGAATAAAACAACTCAATCAAATGATTCAACAAAATATAATTATTCAATCCATACAGATAAGCTAGGGTTCATCAATATCTAGATAGAGAAGGAATTAGTTCATGTTCAAAACCAGAAAAACAGAGCAAGAGAAATGAGTAAAAGAAACCAAACAATCCATGGCAAATAATTTGTATTTTCTTCACTTCAATCCTTGATTCTTGGTTTAGGTCTTGTATAGGATGTATCTCCTTCTTCAAACTCAACTCAAGACTCTCCTCTTTGCTCCAGCAATTGGCTCCTTCTCCCTTGTTCCAGTCTCACGTTTCCAGCTCCAGAATCCTGAAAACTCCCTCTTCTTCTCTTTTTATTTCCCTCCAAAGCTCAAGTCATGCTTCCAACTCACTTTGTCTTCCACATTCCCTTTGTTCAATCTTTCTTTTCCTCAAATTAGGCAAGCTTTTCTTTTGTCTAATATTACTTTTGACTAAAACTAGTCTTTGTTCCCCACTTGTCTGCCGAAAAATTTGAACATTTCAAAGTTGCCCTAGGTGACACGGCCACCTTCTACCTTTTCTTTCCTTGTTTTCTTCTAGGTGACACGACCAAACTTGCTTGCCGTGTCATGTGAACTTTTTGCTTCTAGCTTTGTCAACTTGCCCTCTTTGTTTCCAAGGGTGACACGACCAAGCTTGTGGCCGTGTCATGTGACACGGCCACTAGCTTGGGCCTGTCACCTGAGTGTGTTGGCTTCTGGTTCATTTCTTTCCTTTCTTGGTTCTTTGGTGTGTTGGTCGTGTCTCTTTCTAGTGTCTTCTTCTGCCAAATTTTCTTTCCTTTCTTGGTCTCTTTGATTTTTGCTCTTTGGGTAAGACACGGCCAGAGGCTTGGGCGTGTCACCTGGCCGTGTCATCTACTGCCTTGAGGAAATTTTGAGGGACACGGCCAAGCTTGCTTTGGCTTGGCCATGTCTTGCTTGCTTCATACTTTTTCTTCATTGTTTTGATCATCCAAGGGAGTTTTTGCACTTTGACCTAAAATAAACACTTAAAACAAACTTTAAACCAAAATCAAATGAAACCTTAACTAAAAACACGTAGAAATCATACTAAAAACAAGTATAAAAACACTCTTATCACAACTCAACAAGCTCAAATACAAGTCTAGACCCGACCTGGTCTAGAAGAACTCTTTGGCTCAACTGGGTCTACCCTGTCACCTGCGCGATGGAAACAATCGCGCTAAGCCGAAGCCTAGTGGTACAAACTTTGGTAATAACAATATAACTCAATGCAATACCAAATGCACAATGCATATAGATGTCACATCAATCCACTTTCTTATATTTTTCAAATATTTCATAAGCACAACTCATAACATTATATTCCTCAATTGTATCATAATTCATAATTCGCAGTAAACCAAAGACAAGCATGGGCCCAAAAAGGATCTAATATGTTATTCAAATTTCAGATTTACTACTTTGGTCCATAATGACACCATGTGTCAGCCCCGCAGGCAATATATCCAGGGATAATGTAACAGCCCCAGTCTCTTGGACCTCAACCTGGCTAGACCCTTAGGCCCCAATATCTTGGTCCTCAACCCGGCTAGACTGCTACTGTTTTTAAGGCTTACGACCCAGTCTTTGCACCCCAAAAACATCATATTTATCAGCTGGCCTGGCTTACGAACCAGTCTTTTCACCATTCCACCATATAGCCCATAGGCAATCATAGGCATGCCGTCAAACCCAGAACTCTGAAAATTGAATAACATACTAGGCACGCAATTTATTCATATTTCTCATTATCAATCTCTTTCTCTTTGTCACATATTCAATCTAGGCACATTGCCTTATTTTCACATTTTTTTTCTCACTTTTCACATCTTTCTCATTTTTATCAATATCAATTCATTTCATTATTACAAATATCTCATTTTTGCATTCACAAGACATTACCCAATTACTTTGGGTATTTTCACATAATATGCATGTTTCACATGTTACACAAATTAGCAATTATCAATGGCTTTACACAATGCATTTAACACATATATGACATTGCAAATGTCATAGCACATTATTCATACACAATCAATGAACCAAGTAACTTAACACATTTTCCAACCAAAATGTGTTAAGCCCAAATGTCATGCAAATATAAACAATATATTCAAAGTTTGTACATACCTCCACTAGCAACCCAAAGCAAGCTAAAAACAACCTTTAATCCAATCTTTCCAACTTGGCCTTCACCACTTGGATGAAGCAAATCAACCTCCCTCAAACCTAAACCAAATGTGATAACAAATAATCATTTAGTATCACATTTAATGGCATTTCCAACATTAAATCATAATTACACATCACTCCTACAAATTTCCAAAAATTTAGCATTTCCTTACTTCAACATTAGAATTCCATTCTACTACAATTAAATTAGTGTTTTAAGTTTATTTATATAATTAAAAACATATTTTAATACATTTAAATAATTTACATTATAAAAATACACTCTTATACACAAAATCTCAAAAATGGCCTAATCTTCCCCCATTGAAGGTTTTCCATTCCAACACAATCCATTACTCATTCCAAGCTTATATTCATCACTTTTAACACTAAACAACATGCTTAAACAAATAAAATCACACAATTCAACCACTTTGGAAAATCACTTTTCCAAAACCCTAAATCTCCACTTCCATTCTCAAACTCCAACCCAACACCACCAAATCCAATATTTGACTTTAAAATACTTGTTTATGAATCAAAACAACTCATTTGGAATCAATTTGCACAATTAAAATTCATGTTTTCAAAATCCCAAAAATCCATAACCCTAAATTCTCTCTCTTCAGCATTCTTTAACCAAACTCCATCATCTCTTCAATCTAACCTTAGAATCAATGTTAACTACCCAAAATAACATCATACACGCCAATTCCAACAATTATAACATACTACATCAAAATCTCGAAACTGACATAATCTCATCTTCCATGGAATTTAAAGAAAAGAGATGGAAACTTACTAATTTTGGTGGAAATCACCAAAAATTCACTTGAAACTTGTTAATTCCTTCAATTTATGGAGTATGGAAGAAGTAAAATCCTTGGTCTTCAGTCTCCCATGGAAGCCACGCCCTTGAAGAAGAAGAAGAAGAAGAAGACTTTTACCTTTCTTTTCCTTTCATCTTTTCTTTTTAACCATATATATATATTAAAATAATTTTATTTAATTATTTAATTATTTTTTTAATAAATTAAAAGTCCTAATTTTCCTCTTCCATTCAAAATTAATTTGTTTTTGAATTATTTTATAAATTTTGAATTTATAAGATTTAATTACCAAAATACCCTTTTCTTTTAAAAAGTGTTGACTTTTATATATGTTATGTATATTTTGCATATATATCACATATATAGTCTACTTTTTCATTTAAAATCCCTTCATTTTTCATTTAAAACCATTAATTTAATTTAACCTTTTAAATTATAATTTATTTTATCCAATTTTCCAAAAATTAGAAATTTTCAAAAAATTTTAGATGTTACAATTAGTGGTAGAAATGGTACTGGATTGTGCTCGCTGGCTCTCTTAAGGGAGAGGTCAAGTGTTTGATCTGGGGAGGCGACTCCTTAGGGAGCCAAATAAACAAATCCTACTGGAGAGCCTGCGAGGGCAGTCTAGTACTGTGGCGGCCTGCCGGGTTGAGGGCTGGGACTACGATCCACCTACGGGAGAAAAGGCCCAATAGACCAGCTATCGTAAGACCGTGCAGGTGGGGTCATTACATAAGAGAAGTTGATTCCATTAGTCTTTATAATATTCTATTCTTTCTTATCATGATATTATCCATTGCATCATTTAGATTGCATTGTGTGCGTGAGTTAGGAAGCCCGTGTTACACGTGTTGTATTATATGAGGGATACCATACTTTCACTCAAGGTATGGAGATCGAGCATGGCATAACCGCTCATAGTCTCGTACCATTTGGTATATACTTGCTATGGGAACTTAAGCCTTTTTAACCCAAAGTCTAAAGCTCATGTAATTGGCCTAGTTACTTTCCTTAGATTTTTTTTCCAAATGCTTGCTGTTTGACTAGGGTTAATTTATCTTGGCTTAAATCATGGCTTATTTGATTTGTTCTTTTTCTAATATGACCTAATTACATTGTGAGCTCAAATAAATTTTTCTTCTAAATCCAAAAGATCAAAGCTATTTTTAAAACTTTTTAAGATGGTCTTTGGACATAAAACTTTTCTAAAAATAAAAAAAATTATTTTGCTCATAACCCAAATACTAAGCCCAAAATCCATTTTTTCTAAAATCATTTCATAATAGGCTTAGAAACAAAATTATTTTCATCCAACCTTTTCTTACAAAAAGCTTGCAAACTATTTAGGTCAATTATGAAATACCAAAAATCAATTGTGAGCCTATACTAAGAATAATTAATCATGGGCTTGTTTTTGGCATGAATCATTAGTTGCTTTTTCAAGTGAGAAATCTATTTGTAATAAACCTCTTAATTTAGTTTTAATCCAATATAGCATAAAAGCTACTTTAGTTGGTTGAATGGATTAAAACCTAATTAATAGGAGTTATCATGAATTGATTTCCATTTTTGAAAATATAACTATTGGTTGAAACGTCCGAGGAAAATATTTGAAAATAAGGTACCCATGTTGGTATTTTGATAACCATATACCTAGGAAAAGAGACTCACCATTTGTGTGTGGATGTTATAAGGTTGGAAGGAATGTCCTATTTATCCTTGTTTATTGATTGTTTATGCATACATGCATACATTTGTGTGAACCTCGGTTTCCACCTGAAAAAGGATTCGGATGAACATTCACTTGTTGTTAGGAGTCGCCACTCAGTTTGTTCTGTTCAAAGGGAAAAACTAAGAAAACCCTTGTTTGACTCCAATAAATGCATCCAATGTAAAGGTTTCTAATCTATGAACCCAAGGAGGATTCGGGGACTATGTCATGTATTTGATTAACTTGCCAAAAGAAATAAACCCAAAAGAGGCGAAGAGAAGAAGACAAGCAGATTGTTAGTAAATTGTGGACTTGCTATTTGGGGTAAATCCCAAATATGCCTACATACTCTCATTTTTATGAGAGATCAAAGCCCATGTAGTTCGGAAAAGCCTATTTAAAGGCAATTATGCATTTATGCATGTGTGTGTGTATGCTTCGTGCATTGTCGGGCTTTTTGCCAAAATTGTGAGATTTTGAGCACTTAGTGCCAATTTTGATGAAATTTCGATACTTAGTACCAAAAAGAATGCAATTTAGGCTCTGTGCCAAAAAGATTAATTGATTCGTGGCTTCATGCCGAAATGTTGATTGATTAGTTAATTTGGCCTTAGACCTAAAAAGATTAGGTCTTTGACCGAAAAGAAATTGAGAAGAAGGTGCAATGTTTAGGACATGCTTGGATTGACAAATGATAAATTAGGATACTACCTTGTTTAGGATTCTCCCACTTCGAAGTTCCAGATCTTGTTTTCTTATACCTTAGATTATGATTTTTGATTCCTGCAGCACAGGGTTAGATTTATGCAAAGAAAAGTCCAAGAAGAATTCTTAAGCGTGTGAAAATAGATAGTTCGTCAGCACGAGGCCCACCCGAAAAAGCCGAACCCTTTTTCTGAAATGTTGAGGCCTTTTATAGACAAAATTTCATACTGGATGGCGGTCGGACTGCCGTGGAAGTGGCCAGCCCGGGAAAAAAGGAAAAGCAAAAACAGCCACGATTGGAGGTCAAACTGCCACGGTTCTGGCAGTCAGACCGCCGGTCCCGGCGGTTCATCCCCCAAAATGGCATAAAAACTCGCACGCTTTTCGTTCAAACTGATTTTTAGGGAGCTGCGGACCTCCAAAAATTATTCCGAGACCATATCCGTGATCCTTGCGTTGCTCCGGACATTTCAAGTACCATGAAGACATATTTTTGGTGAACTTTGTCGTGGTCATCCGGTCTGGCTTGGTCTTTTGCAGTATGAGAAAATTGGTTTTCTGAGCCTCAAAATTCAAGTATTCACAATTGCCCCCACTGGGGTCCATAAAAATGATTTATGAAGCTCAGTGGTCGTCAAAAACGAGGATTTTGAGCGAGGTGCAATATGGACCCTCAACAATGAACCCTCTTTTTAACCATGTGATGCATGAATGGACCAAGAGCCTCCATAATGTTAAAAGGATCAATATGGGAAGATATGGATTGAAAGTTGTTGCTACTCTTAGAGGCATAGCTGTAGATTGGGATTTCTTGCATGTTTGTATCAGATTTTGGGATCCCCAAGCTCACGTCTTCAGATTTGGTGCCCGGATGGACGAGATGTGTCCTCTTTTTGAGGAATTCTGCTCAATTATTGGATGCAACCCAAATGCCCCTCTTGTAAGGCATGAGGTTCAAATTGGCTATGTGTGGTCTTTTCAGAGGCTTTTCAACTTTACAAGGCCTCAAGCTCAAGCTATGATTGCGGATGGGAATAAGGCGATGCTGCTTCCTTTGATTGATGAATTCCTGACTCCTAATTTTGAAGATGAGATTCAACTGAAGCATAGGATGCGAGCTTTTGTTTTCTGCCTGTTAGCCGGGTTTCTTTTCAACCGTGACCCTGGCTTTGGAGATTTAAAGCTTTGTCCCATGATTAGGCAGATGGAAGAACTTAACTGCATTGGTGGTATGATTCTTGCTTAGACTATTTAGAGTCTTGACAGAACTGCACTTGGATTTTAAGATTGGACTGTTACTTCGATCATTCTTCAGGTAATTTTGTTATACCTTTTATTTCTTCTCATTTCATCATCTCTCTTTTCTTAGTAAATAGAAAGGATCTATTTTTTCAGGTTTGGCTGAGAGACCATCTCCGAGTGGTTGCCGCTCTCCATGCCTTGACTTATAACCCTTCTCAGTACCGCACCAGAAGAATCCAGATTTCTTTTCCCTCTATGGCTAAGTGGATCATCTGGTTGTATGAGCTTGGACTAGAAGAATAGTTGTGGTTCATCCCTTGGTATAGAATTTCTCGATTCATGGAGGCAAATGCAATGCATAACCATGTCTACCTTCTTGGTTTCACTCATAGTACATGGTATAGTGCTTCTCGTGTCCTCACACAGATGGGGATTGATCAGAGGGTTCCTCTTCCTGTTGGGCTTTCCATTGCTTCCCCTATTACTCCCGGAGTTACTCGAGCTATTCTGCAAACTTGGGTTAGGAACCATCAGATGATCAGGCCTTTTGCAGAGCCTTCTCTTGTTCAGCCTACTCCAGAGTATAGAACTTGGTTTATAGCTGAAGTTTGGCCAATTGAAAAGCCCATGAGGCATGCATTGCTGCAGGAGTTGGAGGGAGAGGATGTGGTTCCTCTTAACGAGGGGAAGATGGATGTTGCAGAAAGTTCCGGAACTAAGGAAGATACCGAAGACTCTGCCCCACATAGGAGACGTAGAATTTAGATCCTAGGGTTGACTCTATTGTCTACTTCTTCTTTTTTTTTCTTTTTTTTTGTTCATTTGACGTTTTGGACTTATGGTTTGACTCTTTTGATTGGTTTGATATTTCATGGAATGGATGACTCTTTTTGGAATGAATGACTCTTTTATTTGCTTTCCAAGCATTGTCTATTTTATTTACTTGCTCTAATTTTTGCTTAAGCCGTCCTTTCGGATTTTCAACTTAGCAAGCTCTTACCCATTCTTGCCTAAGCCGTCCTTTGCGGGTTTTCGACTTAGCGGGCCCCACTATTGCCTAAGCCGCCCTTTGTGGGTTTTTGACTTAGCGGGATTTTTCTTTCTTCCTTTTTATATATATATATATTGGCAAAAGAAAAATGAATCAATAATTTTCATTAAAATTTAGACCGTGCTCAAGGAGAGCTGCCTACATATCTCAAATTAGTTTGCGAGAATCAGGTCTAATGTAGTTCCTTACAATGCATGATTATACATAATATTTCTTTAATTGATCCAGATTGCATGGATTTGTGAACTCCAGACCATCCAAATCAGACAAGATGACGGCTCCGCCACCAGCCCAAAGAGGACGAAACTTCCCACGAGGATCTGTAACAGGTGTTCTGATCTCTTTCAGAACCAAACAACCTTCTTCCAACTTTCGATCTTTGACCTTTGTGTTGAAATGTCTGGCCATTCGCCTCTGATACCCTTGAATCTGATGTAGAGCTTGAAGTCTTTTTTCATCCAAACCCAATAACTGATGATGATAATTGCTAATCCATTCAGCTTCATTTATATGACTTTCTTGAATTATCCTCACAGATTGAACTTCCAGTTCAATGGGGAGTACTGCTTCCATTCCGTACACCAGTGAATACGGGGTTGCTCCAATAGGAGTTCTAATTGATGTTCTATATCCCCACAAGGCTAGTGGTAACTTCTCATGCCAACCCCTATGTTCCTTGATCATTTTTTGTATGATCACCTTTATAAACTTATTTGCTACTTCTACAACTCCATTTGTTTGAGGTCTATAAGGAGAGGACTTATGATGCTGGATCCTCTTATCCTTCAAGAGTTTAGCAAATTCTGCTTGGAAATGAGTTCCATTATCAGTGATAATCTCAAATGGCATTCCGTACCGATAAAGGATGTTGGTTTGGACAAACTGTGCTGCCTTTTTGGCGTCTAATTCTGCATAGGAGGCTGCTTCAACCCACTTCGTGAAGTAATCCACTGCTACCAAGATAAACTGATGTCCATTCGAGGCTTTTGGATGTATTTTGCCAATTATATCTATTCCCCAAGTAGCGAAGGGCCATGGAGAGGTGATCGGATTCAGAGCAACAGGAGGTTGCTTCTGTAGCTTAGCAAATATCTGGCACTGATGGCATTCTTGCACAAATGCCACACAGTCTGTATTCATGGTGGACCAATAATATCCTAAATTGGCTATTTTTCGAGCCAAGGTGATCCCATACATATGCGGTCCTAATTCGCCACCATGCACCATTTCCATTATCCGCTTAGCCTCTGCTTCATTCACACACCTTAGGTGCATTCCATTCCAACTTCTTTTGTAGAGGATAGCTCCATTAAGAATGTAACCTATGGCTAGCTGCCTTATTGCTCTCTGATCAACCCTTGATGATCCTTTCAGATAACTTCCATCCTTGAGATAATTCTTGATATCCCAGAACCATGGTTTACCATCGGCCAAATGCATTACGTGGGCAGGTTGCTTCTGAAGTTGAACTTTTAATGGATGAATGGCTTTCCCCTCCTTGATATTGATCATGGAAGATAAAGTAGCCAGGGCATCAACAAACTAATTCTTTGCTCTTGGGAGATATTCGAAGGACAGATCATCAAATTGTTGTGCCAAATGATCAAGGCGTTGTAGGTAAGGAACCAAACGCTCTTCTCTTATCTTCCATTTCCTTAAAGCTTGTGATACTATTAAAATAGAATCACCATAGACCTTTAGGTTCTTAATCCCCAATTCCAGAGCGGCTTTAAGCCCATTGATGCAAGCTTCATATTTCGCTTCATTGTTAGTGCAGCTAAAGTCAAGTTTAACTGCAAAGGGAATGTATTCTCCACAAGGAGTTTTGAACACAATCCCAATTCCATTTCCATGATAATTGGATGGCCCATCAAAATACATCTCCCAAACACTTCTTTCCACATTCAAGAGGTCTTCGTCAGGGAAATTCATTTCTCGCATCTCATCTTTTACGGGTAATTCTGCTAACTGGTCAGCTATTGCCCCACCTTTCATAGCTTTCCTTTGAATGAATTTTAAGTCAAAAGCTGCCAATGTTGACACCCACTTTGCCATTTTGCTGTCCAAAACAGGCCTCTCCATAAGGAATTTCAAGGGACTCTGTTCTGCGATGACACAAGTAGTGTTGTAACTTCATGCAGGTCCAATACAACGCTAAACACAACTTCTCAATCTTGTTATACCTTAACTCATAGTCCAACATCCTTTTGCTGAGGTAGTAAATTGCATTTTCTACCTTTGTACCTTCGGCCTCTTGAGCTAGCATTGCACCCATGGCTTCATCTGTTACAGACAAATACAAGAGCAGAGGTTTTCCCATTCTGGGAGGTTGTATAATTGGCGGGCTTAAAAAGTATTCTTTGATCTTGTCGAAGGCCTTCTGGCAGTCTTCATTCCATTCTTGTGAAGCACCTTTCCTTAGTAGCTTAAAGATAGGACCACAAGTCTCTGCCAACTATGATATGAATCGACTGATATATTGTAATCTACCTAGCAGGCCTCGAATCTCCTTTTCTGTTCTTGGTGGAGGCATTTTCAGAATAGCCTTTGACTTTGCTGGATCAACTTCTATTCCTTTCTTGTTGACCAAATATCCCAAAAATAAGCCTGATGTTGCTCCAAATAGGCACTTTGCAGGATTAAGCTTCAAATTGTACTTGCGAAGTCTAAGGAAGAACTTCTCAAGTGCTTCAACATGCTCTTCTGGAGATTTTAACTTGACAATCATATCGTCAACATACACTTCTACTTCTTTGTGAATCATGTCATGAAAGACTATTGTCGCCATCCTTTGGTAGGTAGCCCCTGCATTTATCAATCCAAAAGGCATAACCCTGTAGCAGAAAGTACCCCATTCTGTAATGAAAGTTGTCTTTTCTTTGTCCGGTGGATGTACCATGATCTGATTGTACCCAACCGCAAGGTCGGTCATGGAAACCATCATATGCCCAGCCATCCTGTCTATTAGCAAATCGATGTGTGGTAGCGGGAAATCATCCTTGGGACAAGCCTTATTCAAATCTCTATAGTCAACACACATCCTAACCTTTTTGTCTTTCTTTGGGACTGGCACAATGTTTGCTAACCAGGAAGGGTAGACAATTGGTTCTATGAACTTATTATCCAGTTGCTTGGCAATCTCATCTTTAATTTTCAAAGACCATTCTGGCTTCATTCTTCTCAACTTCTGCTTAACCGGCTTTGCATCGAGGTATAGCGGAATCTTATGAACTGCTATTGCTGGGTCTATTCCCGTGACATCACTTGCCTTCCACATGAAGCAGTTGACATATCTTCTGATGCACTTAACAACCTGTTCCTTATTCATACAATCATATGCAATGCATGTATATTCATTTTCTTTGCCAATTATTATCTTTTCATTTATTTCTTTTATTTCATTTATTTCATTTTTGCTAGATAATACTTGGAAAGCAAAAGACACAGGGTAACCAAGAACTTGAACAGATTCATTAATAATGTTGGAGTCATCCTCCAGAGTTACATTACATTCGACATCAGGGTTTTTTATTCCTGAAGCTAAGGAAGACTCATAACTGGACTCTGACTCGGTGTTTGACTCAAGATTTGACTCAGTACAAGACTCAGGTTTGGGATGTGACACAGGACCGGGTTTGACTATAGCTGCTTGTCCCTCCTCGGCATACCAGTTCATCAGTGGTCCCTCTGTGGTCTTGATCAGCTTCGTGAGGTCCCTTTTGTCTTCGACATTAGTTATCATAGCAACCTCATCAAAGAGACTAGGCTGCATGAAATCCTCCACTTGTGAGTCAGTTATAGGTTCTAGTTCTTCTTTCTTTATGGTCAAAACATCATCGAACATCTCAAAACCCGGTAGCTTCTTTCCAGTCATAGGAGAATAGAATGGCTCCTGGAAACCACAGTAAGGAACTGCTTTCCTAGGTTTGCAGAAGTGACCATTCAAAGTTTTAAAGTAAGGGCGCATTTTGAGGCTTTTTGCCCCCCAAGTCTTCTTTTTCTTCCCATGCTCAAACTCTTCCATCTCCTCGTCTGTGGGTTTGTACCCCAAGCCAAAAGCTCCCTTATTCTCAGGTTCTTCCCATGGCCGTGCTATAGATGATTTCCTCTCAGGCCTTTTCATTTCCATCCCGGGTAGCAGACCTACCCTTAGCATCATTCCCACCAGGCAATTGACTTGGAATCCCCCAAAGTCATATAGGATAAATGGCCCTTTGGGTCTTTCTCCTTCAACGCATTGAACAGAGTCATAATGGAACCCAGTCAAGGCCATAGCAGTTTCACCAGGAACAACCTCAAAGAGAGACTGATCCGTGGTTTTCTTGTTGATTTCACATGTGTCCCCTTTGATAGTGATGATTTTTCCTTCAAAAGGGAACTTAAGTTTTTGATGTAATGAAGATGGTACAACATTATTCTGATGAATCCACGGCCTTCCAAGGAGGAGATTAAAGCTTGCGGGTACATCAATGACCTGGAACGGCACTCCCATTTTCACCGCTCCAATAGCAACTTCCAGAGTAGCAACACCCAAAATTTCCCTTCGAGTGTTATCATATGCTTTAACAATTTGATCAGAAGGTGTAAGATCTGTAGCCTCCAACCCCAGACAGCTTGCTACTTTCAAGGGACATACATTTAAGGCTGACCCATTATCAATGAGAACCATGGGCACAGTCTTTCCCCCAGTTTGTATGGTGATTTATAGAGCATCATTGTGTTTCATGCCATCTTCTGGTAAATCTTCATCAGAAAACCTGATACTCAATGCCTTGGTTGATTGGGTCAAAGTGGCCACCAAAGCTTCTGGGCTTGTGTCTACTGATGTATCAAGTTGACTCAAAGCTTTACTGAGAGCCTGACGGTGTGGGAATGAGGAAGCAAGGAGCTCCCAAATTGACACCATAGCTTGAGTTTGTTTAAGTTGAGTGAGGACAGGGTCTTCTTTTGGTTCTGGCGTCTTCTTATATGGGTGATTCGGGGTCTTAGGGGCTTTCCCCAAGTCAAGTGGTTGATATTGCCTTCCACTTCTTGTCAAAGCATCAACCTCTTCAGTGAGGTCATTCAGATCTAGCACACATATTTCATTCATTTCCAATAGAAGTTTGAAAGGATAAAAAACTCTTCTTCCATAGTGATGGCATGGATGGAATGATTGGGCAAAGGGTTAGTATTAATGTTTGGTCGACTCCTGAGAGGAATGATGTCACCACTATCCACCGAATCCTGGATGCGGTTTTTCAGAGTCCAGCAAGCATCTGTCCTATGCCCCTTTCCTTGATGGTATTCACAGTACTCATTGGCCTTATAATTGGAGGGTAATGGGTTTGGAGGAGGCCTCGGGTCCAAAGGCTTCAAGTACTTTCCTTCCACAGCCTTTTTAAACACTAGATGAAGGGGCATCCCAAGGTCGGTATATTGCCTTCTTGGCTGATTTCTCTGTCCAAGATTGCCCACATGTAAAGGATTCGCAGGGGCAATATTGGCCACTTCATTGACCTTGCTTGAGGAAGTAGCTTGGCCCTGTTTCTTATACTTTGAAGCAGCTCCCTCATCTACTATCTTACCCAATTGTATCAAGTCTTCTACCTTAGTTGTAGTCGCAATGAGCGATTTGAAAGTAGGTAGGTATTGGGTTTGCAGTTGAGCTTGATATGTAGGCCTTAGGTTCTTGATTATAATATCAATTTGTTCCTGTTCTGAAGGGCAATTAATCATTTGGGCAGCCTTCGCCCTCCATCTCGTAAGGAATGAGGAGAAAGGTTCATTGTTGTTTTGTTTGGTAGTTTCAAGCTCCCTTCTAGTGACATCTACCTCAATATTATAGTGGTATTGAGAGTTAAATACATTGCAGATGTCTTCCCAGGTCTTAATCTTGGCACGATCTAGGCTTACAAACCATTTAAGGGCAACACCAGTCAAGGATTGTTGGAAGAGTTGAGCAAAGAGCTCGTCATTTAAACCCCAAGGGCTTAAGGCCCCCACATACATCTTCAGGTGAGTTTTAGGGCAAGTAGTCCCATCAAATCTGTCCATCCCAGGCATCTTGAATTTTGGAGGCAATCTAGCTTGGGGAAACAAGGATAAGGAATCCATGTCTACCACCTCTTTATGAGTTTTCATGGCAGTGATTGACCTTTCAAGCAATTCAAGTTTCTTTTTCAGTTCATCAGTTTCAGTAGCATTCTTAGAGGGTGGATCCTCCAAATTGATGACAGGGGTATTATTCTGAGCAGTCATGGGGGTACTAGTTTGCCCCACAATAGGTTCTTTCCCTAAATTTCCAGAAGTAGTGGCTGTCTTTGGTGCCCCTCCCAATTCGGCCAAGATGGCTACCCTTTGGGCAACCAAAGCTTCATCAATTCTTTCTTGCATCCTAGCTTCAATTTCCTTAACCTATCCATCTAGCAAGGCCTTAATCTGTTCAATAGTAGCCATTTCAGTAATTTGAGTAGTTGGTGAAGTTGGGGTAGTAGGACTTGTGGGTGATTGCGCAGTTGGAGTTGGTGTAGCTTGTGTAGGTGAAGGCACACGGATAGTGGGTACCTGCAAAGGTTAAGGGTAAAGGATCAGGGTAGTGTGTAGGGTAGGAAGACTCTTGGTCCACTTGCATATATCAAAAGGTTTTCCCCAAAACAATGTTGTTATGTTGCATGAATGCACCTCATCACATCATAATTCATTTTAATGGAATGTGGCACTATTATTGGGTACATACAACCTAAGGGAGGGTTCTATTGTTACATGAAAAATAGAGAATAGGCTTATAATAGGGACCCTTGAGTCTTGAGTAAGATATACCTAACCACATGTGAAACAAAGAGTTTCGCGTGGGTCCATCAGTACGTTTACTCATGGGCCACTCCAAAAGGATTGGAATGGTTTGCGACAACAGGGAGGACGCTTTGGATGTCCGCCGGCATAATCAAGGAGACCTGCCGGTCAGCGCTACTTGCTATCCAGACTCAGAATTTTGAACAGAGAGAGAAGAAATTCATTTGAAGACAAATTTTTTTTATGCAATGAAGGAAAATGATTCCCCCATATAATGCAAGAGAAAAAGATTCTCTAAATGACAAAACAACTGCACCATTAATCAAACAAGGGGTCCATTAAAGGAAAAAGATTCCTTTTGTCAATTTTATTCCAATATCCTTAAGGAAAGGATATATATCGCTAAGGTACCCTGCAAAATAAATAAATAAAAGTACCCCAAAGAAGGGCAAATTAGTCAAATAAACAATAGTAGTCTACTAGGATCCCATAAATCATTTTTATGGTCCCCAGTGGAGTCGCCAAATTGTGAACCTCGGTTTCCACCCGAAAAAGGATTCTGATGAACGTTCACTTGTTGTTAGGAGTCGCCACTCAGTTTTTTCTGTTCAAAGGGAAAAACTAAGAAAACCCTTGTTTGACTCCAATTAATGCATCCAATGTAAAGGTTTCTAATCTACGAACCCAAGGAGGATTCGGAGACTATGTCATGTATTTGATTAACTTGCCAAAAGAAATAAACCCAAAAGAGGCGAAGAGAAGAAGACAAGCAGATTGTTAGTAAATTGTGGACTTGCTATTTGGGGTGAATCCCAAATATGCCTACATACTCTCATTTTTATGAGAGATCAAAGCCCATGTAGTTCGGAAAAGCCTATTTAAAGGCAATTATGCATTATGCATGTGTGTGTGTATGCTTCGTGCATTGTCGGGCTTTTTGCCAAAATTGTGGCTTTTTGAGCACTTAGTGCCAATTTTGATGAAATTTGGATACTTAGTACCAAAAAGAATGCAATTTAGGCTCCGTGCCAAAAAGATTAATTGTTTCGTGGCTTCATGCCGAAATGTTGATTGATTAGTTAATTAGGCCTTAGACCTAAAAAGATTAGGTCTTTGGCCGAAAAGAAATTGAGAAGAAGGTGCAATGTTTAGGACATGCTTGGATTGACAAATGATAAATTAGGATACTACCTTGTTTAGGATTCTCCCACTTCGAAGTTCCAGATCTTGTTTTCTTAGACCTTAGATTATGATTCTTGATTCCTGCAGCACAGGGTTAGATTTATGCAAAGAAAAGTCCAAGAAGAATTCTTAAGCGTGTGAAAATAGATAGTTCGTCAGCACGAGGCCCACCTGAAAAGCCAAACCCTTTTTCTAAAAAGTTGAGGCCTTTTATAGATAAAATTTCGGACTGGACGGCGGTCGGACCGCCGTACCCGCCGTTTCTGCTTTTCCTTTTTTCCCGGTCCGACCACCGTGGTTGGAGGTCAAATCGCCGTGGTTCTGGCGGTCGGACAGCCGCAATTGACGGTCGGACCAAGCCAGAATCGGCTGTCAGACCGCCGCGGTCGACGGCGGTCGGACTGCCGGTCCCGGCGGTTCATCCCCCAAAATGGCATAAAAACTCACACGCTTTTCATTCAAACTGATTTTCTGGGAGCTGTGGACCTCCAAAAATTATTCCGAGACCATATCCATGATCCTTGCGTTGCTCCGGACATTTCAACTACCATGAAGACATATTTTTGGTGAACTTTGCCGTGGTCGTTCGGTCTGGCTTGGTCTTTTGCAGTCTGAGAAAATCGATTTTTCGAGCTTCAAAATTCGAGTATTCACAATTTGCATCTCATATCATTGGTCATTTCTGGCTCACAGCCCTGGATTATGATAGTTCAAAAGCTTACGACAATCCGACCTATGCTGGAAGCGAAGAATCTAGCAACGACTCAATCACTTGCTCACCAAAACCAATGGAGCCCAAACAAATTCAAAGAATGGTGGATGAAGAACTCAATGCCAAGATTTAAGAAATAAAAGAAGCCCTAGCTAAGACCATGAAGAACCAATTGGCTGCGATTTTAGGAAATCATACTGAAGCATTTGCTAGCACTAAGAAACCAAAGGACAAAGGGATGACTAAAGTTGGTGAAGTAGCTTTTGATGATGATAAGGTGATCATTGATGATGATGATTGGGCTCAATACTACCAAGATCCTCAAGACAAAAAGGAGCCGAAGGTTGTTGAGAAGACAACTATTGAAAAGATTTTAGCTCAACAAACTTTCAAGATGGAAATATTGAAGATGTGAAAGGAAAAGAAGCTTAACTCAACAAACTTTCCTTAGCATGAATGTTGCTTTCTTTAATATTTAATTAGAACTATATTGTTTTTCAAATTTAAATTTATTCGAATAAATTACTTTCATTAAAAAATTTTGTTGGTCTTTTTTTTCATTTTGGTGCTCAACCAATGAGGAATCTAGCTTGATAATTCATAGATTAATATATTTATGCATCATGACTGGAATGACTTTACTAGGTGAGGGAATTACTCTATAGCATTGAGTTGTGTATGCTTACTTAGAGAGGGCTCCTGCATAATTACCTTTGTCTAGGTCCTAGTCACTCTTAGAACATGCTTTGACAAACTTTTGAGGCGAAATTGAACTCTGCTTATTTAAGAGAGAAATGATCTAGGCATCGTTTGGTTAGCCAACAACTTGTATCCACCCTATTAAATATCTATCGCTAGTTGTCCCTTTGAGCCTTCATAAAATTTTAGCTTTCTTTTCATTGGCTTACAAACCCCAATAACCTATCTTGAGCTGTTGTAATACTTTTGACAAGTCTTATGATCATTAAGGTGAAGAGGCAAGAAGACCAAAGAATGGAATGCATAGCCAAGACTATAAAAATAGTTGGTGTTATCAAGACCATAAGAGTAGTTGAAGTTATCAAGACCATAAGGGTAGTTGAAGTTTTCCTAATATCTTTAATATATCAAGACAACATCAGAGTAACAAATGATTTTTCCCTGTTAAAGAGGATTTATGTCACTCCACTCATCCATTATTGGAAACCAAGTTGGTACAAACAAGACAACTCTTTTAGAGCTAGACCCAAAAAAAAAAAGAGAAAAAGAGAAGAAAACAACAAAAAAGAGAAGACAAAGAAAAGAAAAAAAAAGACAGAAAAAAGAAAAGAAGAAAAATAAAACCTAAAAAGGTGGTTCAAAAAGCCAACTAAGTTCTCTTTTACCTGAATTAACAAAAGGCTTCCATTTGGTTTATAAGGACAGTTTGACTTGAATTGGTCCAACCTAACCAAAGATTCAATTAAAGCAAAAAAGAAGAAAGACCATCCAGTTCTTGAAAGTTCTGTACTTGACAGTCTTATAAGGAAGAAGGACAAAATGATAAAATGCTCAAAGAAATGGAAGAGAAAGAAAAATAAAAGGAAAGAAACGGGAGAAGAAGAAAAGAAGCGAATTTGGGTATCAAACTTTTTACAAGGGCAAAGACTGTCCCAATCAAGATCCAGATTAATGTCAAGAAGATAGAAAGAATTTAAAGTCTAGCAAGATTGCTCCCAGCTGCCTAAAGTTCAAACAAGAAATTTATAGTGTGAAGGTTTGTCCATTGTGTCACATTGGCTCCAACTTACAAATGGCCTTCACTTTAACCCATGTCCCTTATAAACCCCATTACAAGCCTATCAAAGACCTGTTGATCTCTCTTGGTAGGTAGAGTCTATTAGTGGAGATAGTTTGAATAAGCATGCATATGAAATAGACAATATTTAAACTCAAATGAGATCTTTGACCAAGTAATGTGTATGTGCCTATCTGAAGTGCAACAATTCTTGCTTAAATAGAAATGATTCCCAAGTTTAGTATGGCGGGTTGTCATGTTATAGATATATTAATTTGGAAAATTGAGTCCTGAGGTACATTGACATTGATTTGGCAAAACCAACATTTGATTTCAAAATCAAAATTCAAAAAATAAAAATGTTTTTTTCACATGAAGCCTTCAAGTTAAGAGAAGTTTCTTGCATCATCAAAACTCGAAGGACACATTGAGCAAAGGAAATGATTACTGGCAAGGTCATGAAGAATCTACCAATGGACATACTGAAACATAGATTGAAATGGATGCATCCCTGACTCTGCTGCTTGGGGTCTTCACCACTTATGTTCTCAATATCTTGAAGATAAAAGCCATAAATGCAAAGCTTTCTGTCATTCCAATGCAAGAATTGAACGAGCGTCAAAAAGGAGTCAATAAGAATACTTCTGCTGAACACCTCTATCTGTGGGTCGATGGAACAATTGTAAGTATTATTCATGCATATCATGCATACATGAGCATATCATATCTCACTTTCTTGTCTTGTATTGTCTATTCTTTATCAAAGTGAACAGCAAACACCCTGTGAAGTAAACAATCAAAAGAAGGTATCAAATCAGGGGGCCATGGAAAGCCCATTGCTGGAGAAAGTTCCAGTAATCTTGCAAAGAGAAGAAATACATGCTTGTATGAAGAATTAGACAACAAAAACATCAATCAAAGCTTGCATGGAAAAAATCTTTGGTTTGAGCCTATACAGGGGCCAAAGTTTCTCCTTTTTAATTTTTTGAGTTTATATACAAAACATTTTCAAACTCACTTGCAAATATTTCGCCACGTAGGGGGTAGGAGAAGATATGAGGGCGGCCAACTAAAAATAGTTGAATTTTGGCAAAAAGGAAGAATAAAAGAATGGAAAATTAGAACTATCAAAAGAATGAAGATGCAAATGACAAAAGATTAGTCCAGCTAGAAGAACTAAAGCCAATATAAGACCTATTCTCTAATGGATGAAGATCCAACTCAAAGGATGAAGATCCATTTTCAAGGGTGAAGACCCGATTTTCAAGGATGAAGATCCATTTTCAAAGGTGAAGACCTGATTCCAAGGATGAAGATCCAATTTCAAAGGGTGAAGACCCGATGTCCAAAGGATGAAGATCCATTTACAAGGGTGAAGACCCGATCTCCAAGGATAAAGATCTATTTTCCAGGGTGAAGACCCGATTTCCAAGGATGAAGATCCATTTACAAGGGTGAAGACCTGATTTCCAAGGATGAAGATCCATTTTCAAGGGTGAAGACCCGATCTTCAGGGATGAAGATCCATTTACAAGGGTAAAGACCCAATTTCCAAGGATGAATATCCATTTTCAAGGGTGAAGACTCGATCTCCAAGGATGAAGATCCATTTACAAGGGTGAAGACCCAATCTCGAAGGATGAAGATCCATTTTAAAGGGTGAAGACCCGATCTCCAAGGATGAAAATACATTTACAAGGGTGAAGACCCGATCTCAAAAGATGAAGATCCATTTTCAAGGGTGAAGACCCGATCTCCAAGGATGAAGATCCATTTATAAGGGTGAAGACCCGATCTCCAAGGATGAAGATCCATCTACAGGGGTGAAGACCCGATCTCCAATGATGAAGATCCATTTACAAGGGTGAAGACTTGATCTCCAAGGATGAAGATCCATTTGCAAAGGTGAAGACTCGATCTCCAAGGATGAAGATCCATTTTCAAAGGTGAAGATCCGGTGCTAAGGATGAAGATCCAAGGTCCAATGATGAAGATCCATTTTGAGGGTGAATGTAACACCCCGATACTCTACATAAGTACCATACATATACCTTGTATACGCAAAGTAGGTATATAGAGTATAAGGATGCCACTAGTTATTACAATTAAAAATATTTACTTAACTTCTAAAACAATAGTACATTTCAATATATAAAATGATTTACAAGATCACTATCCTTTTGATAATAACACATATATATATAATAGTTACATTGTCTCTTCCAAAGATTTATTGATACATATGAATACATTCTTATAAAAAAAATGCAATATAGATATTAACTTATACATGCATGCACCATCTTCTAGTTGGTCTCGAGCTACACTTCCCCTTTTCAAGACATAATGGTTTAACTCCAAATCCATCACCTTTTTACCTGCGCGATTAATATAACCACGCTAAGCCCAAAAGCCTAGTAATACAAATAAATATTAAAAACAAAATATACATTGCAAAATAAACATACCTCATATTTTTAGCATCATGTTTTATCATTCTCTTAACCTGTTTTCCCTTTTTCCAATGCATTCCACATAAATTTCTACCAACCTCACAAACTATATATATATGCTTATAACATTCCAACAAATCATAGTTCACCAATCATAAATCATATTCCCAAAAAAAGAAAACAATCATTGTCATCAACCACAATCCATCACTAATACTCATAAACAATATACACATTACATATCAGACTACATAACATTGTTATATTCACAATTCACCAATCATTGATCTCAATATTTATTTATTTCAACATTTGTATATCATATTAACAACAAAGACAGACTCGGGCCCAAAACACACTAATATGTTATTCAAAGTTCATCATTATTTCCAACAACCAAAGCTGCAAATACAAACCTTTCCCCAACCAGGTCGGTTGCCCACTGGGCCTCAGGCCACTGCCAATCCCAGGGGTCCGCAGGAGGCAGATAGGCATGTATAACACTATCATTAACGAACCTTCTCCCAACCAGGTCGGTAGTCCAAGTTCGGTTGCCCAATCCACAGGGTCCGCATGGTTCCGCAGGAGGCAGATAGGTACGTATAACACTGAATGAATCAAACTTTCCCCCAACCAGGTCGGTAGTCCAAGTTCGGTTGCCCAATCCACAGGGTCCGCATGGTTCCGCAGGAGGCAGATAAGTTCGTTCATTTATATCTACTTTCTCAATTCATTTCACATTACACAATAGATTTGCACCATATCTCAAATCACATTGGAACAATTCATCATTTACCTCATCATAGCCAATCACAATGGCATCAATTAGGCAAACATGCCTCAATCATCATTTACATCATTATAGCCAATCACAATGGCATCAATTAGGCAAACATGTCTCAATCATCATTTACATCATCATAGCCAATCACGATAGCTTCATACATCATTATATCTCAATCTCTATTTCATGTCTCATTATTATTACATATATAATCATTCATCATTTAAATATACACAATCAATCGCATTATTATATCATCATATCATAAATCATATCATCACATCTTTCATCTTTCATAGTATATACATTATTGAATGCTCTCACATTTCATATACTCTTATTGATATACTCATAGGTATCAATGATATAATAGATTTCTTAACACATTTATAATCAAATGGTTTAAGGTTCAAAGTCATATAAATATATGAAATCAAATAGGGTTTTGTACTTACCTCAATAGCACTTCACACAACTCTAAACTCTTTTTCTCTCAAGAGTTCTTTACTTCTCAACTTAGGGAAATTCACTTCCTTCCAAAACCTAATCCAAAAGGAATATTAGCAAAATGACCATATGAATAGTACATTCTGGTTTTAGACTCCATGTTATCCTTATTTTGAAAAATTGTATAAAATAATCTACTTGACTAAAAATTCTAAAATTTTTACAGAATTTAGTTTTGTATCTTAAAATCATTCCTTTAAAATTTCAGATCAAACTGAACACAAAATCTTGGTCAAATAGTTCACTTAACCAGACTGCCCCAATTGCCCTGCATTCTGGCAGCAGTTCTGAACTTTGTGAATTCCATAAATCAAATTCAATCAACGTGGCTCCAAATTATTTTTCTCAAATACTAGACTCACTAAGCAACAACATATCCAAAATTCAATTGAATATGATTTTTCTACATTTTATTAAAAATCCCGAAATAGAGCTGTCTCAGTTAAGGTACCTGCTGGAACAGGTCTAATAAAAATAATCTTTCTAAACTCATAACCTATCCAAAATCGAATCAACATATTTTTCAGTCATTCTAGACTCATAGAGGCACAACATATCAAAAATTCACTTCAAGAACATTTTTCTATAATTAATTAAAAATCATACAAATCACAGCCTTTACTAATTGTAAAACAGAAACAATTTCACTAAACACAACTCTTACTCTTCCATCACCAACACCAACCCAACTTCTCATCTATCAAGCAAAATCAATACTTAAAATCACACCATAAGCAACTTAATCATACCATCATCAAATCACAACTCAACTCAAGCATAACTTCAAAAATAACAAGAGTAAACAAGAGCAAACTTACCCAAAATCATGAAATTCTTGAAATTCCAACTTGTTTACTTGAAATCTCTCTCAACTTTGAAGCTTAGAACATCAAACCCTCACTTAGCTCTCTTGTCTTCCTTTGCTTTAGGTGAGCCGGCCACACAAGGAAGAAGAAGAAGAAATGATGAAGAAACCCTAAAGTCAACACTCATTAAATACTCCTCCAAAAGTAATTTACTATCTTACCCTCATGCACATTTTAATTCCCTTTACAAACTCTTGCCCATTTTGGTAATTTCACACTTAACAATATAAATATCTTCTTCCCTTGACCAAGCCCTTTGACCAACTTATATGTCATATATATCACCATATACACTACATATACACTTCTCTCTACACATTTCTTTTCTTTCCAATTACACATATACATTATCTCTTAACTTCTTTTATCATTCAAATAAACCATACACAATTACCACTTATCACTTACACCTTCAATTCAATAATAACAATATTATCATAACTTCTAGGCACACTTAGGGATATTACAATTAGACATATACATATACATCACATATATATTAAATCCAAATACAACAACTCCTCCAAAACTTTTAAGGTATATCTCGGGATATTACAATTCTCTCCCCCTTAAATAATTTCGTCCTCGAAATTATCCAGTTCAATAACACTCCATTCTTAACAATACGCCATCTTAAATCTTCATATAAGATGAATAGTATTCTTATATGCTGGTTTCATCAACTCACATAATGTGTATTCTTCCTACTAGAATCAATCATCTTTTTCAATTCCATAACTTGTCATAATATATATATCTTATTACATTTTTATCCAATATTCAAAATAACTCATTACCATCCCAAATACCTTATCTATATACAAGAATCCAATCATCTTCGTCCCATTATTACATTCAAATACTTTACCACTTCATCTCTTTATAACTATTCTCTTAACTTACACTAAAAAAAATCATTGATTTATATCTTAATATTGATCATCCCGTCATTACAATTATTCTCAAAATAGACATTTTGTCAAACCTTAATCGATAATAATATTCTTATTTATCATACACTTAATTCCTCTTTATCTTACTTCTCACTTAACATAAATGTTAACACAATACTTTTGAACTTAACTTACAAATAATCAACTTTTCCCCTTTAATCACTATTTACAATTGATATAATTCAATTCATTCATGTCCATTTATCTATCAAGATATTACATCATATACATTATCATTAAATTATATACTCCCAATGCAACTGGACATTTTAAATCTCAATATTGATTCACCATCTTAGTGAAATCTAGATCATTCGATCAATTTGTCACAATATACCACATTCAATCTGGTTTGATTCAAACCAACAATTAACTTATTTAAATTTATCATTGGATTTCACAATATATATAACTTAATTCCATTAGATCCAACTTATTTCCACCTTCTAATTCCTTTAACTCCATATTCAACTTTTTGAAACTATGATCATTAATAACAAATCATTTCCAATTATCTTTCAATATACACATAATTTATCTTCTATTATCTTAGTACAATTTCCATCAAATTCACATGATTATCTCGTACCATATGTATTACTCATAATTCGCTCATTTAAACTTTAAAACCATCCACTTATTCACTTCATACCACAAACATATTCAATATAACTTTCAATCACAAGTTACACTTTCTCCCATTTACCATCTCTTCACCTTTTTATAACATTACTATAATTACAATAATTGCATTTTTATTACATTAATCATAACTCAAAATATTATCACAATTCTCTTTCCTTTCTTTACTTTTCAAAATTATAACCAAATTGTTAACACAAAAGTTATAAGATACACATTTACCAATCATAACTTTCAACCATGTTACTAGAAACATAATTATCTGTTTTACCATAATTGTGCTATAATCAAATCTTTTCAATCTAAATTCTGTGGATAACAAAGCTAACCGACCACACACATTAAACAAATCATATGGCCATAGGAGCTTAATGGTCACATTTGTAACTTATAGATCAATACTATTCCTTAATTATTCTATTTTCAAACTTTTCAATTACACTACTAAGTTGGATCATAAGGATTATATATCCATTCTCCAAACTTTGACTACATCAAGACTTAGCACATTCCAACTTCACTTCAAAACAATTTGTTCTTGATTACTTGATCACTAATAGCCTAATTCATATTCAAATATATTATTTTTAACATCTCCTATGCACAACATTTGATCATATACAATTTTTACACAAATTCGTTCATTACTCTATTTCCAATTTATCTCTTCTCGAAATTTCATACATTATATTTTCTTTTTCCATTACAATCTCTTACTATACATGTATACATAAAACATTTCCTCATACACATACTTTGAACCTATAACCATATTACTGTCCAATATTTCCCACATAAATTCTCATTTCATCATCGTATAAGCAAATATGCTTCATTCATGTTATTTATATTATTATCATGTCTCAAATCACATCAATCAATTTATCATAAAAGTATTCATGTATATCATCAATATTCACATTACGCACAACATAACCTTATTCTTATGCATCATCGATATCATTTAATGTATATTCAATCTCAACATTATATGAATATATGCAATAATTTAGTTTGTACTTACTATTCATAGCTTCTCAAACCATATTCATTTTATGTAATTGCTCAAGTGTTATAATCATTTCATTACATTTCTCATTTCCTATGCAATTCATTACTCAATGACATTGATGCCTCAACAAACTCACCTTATGCACATCACAACATATAATACATTCATATATTAGTCTCATTTTTAAGCCTTTAGATCACAAATTACAAGTTATATCAACATTTAAGTCCCCACGGTCGTGGCCTTCAAGAGCCACGGTCGTGGCATCCAATCCGGGACTGTTTTCCAAGACAACTCAAGTATTTTACATTTATTTCTTCTCATTGCACAACATCATTCTTATCCCTTTTTGACATGGCTTAAGTTATTTATCTATTCCACACATATATACATTCTAACTATAATCATACTTCATAAAATCTTAGTCACATTACTAAGGTGACACCTCTTTCACATTTATTTTTAAATACATTTAGTATACCATCTTTACATCCATTTGCTTACCCTTCAACATATATATATATATCACTCACATATTTATACATATGTATATTACATCCAATCATATACACATTGAGCCCAATAACCTCTATACACTTTCCAAGTCTAGTTCTTACAAATCTCAATTTCTTGAACCAACATTGCTCAATCCAATTCTCACTATCAATCTTATTACATGACTTAGCTTTGCACAAGTCTGTTAATACAAGCGTAATCATTCTCATATTATCAATCACATTACCCAATTCATAATAATTTTATATCCAATAATATTCATTCCACATAACTCATAGGTTTTATTTACATTAAACTATCGATGTTTACATAGTCTTTATCCAAACTCTATTAACATTAAAAACTCTCATCTTACTACTATATTTAAACTTCCATGAACTCATCTTGTTTTCTTAATATCAACTTAAAAAATAATCATCTTATATATACATACCACAAAACAACATCAAAGTATATCCTTTCCACAAATATTAAAGCTCATTTCAAAAATCCCATTATCACATCTTACCACCATTAATATGAGCTTTAACAACACTCAAGTATATCACATTTCTAACATTAAAATTACAATGTTTGCATTCTAAACAACAATGCAAACAACACCATTATATCTTCTTATTTAACCAATCTCATCTCTTTTTCTTTTAACAACTTTAACTTTACATATTCAAACCTTAAATGGTCAGACTTTGTCTATACCCACCAACTCACTTAATATCTCACCATACTTTCTTCACTTAACAACATATCTATTCATATTACCCATCCAACAATGTTTCCTCTTTCTAGTAATCCAAACATAAGGTTTATTAGAAAGAGACTCAAATTGTAGAGGAAAGATTACATACATTAATCTTGATTTTGTTTTTAACTCATTCTCAACTTTATTCTTCTAATCATTTCTTTATATTATAATCACATTTCAATTGTCAACATTTCACAATTTTCTTTCCTCAAGTAAACTTCCATTCTTTAATTTATCAATTAAACTTACATACATTTTTCCATCTCATATAATCTAAATACATTTTAATTCATGTAATACCACCTTCGAGACCAACCTAGATGTTAATGCATATGCATGTATCAAAATTTTCATTCTTTTCGTTTTCGTTTATCATCATTTTTTTTAAAACTTTTCTTTTAAATTTACTTAGGCCGAGAATCTCGAACCTAAGCTCTGATACCAAAATATTTGTAACACCCCGATACTCTACATAAGTACCATACATATACCTTGTATACGCAAAGTAGGTATATAGAGTATAAGGATGCCACTAGTTATTACAATTAAAAATATTTACTTAACTTCTAAAACAATAGTACATTTCAATATATAAAATGATTTACAAGATCACTATCCTTTTGATAATAACACATATATATATAATAGTTACATTGTCTCTTCCAAAGATTTATTGATACATATGAATACATTCTTATAAAAAAAAATGCAATATAGATATTAACTTATACATGCATGCACCATCTTCTAGTTGGTCTCGAGCTACACTTCCCCTTTTCAAGACATAATGGTTTAACTCCAAATCCATCACCTTTTTACCTGCGCGATTAATATAACCACGCTAAGCCCAAAAGCCTAGTAATACAAATAAATATTAAAAACAAAATATACATTGCAAAATAAACATACCTCATATTTTTAGCATCATGTTTTATCATTCTCTTAACATGTTTTCCCTTTTTCCAATGCATTCCACATAAATTTCTACCAACCTCACAAACTATATATATATGCTTATAACATTCCAACAAATCATAGTTCACCAATCATAAATCATATTCCCAAAAAAAAACAATCATTATCATCAACCACAATCCATCACTAATACTCATAAACAATATACACATTACATATCAGACTACATAACATTGTTATATTCACAATTCACCAATCATTGATCTCAATATTTATTTATTTCAACATTTGTATATCATATTAACAACAAAGACAGACTCGGGCCCAAAACACACTAATATGTTATTCAAAGTTCATCATTATTTCCAACAACCAAAGCTGCAAATACAAACCTTTCCCCAACCAGGTCGGTTGCCCACTGGGCCTCAGGCCACTGCCAATCCCAGGGGTCCGCAGGAGGCAGATAGGCATGTATAACACTATCATTAACGAACCTTCTCCCAACTAGGTCGGTAGTCCAAGTTCGGTTGCCCAATCCACAGGGTCTGCATGGTTCCGCAGGAGGCAGATAGGTACGTATAACACTGAATGAATCAAACTTTCCCCCAACCAGGTCGGTAGTCCAAGTTCGGTTGCCCAATCCACAGGGTCCGCATGGTTCCGCAGGAGGCAGATAAGTTCGTTCATTTATATCTACTTTCTCAATTCATTTCACATTACACAATAGATTTGCACCATATCTCAAATCACATTGGAACAATTCATCATTTACCTCATCATAGCCAATCACAATGGCATCAATTAGGCAAACATGCCTCAATCATCATTTACATCATCATAGCCAATCACAATGGCATCAATTAGGCAAACATGTCTCAATCATCATTTACATCATCATAGCCAATCACGATAGCTTCATACATCATTATATCTCAATCTCTATTTCATGTCTCATTATTATTACATATATAATCATTCATCATTTAAATATACACAATCAATCGCATTATTATATCATCATATCATAAATCATATCATCACATCTTTCATCTTTCATAGTATATACATTATTGAATGCTCTCACATTTCATATACTCTTGTTGATATACTCATAGGTATCAATGATATAATAGATTTCTTAACACATTTATAATCAAATGGTTTAAGGTTCAAAGTCATATAAATATATGAAATCAAATAGGGTTTTGTACTTACCTCAATAGCACTTCACACAACTCTAAACTCTTTTTCTCTCAAGAGTTCTTTACTTCTCAACTTAGGGCAATTCACTTCCTTCCAAAACCTAATCCAAAAGGAATATTAGCAAAATGACCATATGAATAGTACATTCTGGTTTTAGACTCCATGTTATCCTTATTTTGAAAAATTGTATAAAATAATCTACTTGACTAAAAATTCTAAAATTTTTACAGAATTTAGTTTTGTATCTTAAAATCATTCCTTTAAAATTTCAGATCAAACTGAACACAAAATCTTGGTCAAATAGTTCACCTAACCAGACTGCCCCAATTGCCCTGCATTCTGGCAGCAGTTCTGAACTTTGTGAATTCCATAAATCAAATTCAATCAACGTGGGTCCAAATTATTTTTCTCAAATACTAGACTCACTAAGCAACAACATATCCAAAATTCAATTGAATATGATTTTTCTACATTTTATTAAAAATCCCGAAATAGAGCTGTCTCAGTTAAGGTACCTGCTGGAACAGGTCTAATAAAAATAATCTTTCTAAACTCATAACCTATCCAAAATCGAATCAACATATTTGTCAGTCATTCTAGACTCATAGAGGCACAACATATCAAAAATTCACTTCAAGAACATTTTTCTATAATTAATTAAAAATCATACAAATCACAGCCTTTACTAATTGTAAAACAGAAACAATTTCACTAAACACAACTCTTACTCTTCCATCACCAACACCAACCCAACTTCCCATCTATCAAGCAAAATCAATACTTAAAATCACACCATAAGCAACTTAATCATACCATCATCAAATCACAACTCAACTCAAGCATAACTTCAAAAATAACAAGAGTAAACAAGAGCAAACTTACCCAAAATCATGAAATTCTTGAAATTCCAACTTGTTTACTTGAAATCTCTCTCAACTTTGAAGCTTAGAACATCAAACCCTCACTTAGCTCTCTTGTCTTCCTTTGCTTTAGGTGAGCCGGCCACACAAGGAAGAAGAAGAAGAAATGATGAAGAAACCCTAAAGTCAACACTCATTAAATACTCCTCCAAAAGTAATTTACTATCTTACCCTCATGCACATTTTAATTCCCTTTACAAACTCTTGCCCATTTTGGTAATTTCACACTTAACAATATAAATATCTTCTTCCCTTGACCAAGCCCTTTGACCAACTTATATGTCATATATATCACCATATACACTACATATACACTTCTCTCTACACATTTCTTTTCTTTCCAATTACACATATACATTATCTCTTAACTTCTTTTATCATTCAAATAAACCATACACAATTACCACTTATCACTTACACCTTCAATTCAATAATAACAATATTATCATAACTTCTAGGCACACTTAGGGATATTACAATTAGACATATACATATACATCACATATATATTAAATCCAAATACAACAACTCCTCCAAAACTTTTAAGGTATATCTCGGGATATTACAGTGAAGAACCACAATGCGTTAAAGAATAGAACAGCTTGAGCAGCCAAATTTCTCAACTGATAAAAGGTCAGTCAATCTCAGTCTCGGGTCTAGAACCCAAACCCTAAATTCACCTCGGGTCCAGAATCCAAATTATCCTTAGGTACAGAACCTAAAATCTCCTCTAAGTCCAGAACTTAGTTCGGGTCCAGAACCCAAATTATCCTTAGGTCCAAAACCTAAAATCTCCTCTAAGTCCAGAACTTAGTTCGGGTCCAGAACCCAAATTTTCCTTAGGTCTAGAACCTAAAATCTCTTCTAAGTCTAGAACTTAGCTCGGGTCCAGAACCCAAATTATCCTTAGCCCAGAACCTAAAATCTCCTCTAAGTCCAGAACTTAGCTCGGGTCTAGAACCCAAATTTTTCTTAGGTCCATAACCTAAAATCTCTTCTAAATCCAGAACTTAGCTCGAGTCTAGAACCCAAATTATCCTTTGGTCCAAAACCTAAAATCTCCTCTAAGTCCAGAACTTAGCTCGGGTCTAGAACCCAAATTTTTCTTAGGTCCAGAACCTAAAATTTCTTTTAAGTCCTGAACTTAGTTCGAGTCCAGAACCCAAAATTACTCTTAGTTCCAGAACCTAAGATTATCCTTGAGTCCAGAACTCGAACTGGGTCCGGAACCCAAACAACCTCAACCATTTCAAAAATTATGTCTTATTGCTTTTCACTCTCTTTCACCCTTAATTTTTGACCGAGTCCGATCCAATATATTTTATTTACTCCAAAATAATTTTTGTGTTATCTTAATTAAATAATATTTGTTTTAGTATTTATTTTTGATGATTTTTAAAAATTATTAATAAATAAATAAAAATAAAAATAAATCGGCGATGGAAAAATCGGCGACGGAAAAATTTGTCGCTAAAAACCAGTGGAGGAAATGTCCAAGGCCATTTCGCCTGCAGCCTGCCCCTTGCAATTTTTTGACGCGGTTCCTCGCAGCAGCCCGCAGCAGTTTTTTCTCCAGCAAAATTTTTCCGACGTAATTTTTTTCAAAACCAAATTCTATTTGGTTTCGGTTTCCTTTTCCTAATTAATGATAAATTCCTTAAACAATTAGAATTAAGCTTCCAAAATTTCCTATAAATAACACTAAAAAGACATAGAAAAAGGGGAGGACAATCGAGAAAAAAAGAGAAAAAAATCTTAATAAAGGGACTTAGCAGTAAAACGATCGGAGCTTTTAGAGGAGAATAAGCAAGTAAGCAATCAATCCATCAAAGGCAGCCATCTTGCCTTTGTCCTTGTTCATCCAAAAAGTAATTTTTGGTGGAATCAATGAACAAAGGTTTGAATCTTTAATTTCTTTTTATTTTCTTACTACAGCTTTGATTTATAAGATTATACACACAAAAATCTTGATCTATAAATATGTAGTAACATTGATCTTTGTTTTAAAAAACCCTAAAATACTTTTTTGTTTCCTCTAAACCTAAAAAACCCTAAAATACTTTTTTGTTTTTTCTAAACCTTAAGAACCCTAGAAATACTTTTCTATTTCTTCTAAACCTTAAAAACCCTAAATCTTTCCTTTTTCCAAAAACCCTAAAAACATTTTTCTGTTTCTTCTAAATCTTTAAACCCTAATTTGTTTCTTTTATTTTCAAAAACATTAAATCATTTTTCCTATTTTCATAAAAACTTGAAAAACACTAAACTATTTTCCTCTAATTCTTTTCCAAAATTTCCAAATGTTTTGTTAAATCACCAAACTCTAACTTGCTTTACAGTTTCTAAAAATCACAATTACTTTATAAAACTTTAAACTATTTTCTTCAACTTCAAAACTAAAATAGTAAATACCCAAACCAATTATTCTAACCCTCATCCTTAAAACCTTATAAACCTAAACATTCAAACCCAATATAGTAAATTTAAAATAATAATCCAGTAATCGTAAGTCCTAAACCTAAATGTTTTAAAGTATCCAAACCCTAATTTCATGACTTTATCCCTCAAACCCTAATTTGATTAATCAAAGAATCTTATCAATCTCTTAAATTATAAAACCCTAATCCATTTCAATTCCCTTAAAACTTACAGTAGCCTAAACCTATATATTCAAAAACCCTAAATATTAATTAAAGAACTCTAAATGAGAAACAGTAAACTTCAATTTGTATCTTTACTTGCCTTATTTGATTATGTAGTTCATTATATGCTTTGATTTACTTTCAATGCTTGATTTATTTAATTTATCATGGATGAATGTTTATTTTGATTGATGTTCAATATCTTTGATTAATGATTTATTTATGATGAATGGTTATTTACTTTATCGATTTATTTTTATTTCCAAAAGTATAAGAGGTATGTTTCCACTTTGTGGGTACCTCATTAGTTAAATATCATGTAATTTAAATTGCTTTTATATTTTGGACCAATGTAAAGGACATGTTTCTATCTTTTGGTGGGTGTCCAATTAGTTTAGACATGGATGATGTAAGGAAATGTTTCCATCCTCGGATGGGTGTCCATTTACTTGCTTTGTTTGGACATTGCTTTGATTTTTAATATAACAATGCTTTATTTCAATTGTTGCATGTAATATGGATGATATTGTTATACTTAAGAATTTTATAATATTAATGTAACACACTTATACCCTATATATATACAATACATATTTTCAGCATATGTAAAATATGCATATACGGTATAAAAATGTCACAGACCGATTTAATAAAAATTTTCACATTTTTGTTTTAAGATTTCAAATACTAATATATAAAATAAATAGTATATAAATATTCTTTGCTTGTTATAGGAATCCAAAATAAATATTTTATATGAAAATCTCTGGGAAAAATTCGCCAGAGTTTTGTTTGTAATTTGAACGTTTCCCAAATTCAACAAAACACAACCTGCATAAAACAAACACTCCAAATAAAATCAATTCACCAATTCACCAATACTTCTCAATTTCTCCATATTTTCTCAAAATTCTTATATATAGGTATATATATATCAACATTATATATAAAATCCCATCTTAAAGAAAATTATTCAAATCATTCATTACAATTTACAATATATGCTTCAAAAACATATCATAACATACATAATATAAAAAATGTACATGCTGGCAACTGGCTCTGATCTTGATGTACCCAAAACAACTCTTCAAGCTCAATAAATACAAACCTAGACCCGACCAGGTCTAGTAAAACTCTCCGGCTCTACCAAAACGTCCATGACACCTGCTCGACAAATTACAATCGCGCTAAGCCGAAGCTTAGTGGTACAAAATTTGATAATAATAAAAATGTAAAGTAATGCCAATGCACAATGCATATAGAGGTCACATCATTTCACTTTCTTATATTTTTCTAATATTTCATATTCACAACTCATAAAATTATATTGCTCAATTGTATCACAATTCATAATTCACATTAAAGCAAAGACAAGCATGGGCCCAAAAAGGATCAAATATGCTATTGAAATTTTAGAGTTACTGCTTTGGTCCATAATGACACCATGTGTCTAGCCCGTAGGTAACATCCGTGATTTTGGAGAAATTAAATAAGTATTTGAAGATATAAATTGTATATACTCAATATATATATATATCTAGAGTATATATAACATATACATATGGTTTATTAATTGTATATGTTGGATTAATACATTACATACTTAATATTTAATACACATAGAAGGTACATTTGATGTGTATATAACATACACATTACTTGTGCATATGTGTAATATCCTAAATTTTTGAAAAGTTCTAATTTTTGGAAATTTGATAAAATAAATTATAATTTAAATGTATAAATTAAATTAATGGTTTTAAATGAAAAATGAAGGGGTTTTAAATGAAAAAATGGATAATATATGTGATATATATGTAAAATATACATAACACATAAAAATCAACACTTTTTAAAAGAAAAGTCAAAGTAAAAGGGTATTTTGGTAATTAAATCATAGAAATTTAAATATAATAAAATTATTTTAAAAAAATTATTTTTGAATGGAAGAGGGAATTTAGGACTTTTAATTTATTAAATAAATAATTAAATAAATAATTATTAAATTACTTTAATATATATATATATATGGTTTAAAATTAAAGGGTGAAAGGAAAGAGAAAAAAAAATAAAGTCTTCTTCTTCTTCTTTCCTTCAAGGTCGAATTTCATGGCTTCAAGAGAGGGATTTACTTCTTCCATACTCCAAAAATTGAAGAGATTTTAAGGATTCAAGTGGAGTTTTAGAAGTTTCTTCATCAGTTGGTAAGCTTTCTTACTAAATTTTCAAATTCTATGGAAAAGTGTGTTATGTATATTTTGGAATTCTATAGTAGCATGATTTAATTGCTTAATTGGATATGAATGAAGTTGTTGTGATTGGTTATTAATGATTTTAAGGTTGGATTAAAGAAATGGTTGAGTTTGGGTAAGATTGGTGAAGAGAGAGAATTTAGAGTTATGTAATTTTTGGGGTTTTGAAATCATGGTTTTTAATTGTGTAAATTGATTCCAAATGTGTTGTTTTGATACATAAACAAGTATTTTAAAGTCAAATATTGGATTTGGTTGTGTTTGGTTGGAGTTTGAGAATGGAAGTGGAGATTTAGGGTTTTGGAAAAGTGATTTTTTAACGTGGTTGAATTGTGTGATTTTATTTGTTTAAGCAAGTTGTTTAGTGTTAAAAGTGATGAATATAAGCTTGAAATGAGTAATGGATTGTGTTGGAATGGAAAACCTTCAATGGGGGAAGGTTATGCCATTTTTGAGATTTTGTGTATAAGAGTGTATTGTTATAATGTAAATGATTTAAATGTATTAAAATATGTTTTTAATGATATTAGTAAACTTAAAACACTAATTTAAATGGCTTGATATGGTTTTTCAAAGTTAAAGTGAGGTGAAGCTTAATTTTGGGATTTGGTTTAGAGTGATTTTTAATTATGGTTTGATGTTGAGAATACCTTAGAATATGATATTAAATGATTATGTATGATCACATTTGGTATAAGCATTGAGGGAGGTTGATTTGCTTCATCCAAGTGGTGAAGGGCAAGTTGGAAGGATAGGATTGGAGGTTGTATTAAGCTTGCTTTGGGTTGCTAGTAGAAGTATGTACAAACTTTGAGTATAATGTTTATATTTGCATGACATTTGGACTTAACACATTTTGGTTGAAAAATGTGTTAAGCTACTTGGTTCATTGATTGAGTATGAATAATATGATATGACATTTTTAATGTCTTATATGTGTTAAATGCATTGTGAAAAGCTATTGATAATGGCTAAATTGTGTAAAGTGTGAAATATGCATATTATGTGAAAATACGCAAAGTAATTGGATAATGTGTTGTGAATGCAAAAATGAGATATGGGGAATAATGAAATGAATTGATATTGATAAAAATGAGAAAAAATGAGAAAAGTGAGAAAAATGAGAAAGATGTGAAAAATGAGAAAAAAAAAAGTGAAAAAGAAGGCAATGAGCCTAGTTTGATTATGAGAAAAAAAATGAGAAATGAATTGTGAAAGTATTTGATAATGAGATAAATGAATTAATTGTGTTCCTAGTATGTTTTTCAATTTTCAGAGTTCTGGGTTTGGCGGCATGCTTATGAATTGCTGGGCAGGTGAAAAGACCGGGTCGTAAGCCGAGCCCAGCTGATAAATGATAAATATGATATTTTTGGGGTGAAAAGACTAGGTCGTAAGCCTCAAAAACCATAGCAGTCTAGCCGGGTTGAGGACCAAGATACTGGTGCCTAAGAGTCTAGCCAGGTTGAGGTTCAAGAGACTGGGGTTGTTGCATTATCCATGGATATATATATATTGACTACGGGCTAGACACATGGTGTCATTATGGACCAAAGTAGTAACTCTGAAATTTGAATAGCATATTAGATCCTTTTTGGGCTCATGCTTGTCTTTGCTTTAATGTGAATTATGAATTGTGATTCAATTGAGCAATATAATGTTATGAGTTGTGAATATAAAATATTTGAAAAATATAAGAAAGTAAAATGATGTGACCTCTATATGCATTGTGCATTGGCGTTACTTTACATTTTTATTATTATCAAAGTTTGTACCATTAAGCTTCGGCTTAGCGCGATTGTAATTCATCGTGCAGGTGTCATGGATGTTTTGGTAGAGCCGGAGAGTTTTACTAGACCTGGTCGGGTCTAGGTTTGTATTTATTGAGCTTGAAGAGTTGTTTTGGGTACATCAAGATCAGAGCCAGTTGCCAGTATGTGCATTTTTTATATTATGTATGTTATGATATGTTTTTGAAGCATATATTTTAAATTGTAATGAATGATTTGAATAATTTTGTTTAAGATGGGATTTTATATATAATGTTGATATATATATACCTATATATAAGTATTTTGAGAAAATATGGATAAATTGAGAAGTATTGGTGAATTGATTTTATTTGGAGTGTTTGTTTTATGTAGGTTGTGTTTTGTTGAATTTTGGAAATGTTCAAATTACAAATAAAACTCTGGCAAATTTTTTCCAGAGATTTTCATATAAAATATTTATTTTGGATTCCTATAACAAGCAAAGAATATTTATATACTATTTATTTTATATATTAGTATTTGAAATCTTAAAACAGAAATGTGAAAATTTTTATTAAATCGGTCTGTGAAATTTTATACAGTATATGCATATTTTACATTTGCCAAAAATATGTATTGTATGTATATAGGGTATAAGGGTGTTACATTTATTTTGGTATTAGAGTCTAGGTTTGAGATTCTCGACCTAGATCGGATGATAGAGAGAGAAAATTGAAATAAAAAATGATTTTTCAATTGTAATGCATGCATTGACACTGGCAATTTATCTGATCTCTGATGTGGCAATGTCCATTTGATATAATGGATATGAGTTGAGATGGTGTCTGGGTTGCATAGATCAGAGTGGCGCAGTGGAAGCATCATTCTAGAGATTATGGATTAAGAATTTTTGGAACTTTTATTTAAAATTTAAAATTTATAGCTGATTTAATTGTTGAATAAGTGAAATTAGAAAAACAATCTAGGAAATAATTTAAGATATAAAAATAAAAAGTTTGAGAAATGAGCATGATAGTTACAGAAAATTTTATAGATGTACTGCAAAGTGATATTATCTAAATTTTTGGACAAATCTAGAAATGTTAGATGAGTTTGAACATTTAATAGAAAGTTTTTCTATATGTTAGAATCCAAATGTATAAAATTTTATAAATTTTAAAGATGGATCTCTAATTGAGAAAAATAGAAGAATACAAATTGTTGGAGAAATTTCAGCAACTCAGGATTTGTAGAAATTGAAAAAGAAAATAAATCTAGAAACTATGGTAAACCAACCCGGAAAAATATAAAATTTTTCACACAATATCATATGTATTCCTATAAAATATGGTTAAAATTTCATGAATTTTTATTAAGGTTTGATACCTAAAAAAAATGGACAACCGGGTGCTGCCAGATAAATTATTAAAGAGACAGATTCTCTGATTTTGGAAGATTTAATTTTTAAATATATTAAATCAACTTGGAAAAATCTAAAACTTTACATATAAGTCCATATATGTGTCAAGTGCACATGGATAAAAGTTTACAAAATTTTATAATGAATTGGTAAGGAATATAAAAATTAAAAGTGAGATTGACATTAAAATGAGGAAGTCATGCAGTTTTATATAAGTAGGTAATAAATTAATTTTATGAGACAAATGAATGAAGAAAATTATAAAAATTTATATGCATATGGGTATAAGTATAGAAGGAATATGGAGTTTTTAATAATTTTCAACAAAGAGTTCATAATTAAAATCAAAGAGTGAAATCATATATGATAGCGAATTATTTATTATGGAGCAATGATGCATAATTTAGGGTTGAGTGTGTAAAATTAAAGAATCTAAATGGATGATGTTAATTAGTGTAAGGAAATGAATTAGTGTTGTTTAAAAGTAAATGTTATGATCTTAAGATTGAGAATGTGATATGGGTGAGATTTGGTGAGGTTCATGTTGTTAGTCGCATTATATGAAATTTGAATTTTTGAAATGGGTTTCCATAATTGTGAAAGTGATGTGTTTTGATGTTATATTAATATAAAATAATTTTTATGAAGTTAGCTCTTGAAAGTGAGATTAATAGAATGATGTTTAAGTAAAATAGTAAATTGGAAATTTAGAGTTGTAAGGGAATTTCGATAAGGATTGTTTAAATATTGATAGTTTAATTTTTAATAATCATGGGAGTAATTTTGAATGAGTAATGTTACTTATAAAAGTACTAACTAAGGTGTAATGTAGTTGATAATATAAAAATTTATTATGAAATAAAGGAAAATGATTAAGCAAGTGAAAATGAGTTACTTTAGTTAATTGAATTGGAAATGATGAAAATGGATATGAAAGGTGTGATCAATGCAAAAAAAAAAAAATGTGAGAGAGATGTCACATTGGAAACGCGACTAAGATTTATGTGAAGTGTTAGAAAAAATATATATATATATATAATAAGAAACTTATTTAAGAGATGAGCGATTGAATAAGGAAGATGTTAATTATGTTGTGGTCAGAGTGTGTATATATGTTGAATTGATGAATAACCTAAGTAATGTCAAAAGAATGCGAGATGATAATGTTCTCTGAAAGGTGATAAATGTTAACTTTGTATAGGTTGTATGTAAAAGAGGAATTGAGTATAATTGTATGATTTGTGTGATGAGATTTTTTTTTCTATGTGAACACAAATATGATATGTAAGAAAATGTGGAAAGTAAGTCACATTGTGATTATGACTTACGAAGGTGTATGTGGATGATTAAAAAAAATGTTATCGAGTGTTTACTACCTTATACAAATACGTGTCTGGTGATATTGAGAATGATATTACATGTATTAATAGACCTAAGAGAGATTAGGTCTTGACCTGCGTAGAGTTAGGTCATGTGATGAATTGAGATTGAGAATGGACCCGAACAGAGCTGGACGGTGAAATTGTTATTTTAACAACTGAACTTCATGATTGTATAGTGTTTTAGGCCTAAAGTATATGCATATAAAAAAGAGATTGTAAGGAAAAAGGAAAGTATAATAAAGAAAGTATGGAAGTGAAAAAAAAATGAATGAAATTTTTTATAAAAGATAGATTAGAAATGGAGTAATAAATGGAAATTGTGTAAATTAGAATATGAACGAATGTGTATATGTAAGAGATGTTAATGATAATATTGTTGAAACATGAGTTAGGCTAATGATGATCAAGTGATCAAGAGTAAATTGCTTTGAAACAGAGCTGAAACGTGTTAACTTTTTGTGTATCAAATGATTAGAAAATGAATATGTGATTTTTGCGATACAAACTTAACATTGTGATTGGAAATGTTTGAAGAAGAATGATAGAAGGGCAGTATTTATTTATAAGCCACGAATGTGACCATTATTATGGCATGACCGTTGGATAGTTTTAGTGAGATTGATAGTTATGCTTCAAGAAATATGGTCAAAACTTATGGTTTGCATAGTTGTATCTTATAATTTTATACTAGAAATTTGTTTATAATTATAGAAAGTGTGGAAACAGAAGAGAATTATAAAAATATGATGAGCTTTAAATGATGTATAAGAAAAGTGATTTGTGTAAATAAGGTAACTATAAGAAATGTGAGAAAATGGTAAATGAAAGGAATTATGAAATGTGAGTAAGAGTTATAATAAATGTGTTTAAAAGTGGTATAAAATGAATAAGTTGATGAAAATGATGTATAAAGTAAACGAGACTAGGGGAAGTGAATATTATCTGTAATGATGAATTCGAAGAGAATTAAAATTTGAGAATAAATTTGACCTAATAGAATTAGGTCATGAATTGAAAATAGATTGATGAATTTAAAATAGACAAAAGGTTGGTCAGAATAGAATAAGGTTGTGATGGTCATATTGTGATAGTTACATCAATTGATCCGAAATGTAATAAGTTTACAAGTATTTATTGAAATTCAATGTGTGTAGTTGTATTAAGAATATGCAAGCTATATGATAATGTGCATAATACAATGTTTTGATATGTATATGCATATGAAAGGAGCTAAGTTATATTAGTTTCAAATAATTATAAGAGAAAAGTGTTAGTTATAGTATAATTGGAATGAATTTTAATAAGGAAATAATATTTTGTTGTTATGGTGATGTTAAATTAATATGTGGTAATTGTATAAAGAGTGGGATCAAAGTGAAGATGTGTAAAATTATTGTGTTAAGATAAAAGTCATTAACATTTCAATTTAAGCTGGTCAGAGTATATTTTTAAGATAATGAAGTGATCAGATATCTTGAGTGCAATAGGTGTGTGGTGTATATATATTAAGGAGATGAACTAATTTTGTCTAATGATAATTCGATTGAAGATATAATAATCTGTTGTGACTGTTTGAGTAAATAGACAGTATAATGATGTGTTAGGGAATGGTAAAAAGGAAATTTAGAATGAACCTATGGAATTTGGTAAAATAATGATTTGGATTATTTATTACTATACTGGATAATTTCGAGGACGAAATTATTTAAGGTGGAGAAAATTGTAACATCCTTGATTTTGGAGAAATTAAATAAGTATTTGGAGATATAAATTGTATATACTCAATATATATATCTAGAGTATATATAACATATACATATGGTATATTAATTGTATATGTTGGATTAATACATTACATACTTAATATTTAATACACATAGAAGGTACATTTGATGTGTATATAAGATACACATTACTTGTGCATATGTGTAATATCCTAAATTTTTGAAAAATTCTAATTTTTAGAAATTTGATAAAATAAATTATAATTTAAGTGGATAAATTAAATTAATGGTTTTAAATGAAAAATGAAGGGGTTTTAAATGAAAAAATGGATAATATATGTGATATATATGTAAAATATACATAACATATAAAAATCAACACTTTTTAAAAGAAAAGTCAAAGTAAAAGGGTATTTTGGTAATTAAATCTTAGAAATTTAAAATTAATAAAATAATTCAAAAATAAATTATTTTTAAATTGAAAAGGAAATTTAGGACTTTTAATTTATTAAATAAATAATTATTAAATTATTTTAATATATATATGGTTTAAAATTAAAGGGTGAAAGGAAAGAGAAATAAAAAAAAATAAAGTCTTCTTCTTCTTCTTTCCTTCAAGGCTGAATTTCATGGTTTCAAGAGAGGGATTTGCTTCTTCCATACTCCAAAATTTGAAGAGATTTTAAGGATTCAAGTGGAGTTTTAGAAGTTTCTTCATCAATTGGTAAGCTTTCTTACTAAATTTTCAAATTCTATGGAAAAGTGTGTTATGTAAATTTTGGAATTCTATAGTAGCCTGATTTAATTGCTTAATTGGATATGAATGAAGTTGTTTTGATTGGTTATTAATGATTTTAAGGTTGGATTAAAGAAATGGTTGAGTTTGGGTAAGATTGGTGAAGAGAGAGAATTTAAGGTTATGTAATTTTTGGGGTTTTGAAATTATGGTTTTTAATTGTGTAAATTGATTCCAAATGAGTTGTTTTGATACATAAACAAGTATTTTGAAGTCAAATATTGGATTTGGTTGTGTTTGGTTGGAGTTTGAGAATGGAAGTGGAGATTTAGGGTTTTGGAAAAGTGATTTTTCAAAGTGGTTGAATTGTGTGATTTTATTTGTTTAAGCATGTTGTTTAGTGTTAAAAGTGATGAATATAAGCTTGAAATGAGCAATGGATTGTGTTGGAATGGAAAACATTCAATGGGGGAAGGTTATGCCATTTTTGAGATTTTGTGTATAAGAGTGTGTTGTTATAATGTAAATGATTTAAATGTATTAAAATATGTTTTTAATGATATTAGTAAACTTAAAACACTAATTTAAATGGCTTGATATAGTTTTTCAAAGTTAAAGTGAGGTGAACCTTAATTTTGGGATTTGGTTTAGAGTGATGTTTAAATATGGTTTGATGTTGATAATACCTTAGAATATGATATTAAATGATTATGTATGATCTCATTTGGTATAGGCATTGAGGGAGGTTGATTTTCTTCATCCAAGTGGTGAAGGGCAAGTTGGAAGGATAGGATTGGAGGTTGTATTAAGCTTGCTTTGGGTTGCTAGTAGAAGTATGTACAAACTTTGAGTATAATGTTTATATTTGCATGATATTTGGAATTAACATATTTTGGTTGAAAAATGTGTTGAGCTACCTAGTTCATTGATTGAGTATGAATAATGTGCTATGACATTGATAATGGCTAAATTGTGTAAAGTGTGAAATATGCATATTATGTGAAAAATACCCAAAGTAATTTGGATAATGTGTTGTGAATGCAAAAATGAGATACGGGGAATAATGAAATGAATTGATATTGATAAAAATGAGAAAAAATGAGGAAAGTGAGAAAAATGAGAAAGATGTGAAAAATGAGAAAAATGATAAAAAAAATGTGAGAATAAGGCAATGAGCCTAGTTTGATTATGAGAAAGAAAATGAGAAATGAATTGTGAAAGTATTTGATAATGAGATAAATAAATTAATTGTGTGCCTAGTATATTATTCAATCTTCAGAGTTCTGGGTTTGGCGGCATGCCTATGAATTGCTGGGCAAGTGAAAAGACCGGGTCGTAAGCCGAGTCCAGCTGATAAATGATAAATATGATGTTTTTAGGGTGAAAAGACTGGGTCGTAAGCCTCAAAAGTCATAGCAGTCTAGCCAGGTTGAGGACCAAGATACTGAGGCCTAAGGGTCTAGCCGGGTTGAGGTTCAAGAGACTGGGGCTGATACAATTAAGACCTATAAAGGAGGCCGGTTCCAATGAACCGGGCGTGGTGGGGGTGCTGGGCCATTTCTCACCTTCCCCACACGTACCCAACTTTCCGAACCCATTAGGGGGTTGGGAATTTGTTAGGAATCGAGTAATCCACAGCTTTTTTTCCCGGCCCATCCAGGTGGCGACTCCATTTTCTCCAGACTTAGGTCTGTGTTCTCTAAGGCCCCAAGCCTAAACAGTGCTGAAGTCGCAAGAACCATTCCACCGGAAGTGAGCGCAAAAATCCCCGTTCGTACTTAGTCTAAATTAATTCCAGCATATTAGATTCACCAATTTTTATTTATATTAGTTTTATGAGAAGCATGCTTTGATGATGTTGTTTGTTCTTCGTACAAAATAAATCTAGTAACCTTTTAGTTATAGTAACTTGATCGTATTCAATTGATGTTTTTTAATGCATGATCATTTAGTTTAAATATATCTAGCATCTATATTCTATATAAATATTAATCAAAAATTCATTTGTTAAAAATAACTTAAAAGTTTTTTTACAGTAGCCATAATTTTTCCAAACCATAAATACTTTTTTAAAATTCACCTAAACCCTAATTTATTCAAACCCTAAAAACTATAAAACCCTATTTTCTAAATCTAAACCCTAAATTCTTAGTTTTTAAATCTAAACCCTAATTTTATTCAAGAAACCCTAATTGAAGTGTAAACTCTACATTTATATATCTATTGCTTTACTTAAGTTTGGATGCATGCTTGCTATATGTCTTGATGGATGATTTAGTTTATGTCTTAATGGATGATTTATTTGTATTTGATTTACAATGAATGCTCGAATGTTTGTTTATTAATTTATTTTCTAGTTTCAAGAAATTGTAAGAGGTATGTTTTTAAGTTATGGGTACCTCATTTGTTAGGTCTCATATAAAATAATTTGTTTATGTTTTGCATTAATGTAAAGGATACGTTTCCACCAATTGGTGGGTATCTTATTTTATTTGTTTTCTTCTGGACATTAGATGATTGTAAAGGCATGTTTCCATCCATGGATGAGTGTCTATTCATTTATTTTGTTTAATCTTGTTGTAGTTTTAATAAAGTGATTATTTATTCTTATGATTGCATGTAGTATGGATAATATCGTATTAACTAAGAATTGTATAATATTAAGACCTGTAAAGGAGGCCGGTTCTAATGAACCGGGAGCTGTGGGGGTGCTGGGTCATTGTCACCTTTCCCATGCATACCCAACTTTCCAAACCCATTAGGGAGTTGGGGATTCCTTAGGAATTGAGTCATCCACTCCCTTCTTTTTTTCCCAGCCCATCTAGGTGGCGACTCCATTTTCTCCGTGTTTAGGCTTTTATTCTCTAAGGCCCTGAGCTTAACAGTGCCGAAGTTGAAAGAACCATTCCACATGGGAGTGGGAGCAAAAATCCTCGCTCACACATACCCAATGTAGACCCTTAATTTTTGACCTGGTCCGGTCCAATACATTTTATTTAGTCCAAAATAATTTTTATGTTGCCTAATATATTTTTTGGTCCAAAATAATTTTTGTTATCTTAATTAAATAATTTTTTGCTTTAGTATTTAATTTTATTAATAAAAAATAAAAATAAAAAATAAAAATCGGCGACGAAAAAATCGGTGATAAAAAATTCATCGCCAAAAATCAGTGAGGGGCAGCTGCGGGCGAGGGCCGTGGACCATTTCGCATGCAGGAATTTCCTGCTGGGGAAATGGCCCAAGCCATTTTGCCCGCAGATTTTTTCTGCGGGCGAAATGGCAAGCCATTTCGCACGCAGGATTTTCCTGTGAGCGAGAGCGAAATGGCACACGCCATTTCGCCCGCAAGAAAATCCTGCGGGGCGAAATGGTCTCCCGCTCCTCGCCCACTGCCGCAGTTGACTGCGGCAGATTTTTTCGCCAGCGCATTTTTTCCTGCGGCAATTTTTTTCGGCATCGCAATTTTTTCGACGCAAATTTTTTGAAACCTAATTCAATTAGGTTTCGGTTTCCTTTTCTTATCAATATTACTTGCCGTGATTAATTAGGAATAAACCATATGAAACCTCTGTAAATAAGGACCAAAGGCAATCAAATAGAGGAGGACAAAAATTGGATAGTAGGAGGGAAATCCAAATCCGTGAAGGAAAAGCTTGAATTCAATTGATTTTTAAAGTAGCAGAAACACGATTTAAGGAATGGCAAAGGCAAAAAGGCTTGTCTTTCGAGCTTGTTCATCCAAGAAGCAATTTTGGTGCAACTTACAAAATAAGGTATAAAATTCTAATTTCTTTATATTTTACACAGTAGCATCAACTAATAAATGATATCTTTTAATTCAAAAACCCTAAAACCTTAATTCCCTTTGTTCAAAGTTTAAAAACACTAATTCATTGTTTTATTTTCAAAAAAGACTTAAAATTGTTATTTTTACTCCTTCAAAATCTTAAGACCCTAATTGAACATGTTTTTCAACAAAACCATAATTGTGATTCTGTTTCCTTCCAAAAGCTTTAAAAATATCTTTTCTATTTATGTAAACTTCAAATCACTTTGTTTAAACTTATAAAACCTCATGAAATCATCAAATTGTTTTTCCAAATCCTTAAATCAACAAATCACCTGAAACCCTAAAATCAAAAGCCTAAAAACCTAATTCAACTCCAAAACTTAAAATAGTAAACTTTAACCCCTTTAAAACCTTAAACCCTAACTTTTTCTAAACCTTAATCCTTTAAAACATTAAAAACCATAAAACCATAAATATTTTAAATTTACACAGTAAGCTTGAAATCACCATTTAAAACCATGAATCAAAAGTATTTCAAAGTGTTCAAACCCTAGTTTTATGATTTCACCATTCAAATATTAATTTAGTTAATCAAAGAGTCTTACCAACCTTTTAAAACATAAAACCTTAATCTATTTTAATTCCATAAAAAAGTCGCAGTAGCTTAATTTTATGAATTTTCAAAACCTTAACACATGAGATAAAGAACCCTAAATGGAAACAGTAGCTATAATTTGGATTTTTATTTACCTTATTCAATTCCATATTTGATCATGCTTTGTTTTATTTCTTATGCTTTAATTTATTTAAATTCAATGCTTGGTTTATTTTATTTATCATGGATGGATGTTTACTTTTTATTGATATTTGGTACCTTTTGATGAATGATTTATTTATTATGAATGGTTATTTATTTTTATCAATTTATTTAGATTTCTAAATGTTGTAAGAGGTATGTTTCCACTTGGTGGGTACCTCATTAGTTAAATATCATGTAATTTAATTTGGTTTTCTATCTTAGAACTTATGTAAAGGGCATGTTTCTACCTTTCGGTGGGTGTCCTATCTAGGCATGTGATGTAAGGACATGTTTCCATCCTTGGATGGGTGTCCATTTATTTGCTTTGTTTGGACATTGCTTTGATTTTAATATAATGATGCTTTATTTTAATTATTGTGTGTAATATGGATAATATTGTTATATTTAAGAATTTTATAATATTAAGACCTATAAAGGAGGCCGGTTCCAATGAACCAGGCATTGTGGGGGTGCTGGGCCATTTCTCACCTTCCCCACACATACCCAACTTTCCGAACCCATTAGGGGGTTGGGGATTCCTTAAGAATCGAGTCATCCACCCCTTTCTTTTTCCCAGCCCGTCCGGGTGGCGACTCCATTTTCTCCGGACTTAGGTCCGTATTCTCTAAGGCCCCGAGCCTAAACAGTGCCGAAGTCGAAAATCCTTGCTCACACCCAATAAATTCCTTTATACCATGCAGAAAACTCATTAAAAGTATGATTACTATTGAGTTGTTTCGTACATCGATGAATGATTTAAACTCATTTTCCCTTAAAAAATTTAAATCATTTTAGACACATTTAAATAATGTTTGTTAATTTTGTAACATACTAATGCCATATGTTCTTATAACATCTTTACTAATAAGGGAGATGAATTTAACCCATTCAAAATAACATTGTCTACATCACCATAAATTAGTAGATATATGACAACATTTCTCCTTATTTTTCTGATTACATAATGCCAAATATTATAAATAGGTAATTAATTTGACTAATTTATGATATTTGGTATGCACCAAGAGAACATTTTGAGGCATATGCTACAGATTCTACAAATATGTATACAATGAATTGTAGCCAATGTTATTTCCGAAATGTTTAACATGGACAATTTAGTGGACTCTCAATAATTTGAGAAGTGCACCAAATGATTACTAAGGCTAATTTAAATTAAATTATTACAAGATTTATTAAAAAGTTCATTAAATCAGGTTTTGAAATTAAATATACTAGAAATTTTAGTAAAGTTTCACCTATATATAGACCTAATCATTCAAAGTCTAACGTCTCTGCAAATGAAAAATACTTCCAATATATCATATTTATACCACCCAAACTTTAATATATCAAATACAAACTCAAATACTTCAAATATTTATGACACATAACAATAGAAAACAATAAGAATATACAAATTATGTGAACTAATAATTTAGTACATAGCTAAATCTACATTTTATTGGATATTAATTATTACAAGTTAAATACATTCAGTAATTTATTTACTATTTTGTTGATATTAATTTAATGTGTAATAATTATTGGAAATTAATTATTATTCAATAATTATTAAATTCAAAAAATTTTCAATTTTGGATAACATATTTTATTATATATTAATTATAGGTAATTAATTATGACTATATTTATTATAGTTACATATATTTTTTTTATTAAATTATAGGGAAGCAATTATTTTATTTTATTGTATCTTTTGGATCTTATTAATTTATTTGCTTTATTTATAATTTTTCAATTTTGGCTTAACTTATTTTAATTTATTAATTTATTGGATATCAAAAAATATCATTAAATTTTTAAATTTTATTAATTATTGGTTGTATTTATATGATTTATTTATTATAGTTATATATGCATTTTATTAATTCTTGATGAACTAGGCTACAACCTTGGAATCATTTGTAGGACTTGCAGTTGCTTCCACCCACTTAGAAACATAGTCCATGGCCACATGGATGTATTAGATGTTGAAAGATGTGGGGAAAGGGCCCCATAAAGTCAGTGCCCACACACCAAAGAGCTCAACTTCTAAAACTAGTTAAAGGGGGAATATCATGCCTTTGTGAGATATTACCCATTCTTTTGCAACGATCACATTTTTTCACAGATTCATGCACATCCCTATACATGGTGGGCCAAAAAGAAACCATATTTCTATATCTTGGCAATTATTTTGGATGCGCTGGCATGTCCTCCACATTCCTTAGAGTGGCAAAACTCAAGTATTTCTTGAAATTCCTCTTTAGGTATACATTTTCAGATCATTCGATCGCTGTAGTGCTTGAAGAGTGATGGTTCCTCCCACATATAGAGCTCAATGTTAGAAAAGAACTTTTTTCATTAATTATATGAGAATTATAGGGGGAACTACCTTCCTTTCAATATAGTTGACAAAGTTGGCATACTAAGGTACAATTCCAACCATTGTGTAGAGATGCTCTTCATGGAATGATTCATTAATGGGAATCTCCTCTTCTTCTCATGAGCCTAACCCTAAAGGGGAGAGATGATCATCCATCACATTTTCTACCCCTTTTTCGTCCTTGATTTTCACATCAAACTCTTGAACCATTGAACCTATTGAATCAATATTAGCTTTGCATCTTTCTTACTCTTAAATATCTGATGGTGGCGTAGCTAACTTGTTCATCATCCAACAATCTTAAAGCTAAAAATATATGACCTGAATTTATCAAGGGCATAGATTATGGCAAGCATCTCCTTCTCCATAGTGGCGTAGCTAACTTGTTCATCATCCAACAATCTAATGGCATAATAGATGGCATAGCTCCTCTTCTCTTTCCTTTGGCAAAGTATGAATCCCATGGCAAATTCACTAGTGTTGCCCATTATTTCAAATGGGAGGTCCAATCGGTGGAATAATTATTGGTGCTATTGTTAAATGCTTCTTCAACCATTAAAAGCAAGAAATCATTAGAAAAATTTAAAAGTAGCATCTTTATTCATTAAATCACAAAATGGTTTAGAGATTTTGTAAAAGTCTTTTATGGATCTTTTGTAAAAACTAGCATGACCAAGGAAACTCCATATCCTTTTACATTGGTTGGTGGTGGTAATCTCTAAATAACCTCTACTTTTACATGATCCAATTCTATTCCCACTTCAGATACCTTGATCCTTAAAATTATTCCTTCATGCACCATGAAGTGGAAATTCTCCTAATTGAGGATTAGATTTGATTCCATGCAGTGTTGCAATATGCTTTCAAAATTCTACAAACATACATCAAAATAAAAACCATTAATGGTGAAATCTGTAACACCCCTATATCCCGTATACGTACCAAGCATGCTTATACCATCGTAAAATACGTATACTGAATATAGAAAATGCCACAGTTTAAAAATACACAAATCATATCTTTAAAATAAGTGAAACAAATCTCAACATTTAAAAGAAATACAAAAGACACTATATATAAAAATGTTTAGTAATCCGCAGCGGAAGTTATTACAAACTTTTACAAGTTCAAATACATAAAAATCAAAATATACAAAAAATAGAATATATACATGATTGGCAGCTTGATTCTCTGATCTTTAAGCTCTAGCCCAACTCTTCAAGCATAAACTCAACTAGGTCTAGAGGAATCCTCAGTCTCAACCCTATCAACTCTACCACCTGCGCGATGAACCACAATCGCGCTGAGCTAACAACTCAGTAGTACAAACCATAATGATAATATGAAATGTCAATATCAATATCATACATTCAACCAATAAAAATCATATGTATGAATGTTACATTTCATTATTTAAATAATCATATCATCATCCATTATACTCATTCAATAAAGACACCTATGGGCCCAACTAGCATTTAATATAATATTCAAAATTCAGAGTTGCTGCTTTGGTCCATAAACACAATAATCAAGCCCGTAGGCAATATACATATCTCTCTATCCATGGATAGGGTAACAGACCCAGTCTCTTGGACCATCAACTCATCAATTTTGAGGAGATCCTCAACCCGGCTAGACTGTTACCTGTAACAGACCCAGTCTCTTGGACCATCAACCTGACTAATCGAGGAGATCCTCAACCCGGCTAGACTGTTACTATTCATATATTTCATATTCACAATTCTCATAGTGTAACAGACCCAGTCTCTTGGACCTCAATTCAACTCAATTTGAAGAGATCCTCAACCCGGCTAGACTGTTACTATTTATTTTATAGGCATGCCGCCAAATCCAGAACTCTGAAATTGAATAAACATATTAAACATACAATTATTTTATTTGCCTCTTTATCATTTTCTTTCTCAATTCCTATCTCATACTCAAATAGGCAATCATGCCTCGTCAATTTCATTTACATAACCATGTCCAACAACAATGGTTTCATTATATCTCCATTCACATCAAGACAATTCATCATCATACATATAGCACATTACATTCCACAAGATTCACAATGTGCAAAATATCAAATTATTCATATATATATATCAACAATGCCACATAAAAAGGATGTATGCAACAATGCAATATTTGTACTTACTTTAAATGCAACCCACACAATATCAAACACTTCTCCTTCCAAAATCTTTCACTTCTTGAATTAGGGTAATTCACCTTCTTCACAACCTATTCCAAAAGGAAGATGAAACCCACATAAGATCATAAAGCTAAGAACCAACTAGGGCAAACTCTAAACTTGACACGCTCAACAACACGGGCGTGTCCCTGACCGTGCCCTAACTCCACAACACAGAAGCTTTTACATGCTCAACAACACGGGCGTGTTCATGGGCGTGTAATACATTATGCCTCTCAACCACATTGACAAGTCCAACATCATGAGCGTGCTCATGGCCGTGTCAAATCCCCAAAAACATAGTGGCTATGACACGCTCAATAACACGGGCGTGTTACTGGTCGTGTCAATACCTAACCAACACAGTAGCTATAACACGCTCAGTGACATGGGCATGTCATTGCTCGTGCCACTCATCACAAAATACAGAACCATCGACACGCCCAAAATCCTGGACGTGCCCTTGGGCGTGTCAGGCCAAAAACCCAGATTCCGGCCAAAACAACAACACAACCAACAAAACACTTCCTTTCACCAAAAACCACTTCAACCAAACTCATCTCAACATACCCAAAAACCATAACAAACTTACAAAAACATCAAAACAACTAATAACATACTTCCAACACAAATCAAAAATCATCAACACAAACCTAAAATACAACCTCAATACATTCACTTTCAACAACTTACTCTTTCCTTCAAACCATCCCCAAAACCAGAAATAAGTTTACCCAAACACTCTTAAACCCATCTTAAACAAACATAATCACATACCATCCACAAACTCAACTCAAAAACTCAAAGAAATCAAAGAGTCAAGTGAAGAACTCACCAAGGATGAAGAAACTCTTAACTTTTCAACTTGATCTCTTGAAATCTTCCTTAGATCTTGAGTTTAGAGGTTCAAATCTCTCCCTTGTTCTCTTGTCTCTTTGTTAGCCGGCCAAAACAAAAGCAAAGGAAGGAGAAGAAGATGAGCCACGGCAAGGAAGAAAGAAAGAAGAAAGAGAAACACAAAGTCAACCTCCTTTTCCTTAAAACCCTCTCAACCAAGCAATTATAATATTAAACTAATCCCATTTAATCTCTTCCACTCAATTAATTCCTTATTATTTAATTATTAAATTCAAAAACACAAAATATCTTCTTCCACTATCATCATTTTGACTTTCCAATGACTTGTGTATATGTTGTATATATTCTAATATACACAACATATACACTCTCTTTAAAAACCCTTTTCTCTTCCAAATAAACATATACATTGAATCCAATTTAAACAACAATAACGCCAAAACATCTAGGGCACACTTAGGGATATTACAAAATCATCCATAGAAGTATCCATTATTAGTTCTACATAATCAGATAAAGTAACCATCATACAACATTGAAAGGTGGTTGAAGCATTGCATAAGCCAAAATGCATTCTTCTATAAGCAAATGTGTCATAAGGGCAAGTGAATATAGTTTTCTCTTAATCCCCAAGATTTTAGGTATCCGAAAGTATCCCAAATAACCATCCAGTAAGCAAAATAAGGCAACAAGTCTCTCCAAAATTTGAAGGATGAAAGGATAGGGAAATGGTCTTTTTGAGTGGCGTTATTGAGCTTTCTATAATCATTACATACTCCCCAACCTGTGATAGTCCTCGATGATGTTAATTCATTATTTTTATTTTTTTTACCACTGTCATCCCTACTTACTTGGAAACTACATGTATTGCACTAACCCATGAACTATCTAATATTGGATAGATAATTCCAGCATCTAGCAACCTTTTTACCTTAGCTTGTATAACTTCATACATGTTTGGATTCAACCTCCTTTGCTGGTCCACCAAATGTTTACAATTTTCCTCCAATAAGATCATATGCATGCAAAGTGAAGGGCTTATTCCCTTAATATTGGCAATGGTCCATCCTATAACACTTTTTTGCTTATTAATCATTTTTAAAGTCTATTATAGTTTACTTTCAGACAAATTAGCACTCACTATAATAGGTTAGATTTCATTAGGACTAAGAAATGCATAACTGAGTTGTGTTGGTAATTGCTTTAATTCAAGAATAAGAGGTTGTTCAATGGAGGCGAGAGGCAAGGGGTTGGACTTACCTATCTCTTCATAGCCCTTAAAAGTGATTGGACGAACCATTTGCAAAGCAAAGGCTTATACTGCTATATCTTGGTCATCATCTTATGGAGTGGCACTATACACTAAGCAAGCTTCAAGAGGGTCTTCTTGATATTCCTTTTCGAATACCTCTTTCACCAATTCATTTATCACATCCACCCTAAAGCAATCATCCATAAATCTGGGTGTCTTCATTGAATCGGCTAAGTTAAATTCCACTCACTCATTACCTACTTACAAAGTTAACTTTCCTCCCTTAACATCAGTCATAGCCTCCACTATTGCTAAAAATGGTCTACCAAAGATCGATGGAATCTCCACATCCTCTTCCATATCTAGAATGACAAAATCTATAGATAGAACTTGTCTACTTTTTCTAGCACATTCTCCACTATCCTCGAAGGATATTTTACTTACAGATCAGTTAGTCGTAGTGCCATCTTAGTAGCCTTCAAGTTTATGAATACTAATTTCTTAAAATAGAGTTAGACATTAGATTCATGGTAGCATCTAAATCATATAATGCTTTCTTAAAATCAAATTCACCAATAAATGCAAGGAATAAAGAAACTCCCTATATCTTTTAATTTTAAAGGAAGTTTATTCTAAATAACAGTACCGCACTCTTCAATAGGTGCAATCCTTGTATCTTCTTTATTGCTCCTTTTGTTAGACAACAACTCCTTTAGAAATTTAACATATGTAGGCAACTAAGCTAAAGCATCGGTCGAAGGGATGTTAATTTAGAGTTGTTTAAAGGCCTCGAGAATTTTTTTCATATTGTTTGTACAACCTTTGCCTTTGTAACCTTTGAGGAAATGGTATGTGTAGACTCTTAATTTTTGATCCAGTTCGGTCCAATATATTTTATTTAATCCAAAATAATTTTTGTGTTATCTTAATTAAATAATATTTATTTTTATAATTTTTAAAAAATTAATAATAAAAAATAAAAATAAAAATCGGCGATGAAAAAATTCATCGCCGAAAAATAGTGTTGGATGAAATGGCGCCAGCGCCAATTCTCGACACAGTTCCTCGCAACAGCCCGCAGCAATGTTTTCTCCAGCGAAATTTTTTCGACGCAATTTTTTCCGAAACCAAATTCTATTTGGTTTTGGTTTCCTTTTCCTAATTAATGATAGTTTCCATAAACAAATTGAATTAATCATCTAAATTTTCTATAGATAAGACTAAAAAAGACACAGAAAGGAGAGGAAAAAAGGAGGATAATCAGACTTTGGACTGGGACTTGGATTTTATATTGGAACTTTACAAATTGATCGGACTTTTTAGAGGAGAATAAGCAAGCAATCAATCCATCAAAGGTAGCCATCTTGCCTTTGTCCTTGTTCATCCAAGAAGCAATTTTGGTGGAACCAACAAACGAAGGTTTGAATCTCTAATTTCTTTTATTTTCTTACAGTAGCTTTGTTTCTTTGATTTATAAGATTATACATACAAAACTTTGGTCTTTCAATATGTAATGACATTGATCTTTGTTTCAAAAAACTCTAAAAATGCTTTTCTATTTCCAAATACATTAAAACCCCGAAATCATCTTTTCCATTTTCAAAACCCCTAAAGATTATTTTTTTGTTTCTTATAAAATTTAAGAGCACTTTTCTGTTTCTTCAAAACCTTAGAACCCTAAATTGTTCCTTTTGTTTCCAAAAACCTTAAAACATTTTTCTTATTTCCAAACACTTTTAAAAAAACCCTAAACTGTCTTCTTCTATTTCTTTTCCAAAATTTCCAAATGTTTTGTTACATATCCGAACTCTAAACTTACTTTACAATTTCTAAAATCATATTTGCTTTATAAAACTTTAAACTATTTTCTTCAACTTCAAAACCAAAAACAGTAAACCCCAAACTAGTAAATCTAAACCCTAAGTTTTCTCAAACCCTAATTCCCCCAAAACAGTAAACCGTAAACTAGTAAATCTAAACCCTAGCAGGATCGCTGTATGGGCTCGTCGAAGGGGTCAATATTCATTTGTGTATTATGAGTCCGCATATTTAACTTTCCTTTTTCCAAAGCCATAATTTAGTAATGAAAATTCCAAAAACCCTATTCTAAGATGCAAATTCTAAATTTATATATTTATTACTTTATTTAATTTTAGATTTGATTATGTAGTTTATTATATGCTTTGATTTATTTAATTTCAATGCTTGATTTATTTAATTTATCATGGATGGATGTTTATTTTATATTTTGATTAATATCTTCGATGAATGATTTATTTATGATGAATGGTTATTTACTTCTATCGATTTATTTATATTTTCAAATGTTGTAAGAGGTATGTTTCCACTTTGTGGGTACCTCATTAGTTAAATATCATGTAATTTAAATTTCTTTTATATTTTAGATCAATGTAAAGGGCATGTTTGTACCTTTTGGTGGGTGTACTATTAGTTTAGATGTGGATGATGTAAAGGACATGTTTCCATCCTCGGATGGGTGTCAATTTATTTGTTTTGTTTGTATATTGCTTTGATTTTAATATAACGATGCTTTATTTCAATTGTTGCATGTAATATGGATAATATTATTATACTTAAGAATTTTATAATATTAAGACCTATAAAGGAGGTTGATTCCAATGAACCGGGTGTTGTGGGGCTGCTGGGCCATTTCTCACCTTCCCCACACGTACCCAACTTTTCAAACCCATTAGGGGGTTGAGGATTCCTTAGTAATCGAGTCATCCATCGCTTTCTTTTTCCCGGCCCATCCAGATGGCGACTCCATTTACTCCGGACTTAGGTCTGTGTTCTCTAAGGCCCCGAGCCTAAATAGTGCCAAAGTCTCAAGAACCATTCCACCGGGAGTGGGGGGCAAATATCCCCGCTCACAGTGGCGACTCCACTGGGGATAAGAGAAGTTGATTTCGTTGGTCTTTATATTATTTTATTCTTTCTTATAATGATATTATCCATTGCATCGTGTTAGATTGCATCGTGTGCGTGAGTTAGGATGCCCGTGTTACCCGTGTTATGTTATGTAAGGGATACCATACTTTCACTCAAGGTATGGAGATCGAACATGGCATAACCACTCATAGCCTTGTGCCATTTGGTATATACTTGCTATGGGAACCTAAGTCTTTTTAACCCAAAGACTAAAGCTCATGTAATTGGTATAGTTACTTTCCTTAGGTTTTAACCCAAATGCATGTTGTTTGACTATGGTTAATTTGTCTTGGCTTAAATCATGGCTTATTTGGTTTGTTCTTTTTCTAATATGACCTTAGTGCATTGTAAGCTCAAAATAAATTTTTCTTTAAAGTCAAAAAGACCAAAGTAATTTTCAAAACTTTTAAAGATGGTCTTTTGCCATAAAACTTTTTCTAAAAACAAATTAAAAATTCTTTTACTCATGACCAAATATTAAGCCCAAAATCCATTTTTTCTAAAATCTTTTTACAGTGGGCTTAGAAACAAAATTATTTTCATCCAACCCTTTTCTTACAAAGAGCTTGCCAATTATTTAGGTCATTTATGAAATACTAAAAATCAATTGTGAGCCTAGTTTATGCTAAGAATAATTAATCATGGGCTTGTTTTTGGCATGAATCACTAGTTACTTTTTCAAGTGAGAAATCTATTTGTAATATACCTCTTAATCTAGTTTTAATCCAATATAGCATAAAAGCTACTTTTGTTGGTTAAATGGATTAAAACCTAATTAATGGGAATTATCATAAATTGATTTTCATTTTTAAAAATAAAACTATTGGTTGAAACGTCCGAGGGAAATATTCAAAAACAAGGTACCCCATGTTGGTATTTTGTTAACCATATACCTAGGAAAAGCGACTCGCCATTCGTGTGTGGATGTTATAAGGTTGGAAGGGACCTTCTACTTATCTTTGTCTATTGTTTGTGCATACATGCATACATTTGCATCTCATATCATTGATCCTTTCTGGCTCACAGCCCTGGATTATGATAGTTCAAAAGCTTACGACAATCTGACCTAAGACGGAAGCGAAGAATCTAGCAATGTCTCAATCACTTGCTCACCAAAAGCAATGGAGCCCAAAAAAATTCAAAGAATGGTGGATGAAGCCCTCAATGCCAAGATGGAAGAAATAAAAGAGGCCATGGCCGAGACCATAAAGAATCAACTAGCTGCAATTTTAGGAAATAATGCCAAAGTATCTGCTAGCACCAAGAAAGACAAGGGGAAGGCTAAAGTTGGTGAAGTAGCTTTTGATGATGATAAGGTCATCATTGATGATGATGATTGGGCTCAATACTTTCAAGATCCTCAAGACAAAAATGAGTCGAAGGTTGTTGAGAAGGTAACTATTGAAAATACCGAGACGTCTGATGTCGAGAAGATGATTGCTGATTTAGAAAAGAAATTTGAGAAGAAACTAAAAACCTAAGAGGTGTCCGAGATCGACAAACTATTTGAACAAGATGAAGAAGTTCCATACAAATTCAAGATGCCATCTATTGTGAAGTTTGATGGAACCAAAAATCCTCATCTCCATGTGAAGCAGTACATCATTGCCATGCAGTCCGCTAGAGCTACTAAAGTTCAAACTCTAAGGTACTTCATGCTCTCATTGTACCTTGTTGTCCAAAATTGGTTTAACACTTTAGAGGAAAATACTCAAAAAGATTGGGACATGTTATACAAGGCTTTCATTCAGCAATATGGGTATAATGTCGAGCTGGAAGTCACCTTAATAGAAGTGGAGTCTATTAGAAAAAGGCCAAATGAGAATTTTGTGTACTATGTGAAAAGATGGAGAAATAAGGCTGCTTTGCTCAAGAAGAGGCCCGATGAGTCTGATCAAATCAGGATGATCATCAGGGGCATCCTTCCCAACCTCCGTGAAAAGTTATCTCACACCCTTATAAGGGATTTCAAAGATCTTCTCCAAGCTGGTCTACAAATTGAAGAGTGGGAAAGGGAGAAGAATCGCTTTTCAGCAAGAAGGAATGAGAAAGGAAATTATTAGCCTAGCAATCAAAGTACACAAAAGGAAGTTGATGTTAATGTCACCAGTCAAGAAGGAATGAGGCAGTTTTCAGAATTAGGGAAGCCACTGTCTTGGGATTGTTACAACCCTTGACTCTTCATCCTTTACCTAATCCTCTTCCACCTAACTTTGATACTAGTGCATTTTGCCAGTTCCATCAAAGGCCTGGACACGAAACAGACAATTGTATGAAGTTGAGGCATGAGATCCAGAATTTAATTAATAATGGCAAGTTGCCTGAGCCAGATAAGCCCAATACTAAAGGTAATCCATTTCTAAGGTTCAACAGAGTGCCACCACCAGCAACCTTCATGGTAGGAAAAGGATTAGAAGAAGATTTTGTTTTATCATCCTTTCAAGATGGAAATATTGAAAATGTGAAAGGAAAAGAAGCTTAAACTCAACAAACTTTCCTTAGCTTGAATGTTGCTTTTCAATTTTATTTTCTTTAATATTTAATTGGAACTATCATGTTTGAAATTTTGTTTGAATAAATTACTTTCATCAAAAAATTTTGTTGGTCTTTGTTCATTTTGGTGCTCAACCAATGAGGAATCTAGCTTGATGTTTCATGAATTAATATATTTAGGCATCATGACTTGAATGACTTTACTAGGTGAGGGAATTGCTCTATAGCATTGAATTATGTATGCTTACTTAGAGAGGGCTCCTGCATAATTACCTTTGTCTAGGTCCTAGTCAGTCTTAGAACATGCTTTGACAAACTTTAGAGGCAAAATTGAACTCTGCTTATTTAAGGGAGAGATGATCTAGGCATTGTTTTGTTAGCGAACAACTTGTATCCACCCTATTAAATATCAATCCCTAGTTGTCCCTTTGCGCCTTCATAAAATTTTGGCTTTCTTTTCATTGGCTTACAAACCTCAATAACCTACCTTGAGCTGTTGTGATACTTTTGACAAGTCATATGATCACTAAGGTGAAGAGGTAAGAAGATCAAAGAATGGAATGCATAGCCAAGACTGTAAAAATAGTTGAAGTTATCAAGACCATAAGGGTAGTTGAAGTTTTATTAATATCTCCAATATATCAAGACAACATCAGAGTAACAGATGATTTATCCCTGTTAAAGAAGATTTATGTCACTCCACTCATCCATTATTGGAAGCCCAAGTTAGTACAAATAAAACAACTCTTTTAGAGCTAGAACCAAACAAAAAAGAAGAAGAAGAAGAAAAAGAAAAGAAAAAGGAAAAAAGAAAGAAAAAAGAAGAAAAAAAACAACAAGAAAAAAAGAAGAAAAATGAAACCTAAAAAGGCGGTTCAGAAAGCCAACTGAGTTCTCTTTTACCTAAAGCAGCAAAAGGCTTCCATTTGGTTTATAAGGATAGTTTGACTTGAAATTGGTCCAAAGATTCGATCAAAATTAGAGAAAAAGGAGAAAGACCATTCAGTTCTTGAAAGTTCTGTACTTGACAATCCTACAAGGAAGAAGGACAAAATGATAAAATGCTCAAAGAAAGGGAGGAGTAAGAAAAATAAAAAGAAAGAAAAGGGAGAAGAATAAAAGAAATGAATTTAGGTACCAAACTTTTTGCAAGGGCAAAGACTGTCCTAATCAAGATCCAGATTAATGCTAAGAAGATAGAAAGAATTTGGAGTCTAGCAAGATTGCTTCCAACTGCCTAAAGTTCAAGAAATTTATAGTGTGAAGGTTTGTCCATAGTGTCACAACGGTTCCAACTTACAAATGGCTTTCATTTAACCACGTCCCTTATAGACCCCATTTCAAGCCTATCAAAGACCTGTTGATTTCTCTTGGTAGGTAGAGTCTATTAGTGGAGATAGTTTGAATAAGCATGCATATGAGATAGACCATATTTAAATGAGACCTTTGACCAAGTAATGTGTATGTGCCTATCTGAAGTGCAACAATTCTTGCTTAAATAGAAATGATTTCCAAGTTTAGTACGGTAACTAGGGTTATCATGTTATAGATATATTAATTTGGAAAAATCAAGTCTTGAGGTACATTGACATTGATTTGGCAAAGCCAACATTTGATTTCAAAATCAAAATTCAAAAAAATAAAAAAAAAAGTGTTTGTCACACGAAGCCTTCAAGTTAAGAGAAGTTTGTCGCATCATCAAAACTTGAAGGACACATTGGGCAAAGGAAATGATTATTGGCAAGGTCAAGAAGAAGCTACCAACTGACATGCTGAAACATAGTTTAAAATGGATGCATCTCTGACTCTGCTGCTTGGGGTCTCCACCACTCATGTTCTCAACATCTTGAAGATAAAAACCATAAATACAAAGCTTCCTGTCATTCCAGTGCAAGACCTGAACGAGCATCTGAAAAGGAACCAATGATAACACTTCTGCTGATCACCTCGATCTCTGAGTTGATGGAACGTCTGTAAGTATCATTCATGCATATCATGCATACATGAGCATATCACATCGCACTTTCTTATCTTGTATTGTCTATTATTTAACAGCAAACACCCTGCGAAGTAAACAATCAAAAGAAGATATCAAATTAGGGGGCATGGAAAGCCCATTGCTTGAAAAAGCTCTAGTAATTTTGCAAAGAGAAGAAATGCGTGCGTGTGCGAAGAACTAGACAACAAGAACATCAATCAGAGCTCGCATAGAAAAATCATGTGTTTGAGTCTACACAGGGGGCAAAGTTTCTCCTTTTCAATTTTTTGAGTTTATCTACCAAATATTTTTTAACTGACTTGCAAATATTTCGCCACGCAGGGGGGCAAGGAGAGGATATGAAGGCTAGCTAAAAAGGGCTGAATTTTTTTGCAAATGAAGAACAAAAAGGAAGAAGAAAATTATAATTCTCAAAAGAATGAAGACACAAAAGACAAAAGATCAGTCCAGCTAAAAGAGTTGAAGCCAGGGTAAAGACCCGACCTCTAATGGATAAAAATCCATGTTTCGAGGGTAAAGACCCGACCTCCAAGGATGAAGATCCATTTACAAGGGTGAAGACCTGACCTCTAAGGATGAAGATCCATTTTCAAAGGTGAAGGTCCAATGCTAAGGATGAAGATCCAAAGTCCAACGATGAAGATCCTTTTTGAGGGTGAAGAACCACAATGCATAGAGCAGCCGGAGTAGTCAGACTTCTCAACTGATAAAAGGTCAGTCAAATTCAATCTCGGGTTCAAGTACCCAAAATCAAGTTTAATCTCGGGTCTAAGTACCCAAATCAAAATCAATCTCGGGTCCAAGTACCCAAGTCAAATTCAATCTCGGGTCCAAGTACCCAAATCAAATTTAGTCTTGGGTCCAAGTACCCAAACTAAAATCAAGTTCAATCTCAGGTCCAAGTACCCAAATTCAATCTAGTCTTGGGTCTAAGTACCCAAATCAAGTTCATTCTCGGGTCCAAGTACCCAAATTAAATTCAATCTCGAGGCCAAGTACCCAATCTCGGGTCCAAGTACCCAAATCAAATTCAGTCTCGGGGCTAAGTACCCAATCCTGGGTCCAAGTACCAAAATCAAATTCAATCTCGGGTCCAAGTACCCAAATTAAATTCAGTCTCGGGTCCAAGTACCCAATCTCGAGTCCAAGTACCCAAATCAAATTCAATCTCGGGTCCAAGTACCGAATCTCGGGTCCGAGTACAGAATCTCGTGTCCAAGTACCCAATCTCGGGTCCAGGTACCCAAATCCAATTCAGTCTCGGGTCCAAGTACCCAAAATCAAGTTCAATCTTGGGTCCAAGTACCCAAATCCAATTCAAGCTCGGGTCCAAGTACCCAAATTCAATCTAGTCTTGGGTCTAAGTATCCAAATCAAGTTTAGTCTCAGGTCCAAGTACCAAAAACAAATTCAAGTAACCACCTCATCAAAAATTAAGTCTTATTGCTTTTCACTCTCTTTCACTAAAATCTAAGATCATTCAAGTAGGGGGCAAATTGTAGACCCTTAATTTTTGACCCAATCCGGTCCAATATATTTTATTTAGTCCAAAATAATTTTTGTGTTATCTTAATTAAATAATATTTATTTTAGCATTTATTTTTTATAATTTTTAAAATAATAATAATAATAAATAATAAATAATAAAAATAAAAATCGGTGACGAAAAATCGGCGACGAAAAAATTCATCGCTGAAAAATAGTGTTGGACGAAGTGGCCGTGGGCCATTTCGCCCGCAGTCCGCCAGCACCAATTCTCGATGTAGTTCCTCGCAGCAGCCCGCAGCAGTTTTTTCGCCAACAAAATTTTTCCGATGCAATTTTTTTCTAAACCAAATTCTATTTAGTTTTGATTTCCTTTTCCTAATTAATGATAGTTTCCGTAAACAAATTGAATTAATCCTCTAAATTTCCTATAAATAAGACTAAAAAAGACACAGAAAGGAGAGGAAAAAAGGAGGACAATCAGACTTTGGACTGGGACTTGGATTTTGAATTGGAACTTTACAAATTGATTGGACTTTTTAGAGGAGAATATGTAACACCCCGATACCCCATATAAGTACTATACATATACCGGGTATACATACAGTAAGTATATAAAGTATAAGGATGTCACTTTTCGTTACAATTTAAAAACCTTTAACAGAATTTAAACCACAATACATTAATTTAAAGAGCATTTACAAAATCATTATACTTTTAATGATCTTACATATATATAAGAATCTTATCTTTATCAAAACTTCATTTATACATATGAATACACTCTTGTCAGAAATACATCATAATTAAAAGTTATACATGTATGCATCACCCTCTAGTTGGTCTCGATAAATTCTTACTCTTCTCGTGGCATAACGAAAGACTTCATATCTTCCACCTAGTCACCTGCGCGATTACACATCCGCGCTAAGCCCGAAAGCTTAGTAGTACAAATAAATAATATAAACATACATTATAGAAGTTCTAACATATAATGATATATCAAATTCCATGTACCATTAGTTTCTTATCATGGTTTCCCTTTTTAGTTACACCTTTCATATATCTCTACTAATCTCATATGTTATATATACATATATACATATCATTAACACCAACCACAATCCATCACTAATACTCACAATCATTATATCAATATACATATTACATATCATACTTCATATCATTATTTTATTCACAATTCACCAATCATGAATCACATTTCCAACAAAGGCAAACATTATACCATTCACAGTTCACCACTCATGAATCACATTAAACAAAGACAAGCATGGGCCCAAAACACACTAATATACCATTCCCTTTTTCAGAGTTAATGCTTTGGTTTTGTTATCACATTCATCATTATCATAAACCCAACTAGGCTTCAAGGATTAGATTCAACCAAGCTTCAAGGGGAACAAAGCATGCTAAGTATCAACCCAACTTGGCTTCAAGAACCAACCCAACCTAGCTTCAAGGGTTGTAACATCTCAATTAGGCTTCAAGGATCAAATCCAACCTAACTTCAAGAGATTGTTACCAATATTAGGCATGCCACCAACAACAAACTCTGAAAATGGAATAACACATTAGCCACACAATTCATTTAGCAATTTCATTCTCAATTGAATCATCATAGCCAATCACAATGGCTTCACATCACATTTGAGTTATCATAGCCAATCACAATGGCTTCACTTCACATTTGAGTTATCATAGCCAATCACAATGGCTTCACTTCACATTTGAGTTATCATAGCCAATCACAATGGCTTCATATCATGTCATGTCTCAATTCATATTATAATATTTCATAGTATACATAATCAATTACCCCATCATATCCTTCACATTTTACATATAGCATCATTGATATAACATTACAAAGTACTTTATTCATATAACACATTACCAATTCACAAGATTCACAATGTATAAAACATAACATTGTTCATATAGTATCATATGCATCATCATTACTCACATTGTGTCCCACATTATACACAATATAACATTATTCATATATTTAGAATCTTCCACATACATTTGTTTAGGTCATTCTTTGTATTAAATGTGTTTAGAGTGTCTATTTTTATGTTTAGGTGCAAGAAGACCTTTGAAGAATCAATACAATGTGAGAAAGGCAAAGAACAATCACAGTAACCAACACCTTCAAGGGACATGGCCAAGCTTGTGGCCGTGTCTCTCAACCAAAAGCTCCAACACGGCCAAGACTTCCCTAGCTTGGCCGTGTCTCCCTTAAATCCAAAGAAACCAAAATGAAAGAATTCAGGCAGTAGCAGACACAGTCAAGGGACACGGCCAAGCCAGTGGCCGTGTCTCTCCAAAATTGATCCAACACGGCCAAATTTCCTTAAACTTGGCTGTGTCTCCCAAAAATATTTAGTCTTGCCCGTGTCTCTTCTTTAGTTTGGCCGTGTTTCTCATGAATGAAAACCCTAAACATGCCCAAGTCTCTTTTTCTTGAATTAAAACACATTATGCACAACATACCCTCATTCAAATGGATATAATCAATGTCTTTAACACTTATTTTACATATTCATCACAATATTCACATTAACATTACAATTAATCACTTACCATTTCAAAACCCTAAAATCAACATCACTCTTATTCTTTCAATATCAACATCCACTTAACTTACCATCTTCAAACCAAAACCAACACCAATTCAATCTTTTTAACTTATACTCAATTTCAACACTTATAAACACATCTCAAACACACCAAATCATAATATCAACAAATCATAACTCACCTCAAACACAACTTCAAAATAACAAAGGAAAACAAGAGAGTACTTACCAAAATTGAGGAAATCCCACAAATCTCCAACTTAATCCTTTGATTCTTCCTTCAATTTGATTTTAGAAATCAAAGCACCTCTCTTCCTCTCTTCTTCCTTTGGTAACCGGCCACACCAAGCAAAGAAAAGAAAATGAAGACAAGTCAAACTTTTCTTCTTCTTTAAATCTCCATCAAGCAATTCTAACAAAGCAATTACCTAAATGCCCTTCATCCATTTAACTTAGCTTCTTTTCACTTATATGCCCATTTAAGTAATTTCACATATCACAAATAAAATATCTTCTTCCCTTGACTCCTCATTTTGACCAACATATATGTTATATATATTACCATATACCCAACATATACACTTTCTCTCTACACATTATTTTCCTTTTTAAACAATACCTAAACATTCTCTTTTCAATTTCTTTTCTTATCAACATAACATATACACATAATTCAAACAAACAATAATTGTATCCAAACTTCTAGGGCACACATTGGGATATTACAAAATAAACAAGCAAGCAATCAATCCATCAAAGGCAGCCATCTTTCCTTTGTCCTTGTTCATCCAAGAAGCAATTTTGGTGGAACCAACAAACGAAGGTTTGAATCTCTAATTTCTTTTTATTTTCTTACAGTAGCTTTGTTTCTTTTATTTATAAGATTATATGTACAAAACTTTAGTCTTTAAATATGTAGTAACATTGATCGTTGTTTAAAAAAACCCTAAAAATACTTTTCTGTTTCCAAATACCTTAAAAACCCTAAATAGTCTTTTCTATTTTCAAAAACCCTAAAGATTATTTTTCTGTTTCTTATAAAATTTAAGAGCACTTTTCTGTTTCTTCAAAACCTTAGAACCCTAAATCGTTCCTTTTGTTTCCAAAAACCTTAAAACGTTTTTCTTATTTCCAAACACTTTTAAAAAACCCTAAACTGTCTTCTTCTAATTCTTTTCCAAAACTTGCAAATGTTTTGTTACATATCTGAACTCTAAACTTACTTTATAGTTTCTAAAATCATAATTGCTTTATAAAACTTTAAACTATTTTCTTCAACTTCAAAATAAAAAATAGTAAACCCCAAACTAGTAAATCTAAACCCTAAGTTTTCTCAAACCCTAATTCCCCCAAAATAGTAAACCGTAAACTAGTAAATCTAAACCCTAGCAGGACCGCCGTATGGGCTCGTCGAAGGGGTCAATATTCATTTGTGTATTATGAGTCCGCGTATTTAACTTTCCTCCTAATTTAGAAATTAAAATTCCAAAAACCCTATTCTAAGATGGAAATTCTAAATTTATATATTTATTACTTTATTTAATTTTAGATTTGATTATGTAGTTTATTATATGCTTTGATTTATTTAATTTCAATGCTTGATTTATTTAATTTATCATGGATGGATGTTTATTTTATATTTTGATTAATACCTTTGATGAATGATTTATTTATGATGAATGGTTATTTACTTCTATCGATTTATTTAGATTTTCAAATGTTGTAAGAGGTATGTTTCCACTTTGTGGGTACCTCATTAGTTAAATATCATGTAATTTAAATTGCTTTTATATTTTAGATCAATGTAAAGGGCATGTTTCTACCTTTTGGTGGGTGTCCTATTAGTTTAGATGTGGATGATGTAAAGGACGTGTTTCCATCCTTGGATGGGTGTCCATTTATTTATTTTGTTTGGACATTACTTTGATTTTAATATAACGATGCTTTATTTCAATTGTTGCATGTAATATGGATAATATTATTATACTTAAGAATTTTATAATATTAAGACCTGTAAAGGAGGCCGGTTCCAATGAACCGGGCGTTGTGGGGGTACTGGGTCATTTCTCACCTTCCCCACACGTACCCAACTTTCTGAACCCATTAGGGGGTTGGGGATTCCTTAGGAATCGAGTCATCCACCCCTTTCTTTTTCCTGGCTTGTCCGAGTGGCGACTCCATTTTCTCCGGACTTAGGTCCATGTTCTCTTAGGCCCCGAGCCTAAACATTGCCAAAGTTGCAAGAACCATTCCACCAGGAGTGGGGGCGAAAATCCCTCTCACAGTATGGGAGGTACATAAGGCTTGACTTTATTCTCATTAGGGATTTCTTCCTTTTCCTCTTGTCTTTACTCATCCTTTGGCACTTCAACCTTCTCATAACTTCCTTCATCGAATGAGAGCTTTTCTGATATTACTTCTTCCAACTGCTTACCACTTCTCAAAGTGATGGCCTTCCGTTGCTCTTTTAGATTTATCTTAGTCTTACTTAGGAGAGTACCTTGATTGCTAAAATTATAGGATCTTGCCATTTATCTAATTTGCATCTTGAGCTTCCTATTTTGACTAGCAATTTATTCCATTTGAGCTTCCAATGATGCAAACAAATAGCTGATCACTCCCAAGTCCATAGATTCACTTCACTTGCTTATTGGATCCATCACAAGAGCACACTTGAAGATGTTCAAAAAAGCTTTATTGATTATGATTCAAGGCCTATGGACAGATTTAGCTACCATTAAAGAATCCAAGGAAGACTCTAACTATAATCTTGGACTTCAATAATCAAATCAAGGCCTAATTGCACTTTGTGAAGTCTTATAATGTGTAGCGGTCGCATCAGTAGTATAACAGTCATTATTACTGGAAGAATTGGTACTGGATTGCGCTCGTTGGCTCTCTTAAGTGGGAGGTCAGGTGTTTGATCTGGGGAGGCGACACCTTAGGGAGCCAAATAAACAAATCCTGCTGGAGGGCCCATGAGGGCAGTCCATTACTGTAGCAGTCTCGTGGGCCTGTCTGGGATTGGCAGTGGCCTGAGGCCCAGCTGGCAGGTTGGTGGGGGGATTAAGCCGGGATGTTACAGTTAAAAAGGCACCTTTTTAACTGTAACATCCCGGCTTAATCCCCCCACCAACCTGCCAGCTGGGCCTCAGGCCACTGCCAATCCCAGACAGGCCCACGAGACTGCTACAGTACTGGACTGCCCTCACGGGCCCTCCAGCAGGATTTGTTTATTTGGCTCCCTAAGAAGTCGCCTCCCCAGATCGAACACCTGACCTCCCACTTAAGAGAGCCAGCGAGCGCAATCCAGTACCAAATTCTTGGTACTGGATTGCGCTCGCTGGCTCTCTTAAGTGGGAGGTCAGGTGTTCGATCTGGGGAGGCGACTTCTTAGGGAGCCAAATAAACAAATCCTGCTGGAGGGCCCGTGAGGGCAGTCCAGTACTGTAGCAGTCTCGTGGGCCTGTCTGGGATTGGCAGTGGCCTGAGGTCCAGCTGGCAGGTTGGTGGGGGGATTAAGCCGGGATGTTACAGTTTTGCGTTGAGTCACATGGTCGTAAGCCTCACCACAAACTCTATTGTGCCTTTGATCCAGTTCAATTCTAGTGTAGTGTTCAAAATACATGATCGCATAATGCCTCGTGGTCGCACAAGCCATCATGAACTCTAATACATTCGGATGAATCAACTTTTTATATTTTAGTTTATTTTGATATTTTACTTCTTATTTATTATATTATATAGGGGATATCCTATTTTTGGTTAATATCAGTTGTAATAATAATTTAGAAAAGACTTACCCTATATACATCATATTTCCTAGTCAGATAAGGACAAGGTTAATTAACTTCCTAAATAATCTTGATTCCTTTTAGGGTTAGATTTCTTTTGTAGCCTATATAAAGGCACCTATCTCTTCATTGTAATTCAGTTTAGTTTTGATCAATAAAAGTCTAAGAACTTTGTTCTTATTTAAGAGAGTATTCTCTTGTTCTTCATTCTTGTTTGAATTAAATTCCACACGTAGAGTTAATCACTTGAGTGTGTTAATACAAAGGTTCTCTCCTACATTGTTAGGTTTGGGTCAAAGTCATGGTTAAAGGATCTAATTTGGCTTTCTAAGGAGTCGCTTCCAAGAATATTCAGTGTTGGGTCACTAGTCGTTATACTAGGGGTTCGCATCATAATCAATCATATTGCTTGTCAAGTTTCTCAAACTTCTCAGTTACTAGACCAACAAACTTTTTTAAGGCCTCATCATATAATGTTTTACTTTCTTGGTACTATACCTGGCCTTGATCTTTTTTTTGGAATGGTGGTTGGCATAGTGCCCCTTTCTTGCATTGATTTCCCCAAGATAGGTTTGTGTGGTTTCGCTAACTAAGGTTGTAAGTGCTCCCATAAGGAGATGGTGGTGCATGATTCGAATTACCCACAGACTGAACTTACTCGTGATCATGACACTTGATGGTTTTATGGTATACCCTACGCGTCTCACAACAACTAATTGAGGTAACATTAACATGTTATAATTTTCACGTGATGGCATCTATTATAGCAGCTAAAAGAGACTTCCCATTTACCTTGTGGATTCCTACTACCTTCTTTGGGATTATCCTTTTGCCTAACCAGTGGTAGTTGTTAGCTGCCATGGATTCAAGAAGTTGATACGCTTCATTTATATTTTATTCATGAGAGCTTCTCTTGAAGCAGCATTTATAGTACTTCTAAAAGGGGCCAGTCAACCAATTGTAAAATGTTTGGATGAGCAACAAATCTAGAATCCTATGATGTGGATATCTTTTTTGAAGTTCTTTGAATCTCTCCCAAGCTTCATAGAATATTTCCCCATCAAACTAAATAAATTCAATGTTAACATTTCAAAATTTAATGGTCTTTCCTTGTGGAAAATATTTAGCCAAAAATGCCTTGAAAAGTGCATCTCAGGTAGTAAAACTTCCAGTCACTTGAGATTAGAGCCAAGCTTTTGCTTTTTTTCTTAAGTGAAAAAGGGAAGAGTCACATTCTAATTACATTATTGAATATCTCATTCATCTTGAAAATATCACAAATCCCAAGAAAAGTTGCTAGATGAGAGTTTGCATCTTCATGTTCGAACTCATAAAGAGAGATTGTTATTGATAATGGCTAGTTTGAGTTTGAAATTGTTAGCGTTAGCTGCTGACCTTGTAATGCCTGAGCCTATTTGTGTAGTAGGGATAACATATTCTTGCAAAGTATGATTTCCTTATGGGTTGCTTTAATTTCAATTTTTATCTTTTCATTATATGATTTAATCTCTCTTTGTTTATCTCTTTCTTCTTTTTCCTCGATGTTAGTGTCTAATCTAAACCAAACGATTTACATAACTTATAACCTGATAATGAGACCAAGTTACTCTTTTATTTTTGTTTGTTTTTATAATTAAATTTATAAAGTGGTGGAACAAGTTGAATTGGATGAAAATGGACCTAATTATGATGAACATGGCCTAATAATTCTAAGGAATAAATCAAAACACTAAAGAAATAGCACATATGTTGAGATTTTTGGATTAATTCATCCCTGAAAGACCACCCACATGGACATCCTATATCCGCATGGATATCTCCTAGCCTAGATAGCAGGTCCTTGCCAATTCCTTATGAGTCTCAGTGCTAGCCCTCAAAGACCATTCAAGTGGAAGTTTCGCGTTAGATAAGGCAGAAAATCTAATTTGAGATTTTATAGAACTTTACCTATTTTTAACTTTATTCTGTCCAATTTATTTCTTCAAAATCTATCCTTATCTTATAAGGAAGCCTTCTAATGGAACCCTGGGCCTATAAATACAACTTAAACACAAATTTTGTAAGGATCTTAGATTCTAATCTTTTTAAACAATTAATAGTTAAATAAAAGTAACCAAGGCCTCTCTCCTTCCATCAATCCTAGAATTGGATATACATAATGTATACATAATTTTTAAATACAATTAAATAGTTAGTAAGGAGGGATGATTGGAGTGATGGAGAAAATATATGTATAGTATATACCCAAAGTATACACAAGATATACATATGTTATACATTGGATATAATTAATATATGCATGGTATATACCTAACATATACCTAATATATACATTTTCATAAAAGACAAAAAGTCAAAGTTAAAAAGTCAAAAAGCAAAAGTTAAAAAAATTAAATTATTTTTGAATGGAAGAGGAAAAAAGAAATATTAATTAATTATATAATATATATATATATATGGTAAAGAATGAAAGAAGAATTAAAAATAAAAAATATCATCTTTTTCGATCTTCTTCTTCCTCTTTCCTTCTTAGGCCAATTTTCGTGGTAGCTTGATGGGAGATATGGTTCTTCTAAATACTTAAAATTCCATCAAATTTTCAAGGATTAAGGGTAGTTTTGAAGGATTTTCAAGTAATTGGTAAGAACTCCTTGGATTTTCCTAAGTTTTCTTTGAATATATTATATGAATATGTGGAATTTGAGTTTTGAATAGGGTTTCATTAATTGTTAAACGGTTTATAATGATGTTATTTTGATGTATAAGTAAAGATTTTATGGTTGGATAATTGAAATGAATGGGTTTGATGGAAGTTAGAAAGAAGTAGTAAGAATAATTAGGGTTTTGACTGGGCTTTTGGTTAGAATGGTTGTAATTGAAATTTAATTGATTAAAATATGTTAAAATGTGATTCTAATGCTATATTTGGACTTATAACTTAGTCAGGATTGATTAGAGCATAATTTCCAAGTTAAAGTATTGAAGAACAATTGGTGAAGTTAAAGTAGGAAGGTGATTAGGGCTTGGATTTTGGCATAATTGAGGTTAGTAAATACTTTAATAGTATATGTATTAATTGTTTTCCCTATATAATATCCTATTGTAGAGAATTATATTTGGTGTTTATGAGTGGGAATTTTTTACCCCCACTCCCTTGTAGAATGGTTCTTGCGACTTCGGCACTGTTAGGCTAAGGGCCTTAGAGAACAAGAGCCTAAGCCCGGAGAAAATGGAGTCGCCATCCGGATGGGCAGAAAAAAAGAAATGGGTGGATGACTCGATTCCTAAGGAATCTCCAACTCCCTAATGGGTTTAGAAAGTTGGGTACGTGTGGGGAAGGTTAGAATGACCCATCACCCTCCACAATGCCCGGTTCATTAGAACCGGCCTCCTTTTCAGGTCTTAATATTATAAAATTCTTAATTAATACATTATTATCCATACTACATGCGATCATAAGGATAAACAATTACTTTATTAAAATCACAACAAGTTCAAGCAAAATAAACAAATAGGCACCTATCCATAGATGGAAACATGCCTATACAATTATTCAATGTCCAAAAGAAAATAAATAAAATAGGATACCCACAAATTGGTGGAAACATATCCTTTACATTGATCCAAAACTTGAAGTAATTTAAATTACATAATGCTCACAATATGAGGTACCCAAAACATGGAAACATGCCTCTTACAATTTCTTGAAACCAACACAAATCAATAAAAATAACCAACCATTCATCATAAATAAATTATTCTTTAAAGATATAAATTAAAGATATAAATAAACCATGAATCAAAACATATAATAAACATGCTTCTAACTTAAATAAAGCAAATAAAGATACAAGTTTAGGTTTATGTCTCAATTTATGGTTTCTAAAATAACATTTAGGGGATTTAGATTCATAAAATTAAGGTTCATTATTATTATTATTATTTAAAATATTTAGGCTATTGTAAGGATTTTGAAAAAATAGAATTGGTTAAGGTTTTATAGTTCTAAGAAAATAGTAGGATTTTTAGTTAATTAAATTAGGGTTTAGGGCTAACACCATGCAATTAGGTTTTTAGGAAGAAATAAATTAGGGTTTGGTATTTATAAAAAATAATGTTTGTAGCTTAAGGTTTTAAATGAATTAGGGTTTAGTGTTTGTGAAAAACTAATCAAAGTTTTAAAGTTTATATGAACTGTGAATATTTTTAAAGAACTTAAATGCTATTGTGAGGTTTTATATGGAAAAACCTTAATGTAAATCTGTGTAATTTATTGATTAAATGACCATGCAATAGAAAACAAAGTAACATCCTGAGCCAAACAAGTTTTTTGGTTCTAAAAATTATAATTTATGAAAATAATAATCTGCACTCCATGTAAGCTAACATATGAATTGATTTTAGAAGAAATTGCATACTGTAACTTCAATTAAATGAAGAATGAACTCATTCAATATTTAAAACAATTAAAACATATAGTATTTATTTAATTTAAAGCATATTGTTATTTGTTGTCTCCACCAAAATCGTTTGAATGAGAATTTTGGGTGACCTTGTCCAATGCAGTGAGTGCACTGCCTTTGTAGAGTTTGTGTGTTGTTGATCTTCCTCGTCTATCCTTGCTTTTTCTTTTGTTTATGAAGCTTGTTAGGGTTTGTCCATTGATGGTTACTAAATTTTTTAGAGTTCCAGCAGCCAACCAAAGTAAAAAAGCCCCTCTTCAGGTTTTTCAAACTTGTATTTATAATAACTCCATCAGGTTAAGCATGAATGTTTTCCTCTTTAAGAACAGTTTATTCTAATACATGTCGAATTCATGGGTTTGACACAAATCGAGACCATATCAAATTACAATTACTTGAATTCGATGTAAACTGAGTCCGTCTCGAATTCAAGTGATTTAATTTCGATAAAATCTAAGCCCATATTGAAGTATACTTCTAGATTTGACATGGAATGAAAAAAAAAAAACCTGCCCCATATCTAACTGGGAGAGCCTCATTTCAAAATGGGGCTTCCCCATTTTGATATGGGGCTACCCCATATCGAATTGGGGCTCCCAATTTGATATAGGGAGCCCCATATGGAATTGGGAGGCCCCCAATTTGATATGGGAAGCCTCCCAATTTGATATGGGGCTTCCCCATGTCAAATTGGATGCCCTAATTCGACATGGAACACCCCTATTGACCAAAAACCATCCAGATTAAGTGAAAAATCAACAAAACCTTCGAATTGAACCCGTTTTAGGGTTTAGTGCACTAGTATCATATAAAATCCAACCAAATCTTTTAAAACAGACCTAATTAGGGTTTTAAAAGTTAAATTAGCTTTTTTAGGTCCTATTATAATATATTAATCCAATTAAAGGTTTGGAATTAGCACCAGACTAGCCAGGACAAAAACCAAGGGTCTACAGTTTTCCCCCTCCTTGAATGGTTTTGAATTTATTCAAAGAGTGAAAAGCAACATGGTTTTGAATTGATATTGGATAAGGATGATTCTAGACTCAGAATGGTTTGGATTCTGGATCCAAGGTGAGTTCTGGACTCAAAAATAATTTGGGTTCTAGACCCGGAGCGAGTTCTGGACTCAAAAATAATTTGGGTTCTAGACTCGGAGTGAGTTATTGACTCGAAATTGATTTGTGTTCTGGACCCGAGTGAGTTTTGGACTAAAAAATAATTTAAGTTCTGGACACAGAGTGAGTTTTGAATTAAAAATAATTTGGGTTTTGGACCCGAGTGAGTTCTGAACTAAAAAATAATTTAGATTATGGACCCAAAATGAGTTCTAGACTCAAAAGTAATTTGGGTTCTGGACTCGGAGTGAGTTCTGGACTTGAAAAATAATTTGGATTCTAAACCCGAATGAGTTATGGACTAAAAAATGATTTGGATTCTAGACCCGAAGTGAGTTCTGGACTAAAAAATAATTTGCGCTATGGATCGAGTGAGTTCTGGACTAAAAAAAAATTGGATTCTGGACCCAGAGTGAGTTCTGGACTCAAAAATGATTTTAGGTTCTGGACCTAAGGTGAGTTCTAGACTCAAAAAATGATTTGGGTTCTGGAGCTGGAGTGAGTTTTGGACTCAAAAATAATTTTGGGTTTTGCACTCAGGGTGAGCTTTGGATCGAAAATAATTTGGGTTCTAGAATCGAATGAGTTTTGGACTCAAAAATAATTTGGGTTCTGGACCCGAGAAACCTGCAAAAATTAATTATAGTTAGTAAGGTATTTTGCAAAAATTTAGCTATTTTTTTTTTACTATATGTGGGTATCTATATACTCTTGCCCTCTGCATGGAAAAAATATTTAATGAGTATAAAAAATATTTTTTAGACACTCAAAAATTATATTCTCCCAATAAATATCAATGCACTGTGTGCTCGTGTGCTGTGTGTAAATGAATTATAGATATGAGACAGTAACTCTGAATACTAATTGAATTATTTGAATGATGCATCTTTTCCTATTTGTTATTATATCCTTTTTTTTATATGCATGTGATTTCTGACTAATAGTAGATGAATGAATTATTGAATTTTACTTTTCTCATTATAAATACTGATCCATTCATCCTCAGAATTTTGCATCAAATACTTTTACTCCAACTTTGAAGTTTCAAGCACATTGCAAGCTCCAACAACTTCAACTTTGAAGCGTGAAAGAATTTTTAACTATCATATAAAAATTATGGCTACAAATCAACATGCATCGAGGATTGGACCTCGTATGGATTCAAAATTGCAAGCTTACCTCAGAAATAGCGGGTTGGATCGAGTGCCTATTTTAGTAGGAATGAACCTCCACTGATGTTCTCGAGAAAAAAACATAGGTATTTTTATTTTTTTATTATTTATTTTCATATTTTTATTTATGTATATATTTTTTTTTGTTGCAAACTCATTATATATTATTCTGTAATTTTATTAAGGTAGTAAAAATAAATAAATTATTTGTAAAAACTAAAGTATGCAATCCATAATGAAAAAATTATTCATCTGCATAAGAAATGAAAGTAGTTAACTAATGAACATAAAATAAAATAAGGTTGAAAATAAATATTATTTATGGTGCAAAAGAACAAAATTCGTAAAGTGTATATAAAAATTAGTATGGCATGAAGTAATAATTAATGGTGTGAATATACTTACCTGGCTGGACTTACTTTTATTATTACAGTATTACAGTTGTGTGATCCAGGCACTTGTCGAGCGGTGGATGGACACGACTCATACCTTTCATTTTCCCATTGGAGAGATGACTATCAGTCCGGTGGACTTTACTGCAAAAATAGGTTTGAAGTGTGATGGAATTCCCGCCCCATTGACTAATGATATATTGACTGAGGATGAAATTCGGCAGTTGATCTATTTAAAGCCTAGGTATAAGGGAGCATGCAAGATCAAATATGAATATATCCAATAGTACTTGTTGAGGCAGACTAGGCCCATGCAAGGTGAGTGGGCGGAAAGTTACACTCGTGGATTCTTGTTGTATCTGTTAGCCACGACCAGTTTATGCAGCACCGAGGCATCGATCCACCTGTCAATCCTACGTGCTTTGTTTGATTTTGAGCTCTTGCCATATTATGCTTGGGAAGAGGCGAGCCTTGCCTGTCTCTATCACGGCTTCAACAAAATTAGTAGGAATAAAAGATCATTTATAGGTTTTATGATTATCGACGAGGTATGAATCTTGATTTTGATATATTCGAATGATGCATATTAGCAAGCTTGATTTTTTTTACATGATAGGTGTGGGCGTACGAACACAATTTGGTGAGGACGCCTAGTGTTCAGGGGAGATGGATGGGGTACCTAAGATTAGGCCATTGGTAGTTCGTCATAAAGAAGTGCCTAGTAGTCATTACGTTCACTCTCAACATTATCAGCTGAGTCACATGACCTGGGATCAAGTAAAGGATAAAATTAGTATTATTACTGAATTTTATAAGGAAAAATTGCTTAGCTTTGGCATCGTCTTATAGGTAAGCATAGCTTGGTGGAGAGCTGAGGACAGGGAAATCTAGACCGCTGGCATGAACAATGCATTGCCCTTACAGAACTCTCACCGAATCATTGTCGAGCCTCTGTATAGTGGCTGGTTCCTTGGTGAGAGGGTTCATAATTGGTTTCTTGGCCCTGATCAGAGGCGAGTACCAGCCAACATCCCCACATCTGTACTTACTTGCATATCCATGCCAGAGAATGCATGGAGACATGCCCGAAATGGATATGATATTGAGGCACTCTTGCTTTAACCAGTCTTATCATATAATGAGTTCATACGGGACCAGCTGTTGCACTTTGAAGTTGCTCCAGATGGGTTTAAAGATTTTGAGGAAGAAGAAGAAGAAGGGGGTGATATAATGGAGGAAGGAGGTGATGAGGAAAATGAGGAAGAAGGGGATAATGGTGAGGAAGGCAGCGGGGATGAAGAGGAAGAAGATGATGAGGATGAGCCTCCTTCTCATTCCATAGTGATTCTGGAGCTGGCACTTCTTAGGTAAAGATTTATCATTACAACTATTTCTTTTTAACTTGTTCTGACTATTTTCATGACTGCTGCTGACTGTTGGCTCATTTGGTACCGAGGCTGGACCCTCCACCATTGTTCCAGCTCAGTTACCATTCTCACCAGTGCAATGGCAATTTTCTCCATTTGTTCCTTACTTTCAGCCAGATGTGCCATCTCATCCACAGGGCTTCGATCTAAGTTATCCAGTCTATTTTTCCAGTTTCAATTTACATATGCTGAATGTATGCATGAAAATGTATGAACCTAATTTTCCTTTCTGGCTCACAGCGAATGCTTGAGGAGTAGAACCAGAAGTTGTGAGACGATTTGGCCGCTAGTCGCTGGCATGCAGATTATCTTGAAAGGAACTTTCGGGACTTTATATTTCAAGGTTATAGAGATCCTGGTGCATCTTCATCAAGGAGACCCCAAACAAATGACCATGACATGCCACCTCCCTTCACAGACTTTGATCATGATAGGAGTGATTTTCAAGATAATCATGATTCGGGTGTTTCCTTTTTAGGAGGAACTAGGATAGATGAAGTGCCCCTGCTTCCAACTGGCAATGAATTTTTTAGTGCTTTATTTGATTATAGACAGCCACCTTCATCACAGTGATTAGTTTGTATTAAAATGTTGTGTGAATTTTATTATACATAAATAAACAAATTTCTTGTAATAATCTTTAAACAGTAAACTATAATTAATATACATAATACATTGACTTTTTTAATAAATTTTTTTATCTGGACATTTTTTTTACTTTTCTTTTTGCTTTTTACATATATACATGTATACACAGGAGCATTTTTGTGACCATGTGGGATTCACGTTACATAAATTCGACATGGATTTAAATTGATAAAACCAAAACCCATGCAGATTAGGTTTAACAATGTCCCACTTCGTTCGAAACTCCTTCTTCGAGGATAAAGATATGAAACCCTAATTCCACACTGATTTCTTTAACCAATGTGAGCTTTGGCCTGTAATTATATAAATCACAAATCACTTTCCTTTCCTCAACGTCCCAAACAATAACACCCTCTGATACAATTTCCTCTTGTTCTAACTTAAATTCCAAAATTCAACTTCTGCCATTCTTGATTCTCCTTTATAAAATTAATAGCATTTGTGATTCCATCATCATGACGGAGAATAATTCAAAGAAGATGAAAAATTTATTCAAAATTCTCAAGGCAACACAATGGGAACAAATATCATGGTCTCAACGCAACGTTTTGAAGTGTTTTCAAAATTTTAAATTAGACCAATCATTTCTACATGTCATTGCTTCTTTTTGGGATATAAAAACTAGGACTTTTAAGATAAACAGCTTTGAGATATTTCCTATGATTGAAGAATTTGAGGCCATTCTTAGATATCCAAGAAACCAACCAATGGCGTTACCTATACTGGGTTCCAAAACTCAACACAAGATGCAGATGATTCTTCAACTATCAAAACCCAAAATTCTGCAATTGACGAGAGGTGAGAAAATTTTATTTGGTCCCTTGATTGACTTTTGCACTTCTCACTTGGCTCCTACCAAAACTTGGGGACACATGTTTTGTCTCTGCTTGCTTGGTCAATTCTTGCTTGTTTCTTCTGATGGCGATATTGATCAACTAGTATTGGATATCATGGACCAAATGGAAGGAGGCTTGTCGCTGATACCCATGATCTTAGCCTGGACTTTAGTTGGATTGGACAAATTTAAATCAGGATCATCAAGGAGATTGGCTGGGAGTCTGTTGCTACTTTAGGTAACTAACTAAACTGCCCTTTTGGGTTTTCAATTTAGGCCTTCTTTTTCTTATTGCTCTAATTTTTGCCTAGTCCACCCTTGCAGGTTTTTAAAACTAGAGAGATGTCCTAATTTTAGCCTAAGCTGCCCTTATAGGTTTTCAACTTAGCGGACTTCTTTTATTTTGTTCTAATTTTTTCCTAGATTGCCCTTGCGGGTTTTCAGAACTAGCAAACAGCCCTAATTTTTGCTTAGGTTTCCCTTGCAGGTTTTTAACCTATCGAGCCTTTTTTTAATTTTTTGTCCGTGATTACAGATTTGGCTTCTAGAATGTCTCTGCTAGCTCAACATTCCATCTATGGATTTTGCCCGATATCTACAACGATATCACTCTGCTAGAAAACTACTTCATATTGCTTCTTCGTATGCCGACTGGATCGACTGGGTCCATTCACGTGCTACAGTTAACATCCGTTGGTTGGTACCTTGGTGGGAGATTTCTCGTATCACCATTAGGAGATATTTGATGTATTTTTCTTTTGCTGCTCTTCGTCGAGGTACTTCCTATGATCCTCACCGGCTTGACTGTCAGTATAGAGCTGAGGTTCTGAGTTTACTCCTGACTTGGACATGCCTCTTCTGACTGAAGCTTTCTTGGATCAGTTGAAGCAAAGCTGGCCTACACGTCAAACTTATCGTCTGCCATAGATTTTACATTTGTCAATTCTATAGAAAGAATAATGTTAGGATGAAAAATAATGAAAATAATAAAAGATGTTTCTTTTCCTTTTATAATTTGTCATCACCTTTTGTTGCTATTATGTTATTTATTTTACCATATTTGGTTAAATACTTGAAACAGTGCACATAGAACAATTTTAATATTAACTCTAATTTATTAAATTAGGGAACAACCAAACATAAAGTCAGATACACAAGATCACTATTGTTGCCAACTAGCCCTTTCGGATTTTCTAATTGACAATTTTCTCTCGTTTAGCCCTAATTGTTGCCTAGCCTGCCCTTTTAAATATTTGGAACTAGCGGACTGCTCTGACTTTTGCCTAGGCCGCCCATTTTGGGTTTTCAACCTAGCGAGCTCTTTTATTTTACACATAAAACCTCTTCAACCTATCAATGTTTACTGGCTCGCTAATCTTGTTCCCAGCCATGTCTGATAACTTGATTGTACCCTTGTTCATGACTTGCTTTATAATATACGGTCCTTCCCAACTAGGCCTAAATTTTCCTCTTGGATCAAAAATATTAGTGTAGACCCTTAATTTTTGACCCAATCCGGTCCAATATGTTTTATTTAGTCCAAAATAATTTTTGTTGTCTAATTCGTCCAAAATAATTTTTGTTAAATAATTTTTGCTTTAGTATCTAATTTTTATTAATAAAAAATAAAAATAAACAAATAAAAATCGGAGTCAAAAAAATCGACAGCAAAAAATCGTCGCTGGGGCCCGTGGGCATTTCGCCAGCAGGAAATTTCTGCGGGCGAAATCACTGTGCTATTTCGCACGCAGAAATTTTCTGCCTGCGAAATAGCTTACGGGCTCGCTCCAGGTGCGCTGCCGCCTATTTCGCACGCAGAAATTTCCTGCCTGCGAAATAGCGCATGCAGAAATTTTCTGCCTGCGAAATAGCTTACGGGCCCGCTCAGGGTTCGCTGCCGCAACCAGCTGCGGCAGATTTTTTTGCCAGCGCAGTTTTTCCGCAATAGTTTTTTTTTCGGCAGTGCAAATTTTCCGACACAAATTTTTCGAAACCTAACCAATAAGGTTTTGGTTTCTTTTCTTTTATTAATATTACTTACCTTAACTAATTAGGAAAAAACAACCTCATACCACTATAAATAAGGACCAAAGACAATTAAAAAAGAGGAGGCAAAAATCCAAGAGTAGCTTGGAAAATTTGAAACCAAATCAAGGAAGGAAAAGAAGAAATTCAATTCAACTCTTTTCTGGAATAGTAGCAGCATGATTTAGAGGATTCAAAGGCAAAAAAGGCTTGTCTTTGGAGCTAGTTCATCCAAGAAGAATTGCTTTTGGAGAAATCATCAAAAGAAGGTATGTGTTAATTAATTTTCTTTAATTGTTTATTTTACACAGTAGCAAATTTATGAAATCAAAATTAAAAACCTTTAAACTTTAATTAATTTTTTCTAAAGCAAAAAAAAAAAAAAAAACCTTATTTCGTTGGTTTATCATCCAAAAGGCTTAAAATTGTTATTTTTTCTTCTTAAAAAACCTTAAAACTCTAATTGAACATATTCTTCAACAAAACCAAAATCAAATTATGTTTCTTTCAAAACTTTAAACTTGGTACTTTTTCCTTCAAAAAGTCTTCTAAAACATCTTTTCTAGTTATAAAAACTTTAATTCACTTGTTTAAATTCATAAAATTCCATAAAATATTAAATTGTCTTCCAAACCCTAAGATTAAAATTACCACCCGTGACCCTACTTCCAAAATATCAAATCCAAATTCAACTTCCAAAATTCAAAATAATGAACCCTAACCCTTTTAAAACCTTAAACCCTAATTTTTATGAGCCCTAATCCTTTTAAAATATTAAAAAACATAAAAACCTAAAAACCTAAATTTTACACAGTAGCTTAGGAACCCAATGACCAAAAATCACAAATTAAAGTATTTTAAAGTGTTTAAAACCCTAGTTTCATGATATCATCATTCAAACCTTAATTTTGTTAATCAAAGAGTCTTACCAACCCTTTAAAACATAAAATCCTAATTTATTTTAATTCCATAAAAAGTCACAGTAGCCATAATTGGACTTTTATTTGCTTTATTCAATTCCATACTTGATTATGCTTTGATTTATTTCTTATGCTTTAATTTATTTAATTTCAATACTTGATTTATTTAATTTATCATGGATGGATGTTTATTTTATATTTTGATTAATAGCTTTGATGAATGATTTATTTATTATGAATGATTATTTACTTTTATCAATTGATTTAGATATCCAAAAGTTGTAAGAGGTGTGTTTCCACTTGGTGGGTACCTCATTAGTTAAATATCATGTAATTTAATTTGCTTTTCTATTTTAGAACCAATGTAAAGGACATGTTTCTACCTTTCGATGGGTGTCCTATCTAGGCATGTGATGTAAGGACATGTTTCCATCCTTGGATGGGTGTCCATTTATTTGTTTTGTTTGGACATTGCTTTGATTTTAATATAATGATGCTTTCTTTTAATTATTGTGTGTAATATGGATAATGTTATTATATTTAAGAATATTATAATATTAAGACCTGTAAAGGAGGCCAGTTCCAATGAACCGAGCGTTGTGGGGGTGCTGGGCCATTTCTCACCTTCCCCGCACGTACCATTAGATGGTTGGGGATTCATTAGGAATCGAGTCATCCACCCCTTTCTTTTTTTTCGGTCCGTCCGGGTGGCGACTCCATTTTCTCCGGACTTAGGTCCGTGTTCTCTAAGGCCCCGAGCCTAAACAGTGCCGAAGTCGCAAGAACCATTCCACCGGGGGTGGGGGCGAAAATCCCCGCTCACAGTGGCGACTCCACTGGGGATAAGAGAAGTTGATTCCGTTGGTCTTTATATTATTCTATTCTTTCTTATAATGATATTATCCATTGCATCATATTAGTTTGCATCGTGTGTGTGAGTTAGGACGCCCGTGTTACCCGTGTTATGTTATGTAAGGGATACCATACTTTCACTCAAGGTATGGAGATCGAACATGGCATAACCACTCATAGCCTCGTACCATTTGGTATATACTTGCTATGGGAACCTAAGCCTTTTAACCCAAAGACTAAAGCTCATGTAATTGGCATAGTTACTTTCCTTAGGTTTTACCCCAAATGCATGTTGTTTGACTATGGTTAGTTTATTTTATCTTAGTCTAAATCATGGCCTATTTGGTTTGTTCTTTTTCTGATATGACCTAAGTATATTGTAAGCTCAAAATAAATTTTTCTTTAAAGTCCAAAAGACCAAAACTATTTTCAAAATTTTTCCAAGATGGTCTTTGGACATAAGACTTTTTCTAAAAACAAATCAAAAAAATTCTTTGGCCCATGGCCCAAATACTAAGCCCAAAATCCATTTTTCTAAAATCTTTTACAATGGGCTTAGAAACAAAACTATTTTCACCCATCCATTTTTACAAAGAGCTTGCAAAAATATTTAGGTCAATTATGAAATACCAAAAATCAATTGTGGGCCTAGTTTACACTAAGAATAAATTAATCATAGGCTTGTTTTTGGCATGAACCATTAGTTACTCTTTTCAAGTGAGAAATCTATCTATAATAAACCTCTTAATTTAGTTTTAATCCAATATAGCATAAAAGCTACTTTAATTGGTTGGATGGATTAAAACCTAATTAATGGGAATTATCATGGATGGATTCCCACTTTCGAAAATATAACTATTGGTTGAAACGTCCGAGGGAATTATTCGAAAGCAAGATACCCCGTATTGGTATTTTGTTAACCATATACCTAGGAAAAAGAGACTCGTCATTCGTGTGTGGATGTTATAAGGTTAGAAGGATCGTCCTAATTACACTTGTTTATTGGTTGATTGTGCATACATGCATACATTTGCATCTCATATCATTTATCCTCTCTGGCTCACACCCTAGATTACGAAAGTTCAAAAGCTTACGACAATCCGACCTACGCCGGAGATGAAGTATCTAGCAATGACTCAATCACTTGCACACCTAAAACAATGGAGCCCGAATAAATTCAAAGGATGGTGGATGAAGCCCTTAATGCCAAAATGGAAGAAATCAAAGAGGCCCTAGCTGAGACCATGAAGAACCAATTGACTGTAATCTTAGAGAATCATGTCGAGGCATCTGCTAGCACTAAAAATCCAAAGGAAAAAAGGGAAGACTAAAGTTAGTGAAGTCATTTTTTATGATGAAAAGGTGATCATTGATGATGATGATGATGATTGGGCTCAATACTACCAAGAGGTTCAAGAAAAGAAGAAAGAACCGAAGGCTGTTGAGAAGGCAACTATTGAAAAGACTGAGACATCCGATGTTGAAAAGATGATTGCTAATTTAGAAAAGAAATTTGAGAAGAAGCTGAAAACCGAAGAGAAGTTTGAGATCGACAAACTATTTGAACAAGATGATGAGGTCCCTTATAAGTTCAAGATGCCTTCCTTTGCTAAGTACAATGGCACTAGAAATCCCCATCTTCATGTGAAGCAGTATATCACTGCCATGCAATTTGCCCGAGCTACTAAGGCTCAAACCCTAAGGTACTTTATGCTCTCATTGGACCCTGTTGTCCAAAATTGGTTCAATACCTTAGATGATGGAACACAAAAGAGTTGGGATCTACTTTACAAAGCCTTCATCCAACAATATGGGTATAATGTTGAGTTAGAAGTTATCTTGATGGAAGTGGAGTCCATTATGCAAAGGCCGAATGAGAATTTTGTGGACTATGTGAAAAGGTGGAGAAACAAGGCCGCTTTACTCAAGAAGAGGCCCGATGAATCTGATCAAATAAGGATGATTGTGAGAGGGGTGTTGCCTAGCCTTTGACCTTCTTCAAGCTGGTTTGCAAATTGAAGAATGGGAATGGGAGAAGAGCCGATTTGCAACAAAAAGGAATGAGAAAGGGAGCTATCAACCTGGTAGCCAAAGCATGCAAAAGGCCATTGGTGTTAATGCTACTAACCAAGGAACAAGGAGACAATTTTCAGAATTGGGAAAACCGATGTCTTGGGTTCTCAACAAGCTTCAAAGAAAAGGATTGTTACAACCCTTAAATCCTCATCCTTTGCCTAACCCTCTCCCACCTACTTTGACACCAAAGCATTTTGTCAATTTCACCAAATGCAAGGGCATGACACAGATAGATGTGTGAGGTTAAGACATGAGATCCAAAACCTAATTGATAATGGGAACCTACCTGAGCCCAATAAGCCAAACACTAAAGACAACCCATTGCCAAAATTCAATAGGGTACCACCACCGGCAACCTTTATGATTGGAGGAGGTTTGCATGAAGACTTCGTCATGTCTTCTTTTAAAGATGTGGGTGGAGAAGCAACCAAAGAAGAAGAAGAGACATTTGTTAAAATTGAAAAAGCTATGATGGGTGGAGAAGTAGCAAGTTGTGTTGTCAATGGATTTTGGGATTCAAGTGATAGTGATGATGATATTATACCCAATAAGGAGGAGTGGGCTTGGTCCGAGCCCGAAGAAGATGAGGTGATGAATACTAGATCCGGTAAGCCTTACGCAAGGCCACCACCTAAGGAGATAGAAACGAATAAGGGAAAGGAAGTTGAAGTGGAAGAAGATGATGTTGTGCTTGATGCGCCGCACCTAGTGCTATAGCAATACCGCAAGTGCACGGGTCGCCCAAGTAATAAAGTAGTGAGTGAGTTATCGTTCCACTGAGGACAAGGTCAAGTACTAGTGCAAATCTTAACTGTTGTTTAGCAAATCAATAGTTGTTGTGATGTTTTGTAATTGAAGACAATTAACTTAAATAAATGAAAGCAAAGATAAATTGTGTGTTGTGTAAAAAGGATTGATGATAATGATACTATCCAGATATTGTATCCCCCTAGCCGCAATTACATCACAAATAGAGTTGAATTGGCATTCCTCTAACTTAGACTAAAACCTCTCTCGAGTGAATTAATCCCTAATCACTAAGTAGAGTGTCGGAATCTCTTCTCAAACACAATTAAATAGATCATGCATTAAGAACAAGTAACTATAAACCAAAGGATCTTGTAAGTCTATCTCTAGCACCCCAATCAATCCCCAACCCTTATGAGTAATCAATTCATATCAAGCTTTCTCAAGTCAATAATATAAAAATTGCAACCAATCAATAAGCATGCTATCATCAATTGGCAATAATCATTAAGCATCCTAAGGATAAAACAACTCCATCAATTAAAATCATTCAATCATATAAATAAGCTAGGGTTCTTCAATATCTAGATAAGGAATGATTTAGTTCATGTTCAATACACTTAATACAACAACAACAACAACAACAGTAACATTAAAATACATAAAAGGAGAAAATAGAAAAACCCCTTTCAATGTAGCTTCTTGAATCTCCAAGAGCTGCCAATGGAAGATGGAGATGGTGGAGAGGATGGAAATGGAGGATGAAGATGAAGAGTCAAGGAAAGTGTCACTGCCTCCTTGCCCAAAAAGTGTATGCCCAGCCTCCTCCTCTCAAACCTCTCTTCTCTGCCTCTGTTCTCTATTTCCTGCACAAAACTCCAGCCCTCTCTCTGCAGAAGCTCTCTTGCTCAAGCCTCTTCTTCTCTTTTTATTTCCCTCCAAAACTCAAGCCCATGCTTCCCAGCTCACACCACTCTCTCTTGTTCCCCACTCTCTCTTTGTTTTGTATTTCTTTTGGCAAAAGTAATTGGTTTGTCTCCCACTTGTCCCTCAATTCGTGCAGAAGAATTCAAGTTTTTATAAGGTGACACGGTCAAGCCATGAGTGGCTTGGCCGTGTCTCTTATTTTGCTTTGGGACACTGTGAAGCTTGCTGGCCGTGTCACCTTCTGCCCCTCTTCCTTTCTTTCTTTTCTCTTTGTTTCATGAGGTGACACGGCCAGTGGCTTTGCCGTGTCACTCGGGTGTGTCACCTTCTGTTTCTTCATTTTGCCAATTCTCTTCTTTGCTTCCAATGGGTGACACGGCCAAGCTTGTGGCCGTGTCATGTGACATGGCCACTGGCTTGGGCTTGTCACCTGGGCGTGTCAGCTACTGCTTCTCTTCTTTCCTTCTTTGCTTGGTTTTGTTCCTTGGGTGAGACACGGCCAGTGACTTGGGCGTGTCACCTGGCCATGTCAGCTACTGCCTTGAAGTTTCTTTGAGGGACACGGCCAAGCTTGCTTTGGCTTGGCCATATCTTGCTTGATTCATGCTTTTTCTTCATTGTTTTGATAGTCCAAGGGAGTTTTTCCACTTTAACCTAAAACAAACACTTAAAACCAACTTTAAACAAAAATCAAATTAAAAATTAACTAAAAACACATAGAAATCATACTAAAAATAAGTATAAAAATGCTCTTATCAAATACCCCATACTTAATTCCTTGCTTGTCCCCAAGCAAGGCTAAAATCAAAACAAACTAAACAAGATAAATTTTGTTAAGCTCAAGAGTTATAAAATAGCATCAAGACTTCCCTATCCCTAAATTTGCAATCAATATCAAATTTAACAAAATCGATACCAATGCAATTAAGTGGCTTTCCATGCATAACCTACATTGTCACTCCCTCACCAACTCTTAGAAAGTGTTTGATCAAGGTGGTGTTTACACTCATAACAGTTAATGAAAGATTATTGCCATAGGATTGCTTATCTATCAAATCTCCACCACTTAATTATAATCAAGCATCAATCAAAAGGTCTTTTATTGGGTTGTAATGGGGCTAAAGTAGAGGCATGGCATTTAGGAAATGTGAGCTTAATCATTAAGTTCAAGAGCACTTCAAGAATGAAGTAACCGATCATATGTATAACCCAACGATCCCAAAACACCTTCCTCTTATCTACCCCTTGACATTGAAAGAACTTTTCAAGGGAACTCACTTATTACATCTTGTAATGATTATTTCCACACATATTCCAACCCTTTCAACAAGAACAACAATTATTTGATTTATATATATATATATATATTTCTTCTTTATATATATATATATATTGAATCTTAAACCTACTAAATTTAACCCCACACTTAATTCAACACAACACTTGGTCATAAATGCTCTTAAAATGCTCTTGACCTAATGAAAGGGTAAGAGTTAAAACAACAAGGTTCAAGGTTGGTAGTGTTGCGAAAAATAAAGAAAAGGAGAAATGAAATAGGCTCAAAATTGGCTAACTAAGGATAAAAATAGGGTTGGTCTTTTTAAGCCAAAGTGGGTTCACCTAATTGCCTTAATCATCTTGATGCCAAATTGAAATTTTTATGTAATCTTAAAATGCATATCAAAGCAAGTTCTAGCAAGTCATCAATCAAAGATGTTCACCCAAAATAAGAATAATCAGTTGATGGCTCAATTTCTCACTAGGTTAAAGGTAATGCAAGGAAAAACCAACAGAATTGACAATAAGCACCAATTCTACTCAATTCTCAATTCATGCTTCTATAATTCAAAGGTCATCAATCAATAATTTATAACAATTAAACTTTCCAAAATTCATTTATTCAAAGAAAAACAAAAAAAATATTAACTAAACTTAAACTAAAAGTAAAAACACAAAATGCAATTAAGAGTAAAAATACAAAACACAAAATGCACCCCACACTTAAAATTTCAATTTGTCCTCAATGTGAGCATGCATAAAATAAAGGAGAGTTCAGATGAAACCTGATTTCCATCGCTCCCATATGCGATATGTAGGGCTCCTTCCACCCATAATGCAATTGGAGCCTATGATTGAGAGGATGGAAAATATGCAACATTGAAGTGCGCCCAATGTATGGCAACCCCTATATATTATTCCTTGAAGAGAAATTGTCCCAATAGGACATGTGAAGGTTGCCTCGGGGTGATCCTCTAGTACTATAGGAACTTGGTAAATTGTTTTGTCTTTGTGCAACATGGGCATATCAGATTTCTGCTCTTCCTTACTACCAAAAGTAGAGGGGATGACTGTTCGGGATTCTTGAAATTCAACCAAAGTTGGTTGGGTCACTTCTTCATCTATTTTAACAATGTCAAGTCCCCTCTCAACAACCTCAGCATCTAAAATTAGTTTACACTCCTCAAGTTCTAAATTGGGCATTTCATGTTCTTCTTCTAAGGACATTCCCATTTCAAACTTATTTTCAATATCTCCTTGGGAGTGCATGTCATATATGTCAGAAAGTTGCATACCTTACTTCTCATCCTTCAAGTTACTTGGAAATGGTCTTGATGGCCTATAAGGATTAGAAGTTTCATGCAACTTGGCTGAGGTTGATGCCTCCAAATTTTCCTCCTCCATTGATTGGCTTGGCTCCTCCATGTTGGATTGTATCTCCTCGCTATTGTCTTCCTGATTAGTCCCTGTATCAAAGAAATCACAAAAATTGTTATATATTACCTGTTCATTCCTCAAATTTGTGATTACCTCAATTTGCTCCAATTGGATAGGAGACTCCTCCTTTTGGTATGCTTGGGGTTGATGTGCCAACTGCCTAGTTAGAGCGTCCAACCTCTTTTGTGTTTCTTGCAAAGATTAAAACCTCAACTTATCTTCCACTATGTATTGATTGCATTGAAAATTCTTGGTATCTTAAATGAAGGCATTCACTCTCTCCTCCAACGTAAGTTTCTTAGGTTGAACTACATTTTGTGGGCTATTTTGAATGAATGCATTCAATCTTTCCTCCAAAGTGGGTTCCTCAAGGTAATCCTGATTCATCGTGTGTTTTTGAATATAATCATTTAACTTATCCTCCAATGTGGATTCCTGAAGGTGGTCGTGGTTTGAAAATTCTTCTTGAAAGTAAGGACCTCTCTGGTAAGGCTGAAAAAATTGTTGAGGTGGAATGTACTACTGGTTTTCCCAAGAAAAATTTTGGTGGCTTTCCCATCTTGGATTATAAGAATTTGAATATGTGTCATTTCCTCCCATTTGCTGGAAACTTTGGAAACCATATTCTTCCTCGTGCCAATCTTGGTATCATTCGAAACCAAATGAACATGTATTGGCACTATGTCCTGCATTGCCACATGCTGCACATACCATGTTATAATTATAGTCCCTATCATAAACTCCCTTTGTGCCTTGAAAACTGCATCTTTACACAAGGCACTCAGCAATTTAAAGAAAAAACAAGCAAACAAACAAATTCAAACACAACAAACAAACAAATTTATAGAGAACAAACAAACAATTCAAAGAAAAATACACAAACAATTCAAAGAAAACAAACATAAAAATAAAACTAAATCAACAGTCTTAATTATATTACTAGTAATGAAACCATTGTCCTCAGCAGCAGCGCCAAAAACTTGATGCGCCGCGCCTAGTGCTATAGCAATACCGCAACGGGTCGCCCAAGTAATAAAGTAGTGAGTGAGTTATCGTTCCACTGAGGACAAGGTCAAGTACTAGTGCAAATCTTAACTGTTGTTTAGCAAATCAATATTTGTTGTGATGTTTTGTAATTGAAGACAATTAACTTAAATAAATGAAAGCAAGGATAAATTGTGTGTTGTGTAAAAAGGATTGATGATAATGATACTATCCAGATATTGAATCCCCCTAGCCGCAATTACATCACAAATAGAGTTGAATTGGCATTCCTCTAACTTAGACTAAAACCTCTCTCGAGTGAATTAATCCCTAATCACTAAGTAGAGTGCCAGAATCTCTTCTCAAACACAATTAAATAGATCATGCATTAAGAATAAGGAACTATAAACCAAAGGATCTTGTAAGTCTATCTCTAGCACCCCAATCAATCCTCAACCCTTATGAGTAATCAATTCATATCAAGCTTTCTCAAGTCAATAATATAAAAATTGCAACCAATTAATAAGCATGCTAGCATCAATTGGCAATAATCATTAAGCATCATAAGGATAAAACAACTCCATCAATTAAAATCATTCAATCATATAAATAAGCTAGGGTTCTTCAATATCTAGATAAGGAATGATTTAGTTCATGTTCAATACACTTAATACAACAACAACAACAATAACATTAAAATACATAAAAGGAGAAAATAGAAAAACCCCTTTCAATGTAGCTTCTTGAATCTCCAAGAGCTGCAAATGGAAGATGGAGATGGTGGAGAGGATGGAAATGCAGGATGAAGATGAAGAGTCAAGGAAAGTGTCACTCCCTCCTTGCCCAAAACGTGTATGCCTAGCCTCCTCCTCTCAAACCTGTCTTCTCTGCCTTTGTTCTCTGTTTCCTACACAAAACTCTAGCCCTCTCTCTGCAGAAGCTCTCTTGCTCAAGCCTCTTCTTCTCTTTTTATTTTCCTCCAAAACTCAAGCCCATGCTTCCCAGCTCACACCAGCTCACACCAATCTCTCTTGTTCCCCACTCTCTCTTTATTTTGTATTTCTTTTGGAAAAAGTAATTGGTTTGTCTCCCACTTGTCCCTCAATTCGTGCAGAAGAATTCAAGTTTTTATAGGGTGACACGGCCAAGCCATGAGTGGCTTGGCCGTGTCTCTTGCTTTGCTTTGGGACATGGCCAAGTTTGCTGGCCGTGTCACGTTCTGCCCCTCTTCCTTTCTTTCTTTTCTCTTTGTTTCATGAGGTGACACGGCCAAGCTCCTGGTCATGTCATGTGACATGGCCAGTGGCTTGGCCGTGTCACTCGGGTGTGTCACCTTCTGTTTCTTTATTTTGCCAATTCTCTTCTTTGCTTCCATGACACGGCCACTGGCTTGGGCGTGTCACCTGGGTGTGTCAGCTACTGCTTCTCTTCTTTCCTTCTTTGCTTGGTTTTGTTCCTTGGGTGAGACACGGCTAGTGACTTGGGCTTGTCACCTGGCCGTGTCAGCTACTGCCTTGAAGTTTCTTTGAGGGACACGACCAAGCTTGCTTTGGCTTGGCCATGTCTTGCTTGATTCATGCTTTTTCTTCATTGTTTTGATAATCCAAGGGAGTTTTTCCACTTTAACCTAAAACAAACACTTAAAACCAACTTTAAACAAAAATCAAATGAAACATTAACTAAAAACACATAGAAATCATACTAAAACAAGTATAAAAATGCTCTTATCAGTGCTCAAGCAATTGAAAAGAACCTAAGCAAGTGTTAGTATTTGGGACTTGTTAGCTACTTCCAAAAAGCACCGAGAAACTATGGCCAAAGCCTTGGCTAGCATGCCAATTTCCACCTCCACAACACTGGAGGATTTGATCAACTTCATAAAAATTGGGGAAGTAATGAAATGTGAAGAGGTCCAAGAAAAGAGTGAAGTTAATATGGGAGCAGTTTCTTTTTCAGATGCGGACTTACTAGAGGAGGGGAGAGACCACAGACGCCCTCTCTTTATCAAAATATAAGTCAAGGGGAAGAGGACTCCATGTGTCATGGTCGATGATGGGTCTGCCATAAATGTATGTCCACTTAAGATATTGCCAAAGCTAGCCATGTCAACAAGAGATCTAAACCCAACCGAGGTGACAATTCGTGCTTATGACAACACTAAGAGGCATGCCGAAGGGACTTTCAAAGCGGCTGTCAAGGTTGGTCCAATTGAATCTATTATTGAATTTGTTGTTTTAGACATTCCAGTTACCTTTGCCTTGCTCTTGGGGCAACCATGGTTTCACCCTCTTGGTGGAGTTCCTTCCACCCTTCATCAAAAGATCAAATTCCCCAACGGAAATGAGACAATGGTTATTGAAGCTGAAGATAATGAGATTGTTAACACTCTAATGGTTGAGAGGCCTCTCAATGGTTTTCAAGTGGCTTCAATTTCTGATGATGAAGTAGTGGACTCTAAAGTCTTGAATATGATGAAGAACATGAACTACCTTCCCGGAGCTGGTCTTGGAAAGGGTAAGGCCGGTTTGACAAAGTTGCCAGACTTTAGAACTCAAACAACCAAGAAGGGGTTAGGATATGATGAAGACAATGATGTCCAGCCAAAGAAGAATGAGAAGATGAGCTTCCTACCACTTGAAGAGATTTTTATCAAAGCCCCAGATATGGGACCACTCCAAGGAAAGCCCGAGCCGATCATGTTCATGGGTAAGTTAATTCCAGGTTTTGAAATTTTTGCAGATGTTGCTGAGCTAGTGGAAAAAGTGAAGAAAGAGCTCACCCTATCAATCAACAAAGAATGTAATCCAAAAGAGAAGAATGAAGCTGCCCTGAAATCCGAGAAGACTCCAGAAGAGATTGTTGCCCTAGTTGAAGAAAAGTTTGAAGACATCCTGCTTTATAATTCTGAGAACAATGATTTTGACTTTGATTTTAATTTGTCTGCTTTGTATGAGGATGATGATGTTTTCTTTTCCAAAATGAATGAATAAAGTCTGATTTTGCTTACTTGTGTGATGTTTCTCCTGATGGTTGCATACATTCAAATAGCAGTTACATGAGCATCTTTAATATTAATTCTGTTAACACACAATCATTAAATTTGGGAACAACTGAAAATCCTAAAAACATTAGCATAGCATCTGACCTTACTCCTGATGAGAGAGAGAGATTTGAAAAAATATTCAAAAAATATGAAGAAGTGTTTGCTTGGTCTTATGAGGATATGCCTAGGATAGATCGAGACATAGCTGAGCATCATATTCCTACTTACACTCACATTAAACTTGTCAAACAAAAGCTTAGGCGACTAAGACCTGAGTGGGCCGAATTGGTTAAAGAAGAGGTCATTAAGCAAATACAAGTGAAGTTCCTTGAAGTGATAAAATATCCAGATTGGTTAGCCAATATAGTACCCGTGCCAAAGAAAGATGGAAGGATAAGGGTCTGTGTGGACTATAGAGATTTGAACAAGGATTCCCCTAAGGATGATTTTCCTTTACCTTATATAGATGTTCTCAATGATAGTGCAGCCTCTAGCGTGCTACACTCGTTTGTAGATGGATTTTCTAGATACAATCAAGTGTTAATGGCCCAAGAGGATAAAGCCAAAACTGCCTTCACTACTACATGGGGTATATTTTGTTATAGGGTGATGCCTTTCGGCTTAAAGAATGCTGGAGCAACCTACCAAAGGATGGCCACCACACTATTTCATGGCATGATGCACAAAGAAGTTGAAGTATATGTTGATGATATGATGGTGAAGTCAGATACAAGGGAGAAACACTTCCAAAACTTAGAATTATTCTTCGATAGAGCTTTGAAGTATAAGCTGAGATTAAACCCAAAGAAGTGTGTATTCGGTATTACCTCAGGTAAATTGTTGGGACATGTGATTGGTCTGATTGGTATTGAGATAGATCCTGACAAAGTCAAAGAAATCAGGGATATGCTAGCCCCAAAGATGGAGAGAGAAGTTCGGGGATTTATTGGTAAACTGCAGTACATTAGCATATTTATAGCAAAAACTCACAACAATCTGTGAGCCTATCTTTAAGTTGCTTAGAAAGAATCAACCGGTCGTATGGAATGAAGAATGTCAAAAGGCCTTTGAACGAATAAAAGAGTATTTGTTGAATCCACCTGTTTTGAAACCACCTAAACTCGGCAAACCTCTATTACTATACTTAGCAGTAGAAGAAGAGTCGATAGGAGCCATGCTAGCCCAAGCAGATGAGTTGGGGATTGAGCATGCCGTTTACTATTTGAGTAGAAAGCTCCTACCTTATGAAATTAAGTATAGTATTATTGAAAAGACATGTATAGCCGTGGTTTGGTCTTCTAAGAAGTTGCGGCATTATTTTCAATCGTATAGTGTGCAAGCAATTTCCAGGTTGGATCTAATGAAGTACTTAAGGGAGACACTCACTTTAATTGGGAAATATGGCCGATGGTTGATAATATTAGAAGAATTTGAGATTGAGTATGTAACCAGGAAAACAATCAAGGGTAGAGCAGTGGTAGAATTCCTGGCTCAACAACCATTACCAGAAAGTGAAGAGGTAATCTTGGAATTTCCAGATGAACATTTAGAAGTGATTGAAGTACAAGGGTGGAAAATGTATTTTGTTGGAGCAGTAAAAAGGAAAGGAGCAGGTTTGGGAGTTATACTAGAATCGCCCGAAGGGGAACTTATCCCTTTAGCCAAGAAGTTGAAATTTAGGGCAACCAATAACATGGTGGAGTATGAAGCGTGTATTTTCGGTTTGGAAACCCTAATGATTATGAAGGTGGATAAGGTGGAAGTTTATGGCGATTCATTGCTAGTAGTATCCCAAGTAAATGGAGAGTGGGAGTTGAAAGAAGAAAAATTGAAATCATACCACCATTACCTGACCATGATGAAGAAGAATTTTAAGGAATGTAGGTTTATACACCTGTCAAGAGAAGAAAATCAGATGGCTGATGCCCTAGCCACATTGGCTTTGGTATGGGAAAATCCTGCCAGCTTATTCCTTAAGCCTCTGATCTTGACCAGTTCATCAACTCCTTGCTATGAATATGAGACAATCATGGAAGTTGATACAGACCATGATGCGTGGTATGATACTATAAGGCGATTTTTGGAGGAAAGAGAACACCCGCCGGGGGAAACAAAGAAAGAGAGAAGAGCCATAATGAGGTGGTCATTGCAATACATCACCTTCCATGGAGAGTTATATTGAAGATGGCCTGATGGGGTGCATTTGAGATATTTAAGAAAGCCTGAAGTGGAGCGCATCATGTCAGAAATACATGCGGGAAGTTGCGGTCCGCACATGAGTGGTTTGGCCCTAGTTAAGAAGATTATTCGACAAGGTTACTTTTGGTTGACCATGTAGAGAGACTGTATTGAGTTTGTTAAAAAGTGCCGACAATGCCAGATGTATGGTAACTTGAATCATATGCCTCCTGAAGAACTACATTCAATGTCTTCACCCTGGCCATTTTCCACCTGGGGTATCGACATTATAGGAGAAATACATCCGACAGCTTCAAACGGGCACCGTTTTATTGTGGTAGTAGTAGATTATTTTTCAAAATGGGTCGAAGCTGAATCCTTCAACAAGCTGGGTGCAAGTCAAATGGCTAGGTTTATTGAAAAGAATCTCACCTGTAGATATGGTGTCCCGCACAGTGTGATATCAGACAACGGGGTACAGTTTCAAGGAGCAGTTAAGGATTTATTATCCAAGTACCAAATCCATCATCATCAGTCCTCTCCTTATAGACCAAAAGCTAATGTTGCAGTAGAAGTAACAAATAAGACAATTAAGCAAATTTTGTCCAAGATGACTAAGACTTACAGGGACTGGTCAGAAATGCTTCCCTTTGCTTTTTGGGGATATAGGACGAGTGTGCGAACACCTACTGGAATGACACCATTCTCTTTGGTTTATAGGATGGAAGCAGTATTGCCAATTGAGATTGAGATCAAGTCGTTAAGAGTAGTCTTGGAAGCTGAACTGCTTGAAACAGAATGGGTAGCAAGCATATACACACATAGCTCTATTAGAAGAGAGAAGGTTAAAAGCACTGTATCATCACCAACTGTATCAAAAGAAGATAGCTCGGGCCTACAATAGAAGGGTTAAAATTAGAAAATTCAGAGTTGGGGATTTGGTATTAAAACAATGTAAGCCTAATGTATCTGATCCAAGAGGGAAGTTCAGACCTAGCTGGGAAGGGCCATATGTCATTAAACAAGTCGTGAGCAAAGGTGAGGTGAAGTTATCAGACATGGATGGGAATGAATTTAGTGAGCCAATAAACATTGATAGGTTGAAGAGGTTTTATGTATGATAGGAAGAAAAAGAAGAAAAAAGAGCTCGCTAGGTTGAAAACCCAAAAAGGGTAGCCTAGGCAAAAGTTAGAGCAGTCCGCTAGTTCCAAAAACCCGAAAGGGCGGGCTAGGCAACAATTAGGGCTAATGAGAGAAAATTGTCAATTAGAAAACCCGAAAGGGCTAATTGGCAATAGGAGTGATCTTGTGTATGCTGGCTTTATGTTTGGTTGTTTCCCAATTTAATAAAACAGAATTAATAATTAAATTTGTTCTATGTGCACTGTTATAAGTATTTGACCAGATACGGATGAAATAAATAATCATAATTGCAAAAGGTGATGACAAATTATAAATGGAAAAGAAGCATCTTTTATTACTTTAGTTATTTTTCATCCTAACAAAACACTTTCTGAATTGACAAATGTAAAAGCTATGGCAGTCGATAAGTGTAATGTGCAGGCCAGCTTTGCCTCAGCCGATCCAAGTAGGCTTCAGTCAAGCAAGGCATGTCTAGGTCAGGAGCAAAGTCAGAATCAAGAGGCTCAGCTCCATATTGATGCCCAAGTCAGCAAGGATCATAGCATGTACCTTGACGAAGAGCAGCAAGGGGAACGTACATCAAGTATGTCCGCATGGTGATGCGAGAAATCTTCCACCAAGGTACCAACCAACGGATATTGACTTCAGAGCGTGAGTGAATCCAATCAACCCAGTCAGCATATGAAGAAACATGATGGAGTAGCTTCCTAGCAGAATGATGATGTGGCAGATATCTGGCAAAATCCATGGAGGGAGTATCAAGCAAACAAAGACGCTCCTGAAGCCAATTCTGTGAAGAAAGAATTAAGTTAAAAAAAAGTCCGCTGAGTTGAAAACCCGCAAGGGCAGCTTAGGCAAAAATTAGGACAGCTCGCTAGTTCCGAAAACCCGCATGGGCAGACTAGGCAAAAGTTAGAGCAATAAAAAAATAATAATAAATAAATAATTTTGGCAGTAACGAAAAAAAAATTATATTTTTCATTATTGTACAATGTTTTACAATTGCTACAATATTTGCATATCAATAAGAGGGTGGTGGAAGGTCACCAAATAAAGACTTGAAAAAGTCATCGCCTGTTGGAGGAGGGGGCAAATTACTCATCCCGGGATCATCCGAAGCATAAGCACTGAAACCCCTATTGCCTTGGAGTTCTGATTTGTCATGGTCCTCATCAGAAGCAGATGAAAGGATCTCATGGTCATCAGTCTGGGGACCTCTCGATGAAGAAGCACCGGGATCCCTCATTCCTTGAAATCGGAAGTCACGAAAATTTTGTTCCGATTGATGATATAAACTTTCAAAATGAGAAGCCTACTGACAATTTGCAGCCAACTCTTCTTGAAGTTTCTTATTTTTTTCTTCAAGCATCCGCTGTGAGCCAAGAGAGAAAAAGGTAAGAGCATACATAATCATGCATACATATAGCATAAACTTTTATGAAATGAGGAACGTACCAGCTAGTTCACATTGATACCCTGCGGATGAGATGGTGTATCCGGCAGGCTAGAATGAGCAAACGAAGGGGCAGTGAAAGAAGGTCCAGCCTCATGATCAAACGAGCCGACAGCCTGCAACAATCATTAAAGAATCAGAGAAAGAAAAAGCAATTGCAAGGGGAAAGTGGTTAAAGTGCAAAAAACTCCCTTGGAAGATCAAAACAAGGAAAGAAGAGCTTGAATCAAGCAAGACATGGCCAAGCCAAATTGAGCTTAGCCGTGTCACCTCAAAAGAAATTTTAGCTGAATATGACACGGGCAGGCGATACAGCCAAGCCACTGGCCGTGTCTTACCTAAAGGACAAAGTCAAGAAGGACCAAGCAAAGAAAGAAAAAAAATAGTTGGTGACACTGGCAGGCGACACGGACAAGCCACTGGCCGTGTCTCTCCTAAGGGGCAAATTAAAGAAGGACCAAGCAAAGAAAGAAAAGACACAGAAGTTGACACACCCATGAGACACGGCCAAGCCACTGGCCGTGTCACTCCCATCTTCAAAGAACAAAGAAGACCCCAATCTCCAAGGATGAAGATCCATTATGAGGGTGAAGAATCACAATACGTAGAACAACCAGAGCAGTCAGACTTCTCAACTGATAAAAGGTTAGTCAAATTCATTCTCGGGTCCAAGTACCCAATCTCGGGTCCAAGTACCCAAATCAAAATCAATTCAATCTCGGGTCTAGAACCCAAATTTTTCCTTAGGTCTAGAACCTATAATTATCCTTGAGTCCAGAACTCGAACCGGGTCCAGAACCTAAATTTTTCCTTAGGTCTAGAACCTATAATTATCCTTGAGTCTAGAAATCGAACTGGGTCCAGAACCCAAATTTTTCTTAGGTCCATAATCTAGAATCTCCATTGAGTTTAGAACTCGAACCGGGTCTAGAACCCAAATTTTCTTTAGGTCCAGAACCTAGAATCTCCATTGAGTCCAGAACCTAGAATCTCCATTGAGTCCAGAACTCGAACCGGGTCCAGAACCCAAATTTTTCCTTAGGTCTAGAACCTATAATTATCCTTGAGTCCAAAACTCGAACTGGGTCCAGAACCCAAATTTTTCATTAGGTCTAGGACCTAAAATTATCCCTGAGTTTAGAACTCGAACCGGGTCCAAAACCCAAATTTTCCTTAGGTCCAGAACCTAGAATCATCCATTGAGTCCAGAACCCAAAACCTCAACGGTTTCATCAAAAATTAAGTCTTATTACTTTTCACTCACTTTCACTAAGGTTTCAGATCATTCAAGCACGGGGCAAACTGTAGACCCTTAATTTTTGACCCAATCCAATCCACTATGTTTTATTTAGTCCAAAATGATTTTTGTTGTCTAATTGGTCCAAAATAATTTTTGTTAAATAATTTTTTCTTTAGTATCTAATTTTTATTAATAAAAAATAAAAATAAACAAATAAAAATAAAAATAAAAATCGGAGTCGAAAAAATCAACAGTGAAAAATCGTCGCGCTGCGGGCGAAATCACTGTGCTATTTTGCACGCAGAAATTTTCTGCCTGCGAAATAGCTTACGGGCTCACTCCGCGTGCGCTACTGCAGCCAGCTGCGGCAGATTTTTTCGCCAGCGCAGTTTTTCCACAGCTGTTTTTTTTCGGCAGCGCAAATTTTCCAATGCAAATTTTTCGAAACCTAATCCAATTAGGTTTTGGTTTCTTTTTTTTATTAATATTACTTACCTTAACTAATTAGGAAAAAATACCTCAAACCACTATAAATAAGGACCAAAGACAATTAAAAAAGAGGAGACAAAAATCCAAGAGTAGCTTGGAAAATTTGAAACCAAATCAAGGAAGGAAAAGAAGAAATTCAATTCAACTCTTTTCTGGAACAACAACAGCACAATTTAGAGGATTCAAAGGCAAAAAAGGCTTGTCTTTGGAGCTAGTTCATCCAAGAAGAATTATTTTTGGAGAAATCATCAAAAGAAGGTATGTGTTAATTAATTTTCTTTAATTGTTTTTTTTTACACAGTAGCAAATTTATGAAATCAAAATTAAAAACCTTTGAACTTTAATTTAGTTTTTCTAAAGGAAAAAAAAAACCTTATTTCGTTGGTTTATCATCCAAAAGGCTTAAAATTGTTATTTTTTCTTCTTAAAAAACCTTAAAACTCTAATTGAACATATTCTTCAACAAAACCAAAATCAAATTCTGTTTCTTTCAAAACTTTAAACTTGGTACTTTTTCCTTCAAAAAGTCTTCTAAAACATCTTTTCTAGTTATAAAAACTTTAATTCACTTGTTTAAATTCATAAATTTCCATAAAATATTAAATTGTCTTCCAAACCCTAAGATTAAAATTACCATCCGTGACCCTACTTCCAAAATATCAAATCCAAATTCAACTTCCAAAATTCAAAATAATGAACCCTAACCCTTTTAAAACCTTAAACCCTAATTTTTATGAACCCTAATCCTTTTAAAATATTAAAAAACATAAAAACATAAAAACCTAAATTTTACACAGTAGCTTAGGAACCCAATAACCAAAAATCACAAATTAAAGTATTTTAAAGTGTTTAAAACCCTAGTTTCATGATATCATCATTCAAACCTTAATTTTTTTAATCAAAGAGTCTTACCAACCCTTTAAAACATAAAATCCTAATTTATTTTAATTCCATAAAAAGTCACAGTAGCCATAATTGGACTTTTATTTGCTTTATTCAATTCCATACTTGATTATGCTTTGATTTATTTCTTATGATTTAATTTATTTAATTTCAATACTTGATTTATTTTATTTATCATGGATGGATGTTTATTTTATATTTTGATTAATAGCTTTGATGAATGATTTATTTATTATGAATGATTATTTACTTTTATCAATTGATTTAGATATCCAAAAGTTGTAAGAGGTATGTTTCCACTTGGTGGGTACCTCATTAGTTAAATATCATGTAATTTAATTAGCTTTTCTATTTTAGAACCAATGTAAAGGACATGTTTCTACCTTTCGGTGGGTGTCCTATCTAGGCATGTGATGTAAGGACATGTTTCCATCCTTGGATGGGTGTCCATTTATTTATTTTGTTTGGACATTGCTTTGATTTTAATATAATGATGCTTTCTTTTAATTATTGTGTGTAATATGGATAATGTTATTATATTTAAGAATTTTATAATATTAAGACCTGTAAAGGAGGCGATTCTAATGAATCGAGCGTTGTGGGGGTGCTGGGCCATTCCTCACCTTCCCCACACGTACCCAACTTTTCGAACCTATTAGGGGGTTGGGGATTCCTTAGGAATCGAGTCATCCACCCTTTTCTTTTTTCCCAGCCCATCCGGGTGGCGACTCCATTTTCTCCGAACTTAGGTCCGTGTTCTCTAAGACCCCGAGCCTAAACAGTGCCGAAGTCGCAAGAACCATTCCACCGGGAGTGGGGGCGAAAATCCCCGCTCACAATTAGGCTTACATTGCTTCAACACTAAGTCGCTGACTTTAAACTTTCTGATCTTGACCCTTCTATTGTAGGCTCGAGCTATCTTCCTTTGATACAACTAGTGATGATACAGTGTTTTTAGCCTCCTCTCGTCTAATAAAGCTAACTATGTGTATCTGCTTACTACCCACTCTATCTCAGGCAGTTCAACTTCCAGAACCACTCTTAATGACTTGATCGCTATCTCAATTGGTAATACTACTATCCCATAAACCAAGGAAAACGGTGTCATTCCAGTTGGCATTCCTACACTTGTTCTTTATCCCCATAAAGCAAAAGGAAGTATCTTTGACCAATCCCTGTACGTCTTGGTCATCTTGGACAGAATCTGCTTAATTATCTTGTTTGTTGCTTCTACTGCCCCGTTAGCCTTCGGTCTATAAGGGGAGGATCAGTGATGATGGATTTGGTATTTCGAGAATAAGTCTCTAACTGCTCCTTGAAACTTTACCCCATTGTCTGATATCACACTGTGTGGGACCCCCATACTTGCAGATGAAATTATTTTCAATAAATCTAGCAATTTGCCTTGCCCCCAGCTTGTTGAAAGATTCAGCTTCGACTCACTTTGAAAAATAATCCACTGCTACTATGATAAAATACTGACCGTTTGAAGCTGTAGGATGTATCTCTCCTATAATATCAATCCCCCAAGTTGCAAAAGACCAGGGTGAAGAAATAGAACGTAATTCTTCAGGAGGCACGTGATTCAAATTACCATACATCTGACATTGCTGGCATTTCTTCACAAACTCAATGCAATCTCTCTCCATGGTCAACCAGTAGTAACCTTGTCGAATTATCTTCTTAACTAGGGCTAAACCACTCATGTGTGGACCACAATTTTCCGCGTGTATTTTCAACATGATGTGCTTAAATTCAGGCTTTTTTCAAGCATCTCAAGTGCATCCCATCAGGTCATCTTCGATATAACTCTCCATGAAAGGTGATGTATTGTAAGGACCATCGCCTTATGGCTCTTCTCTCTTCCCTTGTTTCCCCCAATGAGTATTCCTTATTCTCCAAAAACTATCTTATAGTGTCATACCATGCATCATGGTCTGTATCAGTTTCCATGATTGTCTCATATTCATAGCAAGGAGTTGATGAACTGGTCAAAACCAGAGGCTTGAGAAATAAGTTGACAGGATTTTTTCATACCAAAGCCAATATGGCTAGGGCATCAGCTATCTGGTTTTCTTCTCTTGGTTGGTGTATAAACCTACACTCCTTAAAATTCTTCTTCATCATGGTCAAGTAATGGTGGTATGATTTTATCTTCTCTTCTTTTAACTCCCACTCTCCATTTACTTAGGATACTACTAGCAATGAATCACTAAAGACTTGCACCTTATCCACCTTCTTAATCCTCAGGGTTTCCAAACCAAAAATACATGCTTCATACTCCACCATATTATTAGTTTCCCTGAACTTTAACTTCTTAGCTAAAAGGATATGATCCCCTTCGAGTGATTCTAGTATGACTCCCAAACCTGCTCCTTTTCTATTTACTGCTCCATCAAAATACATCTTCCATCCTTGTACTTCTATGGCCTCTAAATGTTCATCAGGAAATTCCAAGACTACCTCTTCACTATCCAGCAATGGTTGCTGGGCCAGGAATTCTGCCACCGCTCTACCTTTGACTGTTTTCTTGGTTACATACTCAATATCAAATTATTCCAAAATTATCAACCATCATCCATATTTCCTGATAAAAGAGGGTGCTCCCTTAAGTACTTCACTGGATCCGACCTGAAAATTGCTTGCACACTATAAGACTAAAAGTAATGTCACAACTTCTTAGAAGACCAAACCACAGCTATACAAGTCTTTTCAATGATACTATACTTAACTTCATAAGGTAGGAGGTTTCTACTCAAATAGTGGACTGCATGCTCAACCCCCGACTCATCTGCTTGAGCTAGCATGGCTCCTATTGACTCTTCCTCTACTGCTATGTATAGTAACAAGGGTTTGCCAGGTTTATGTGATTTCAAAATAGGTGAATTTAACATATACTCCTTTTTACGCTCAAAGGCCTTTTAACACTCTTCATTCCACTTGACTGGCTGATTCTTTTTAAGGAATTTGAAGATAGGTTCGCAGATCGTGGTGAGTTTTTCTATAAACCTGCTAATATACTGCAACCTGCCAATAAACCCCCGAACTTCTCTCTCCATCTTAGGGGCTGGCATATCCCTGATTTCCTTAACCTTATCAGGGTCAATCTCAATGCCATTTGGGCCAATCATGTGTCCTAGCAACTTACCTGAAGTAACCCCAAACACACACTTCTTCGGGTTTAACATTAGCTTATACTTCACTGCTCCCTCAAAGAATAATTTTAAATCTTTGGAAGTGTTGTTCCCTTGTATCCGATTTTACCATCATATCAACAACGTAGACCTTGACTTTTTTATGCATCATATCATGAAACAAAGTGGTATCCATCCTCTGGTAGGTTGCTCCAACATTCTTTAATCCAAATTGCATTACACTATAACAGAAAATTCCCTATGTAGTAATGAATGCAGTTTTGGCTTTATCCTCCTGGGCCATTAACACTTGGTTGTAACACCCTTATACCCCATATACGCACACTACATTCAACCACATCTGTAATATGGTATACCGGATACAGGAATGTCACGGTGTACTTTAAATCAAACCAATCTTTATATTATCAATATAAGAAAACTTAAAACATTTAAGTTATATAATAAAACATAATAGATAAAACATTTATTTATTATGTAGCGGAAAATGTAGCGGTGTATGTGTGAGCGGGGATTTTCACCCCCACTCCCGGTGGAATGGTTCTTGCAACTTCGGCACTGTTTAGGCTCGGGGCCTTAGAGAACACGGACCTAGGTCTGAAGAAAATGGAGTCGCCACCCAGACGGGCCGAGAAAAAGGAAAGGGGTGGATGACTCGATTCCTAAGGAATCCCCAACCCCCTAATGGGTTCGAAAAGTTGGGTACGTGTGGGGAAGGTGAGAAATGGCTCTGCAACGCCCGGTTCATTGGAACCGGCCTCCTTTACAGGTCTTAATATTATAAAATTTTTAAGTATAATAATATTATCCATATTACACACAATAATTAAAAGAAAGCATCAATATATTAAAATTAAAGCAAGGTCCAAGCAAAACAAATAAATGGACACCCATCCGAAGATGGAAACATGTCCTTACATCACATGCCTAAATAGGACACCCACCGAAAGGTAGAAACATGCCCTTTACATTAGTTCTAAAATAGAAAAGCAATTTAAATTACATGATATTCAACTAATGAGGTACCCACCAAGTGGAAACATACCTCTTACAACATTTGAAAATCTAAATAACTTGATAAAAGTAAATAACCATTCATAATAAATAAATCATTCATCAAAGATATTAAATATCAATAGAAAGTAAACATCCACTCATGATAAATTAAATAAACCAAGCATTGAACTTAAATGAATTAAAGCATATAAAATAAATCAAAGCATAATCAAATATAGAATTGAATAAAGCAAATAAAAGTCTAAATTAAGGCTACTTTTTTAAGAAATTAAAATAGATTAAAGATTTCTATTTTAAAAGGTTGATAAAGCTCTTTGATTAAGTAAATTAATATTTGAATGGTGAAATCGTGAAACTAGGGTTTGGACACTTTAAAACATTTTTTATTTGTGGTTTATGGCTATTCATTGAATTATGGTTTCAAGCTTACTATGTAAAATTAAATATTTGTGTTTATATGGTTTTTTAAAGTTTTAAAGGATTAGGGTTTAGAAAAAAAATTAAGGTTTAAGGTTTTAAGAAGGTTAGGGTTTACTATTTTAGATTTTGGAGTTGAATTAGGGTTTTAGGATTTTTGAATTTAGGATTTCGGGTAATGAGTTATTTTTAGGATTTGGAAAATCAATTGATAATTTTATGAAGATAAACAACACGATTTAAAATTTATAAAAGTAAAAAAGATGTTTTTTAAGTCTTTTGGAAGGAAACATAATACAATTTAGAGTTTTGAAAATTTGGGAAACAAATTTTGGTTTTGGGGTTTTGAAGAAACAAAACTAACAACTTTAAACTTTTTAGAAAACAAAGCAACGAATTAAGATTTTTGAACTTTAGAAAAAGTGAATTGAGGTTCTAGGATTTTTAAATTGAAAGAAACAATTAAATGAATTAAGCTACTCTGACAAAATAAAAGAAATTAAGAATTCAAACCTTATTTTGTAAGTTTCACCAAAAAAAATTGCTTCTTGGATTAACAAGGTCAAAGACAAGCTTTTTGTCTTTGGATTGCTTGAATTATTTTTCGGCTCTTTGAAAAAATCAGCTTGGTTCCACTGCTTTCCTTCATAGATTCGGATTCAAACTCTCCCAAGTTTTTGTCCAATTTTCTTCCTTTTTTCCTCCCCTTTTCTTATGTTGTTTAGTCCATATTTATAGAAGAATTCTATGGGTAATTCTAATTATTCACGGCATACAAAATTCAATAAGAAAAGGAAACTGAAACTGAAACCTAATTGCATTAGGTTTTGGAAAATTTGCGTCGAAAAAATTTTGCTGGCAAAAAAAAATACTGCGGAAAAACTGCGCTGGCAAAAAAAGCTGCCGCAGTTGGCTGTAACAGCGCGGGCGGAACGGGCCCGCTGGCCATTTCGCCCGCAGGAATTTCCTGCGGGCGAAATGCCCACGGGCCTGCGCTGACTTTCTGTGAAGATTTTTCTGTTGTCGATTTTTTTTTGTTTTTTTGTTTTTTTTATTATTTTTGAATTTTTATTCATTTCACCATTTTTTACTAAAATAAATATTAAAATTAATCAAGATACCATAAAAATTATTTTGGACTAGCTAAAATATATTAGACAACACAAAAATTATTTTAGACTAATTAAAATATATTGGACCGGACTAGGTCAAAAATTAAGGGTCTGCAGTATGCATATATATTTATATATATCAAAATCAATATTTACATAATATAAAGTTTATACATGCTTGGCAGTTTGTCTCTGATCTTGGCAGTTTATACATACTCGGTCTAGCTGAACTTTCTAGTTCAACCGGATCCTCCCTGTCACCTGCGCGATGAACCATAATCGCGCTAAGCCAACGGCTTAGTGGTACAAACCATGATAACAATATGCTTTAATGTAATGCAAATGTTATACTTTCAAATATTATAAACAATCCACAAGAATATCATGTTTCATAACATTACATTAAATTATATTATTCATTTGTGTCATCATTCATGATTCACATTTAAACAAAGATAAGTATGCCCCCAAAAGAAACTAATATGTCATTCAACTTCCAGAGTTAATGTTTTGGTTCAATAATCACATTTACCAAGCCCTTACGCGATTCATTATCACAATGAGAAACATCTCATATGTAACATCCCAACTAGGCTTGAAGGACTAGGCCCAACCAAGCTTCAAGGGGAGTTAAGCATGCTAAACTTCAACCCAACTTGGCTTCAAGGACCAAGCCCAACCCAGCTTTAAGGGATTGTTACTTTTAGGCATGCCACCAACAACAAAACTCTGAAAATTAAATAACATACTAGGCATACAATTCTTTCATTCTTTTATTATCAATTCCACTCTCATTTTCTGATAAACATCTAGGCAACCATCATTTGAGTACACATCAATGGCTTCACATTTCATCATTTGAGTACATATCACAACTTACATTGTTCATATATTTTGAATCCTCAACATATAATTCACATAATTCACATTATGCAAAACATAGCATTATTCATATGCATCAACAATGTAGTGGGTTACTTAACACATTTACAACCAAATGTGTTAAGTTCCAAAGTCATGTAAATGTATGCAATCATATAAGATTTGTACTTACCTCAAGAGCAACTCACACCAATCTAACCACTTCCTCTTCCAATAATCCTTCAACACTTAGATTAGGGCAACTCAATCTCTTCAAAACCTAATCCAAAGATAATGATACACACTCACTTAGAGATACACATAAGGAAATAAGAACAAGAACCAACTAGGGCAAACTCTACACATGACACGCTCAACAACACAGGCGTGTCCCTAATCGTGCCCTAAACCCACAACACAGAAGCTTTGACACTCTCAGTGACATGAGCATGTCACTAGCCGTGTCAATCCTCCCTCAACACAGTGGCTATGACACGCTCAGTGACATGGGTGTGTCACTGGATGTGTCAATCCACTAACATCACAGTAGCTATGACATGCTCAGTGACATGGGCGTGCCACTGGTCATGTCAATACTACTCCAACACAGAAGGTATGACACGCTCAGTGACATGGGCGTGTCACTGGTCGTGCTCATGGGCGTGTCACTGGTCGTGCTCATGGGCGTGTCAGGTCAAAAATCTTGATTCCGACACCAACAACACCACATCCAACAAACATCATACTTTACCCTCTTCCACTCCAAACAATCTTACCCAAAACCATCAATAAACCATACTAAACTTGCATAACATAAAAAAAAAACTCATTTTCATGCATCAAACACCATTCAAAACCATCATCACACTCAACACATACACAATCCATAACTCTTACTCTTTCACCAAACCTAACTCTTTAATCCAACCCCAAAATCAAAGTCAATCAGACCAAACACTCTCAAACACACCACAATCAAACATACACATATCAACAACAATCAATTAACAACCTCAATACACAAACTCAAAATAAAACAGAAGAATCAAGTTGAAAACTTACCAAAAATGATGAAAACCCTTAGAATTCCAACTTGATCTCATGAAACACCTTCAAATCTTGAGTTAGGAAGAGCAAACTCTCTCTTCCCTTCTTGCTATGGTGATAGCCGGCCAAAGAGAAAAGAAAAGAAGAAGAATATGAAAGTCAACCCACTCAACTCTTCTCTTAACCACTAAAGCCTTTTTTAAATCTCAACCAAGCAATTTTAATAATAAAATATATATAAATATCCTCTTCCACTTACTTATTCAATTTCAATTAATCCAAATATAATTTAATATCTCTTTTGACCAACTAATTAGTTGACTTGTATATGTAGTATATATCTCTATATATATAACATATACATACTTCTCTTTTCCTCTCTTACCACTTAATCATAAATATATACTTTATATCATTTAATCCAATTCAATAATAATCATTCCAAAAATTTTAGGGTATAGTTTGGCATATTACAATTCTCCCCCTCTATAAATAAATTTCATCCTCGAAATTACCTGATCTTAATTCTGAAATAGCTAGGGATATTGGTCTTGCATCACTTGCTCACACTCCCAAGTTGCCTCTTCTCTAGCATGATTCTTCCAAAGAACCTTCACAAGTGGCACTTTCCTATTTCTCAACTCTTTTGCTTCTTGTGCCAAAATAGCCACTGGTTCTTCTTCAAAAGTCAGATGCGGACTCACCCTAATAGACTCAACCGACAAAACATGAGATGGATCTGATCTGTACCTCCGCAGCATAGAAACATAGAAGACATTGTGAATTCTATCCAAATCAGGCGGCAAAGCGAGTCGATAAGCAACTGGTCCAACTCTCTCCAATATCTCATAAGGTTCAATAAAATGAGGACTCAGCTTTCCTTTGCGGCCAAATCTCAAAATCTTCTTCCAAGGAGACACTTTTAGAAAAACTTTATCTCCAACATTAAACTCTATGTCTCTCCTCTTTAAATCTGAATATGATTTCTGCCGATCTGAGGCTGCTTTCAAATTATCCTGAATTATCTTCACTTTCTCTTCTGTTTCCTTAATCAAATCAGGACCAACCAATTTGCCTTCTCCAACTTCATTCCAACATAGAGGTGTTCTGCATCTTCTACCATACAATGCCTCATAAGGTGCCATTCTAATACTAGATTGATGACTGTTGTTATAAGCAAATTCCATCAGTGCCAAGAATCTATCCCAACTCCCAGAGAGATCAATGACAACTTCTGAACATGTCTTCTAAAATCTGTATCATCCTCTCTGACTGTCCATCTATCTGCCAATGAAAGGTAGTGCTAAAATACAATTGAGAACCTAAAGCAGCATGCAAACTCTTCCCAAAACCTTAAAGTAAACCGTGGATCTTGATCAGATACCAAAGAAATTGGGACTCCGTGTAACTTCACTATCTCACTGATATACAGCTCAGCCAACTTCTCTAGAGAATAGTCCATTCTAACTGGAAGAAAATGAGCTCTCTTCCTCAACCGATCAACAATCACCCAGATGGCATCATGCTTCTTCTGAGTCAATGGCAATCCGGTCACAAAATCCATCGTCACACGTTCCCATTTCCACTCTGGCACTGATAAAGGTTGGAGCAACCCTATTGGAACTTGATATTCAGCTTTCACTCTCTGACAAGTGAGACATTTAGATACAAACTCCGTAATGTCCCTCTTCATACCTGACCACCAATAATGTTACTTCAAATCATGATACATCTTGGTATTCCCAGGTGCATAGCAAAAAATCGATTGATGTGCTTCCTCCAAAATTATCTTTTTCAATCTTGCATCATCAGGAACACACAATCTATCTTTATACCAAAGGCTGCCATCACTTCTCACAAGAAAATCTCTACTCTCTCCTTTTTGGAAATCCAAAACAATCTTCTAAATTTTCTCATCAGCCAACTAAGCCTCTTTAATTTGATCCAACAATACCGGTCTCAATTGCAATTGAGCTAACAAAGGAGATTGTTTAGAAGAATTGCAATTGAACTCAACAAGCAACGAGAATGAATAAGCAGTAAAACCTGCTAAAGACTTTCGACTCAAAGCATCAGTAACTACATTCGCCTTACCAGGATGATAATCAATCAAATAGTCGTAGTCTTTGATCAACTCTAACCACCGTCTCTGCCGAAAATTCAGCTCTCTCTGAACCCCCCCCAAATATTTCAAACTCTTGTGATCTGTATAGATGAAACACTTCTCCCCATAAAGAAATGTCGCCAAATCTTCAAAGCAAACACTATGGCTACCAACTCCAAATCATGCGCCGGATAATTGAACTCATGCGGCTTCAACTGTCGAGAAGCATAAGCTATGACTCTACCCTCTTGCATCAAATCACATCCTAAACCACTATGTGAAGCATCACTGTAAATCACATATGGTTTATCTTCTACAGGCAAGGTAAGAACAGGAGCTTGAGTCAACATCTCTTTCAACTACTCAAAGCTTGCTTGACACTGATCTGTCCACAAAAATCTAACTCCCTTCCGAAGCAATTTAGTGAGTGGAGTAGCTATCAAAGAAAAACCCTTTACAAACCGTCGAGAATAGCCTGCCAAACCCAGAAAACTTCTAACTTCAGTCACTGACTTCGGTGGACTCCAATTCAAGATGGCCTTAACTTTACTCGGATCAACTCTTATACCATCTGCTGAAACCACATGACCGAGAAAATTCACTTGATCAAGTAAAAACTCACACTTCGATAGCTTAGCATACAACTGCTTCTCTGTCAAGGTCTACAATACAATCTGCATGTGCTTATCATGATCCTCCTCATTATGCGAATACACCAAAATTTCATCGATAAAGACCACTACAGACTGATCTAGATAGGGTCTAAACACCCTGTTCATCAAGTCCATGAAAGATGCTGGTGCATTCGTCAATCCAAAAGGCATCACCAAAAACTCATAATGCCCATACCTTGTACAGAAAGTTGTCTTAGATATATCTTCAGCTCTAACTCTCAACTGATGGTACCCTGATCTCAGATCAATCTTAGAAAACACTGCTGCTCCATTCAATTGATAAAAGAGATCATCTATCCTAGGCAAAGGATACTTATTCTCAATAGTCACCTTATTTAATTGCCTATAATCAATGCACAGTCTCAAAGTACCATCCTTCTTCTTCACAAACAAAATAGGAGCTCCCCACAGAGACACGCTAGGGCGAACAAACCCTTTATCCAACAACTCCTGCAATTGCACCTTCAACTCTCTCAACTCAACAGGTGCCATTAGATAGGGAGTAATAGAGATAGGAGTGGTACCAGGCAACAAATTTATATCAAACTCAACCTCTCTCTCGGGGGGTAACCTTGGTAACACCTTAGAAAAAACATCTGGAAAATTAGCTACCGTGGGTATACTATCATGTTAAGAACCCACTACTCTGGTATCTACAACATGAGCAAGATAAGCATCACACCCTTTTCGAATCAACCTCCTAGCTACAACAGCTGAAACAAACATGGATGCAAGTTGTCTCTGTTCACTAGATACCATCACACTCTTCCCATCACTAGTTCTCAAGGTAACACACTTATTCTGACAGTCTACCACAGCACTGTGCTTAGACAACCAATCCATGCCTATGATCAAATCATACTCCCTAAAAGGCATTTCGATCAAATCACTGAAGGCATCTCGACCAGTGCCAATGCATGCATCACAATTGAAAATTATTTTTTTAAAATTCCAAATTTCTCTCTCTAACAACCCACCTAGGTCGAGAACCTCAAACCTGGCTCTGATACCAAAATAAATGTAACACCCTTATACCCTATATATGTACAATACATATTTTCAGCATATGTAAAATATGCATATACGGTATAAAAATGTCACAGACCGATTTAATAAAATAAATAATATATAAATATTTTTTGCTTGTTATAGGAATCCAAATACTAATATATAAAATAATATGTATATATTAGTATACATAGTATATATAATGGTATATAAATATTATTTGCTTGTTATAGGAATCCAAAATAAATATTTTATATGAAAATCTCAGGGAAAAATTCGCCAGAGTTTTGTTTGTAATTGGAACGTTTTCAAAATTCAACAAAACACAACCTGCATAAAACAAACACTCCAAGTAAAATCAATTCACCAATTCACCAATACTTCTCAATTTCTCCATATTTTCTCAAAATACTTATATATAGATATATATATATATATCAACATTATATATAAAATCTCAACTTAAACAAAATTATTCAAATCATTCCTTACAATTTACAATATATGCTTCAAAAACATATCATAACATACATAATATAAAAAATGTACATGCTGGCAACTGGCTCTGATCTTGATGTACCCAAAACAACTCTTCAAGCTCAATAAATACAAACCTAGACCCGACCAGGTCTAGTAAAACTCTCCAGCTCTACCAAAATGTCCATGACACCTGCGCGACAAATTACAATCGCGCTAAGCCGAAGCCTAATGGTACAAATTTGATAATAATAAAAATGTAAAGTAATGCCAATGCACAATGCATATAGAGGTCACATCATTTCACTTTCTTATATTTTTCAAATACTTCATACTCACAACTCATAACATTATATTGCTCAATTGTATCACAATTCATAATTCACATTAAAGCAAAGACAAGCATGGGCCCAAAAAGGATCTAATATGCTATTCAAATTTCAGAGTTACTGCTTTGGTCCATAATGACACCATGTGTCTAGCCCGTAGGCAATATATATATCCATGGATAATGTAACAGCCCCAGTCTCTTGAACCTCAACCCGGCTAGACCCTTAGGCCCCAGTATCTTGGTCCTCAACCCGGCTAGACTGCTACAGTTTTTGAGGCTTACGACCCAGTCTTTTCACCCCAAAAACATCATATTTATCATTTATCAGTTGGGCTCGGCTTATGACCCGGTCTTTTCACCTGCCCAGCAATTCATAGGCATGCCGCCAAACCCAGAACTCTGAAAGTTGAATAACATACTAGGCACATAATTAATTCATTTATCTCATTATCAAATACTTTCACAATTCATTTCTCATTTTATTTCTCATAATCAAACTAGGCTCAATGCCTTATTTTCACTTTTTTTTTCTCATTTTTCACATCTTTCTCATTTTTCTCACTTTTCTCATTTTTTTTCTCATTTTTATCAATATCAATTCATTTCATTATTCCACATATCTTATTTTTGCATTCACAACACATTACCCAATTACTTTGGGTATTTTCACATAATATGCATATTTCACACTTTACACAATTTAGCCATTATCAATGGCTTTTCACAATGCATTTAACACATATATGACATTACAAATGTCATAGCATACTATTCATACTCAATCAATGAACCAAGTAGCTTAACACATTTTTCAACCAAAATGTGTTAAGTCCAAATGTCATGCAAATATTAACATTATACTCAAAGTTTGTACATACCTCTACTAGCAACCCAAAGCAAGCTTAATACAACCTCCAATCCTATCCTTCCAACTTGCCCTTCACCACTTGGATGAAGCAAATCAACCTCCGTTAATGCCTATACCAAATGTGATCATACATAATCATTTAATATCATATTCTAAGGTATTCTCAACATCAAACCATAATTAAACATCACTCTAAACCAAATCCCAATATTTAGCTTTACCTCACTTTAACTTTGAAAAACCATATCAAGCCATTTAAATTAGTGTTTTAAGTTTATTAATATCATTAGAAGCATATTTTAACACATTTGAACCATATACATTATAAAAATACACTCTTATATGCAAAACCATAAAATGGCATAACCTTCCCCCATTGAAGGTTTTCCATTCCAACACAATCCATTACTCATTTCAAGCTTATATTCATCACTTTTAATACTAAACAACATGCTTAAACAAATAAAATCACACAATTCAACCACTTTGGAAAATCATTTTTCCAAAACCCTAAATCTCCACTTCCATTCTCAAACTCCAACCAAACACAACCAAATCCAATATTTGACTTTAAAATACTTGTTTATGTATCAAAACAACTCATTTGGAATCAGTTTACACAATTAAAAACTATGATTTCAAAACCCCAAAAATTACATAACCCTAAATTCTCTCTCTTCACCAATCTTACTCAAACTCAACCATTTCTTTAATCCAACCTTAAAATCATTGTTAATCACTTAAAATAACTTCATATATACCCAAATAGACAATTAAATCTTAGAACTTTAAAAACCCAAAACAAACATAATCACAATTCCTATGAAATCCAAAGAAAGAAGTTGGGAACTTACTAATTTTGGTGGAAATCACCAAAAATCCACTTTAAACCTGTTGAATCCTTCAATTTGTGGAGTATGGAAGATCAAAATTCTTGAGGTTAATAGCCATGGTGGCCGGCCCTTGATGGAGAAGAAGAAGAAGATGAAAAACTTTTAAATTTTCTTTTTCTTTTCATCTTTTATTTTTAACCATATATATATATATTAAAATAATTTAATAATTAATTATTTATTTATTTATTTAGTAAATTAAAAGTCATAAATTTCCTCTTCCATTCAAAAATAATTTATTTTTGAATTATTTTATTAATTTTAAATTTCTAAGATTTAATTACTAAAATACCCTTTTACTTTGACTTTTATTTTAAAAAGTGTAGACTTTTATATGTTATGTATATTTTACATATATATCACATATATTATCCACTTTTTTAATTTAAAACCCCTTTATTTTTCATTTAAAACCATTAATTTAATTTATCAATTTAAATTATAATTTATTTTATCAAATTTTCAAAAATTAGAACTTTTCAAAAATTTAGGATATTACACATATGCACAAGTAATGTGTATCTTATATACACATCAAATGTACCTTATGTGTGTATTAAATATTAAGTATGTAATGTATTAATTCAACATATACAGTTAATATACCATATGTATATGTTATATACAATTTATCTCTCCAAATACTTATTTAATTTCTCCAAAATCACGGATGTTACAATTTTCTCCTTCTTAAATAATTTCGTCCTCAAAATTCTCCAGCATAGTAATAAATCATCCAAATCATTATTTTACCAAATTACATAATTTCTATTCTCCCCCCTTAGGTTCATTCTTAATTTCCTTTTTACCATTCCCTAACACATCATTTATAGCTTATCATATTTTCACAATTATCTTCTGTTTTCACACTATTTATGGTCATAAATAAATTTCTGCATAAAGTTATGAGTCCAACTATACCAGCCACAAATCTTGCTTATATCTCATGAAACAAAAGCTATCAATTTCACTTAATATATTTCACAATTGTATCATCTTAAGTCCCCGTCAATAGGTTACAAATAAACACCGCCTTCACTATAATTTTTTCTCAAATAGCTCTTATCTTGAAACTACAACCATGTCTTAATGGTCACACATCCGTGGCATTTTAAAATTACATATAAGTTCTTCAAACTCTTACTACATGAAGAGTTAACACATTTCAGCTCTGTTTCAAAGCAATTTACTTTTGATCACTTGATCATCATTAGCCTAACTTATGTTTCAATAATATTATCATTAACATCTATTATATGTATACATTCGTTCATATGCTAATTTACATAATTTCCATTTATTACTCCATTTCTAATCTATCTATTATAAAAATTTTCATTCATATATATATGTATATATATATATATATTTATTTCCATACTTTCTTCATTATACTTTTCTTTTCCTTACAATCTCTTATTTAATACGCAGTTCAAGACCTAATCTCTCTTAGGTCTATTAATACATGCAATATCATTCTCAATATCACCAGCACTATTTGTATAAGGTAGTAAATACTCGATAATTTTTTTTTAATCATCCACATACACCTTCGTAAGTCATAATCACAATGTGACTTACTTTCCACATTTTCTTACATATCATATTTGTGTTCATATAGAAAAAAAAATCTCATCACACAAATCATACAATTATACTCAATTACTCTTTTACATACAACATATACAAAGTTAACATTTATCACCTTTCAGAGAACATTATCATTTCTCATTCTTTTGACATTACTTAGGTTATTCATCAATTCAACATATATACACACTCTGACCACAACATAATTAACATCTTTTTTTTTATTTAATCGCCCATTTCTTAATTAAGTTTCTTATTATATATATATATATATATATATTAACACTTCATATAAATCTTAGTCACATTTCCAATGTGACATCTGTCACACACATTTTTTTTCAATTATTATACCTGTTGTCCCAAGATGGCAACCAAGAGGGGGGGTGAATTGGTTTCCTCAAGAAGTAATGACAATTTAAAAAACTCAACAAACAAGAAATGCGGAATAGAGAGTTGGTTGAGTGATGGAAGAAAGAAAGAACACACAAGATTTATAGTGGTTCGGATTTACTTCAATCCTACATCCACTTCCTTAACAACTTGTTAAGGTTCCACTAATCTTTGAAGTTTTTACAAGCTCACTTCCAACTTTGGTGTTTTCACAAGTTCACACCTAACTTCACAAGTGTTTTTCTTAGGCTCACACTTACAACCCAAACAAGAGTTTTACTAGGCTTACTCTCACAACCCAAGTGTTTCCCAAGCTCACACTCAAACTTATACAATGGTGTTTTCAATGCTAACACCTAACATTCATTACAATTCAAATGCAAGTTTAAGTAAAAGAAAATTTGTTGCTTGGCTATGAAAATCTTTTCTCAATGTTGTCTCTTTTTTGTTTTCTCATAAAAACATTGTATTTATAGCCAATGTGGTCTTACTAGCCGTTATTGATGTTGAGAATAAAGTCTTGGCAGCTTAGACCTTCTTTACTTAAACTGTCCGAAGCTCTTCGCGGTCGCCCTTCATACCAGGATGGTCGCGCTCATGCTTCATGCGGTCGTCCTTTTAACAAGGGACGGTCGCTACTTTTGAAAAAGCTTCAACGGTCGAATTTTAGTGCTCTGCAGCTGGAATCTTGCCCATGCTGTGTTTGTCAGACCGGTTCTTGCCCATGCTATGTTTGTCAGGACGGTCGCGCCAAGCAAAGGTGCGGTCGCCCTTTTTGAATATTGAAGTGGGATTACAACGGTCATGTCACGTGTCATTCTCTGACAGAGCAAAAGAGATGTCTGCCATAATTTGAATCTCGCGGTCGCCCTATGTAGCATCTAGCGGTCGAACTCAGATTCTCGCGTCGAACTTCTGGACGCACCTGAGGACGCGAACACTACTGTCTCTTTAAGCAATTTCTTCTTGAATTAGTAGGGCGGTCGCGACTCTGAGTGGGCAGTCGCTAATCTGGTAAGCGAGGTCGAGTTATTCACCGTTCTTGTCACCGCGAACCTTACTGTGATTGTAATGATTTAAATTCCTTGAGTAGCGGTCGTGCACATAGTTGGACGGTCGCTATTCTATAGGAGCGGTCGTATACAGGTGAGGTGCGACCGCTATAAGTGTTCTGTTCACCTTTATTAGAAGCAACCTAATCCCGCAACAAGATTTCTTAAACACAAGTTAAATAGATCATCCATTTGATTTGTCAAGGATCAAAATTAAGATCATTTGTCTAACAATCTCCCCCATTTTGACTTTGACAATTCAAATGGAATGATGAGAAAAATAATAAGTCTTAAAATGCTCCCCCTTAATATATGCAACAATCATGGTTAAGAGCATTGTGATTATTAGATTATCTTGGTGCAAATGTTCAACAAATTTCAACATGTTCAACAAATTTCAACATGTTAAACAAATTTCAACATGTATACTTGATTCTCCCCATTATTGTTCTTATTCTTTTCAACATGTATACTTGTTTCTCCCATTATTGTTTTTATTCTTGTTCTCCCCCTCATTCCATTTTGGTATTTTCTTTTCTCCCCCATTGTCATAGGCAAAATGAAACAAATGTTAAGCAAAACAATTAAAGGGTATTTAAACATTATATTTATTAAAGTGGAGGAAAGAACAAAGAGAGATTAAAACAAGCATATGAAAATGCAAACAATAGAGACACAAAAAGTTTTAAGCTAATCAGAGTCATCATCTACATCTAACTCTTCTTCAACTAAAGGAGCTTTTCCTTTATCTTGAGGTGCAACAGAGGCAGAGCTAGTGCTAATGGACTCTCCTTCTTCAGCAATGCTTTAGGTGTGATCACTTATATCCCAATCTTCAAGGTTGCATTGAGGCAAGTCCAATTTGCCTTGCATATCATATAGATCATGGTGCATATGAGATATAAGGTCTATTCTCCTGTTCAAGTGCTGGAATCTCTTGGAGACACTTTTCTTGAACTTAGAGAGTTTCCTTGAGAGTGTTTTGATAGCTTGGAGGATGAGTTGTGTGGAGGATGAAGCAGTTTCTGGAGCAGCTTTTGATGAAGTTGCTTTTGAAGGTAATTCTACTGCAACTTCTACAGAATCTCCCTCTTCCTCAATTGTATACCTTGGCCTTTTCTTTTGTTTATCCATAACTCCTTTCTTGCCAAAGCAGTATACATATGATCCTTCAATTTTCCTTACACATCCAGCATGCTCTAAGTAATCTATTGTGATAGCACTAGAGGCAAGATGGAAAGGGTTTCTCAAGGTGGCTAGATTCAGATCATTTAGAAGGTTTAGGTGCCTAGCTATTTGAGTGATTTGTGAGGATAGGAAGAAAGTACCAGTTCTTGTAACAGCATGATGATAAAAGGTATCAATCAAGAACTTAGTGGTGTTTATTTTGATGTTGTGGGTGAAAGCATACAGAAATATAAGCTCTCTTGGTTACTTTCTCATTTCCATCTGCTCTTTGATGGATGGTGTAGGTGATGATCCTGTGGAGCATCCAATGGGTGAGAGTTTTGATGTGCCTTGCTTTAGATTCCTTTTCAAAAGAAGTTTCAATGGAAATTTCTCGCCAGAAATCAGAAAGGGTTTGGTTTGAGAAGATTTGGTCATTGTAAGAGGTTATACCTTCAGAAGGGAAATTCCAAATGCTGCCAAAATCTTCTAGGGTTAAGGAGTGGTAGTTGTCAAATAGCTTAAACCTAACCCCATACCACCCTATTGCAGAGTTTGCACTCTTCTCTATTTGGAGAGACATTAAAAACTCCTTACTCAGACTAGAATAACCTACCTCTTCAGGGAAGACAAATTTTCTCCATCCAAGGACATCCAATAATCCTTCAATTTCGTCCTTGATGTTCAAGGCAGACAGCATCCCACCAAAAGGTGATTTGGTGCCTTCAACCTTCTTTTTCTTCAACATAGCATACCTAATATCTTCCTCAGAGGTTTGGTGGTGAGGTTTGTGAATTTTCTCACCTCTTTTAGACTGTGGAGGAGATGGAGGATCAACAATGGGTTCTCTAATGGTGATTCCTGAAACTCTCTTGGCTTGACCTTTTATTTTGGAAGTGGTTTTTAACAGAAGAGAGTAGGAAAACAGAGAGTGATTGAGAAACAGATGATATTGAGAGGTTTTTAGGATTTCAGAGGGAGGTTTGTGTGCTTTAATAGGCAAAATATCAAATAAACTGATGCAAAACACTTCTTAAATAGATGAAGTAAAGAAAATAGCCGTTTATGACTGTTGGAAGTTAAGAGTTGCGACCTGTCACACAGCCAATGGTTATAAATTTTCGAGCAGAGTGTACAGGGTGCGGTCTCAGATTTAACAAGGTGCGATCGCGACATTGGGTCCAGCGACCATTATTATGATCAGTATGCTCGCGAGTGAAGAAAGCAACTGTAACGGTCGAAACTATTCAAATTGGTGCGGCCGCGCACAGAGATTTTTATTGAATGAAACTGGCAGACGAGATAGCGATCGCGAAAGGACACTGGAGCGACCGCGACAGACTAAAAAATGAAAGATTCAAGGAAAGATGGAAGATATTCCAAGTGTGTTAAGAAAAATTAATTTCATGCACATAGAAACTTTATTGTAAGGCAAAAGTTTTAATTAACTCAAAGTGATTCCATCAATCATTCCTAAATTGAGTTTGATGAAGTTGAGTCTATCTTCATTCAAGGGTTTTGTAAAGACATCAGCAAGTTGATTTTCTGTATCTATAAATTCTAGAATTATATTCTGATTTTGTACATTTTCCCTCAAGAAATGATGTCTAATATCTATATGCTTGGATCTAGAATGTTGGATAGGATTCTTAGACAAATTGATAGCACTAGTGTTGTCACATTTAATGGAGATATTGTTAAACACTTTACCATAGTCAAGCAATTGTTGTTTCATCCATAATATTTGTGTGTAACAAAAACATGCTGCAACATATTCAGCTTCCGTTGTGGATAAAGCAACCGATGCTTGTTTCTTACTATGCCAAGAAACTAGACAATTACCAAGAAAGTGACATGCTCCTGTTGTGCTTTTCCTATCTAAGATGCTACCAGCATAATCTGCATCTGAAAATCCTATAATATGAAATGATGTGTTTTTAGGATACCAAAGTCCTAAATGCATTGTACCACTCAAATATTTCAAGATTCTCTTAGTGGCATTCAAGTGTGATTCTTTAGGACAAGTTTGAAATCTAGCACAAAGACATACACTATACATTATATCAGGCCTAGAAGCGGTTAAGTAAAGTAGTGATCCGATGATACCTCGATATTTCTTCTCATCTACTGCTTTACCATTTTCATCTTTACCTAATTTCAATGATGTGCTCATGGGAGTTTTGCTAGTTTTGCAGCCATCCATTCCAAATTTCTTGATGAGTTCTTTTGTATATTTGGATTGGTTGATGAAGATCCCATCTTCACATTGCTTGACTTGCAGTCCAAGGAAAAACTTGAGTTCACCCATCATGCTCATTTCAAATTCCCTAGTCATACAAGAAGCAAATTCTTTGCATAAGACTTCATTAGTAGCTCCAAATATTATGTCATCCACATAAATTTGTACAATCAAAATGTTGTGCTTATCCTTTTTAACAAAAAGAGTTGTGTCTACTTTTCCTTTTGAAAAACCATTTTCAAGCAAATATGCACTAAGTTTATCATACCAAGCTCTAGGTGCTTGTTTTAATCCATATAAAGCTTTGGTAAGTTTGAAAACATGATCAGGAAATTTGTAGTTTTCAAAACCAGGAGGTTGTTCTACATAAACTTCTTCATTTATAAGTCCGTTTAGAAATGCACTTTTGACATCCATTTGATAAAGTTTAAAGTTCATATGACATGCAAAAGCAAGTAATATTCTAATAGCTTCTAATCTGGCTACGGGGGCAAAGGTTTCATCATAGTCAATACCTTCTTCTTGATTATAACCTTTGGCTACCAATCTTGCTTTATTTCTTATGATGTGACCATTTTCATCAAGCTTATTCCTATAAACCCATTTGCATCCTATTATAGAATGATCTATAGGTCTAGGAGTAAGTTGCCAAACATTATTTCTTTCAAATTGATTAAGTTCATCTTGCATTGCAGTTATCCAATTTTCATCATTTAAAGCTTCCTTAATAGTTTTTGGTTCAATTTGAGAAACAAAAGCAAAATTAACATCAACATGATTAATTTTAGATCTAGTAGTTACTCCCTTTGATGTTTCTCCAATGATGAGTTCCTTTGGATGATCTTTCTTGTATTGCCAATCCTTAGGTAGATCTTGAGTCTTTTCTTCAAGTTGATTGATCTTTGGAGCATCAATAGATTCAAGAGGTTCAAGAGTTCCTGCAGGGTCATTGAAAGTAATACCTTTCTTTTGATCAAGTTTAGATGATTCATCAAATACAACATGCATAGATTCTTCTATAACTAGAGTTTTCATGTTAAATACTCTATATGCTTTGCTATATGATGAATATCCTAAGAATATGCCTTCATCTGATTTGGATGAGAATTTTCCAAGATTATCCTTGGTATTCAATATGAAGCATTTGCATCCAAATACTCTAAAATATCCAATTCTGGGTATTCTTCCATTCCATAGCTCATAAGAAGTTTTATTAGTCGAATGCCTTTTATAAACACGATTTGCAATGTAACAAGCTGTATTAATGGCTTCCGCCCAAAAATAAGATGGTAAATCATATTCATTGAGCATTGTTCTAGCCATTTCAATTAAAGTTCTATTTTTCCTTTCAACTACACAATTTTGCTGTGGAGTTCTAGGAGCAGAAAAATTATGTGAAATGCCAAGTTCATTGCAAAAGCCTTCAAAGTTTTCATTTTCAAATTCTTTGCCATGATCACTTCTAATAGATGTGATTACATATCCTTTTTCATTTTGAACTCTTTTTGCAAAAGTTTTGAAGTAATTAAAGGCTTCATTCTTTTGAGCTAAGAAATTAACCCATGTGAATCTAGAGTAGTCATCAACAAGAACAAATGCATATGATTTGCCTCCTAAGCTTGTAACTCTATTTGGTCCAAACAAATCTAAATGAATGAGCTCTAAAGGTCTAGAGGTGCTTATAACGTTCTTTGTTTTAAATGAGCTTTTATGTTGCTTACCATGTTGACAAGGTTCACAAATCCTATCTTTATCATATTTTATCTTAGGTAAGCCATCAACTAAGTTTTCATTACAAATATATTTCAATTGATCCATACCAGCATGTCCTAGTCTTCTATGTCATAACCATGCATCATTATTAGTGGACATTAAACATGTATGATTTGAATGTATGCTGACATTGTAAGTGTTGTTTGTTCTAGTGCCCTTAAATATGATAACATCATTTGAATTTGTGATCTTGCATTCCTTGGAATCAAACTTGACAAAGTATGCTTTATCACAAAGTTGACTAACACTTAGCAAGTTATGTTTCAAACCATCAACAAGCCATACATCTTCAATTAAATCCTTACCAATAGAACCAATGGAGCCAACACCAAGAATTTTACCTTTAGCATTGTTTCCAAAAGTTACATTACCTCCATGTTTGTAGGTAATACTAGTAAAGAGCTTTGCATTTCCAGTCATATGCCTTGAGCATCCACTATCCACAAGCCATGTGTTTTCATTGATAGTAGATTTTAGGCAGACCTGCAAGATAATTGTGATCATCTTCTTTTAGGTACCCACATGAAGTTGGGTCCTTGATGGTCAGTAGAAAAAGAGCCTTCTAACTTGAGATGAGCCTTTCTTATATAACAATAGAAGTTTTTGTGTCCAAATTTCATGCAATATGTGCATTGCCATGGCATTTTATGCTTCTGTATTTTTCTTTTTGCATTATACATACAACTACAGGTATGTGATTTCTTTTGTGCAAGTTTAGTGAACAATAATGCATAGTTATTTTTGGCTTTATCTCCTAGTGAACCATAAGAAGTTCTTTTAGACTTGGTGCAAGCATCTTTGATATGAACATCAGAAATTTCAGTTGTAGATGCTTTCAAAAAAATTGGTTTGCTAGGTACAATGTTGTTTGAGCCATTGAATCCTAATCCATATTTCAAGGAAGGTGATCTTTGATTATTAATTAATATGTTCAATGCTTCCTTTCCTTTATGAAATCTGGAAATTGATTCTTTTAGTTCTTTTAGTTCATGCTTCAATGTCTCATTCTCCTTAATCACTTTTTCTAAGTCATGTGAGCTTTTATTCAACTCTCCTATTGTATTCATTAAGTGTTCATTTGAGGTTTTCAATTCTAAGGTAGAGTTCTTTAAGCATATAAAATCCTTTTCTAACTTAGAGTTTTTCTCTTTATAGAGCATCATTTTAGAGAAATATTTTTCTATTTTAAAATTCATGTGCTCAATCAAGTCACTATCATCTATATCATTTATATTATCATGTGCTACTGGATCTAAGGATTGAGTACTTACCTCATTGGAGTCATCTTCAATAGCCATGAGACAAAGATTTGCAATTCCTTCTTCTTCTTCTTCTTCACTTGAGGAAGAGTCATCCCATGTGGCTTTGAGAGACTTTTTCTTTTCTTTATCCCATTTCCTTTTGTTCTTTAATTTGTAGCAATCTGATTTGATGTGACCAGTTTTTCCACATTCATAGCACTTTACCTCATTTTTCTTTTCTTTATCTTTGAAGGAGAATTTTGGAGGTGTACCTTTGTTTGCTTGTAATCTTTTCTTCCTTTTCCATTCATTGATTCTTTTTGAGAACATTGCCATTTCATCTTCATCATCAGTACCTTCATTGCTTGAGCTCTCAGCTTCTTTGATTGCTTTGAGTGCAATTGGTTTTCTTTTTTCTTTCTCACCTTGATCTTCTTCTTTTTCACTGTGCAGCTCAAAAGTGAGTAATTTACCAACTAGCTCGTCGGTTCTTAATGTGCTGAGATCATGAGCTTCTTCTATGGATGATACTTGGGATTCAAAGTTCTTTCTAGCTCTTAGGGCTCTCAAGATTTTACTGTTTACATCACCTTGATCATATACCTTGCCATACTTCTTTAGTTCATTGACAATTGCAAGTAAGCGATTGGTCATGTCGGTGACATTTTTATTTGGTTTCATCTTGAATAGCTCATACTCATGAACATGCATTTGTTTCTTGGTAAATCTTACTTGAGTTGTACCTTCATGGTAGTTTTCAAGTGTTTTCCAAATGCAATGTGCACAAGTTAAATGTTGAACTCTTCCACCTTCTTCTCTTGAAATGGAGTTCATCAAGATGGAAGCAGCTCTATTGTTCTTGAATCGATCTCTGATATTGCTAGTTGACCATTGAGCTTTGGGAAGTGGAACTTGAATACCGTCAACTTCATGAGTGGGAGATTTCCACTCACTTTCCACGAAATCCCATAGTTCAATCCCTTCACTGTCTAGAAACAAATACATTTTGTGTTTCCAGTATGAGTAATCTGTTCCATCAAAGTAGGGTCTAAGAATAGAGTTAAGATTTCCATGAGAGCTTGATGAAGAAGAAGTTGCCATAGTGGATCAGATTTCACAATTAAGTTTAAGAAATCTCAGGCCTCTGATACCAATTGTTGTCCCAAGATGGCAACCAAGAGGGGGGGTGAATTGGTTTCCTCAAGAAGTAATGACAATTTAAAAAACTCAACAAACAAGAAATGCGGAATAGAGAGTTGGTTTAGTGATGGAAGAAAGAAAGAACACACAAGATTTATAGTGGTTCGGATTTACTTCAATCCTACATCCACTTCCTTAACAACTTGTTAAGGTTCCACTAATCTTTGAAGTTTTTACAAGCTCACTTCCAACTTTGGTGTTTTCACAAGTTCACACCTAACTTCACAAGTGTTTTTCTTAGGCTCACACTTACAACCCAAACAAGAGTTTTACTAGGCTTACTCTCACAACCCAAGTGTTTCCCAAGCTCACACTCAAACTTATACAATGGTGTTTTCAATGCTAACACCTAACATTCATTACAATTCAAATGCAAGTTTAAGTAAAAGAAAATTTGTTGCTTGGCTATGAAAATCTTTTCTCAATGTTGTCTCTTTTTTGTTTTCTCATAAAAACATTGTATTTATAGCCAATGTGGTCTTACTAGCCGTTATTGATGTTGAGAATAAAGTCTTGGCAGCTTAGACCTTCTTTACTTAAACTGTCCGAAGCTCTTCGCGGTCGCCCGTCATACCAGGATGGTCGCGCTCATGCTTCATGCGGTCGTCCTTTTAACAAGGGACGGTCGCTACTTTTGAAAAAGCTTCAACGGTCGAATTTTAGTGCTCTGCAGCTGGAATCTTGCCCATGCTGTGTTTGTCAGACCGGTTCTTGCCCATGCTATGTTTGTCGGGACGGTCGCGCCAAGCAAAGGTGCGGTCGCCCTTTTTGAATATTGAAGTGGGATTACAACGGTCATGTCACGTGTCATTCTCTGACAGAGCAAAAGAGATGTCTGCCATAATTTGAATCTCGCGGTCGCCCTATGTAGCATCTAGCGGTCGAACTCAGATTCTCGCGTCAAACTTCTGGACTCACCTGAGGACGCGAACACTACTGTCTCTTTAAGCAATTTCTTCTTGAATTAGTAGGGCGGTCGCGACTCTGAGTGGGCGGTCGCTAATCTGGTAAGCGAGGTCGAGTTATTCACCATTCTTGTCACCGTGAACCTTACTGTGATTGTAACGATTTAAATTCCTTGAGTAGCGGTCGTGCACATAGTTGGACGGTCGCTATTCTATAGGAGCGGTCGTATACAGGTGAGGTGCGACCGCTATAAGTGTTCTGTTCACCTTTATTAGAAGCAACCTAATCCTGCAACAAGATTTCTTAAACACAAGTTAAATAGATCATCCATTTGATTTGTCAAGGATCAAAATTAAGATCATTTGTCTAACAATACCCTTCATATCTGTTTTCATCATTTCCAATTCAATTACCTAAAGTAACTCATTTTCACTTGCTTAATCATTTCTCTTTATTTCATAATAAATTTCTATATTATCAACCACATTACACCTAAGTTAGTACTTTTATAAATAATATTACTCATTCAAAATTACTTCCATGCCTATTAAACATTAAACTATCAATATCTAAACAATGTTCATCAAAATTCACTTACAACTCTAAATTTTCAACTTACTACTTTACTTAAACTTCATTCTATTAATATCATTTTCAAGAGCTAACTTTATAAGCATTACCTATATATTAATATAACATCAAAGTACATCACTTTCACAACTATGAAAACCCATTTCAAAAATTCAAATTCCACATAAAACAAACAACAATATGAACCTCACTAAATTTCATCCATATCACATTCTCAATCTTAATATCATAACATTTACTTTTAAACAACATTAATTCATTTCCTTATACTAATTAACATCATCCTTTAGATACTTTAATTTTACACACTCAACCCTAAATTATGCATCATTATTCCATAATAAATAATTCTCTATCATATATGATTTCACTCTTTGATTTTAATTATGAACTCTTTGTTGAAAATTATTAAAAACTCCATATTCCTTCTATACTTATACCCATATGCATATAAATGTTTTATAAGAGATAGATTAGAAATGGAGTAATAAATGGAAATTGTGTAAATTAGCATATGAACGAATGTGTATATATAAGAGATGTTAATGATAATATTGTTGAAACATGAGTTAGGCTAATGATGATCAAGTGATCAAAAGTAAATTGCTTTGAAACAGGGCTGAAATGTGTTAACTCTTCATGTAGTAAGAGTTTAAAGAACTTATATGTAATTGTAAAATGCCACGGATGTGTGACCATTAATACATGGGTGGAGTTTCAATATAAGAGCTATTTGAGAAAAAATTATAGTGAAGGCGGTGTTTATTTGTAACCTACTGATGGGAACTTAAGATGATACAATTGTGAAATATATTAAGTGAAATTGATAGTTTTTGTTTCATGAGATACAAGCAAGATTTGTGGCTGGTATAGTTGGACTCATAACTTTATGCAGAAATTTATTTATCACCATAAATAGTGTGGAGACAGAAGATAATTGTGAAAATATGATAAGCTATAAATGATGTGTTAGGGAATGGTAAAAAGGAAATTAAGAATGAACCTAAGGGGGGAGAATAGAAATTATGTAATTTGGTAAAATAATGATTTGGATGATTTATTACTATACTGGATAATTTCGAGGACGAAATTATTTAAGGGGTAAAAAATTGTAACATCTGTGATTTTGGAGAAATTAAATAAGTATTTGGAGAGATAAATTATATATACTCAATATATATATCTAGAGTATACATAACATATACAAATGGTATATTAATTGTATATGTTGGATTAATACATTACATACTTAATATTTAATACACACATAAAGTACATTTGATGTGTATATAAGATACACATTACTTGTGCATATGTGTAATATCCTAAATTTTTGAAAAGTTCTAATTTTTGAAAATTTGATAAAATAAATAATAATTTAAATGGATAAATTAAATTAATGGTTTTAAATGAAAAATGAAGGGGTTTTAAATAAAAAAAGTGGATATTATATGTGATATATATGTAAAATATACATAACATATAAAAGTCAACACTTTTTAAAAGAAAAGTCAAAGTAAAAGGATATTTTAGTAATTAAATCTTAGAAATTCAAAATTAATAAAATAATTCAAAAATAAATTATTTTTGAATGGAAGAGGAAATTTATGACTTTTAATTTATTAAATAAATAATTAAATAATTATACTTTCCTTTTCCTTACAATCTCTTATTTATACGCATATACTTTAGGCCCAAAATACTATACAATCATCAAGTTCAATTGTTAAAATAACAATTTCACCGTCCAGCTCTGTTAGGGTCCATTCTCAATCTCAATTCATCACATGACCTAACTCTACGCAGTTCAAGACCTAATCTCTCTTAGTTATATTAATACATGCAATATCATTCTCAATATCACCAGATACGTATTTGTATAAGGTAGTAAATACTAGATAATATTTTTTTAATCATCCACATACACCTTCGTAAGTCATAAACACAATGTGACTTACTTTCCACATTTTCTTACATATCATATTTGTGTTCATATAGAAAAAAAAATCTCATCACACAAATCATACAATTATACTCAATTCCTCTTTTACATACAACCTATACAAAGTTAACATTTATCACCTTTCAGAGAACATTATCATTTTTCATTCTTTTGACATTACTTAGGTTATTCATCAATTCAACATATATACACACTCTGACCACAACATAATTAACATCTTTTTTTATTTAATCGCCCATTTCTTAATTAAGTTTCTTATTATATATACATATATATATATATATATTTAACACTTCATATAAATCTTAGTCACATTTCCAATGTGGCATCTCTCACATACATTTTTTTTTCAATTATTATACCCTTCATATCTATTTTCACCATTTCCAATTCAATTACCTAAAGTAACTCATTTTCACTTGCTTAATCATTTCTCTTTATTTCATAACAAATTTCTATATTATCAACCACATTACACCTTATTTAGTACTTTTATAAATAATATTACTCATTCAAAATTACTTCCATGCTTATTAAACATTCAACTATCAATATCTAAACAATCTTCATCAAAATTCTCTTACAACTATAAATTTTCAACTTACTACTTTACTTAAACTTCATTCTATTAATCTCATTTTCAAGAGCTAACTTTATAAGCATTACCTATATATTAATATAACATCAAAGTACATCACTTTCACAACTATGAAAACCCATTTCAAAAATTCAAATTCCACATAATACAACCAACAACATGAACCTCACTAAATTTCATCCATATCACATTCTCAATCTTAATACCATAACATTTACTTTTAAACAACACTAATTCATTTCCTTACACTAATTAACATCATCCATTTAGATACTTTAATTTTACACACTTAACCCTGAAATTATGCATCATTATTCCATAATAAATAACTCGCTATCATATATGATTTCACTCTTTGATTTTAATTATGAAATCTTTGTTGAAAATTATTAAAAACTCCATATTCCTTCTATACTTATGCCCATATGCATATAAATTTTTTTATAATTTTCTTCATTCATTTGTCACATAAAATTAATTTACGACTTACTTACACAAAACCGCATAACTTCCTCAGTTTCATGTCAATCTCACTTTTAATTTTTATATTCCTTACCAATTCTTTATAAAAGCTTGTAAAATTTTATCCATGTGCACTTGACACATATATTTAAAGAATTCTTAATCCATGGACTTATATTTAAAGTTTTAGATTTTTCCAAGTTGATTTAATATATTTAAAAATTAAATCTTCCAAAATCAGAGAATCTGTTTCTTTGATAATTTCTCTGGCAGCACCCGGTTGTCCATTTTTTTCAGGTATCAAACCTTAATAATAATTCATGAAATTTTAAACATATTTTATAGGAATACATATGATATTGTGTGTAAATTTTCATATTTTTCTGGGTGGGTTTGCCATAGTTTTTAAATATGTTTCTCAATTTCTACAGATTCTGAGTTTATGGAACTCCTCCAACAATCTGTGTTCTTCTACCTTTCTTAATTAGTAATTCATCTTTAAAAATTATGAAATTTTATACATTAGATTCTAACATATAGAAAAAATTTTCATTAAATTTTCAAACTCATCTAAGATTCCTATATTTATTTAAAAAAAATTAACAATATTATTTTACAGCATACCTTTAAAATTTTCTGTAACTCTCATGTCCATTTCTCAAACTTTTTATTTCATATCATAAATCATTTCATAAATTATTTTTCTTAATTCCACTTATTCATCAATTGAATCAACTATGAATCTTAATTTAGAATAGAAGTTCTAAGAATTCTTAATCCATAAGGTCCAGAATGATGCTTCTACTACGCCACTCTGATATATGCAACCCAGACGCCAACTCAACTCATATCCATTATATCAAATCAACATTGTCACATCAGGGATCAGATAAATTACCAGTGCCAATGCATGCATCATAATTGAAAATTATTTTTTTAAAAATTCCAAATTTCTCTCTCTAATAACCCTCCTAGGTCGAGAACCTCAAACCTGGCTCTGATACCAAAATAAATGTAACATCTTTATACCCTATATACGTACAATACATATTTTCAGCATATGTACAATACACATATACGGTATAAAAATGTCACAGACCGATTTAATAAAAAAATTTACATTTCTATTTTAAGATTTCAAATACTAATATATAAAATAAATAGTATATAAATATTCGTTGTGTAACACCCCCATACTCTATATAAGTACTATACATATACCTGGTATACATACAATACGTATATAAAGTATAAGAATGTCACTTTTCGTATTACTTTAAAACCCTTTATTCAAGTTCAAGCGATATTACCTTAAATTAAAGAACATTTACATAAAATCATTATTCTTATAAAAATACAACATAATTAAAATCACATATGTATGCATCACCTTCTAGTTGGTCTCGAGACACTCTTACCCTTCTCGTGGCATTACAGCTAGACTTCCAGATCAACCGCATAAATACCTGCGCGATTAAACATCCGCGCTAAGCCCGAAAGCTTAGTAGTACAACTAAATAATAAAATACACTTTACAAAATTATCATACCTCATATGTTTAGCATTATATTTTAATGTTCTCTTACCACGTTTTCCTTTCTAAATGCATTCTTCATAAGTTCCCACTAATCTCATATACATAAACATATACATTAATTCAACCAATTACCATTCAAAGACCTATTCAACACCTTTACGAAAGCAATTCTCACAAATTCCATATTCATATATATATATATATATATATATTTTACACATCATACTTTATTTTTATAAAATCATATATCAAGAAAGTCCCTCAAAACGTATTCACCTTCAATACATCAATGCACATATTACAAAAGCATACTTCATAACATTATTTTATCCACAATTCATCAAACATGAATCATACTTCCAATAAAGGCAGTTGTAGATCTCATTACTCATTTATTTCAACATTTAATATCACATTGACAACAAAGACAGACTCGGGCCCAAACAACACACTGATATGTTATTCCAAGTTCAGAGTTACTGCTTTGGTCCATAATCATAATCATCAAGCCCGTAGGCATCATCTATATATATCTCTATCCATGGATAGTGTAACAGACCCAGTCTCTTGGACCATCAACTCGGCAAATCTCGAGGAGATCCTCAACCCGGCAAGACTGTTACTATAATTCACATTTCACATTTCACATTTATCAAGTAACAGACCCAGTCTCTTGGACCATCAACCCGACTAAATCGAGGAGATCCTCAACCCGGCAAGACTGTTACAAATCATATATCTCATAATCACAATTAGCAGAGTGTAACAGACCCAGTCTCTTGGATCTCAATTCGTCTCAAATTGAAGAGATCCTCAACCCGGCAAGACTATTACCTTTCATTTTATAGGCATGCCTCAAAACTCAGAACTCTAAAAATGAATAACATATCAGACACACAATTCATCTATTATTTCATTATCAATTCTCATCATCATCTAGGCAAACATGCCCCACTTAATTCAATTGAATCATCACAGCCAATCACAATGGCTTCATATCACATTATATCTCAAATCACATTTCAAGTTTCATCATTGATATATGCAACATCAATTACATTATTAAACAAACATATCATGAATCAATCATACCATATAGGCATGCTTCAATCATAAAATTAAAGTAATTCATCATCAATGATCTCATGATATTCCACATTATACACAACATGCCATTATTCATATGCATCATCAATCTACATATAGTACAATACAATTCATGAGATTGACAATGCATAAAACCTAACATGGTTCATATAATATCAACGTTATCATCAAATCATATTGATCAATTCAATTCATCACTCAAGTATACATAATCAATGACATTGCACATACTTTTTCATTGATCATTATATCTTCCACATTTCCTATATTATCATTGATATATTCATACATAACAATTTACCTTATTCAAGAACTTAGAATCCTCCATATACATTTGGTTGGATCATTATCGTTTTAAGTGTGTTTAGGTACAAAAGACATTTGAAGATCCAACAATGTTTGAAGACCAAATAACAAACACATTTGCAAACACCCTCAAGGGACACGGCCAAGCTTGTGGCCGTGTCTCCCAATATAAACATCCAGTAGCCAACACGCCCAAGGGACACGGCCAAGCTTGTGGCCGTGTCACTCAACACCAATTCAAGCAGTAGCAAACACGGGCAATGGACACGGCCAAGCCAGTGGCCGTGTCTCTCAACACAACAATCCAGTACCAGACACGGGCAAGGGACACGGCCGTGTCTCTCCACAAAAATCTGACAGTAAGAAACACGGGCAGAGGACACGGCTGAGACTGTGACCGTGTCTCTCCCAAAACCAATCCAACACATATAATTTTCCTTGACTTGGCCGTGTCTCTCCTTGCTTTTGGCCGTGTCACTCACAAAATTCAACCCAAACCTAACCAAGCCTCTTCTTTTCTCATTAATTCACAACACAATACCAATACACACCAACCATGCACTAAATTCATTAACACAAGTATTAATAAATGTGTTTTAAATTTGAATATCATATCAAAACATTAATTAAGGTAGTTTGTTCTTACCTTAAGAATCACTCACAAATCTACACACTTTACCTTCCAGAACTCTTCACCACTTAGCAATCCACTATCTTCACAACCTAATTCAAATCAAATAATAAGATACATGAATTTCAATATAAATATTTTATGTTTTCAACTCCCTTAAACACAATCATATATCAATTACTCAAATCCCCACTCCTATATTAAATCCTTATTAAACAATTTCAATAATCCTTCATCATCTTCACGAATAACCATTTGAGTCTATACACATCTTTCAATCTTTCACTATCATCATCTTACCATATTAACTACCTCAAAACTCAACTCAATTAATGAAAATCAACTCAAAGAAATGAATACTTACTTGAATATGTTGCCAAATCTTCATCTCTATCTTCAATTCTCTTAGAATCCTTAAGAACTTTGATGTGAAAAGCAACAAAATCACATCTCTCTCTCTTTCTCTCTCTCTCTCTCTCTCTCTCTCTCTCTCTCTCTCGTCCAAGCAGCAAGAAGAAGACGAAGAAGAAGGAGCAGAAGATGAAAGAAGTTTCTACTTCTTTCCTTCGTTCTTATCATATATATATATATATATATAATAATAATAATAATAATAACACTTTAAATTTCCACCACATAATCTTTCTTTGACTTTCTTCTTCTCTTTTCTTTTTGTCCTTATTATTATTATTATTAATTAATTACACAAATATATATATATACCATTCACTTATCCTACACCATTTTATATCCCATGTATATGTCTTATATATATTATCTTTATATTTCCCCTATATACATATACATTAAATCCAAATGCAACAACAATAACTCCAAAACTCTTAGGTTCTATTCCAGGATATTACAATTCTCTCCCCCTTAAATAATTTCGTCCTCGAAATTATCTAACACAATAACAACCCATTCCTAACATAATACCATCTTAATTTTATCAAATTACATAACTTTTACTCTCCCCCTTAGAGTCAATCATCTTCTCTAAATTCCATAACTTATCATGCTATAAGATTATATATCTTATTACTTCCTCAACAAAGTAATTAAGATAGTTTCTCACATTCCCAATGAAATTACCTTTAGACAAAAATCAAATCATCTTTTGGTCTATACATTCCATTCATTTATTACATTCAAGATATTTATCACTTCATCTCTTTATAGATAATCTCCTAACTTTAACCTTAGAAATTATTGAATTATATTATACCATTGCTTATCTTGTCATTACAATCACTTTTGAAAATTGCCACTTATTAAACCTTAATTGATAACAATCTTTTCATTTTGCTTACACTTCAATCCTTCGCTATCATAATTTTCACTTAACATTAATATTAATACAACCTCTGTAAACTTATTTAACAGATAATCAACCTTTTTCCCTTTATATCACTATTTGCAATTGATATAATTCAATTCATCAATGTCCATACATCCATCAAAATATTACATCATCCACATTATCATGTAAATTTTTATACTATTAGTACAACTATACATATTAAATCTTGATAATGATTCACAATCTTAATGCAACTTAAATCATTTGGTTCATCTATCACAAAATATCCACACTTCAATTCAAACCAACAAGTAACTTATTTAAACTTATCCTTAGATTTCACATTATATATATATATCCTCATTCCACTCAATCAAAAATTATATCCAATTCCTGATCTTTTCAGATCCATATTCAATCACATTATCATAATAACAAAGCACTTCAGATTGCTCTTCAGTATATATATATATTGTTTTCTATTATCTTATTATCATTTCCACCAATTCTTATGATAATCTCATATTATGTTGATTATGTATAATTCATTCACTTAAACTTTAAACTCATTCACTTTATACCATACACATTTTTAGCATAACCTTCAATCATCTTTTTATAATTTCTCTCTTTATAATATCTTCTTACATATCACCCCATTGCTATCTTAACAATAAATGTTATCCATACTTAACACATTTTCGAAATTCTCTTCTGTTTCCTTACGTTTCATAATTATAACCAAATTTTTAACATAAAATCATAAAATATCACTTTACCACATCATAATTATCAATCTCATCAGAACTATACGAGAATCATGTTATCTCAATCCCAAATCAGAAAATAACAAAATTAATCAACCACAATATACTAAACAAACCATAGGATTATAAAAGATTAAGGGTCATGTGTAAAACTTATAAATCCATATGGTTCCTTTATTATTCTGCTTCCAACCTTTCCAATTACCATACTAAATTGAATCTCAAGAATTTTGTATTCATTTCTAAACTTTAGATACCTCAAAAGTTAACACATTCCAACTCCGTTATCACCCAATTTGCACTAGATTATATAATCATCACTAGCTTAATTCATGTTTCAACAATATTATCATCTTCTTGTATGAACACATATTCCATCATATAAACATTACATAATTTCTCTTTTGTCACATAATTTCTAATCCATTTACAATCTCTTACAATATACAAATACATAAACTTTTCCATAAGTGGATACTTTGGAACTCTAAATATCATATGATCATCAAATTAGTGATCACCATAACAATTTCATTATCCACTATTACACAAGTCTATTCTTACCCTCAATTCCATCATAAAAGTCATCTAATTTGTTCAAGTCATAACCTAATCTTTATTAGGTTCACCAATACATACAATATCATTCTCCATATCACTAATCCAATATTTGTACCACATATACATTCATAATGTGATTCATATTTCTTACATATCATAATTTCATTCATATAGAAAAACTCAACTCATACATCCTATACATGTATATACTTAATTATATGCTCTTATTTTACTTCCTTTTTCATACATTCCATACAAATCTAATGTTTATCACTTTCCTTTGAACATTATCATTCTCATTTCTTCAATATGATGTAGAGTATTTATCATTACAACAAATATATAAATATTCTAACCATAATAACATTCACATACATTTTAGTCACAATCCTAATGTGACATCTCCTTCACTATTATCTTTAAAATATTTAATATACCTTCATATCCATTTTTACCTTTTCTACTCAAATCACTTAAAATAACTCATTTTTACTTGCTTACTTACTTTCTTTAATCTTCAAATAAATTCTCATATTATTAATCACACTATTCAATTTATAATATTGTCATGTGCAATATTATTCACTTCACATAGCTTATGTATTGAATATACATTAAACTATTAGTATCCAAATAATCTTTATCAAATTCCACTAAAACTTTAACCTTTCAACTTACTACTCCACTTAAACTTCAGTTTACCAAACTCATCTTTTATTAATATCAACTTTTAAATATTATATATATATATATCACAAAGCAACATCAAACATATAATTCTCACAAATCTTAAGCTCATTTTAAAAATCCAAATATCACATATTATCACTGTTACCATGAGCTTTCACAATATGCAAACATCTCATATTTCCAACATTGAAATCACAATGTTTACATAAAGAAAGATAGTACAAACTATACCCATATCATCTCTTTTTCTTTTAAACACAACCTTAGCTTTACATACCCCAAACTTTAAATAATCACACTTTATCTAATTTACTCAATTAATCTTGTACAAATGATCATATCATTTCTTTTTCAAATTATTACTTCCATTTAAAATTTTATTCACACACTATCATTCATCTCAAGTCATTCAAATACATCACAAATCACATAATGCCACGTTCGAGACCAACCTAGATGTGAATGCATATGCATGTATTACAAATTTCATTTCAAAACTTTTCTTTTCACTTCTCTTTAAGCTTTTCAAAACTTTCTTTTTTTTTTTTAATTCTACTTAGGCCGAGAATCTCGAACCTAAGCTCTGATACCAAAATAATTGTAACACCCCCATACTCTATATAAGTACTATACATATACCTGGTATACATACAATACGTATATAAAGTATAAGAATGTCACTTTTCATTTTACTTTAAAACCCTTTATTCAAGTTCAAGCGATATTACCTTAAATTAAAGAACATTTACATAAAATCATTATTCTTATAAAAATACAACATAATTAAAATCACATATGTATGCATCACCTTCTAGTTGGTCTCGAGACACTCTTACCCTTCTCGTGGCATTATAGCTAGACTTCCAGATCAACCGCATAAATACCTGCGCGATTAAACATCCGCGCTAAGCCCGAAAGCTTAGTAGTACAACTAAATAATAAAATACACTTTACCAAAATTATCATACCTCATATGTTTAGCATTATATTTTAATGTTCTCTTACCACGTTTTCCTTTCTAAATGCATTCTTCATAAGTTCCCACTAATCTCATATACATAAACATATACATTAATTCAACCAATTACCATTCAAAGACCTATTCAACACCTTTACGAAAGCAATTCTCACAAATTCCATATTCATATATATATATATATATATATTTTACACATCATACTTTATTTTTATAAAATCATATATCAAGAAAGTCCCTCAAAACGTATTCACCTTCAATACATCAATGCACATATTACAAAAGCATACTTCATAACATTATTTTATCCACAATTCATCAAACATGAATCATACTTCCAATAAAGGTAGTTGTAGATCTCATTACTCATTTATTTCAACATTTAATATCACATTGACAACAAAGACAGACTCGGGCCCAAACAACACACTGATATGTTATTCCAAGTTCAGAGTTACTGCTTTGGTCCATAATCATAATCATCAAGCCCGTAGGCATCATCTATATATATCTCTATCCATGGATAGTGTAACAGACCCAGTCTCTTGGACCATCAACTCGGCAAATCTCGAGGAGATCCTCAACCCGGCAAGACTGTTACTATAATTCACATTTCACATTTCACATTTATCAAGTAACAGACCCAGTCTCTTGGACCATCAACCCGACTAAATCGAGGAGATCCTCAACCCGGCAAGACTGTTACAAATCATATATCTCATAATCACAATTAGCAGAGTGTAACAGACCCAGTCTCTTGGATCTCAATTCGTCTCAAATTGAAGAGATCCTCAACCCGGCAAGACTATTACCTTTCATTTTATAGGCATGCCTCCAAACTCAGAACTCTAAAAATGAATAACATATCAGACACACAATTCATCTATTATTTCATTATCAATTCTCATCATCATCTAGGCAAACATGCCCCACTTAATTCAATTGAATCATCACAGCCAATCACAATGGCTTCATATCACATTATATCTCAAATCACATTTCAAGTTTCATCATTGATATATGCAACATCAATTACATTATTAAACAAACATATCATGAATCAACCATACCATATAGGCATGCTTCAATCATAAAATTAAAGTAATTCATCATCAATGATCTCATGATATTCCACATTATACACAACATGCCATTATTCATATGCATCATCAATCTACATATAGTACAATACAATTCATGAGATTGACAATGCATAAAACCTAACATGGTTCATATAATATCAACGTTATCATCAAATCATATTGATCAATTCAATTCATCACTCAAGTATACATAATCAATGACATTGCACATACTTTTTCATTGATCATTATATCTTCCACATTTCCTATATTATCATTGATATATTCATACATAACAATTTACCTTATTCAAGAACTTAGAATCCTCCATATACATTTGGTTGGATCATTATCGTTTTAAGTGTGTTTAGGTACAAAAGACATTTGAAGATCCAACAATGTTTGAAGACCAAATAACAAACACATTTGCAAACACCCTCAAGGGACACGGCCAAACTTGTGGCCGTGTCTCCCAATATAAACATCCAGTAGCCAACACGCCCAAGGGACACGGCCAAGCTTGTGGCCGTGTCACTCAACACCAATTCAAGCAGTAACACGGGCAATGGACACGGCCAAGCCAGTGGCCGTGTCTCTCAACACAACAATCCAGTACCAGACACGGGCAAATCTGACAGTAAGAAACACGGGCAGAGGACACGGCTGAGACTGTGACCGTGTCTCTCCTAAAACCAATCCAACACATATAATTTTCCTTGACTTGGCCGTGTCTCTCCTTGCTTTTGGCCGTGTCACTCACAAAATTCAACCCAAACCTAACCAAGCCTCTTCTTTTCTCATTAATTCACAACACAATACCAATACACACCAACCATGCACTAAATTCATTAACACAAGTATTAATAAATGTGTTTTAAATTTGAATATCATATCAAAACATTAATTGAGGTAGTTTGTTCTTACCTTAAGAATCACTCACAAATCTACACACTTTACCTTCCAGAACTCTTCACCACTTAGCAATCCACTATCTTCACAACCTAATTCAAATCAAATAATAAGATACATGAATTTCAATACAAATATTTTTTGTTTTCAACTCCCTTAAACACAATCATATATCAATTACTCAAATCCCCACTCCTATATTAAATCCTTATTAAACAATTTCAATAATCCTTCATCATCTTCACGAATAACCATTTGAGTCTATACACATCTTTCAATCTTTCACTATCATCATCTTACCATATTAACTACCTCAAAACTCAACTCAATTAATGAAAATCAACTCAAAGAAATGAATACTTACTTGAATATGTTGCCAAATCTTCATCTCTATCTTCAATTCTCTTAGAATCCTTAAGAACTTTGATGTGAAAAGCAACAAAATCACATCTCTCTCTCTCTTTCTCTCTCTCTCTCTCTCTCTCTCTCGTCCAAGCAGCAAGAAGAAGACGAAGAAGAAGGAGCAGAAGATGAAAGAAGTTTCTACTTCTTTCCTTCGTTCTTATCATATATATATATATATATAATAATAATAATAATAATAATAATAACAATAACAATAACAATAATAATAATAATAATAATAACACTTTAAATTTCCACCACATAATCTTTCTTTGACTTTCTTCTTCTCTTTTCTTTTTGTCCTTATTATTATTATTATTAATTAATTACACAAATATATATATATATATACCATTCACTTATCCTACACCATTTTATATCCCATGTATATGTCTTATATATATTATCTTTATATTTCCCCTATATACATATACATTAAATCCAAATACAACAACAATAACTCCAAAACTCTTAGGGTCTATTCCAGGATATTACACTTTGCTTGTTATAAGAATCCAAAATAAATATTTTATATGAAAATCTCTGGGAAAAATTTGCCAGAGTTTTGTTTGTAATTTGAACGTTTTCAAAATTCAACAAAACACAACATGCATAAAACAAACACTCCAAATAAAATCAATTCACCAATTCACCAATACTTCTCAATTTCTCCATATTTTCTCAAAATACTTATATATAGGTATATATATATCAACATTATATATAAAATCCCATCTTAAACAAAATTATTCAAATCATTCCTTACAATTTACAATATATGCTTCAAAAACATATCATAACATACATAATATAAAAAATGTACATGCTGGCAACTGGCTCTGATCTTGATGTACCCAAAACAACTCTTCAAGCTCAATAAATACAAACCTAGACTCGACCAGGTCTAGTGAAACTCTCCAGCTCTACCAAAACGTCCATGACACCTGTGCAATGAATTACAATCGTGCTAAGCCGAAGCCTAGTAGTACAAACTTTGATAATAATAAAAATGTAAAGTAATGCCAATACACAATGCATATAGAGGTCACATCATTTCACTTTCTTATATTTTTCAAATATTTCATACTCACAACTCATAACATTATATTGCTCAATTGTATCACAATTCATAATTCACATTAAAGCAAAGACAAGCATGGGCCCAAAAAGGATCTAATATGCTATTCAAATTTCAGAGTTACTGCTTTGGTCCATATTGACACCATGTGTTTCGCCCGTAGGCAATATATATATCCATGGATAATGTAACAGCCCCAGTCTCTTGAACCTCAACCCGGCTAGACCCTTAGGCCCCAGTATCTTGGTCCTCAACCCATCTAGACTGCTACAATTTTTGAGGCTTACGACCCAGTCTTTTCACCCCAAAAACATCATATTTATCATTTATCAGCTTGGCTCGGCTTATGACCCAGTCTTTTCACCTGCCCAGCAATTCATAGGCATGTCGTCAAACCCAGAACTCTGAAAGTTGAATAATATACTAGGCACACAATTAATTCATTTATCTCATTATCAAATACTTTCACAATTCATTTCTCATTTTATTTCTCATAATCAAACTAGGCTCATTGCCTTATTTTCACATTTTTTTCTCATTTTTCACATCTTTCTTATTTTTCTCACTTTTCTCATTTTTTTCTCATTTTTTTATCAATATCAATTCATTTCATTAATCCACATATCACATTTTTGCATTCACAACACATTACCCAATTACTTTGGGTATTTTCACATAATATGCATATTTCACACTTTACACAATTTAGCCATTATTAATGGCTTTTCACAATGCATTTAACACATATATGACATTACAAATGTCATAGCATATTATTCATACTCAATCAATGAACCAAGTAGCTTAACACATTTTTCAACCAAAATGTGTTAAGTCCAAATGTCATGCAAATATAAACATTATACTCAAAGTTTGTATATACCTTTACTAGCAACCCAAAGCAAGTTTAATACAACCTCCAATCCTATCCTTCCAACTTGACCTTCACCACTTGGATGAAGCAAATCAACCTCCGTCAATGCCTATACCAAATGTGATCATACATAATCATTTAATATCATATTCTAAGGTATTATTAACATCAAACCATAATTAAACATCACTCTAAACCAAATCCCAAAATTAAGCTTCACCTCACTTTAACTTTGAAAAACCATATCAAGCCATTTAAATTAGTGTTTTAAGTTTATTAATATCATTAGAAGCATATTTTAACACATTTGAACCATTTACATTATAAAAATACACTCTTATATACAACACCATAAAATGGCATAACCTTCCCCCATTGAAAGTTTTCCATTCCAGCACAATTCATTACTCATTTCAAGCTTATATTCATCACTTTTAATACTAAACAACATGCTTAAACAAATAAAATCACACAATTCAACCACTTCGGAAAATCACTTTCCAAAACCCTAAATCTCCACTTCCATTCTCAAACTCCAACCAAACACAACCAAATCCAATATTTGACTTTAAAATACTTGTTTATGTATCAAAACAACTATTTGGAATCAGTTTACACAATTAAAAACCATGATTTCAAAACCCCAAAAATTACATACTAAATTCTCTCTCTTCACCAATCTTACCCAAACTCAACCATTTCTTTAATCCAACCTTAAAATCATTGTTAATCACTTAAAATAACTTCATATATACCCAAATAGACAATTAAATCTTAGAACTTTAAAAACCCAAAACAAACATAATCACAATTCCTATGAAATCCAAAGAAAGAAGTTGAGAACTTACTAATTTTGGTGGAAATCACCAAAAATCAACTTTAAACTTGTCGAATCCTTTAATTTGTGGAGTATGGAAGATCAAAATTCTTGAGGTTAATAGCCATGGTGGCCGGCCCTTGATGGAGAAGAAGAAGAAGATAAAAAACTTTTAAATTTTCTTTTTCTTTTCATCTTTTATTTTTAACCATATATATATATATATTAAAATAATTTAATAATTAATTATTTAATTATTTACTTAATAAATTAAAAGTCATAAATTTCCTCTTCCATTCAAAAATAATTTATTTTTGAATTATTTTATTAATTTTGAATTTCTAAGATTTAATTACTAAAATACCCTTTTACTTTGACTTTTCTTTTAAAAAGTGTTGACTTTTATATGTTATGTATATTTTACATATATATCACATATATTATCCACTTTTTCATTTAAAACCCCTTCATTTTTCATTTAAAACCGTTAATTTAATTTATCTATTTAAATTATAATTTATTTTATCAAATTTTCAAAAATTAGAACTTTTCAAAAATTTAGGATATTACACATGTGCACAAGTAATGTGTATCTTATATACACATCAAATGTACCTTATGTGTGTATTAAATATTAAGTATGTAATATATTAATCCAACATATACAATTAATATACCATATGTATATGTTATGTATACTCTAGATATATATATTGAGTATATACAATTTATCTCTCCAAAAACTTATTTAATTTCTCCAAAATCACAGATGTTACATGCCACCAACAACAAAACACTGAAAATTGAATAACATACTAGGCACACAATTCTTTCATTCTTTTATTATCAATTCCACTCTCATTTTCTCATAAACATATAGGCAACCATGCCCCAATTATTTCATTTGCATCATTATAGCCAACATCAATGGCTTCACATTTCATCATTTGAGTACACATCACAACTTACATTGTTCATATATTTTGAATCCTCAACATATAATTCACATAATTCACATTATGAAAAACATAGCATTATTCATATGCATCAACAATGTAGTGGGTTACTTAACACATTTCCAATCAAATGTGTTAAGTTTCAAAGTCATTTAAATGTATGCAATCATGTAAGATTTGTACTTGCCTCAAGAGCAACTCACACAAATCTAACCACTTCCTCTTCTAAGAATCCTTCAACACTTGGATTAGGGCAACTCAATCTCTTCAAAACCTAATCCAAAGATAATGATACACACTCACTTAGAGATACACATAAGGAAATAAGAACAAGAACCAACTAAACTCTACACATGACACGATAAAAAACACGAGCGTGTCCCTGATCGTGCCATAAATCCACAACACAGAAGCTTTGACACACTCAGTGACATGGGCATGTCACTGGCCATGTCAATTCTCCCTCAACACAGTGGCTATGACATGCTCAGTGACATGGGTGTGTCACTGGACTTGTCAATCCACTAACATCACAGTAGCTATGACACGCTCAGTGACATAGGCGTGTCACTGGTCGTGTCAATACTACTCTAATGCAGAACTTGTGACACACTCAGTGACATGGGCGTGTCACTGGTCATGTCACCCATCCAGAAAATAGAACCATTGACACGCCCAAATACTTAGCCGTGCTCATGGGCGTGTCAGGCCAAAAATCCTAATTCTGACACCAACAACTCCACATCAAACAAATAACATACTTTACCCTTTTCCACTCCAAACAATCTTACCCAAAACTATCAATAAACCATACTAAACTTGCATAACATCAAAACAACTCAATTTCATGCATCAAACACCAATCAAAACCATCATCACACTCAACACATACACAATTCATGACTCTTGCTCTTTCACCAAACCTAACTCTTCAATCCAACCCCAAAATCAAAGTCAATAAGACCAAACACTCTCAAACACACTACAATCAAACATACACATATCAACAACAACCAATCAACAACCTCAATACACAAACTCAAAAGAAAACCAGGGAATCAAGTTGAAAACTTACCAAAAATGATGAAAACCCTTAGAATTCAAACTTGATCTCGTGAAACACCTTCAAATCTTGAGTTAGGAAGAACAAACTCTCTCTTTCCTTCTTGCTATGGTGATAGCCGGCCAAAGAGAAAAGAAAAGAAGAAGAAGATGAAAGTCAACCCACTCAACTCTTCTCTTAACCACTAAAGCCTTCTTTAAATCTCAACCAAGCAATTTTAATAATAAAAAATATATAAATATCCTCTTCCACTTACTTTTTCAATTTCAATTAATCCAAATATAATTTAATATCTCTTTTGACCAACTAATTAGTTGGCTTGTATATGTTGTATATATCTCTATATATACAACCTATACACACTTCTCTTTTCCTCTCTTACCACTTTACAACATTTAATCCAATTTCAACAATAATCATTCCAAAAATTTTAGGGTATAGTTTGAGATATTACAATTCTCCCCCTCTATAAATAAATTTTGTCCTCGAAATTACCTGATCTTAATTTTGAAATAACTGGGGATACTGGTCTCGCATCACTTGCTCACTCTCCCAAATTGCATCTTCTCTAGCATGATTCTTCCAAAGAACCTTCACAAGTGGCACTTTCTTATTTCTCAACTCTTTTACTTCATGTGCCAAAATAGCCACTGGTTCTTCTTCAAAAATTAGATCCGAACTCACCCCAATAGACTCAACCGACAAAACATGAGATGGATCTAATCTGTATCTCCGCAGCATAGAAACATGGAAGGCATTGTGAATTCTATCCAAATCAGGCGGCAAAGCGAGTCGATAAATAACTGGTCCAACTCTCTCCAATATCTCATAAGGTCCAATAAAATGAGGACTCAGCTTTCCTTTATGGCCAAATCTCAAAATCTTCTTCCAAGGAGACACTTTCAGAAAAACTTTATCTCCAACATTAAACTCTATGTCTCTCCTCTTCAAATCTGAATATGATTTCTGCCGATCTGAGGCTACTTTCAAACGATCCCGAATTATCTTCACTTTCTCTTTTGTTTCCTTAATCAAATTGGGACCAACCAATTTGCCTTCTCCAACTTCATTCCAACATAGAGGTGTTCTACATCTTCTACCATACAATGCCTCATAAGGTGCCATTCTAATACTAGATTGATGACCGTTGTTATAAGCAAATTCTATCAGTGGCAAGAATCTGTCCCAACTCCCAGAGAGGTCAATGACAACTTCTCAACATGTCCTTTAAAATCTGTATCATCCTCTCTGACTATCCATATGTCTGTGGATGAAAAGCAGTGCTAAAATACAATCGAGAACCTAAAGCAACATGTAAACTCTTCCAAACCTTGAAGTAAACCATGGATCTCGATCAGATACCAAAGAAATTGGGACTCCATTCAACTTCACTATCTCACTGATATATAGCTCAGCCAACTTCTCCAGAGAATAGTCCATTCTAACTGAAAGAAAATGAGTTGTCTTCGTCAACCGATCAACAATCACCCAGATGGCATCATGCTTCTTCTGAATCAATGGCAATCTAGCCATAAAATCCATCGTCACACGTTCCCATTTCCACTCTAGCACGGATAAAGGTTGGAGCAACCCTGTTGGAACTTGATGTTCAGCTTTCACTCTCTAACAAGTGAGACATGTAGATACAAACTCCGCAATGTCCCTCTTCATACCTGACCACCAATAATGTTGCTTCAAATCATGATACATCTTGGTATTCCCAGGGTGCATAGCAAAAATCGACTGATGTGCTTCCTCCAAAATTATCTTTTTCAATCTTGCATCATCATGAACACACAATCTATCTTTATACCAAAGGCTGCCATCACTTCTCACATGAAAATCTCTACTCTCTCCTTTTTGGCAATTCGAAACAATCTTCTGAATTTTCTCATCAGCCAACTGAGCCTCTTTAATTTGATCCAACAATACCGGTCTCAATTGCAATTGAGTTAACAAAGCACCATCATCACATGATTCAAAACTAGCATGCAATGCTCTCAACTCAACAAGCAACGAGAGAAAATAAGCAGTCAAATCTGCTAAAGACTTTTGACTCAGAGCATCAGCAACTACATTCGCCTTACTAGGATGATAATCAATCAAACAGTCATAGTCTTTGATCAACTCTAACCACCGTCTCTGCCGAAAATTAAGCTCTCTCTGAACCCCCAAATATTTCAAACTCTTGTGATCTGTATAGATGAAACACTTCTCCCCATAAAGATAATGTTGCCAAATCTTCAAAGAAAACACTATGGCTGCCAACTCCAAATCATGCGTCAGATAATTCAACTCATGCGGCTTCAACTGTCGAGAAGCATAAGCTATGACTCTACCGTCTTGCATCAAATCACATCCTAAACCACTATGTGAAGCATCACTGTAAATCACATATGGTTTATCTTCTACAGGCAAGGTAAGAACAGGAGCTTGAGTCAACATCTCTTTCAACTGCTCAAAGCTTGCTTGACACTAATCTGTCCACACAAATCTAACTCCCTTCCAAAGCAATCTAGTGAGTGGAGTAGTTATAAAAAAAACCCTTTACAAACCATCGATAATAGCCTGCCAAACCTAGAAAACTTCTAACTTTAGTCACTGACTTCGGTGGACTCCAATTCAAGATGGCCTTAACTTTACTCGGATCGACTCTTATACCATCTGCTGAAACCACATGACCGAGAAAAGTCACTTGATCAAGCCAAAACTCACACTTCGTTAGCTTAGCATACAATTGCTTCTCTCTCAAGGTCTGCAATACAATCTGCAAGTGCTTATCATGATCCTCCTCATTATGCGAATACACCAAAATATCATCGATAAAGACCACCACAAACTGATCTACATAGGGTCTAAACACCCTGTTCATCAAGTCCATGAAAGCTGTTGGTGCATTCATCAATCCCAAAGGCATCACCAAAAACTCATAATGCCCATACCTTGTACGAAAAGCTGTCTTAGATATATCTTCAGCTCTGACTCTCAACTGATGGTACCCTGATCTCAGATCAATCTTAGAAAACACTGCTACTCCATTCAACTGATCAAAGAGATCATCTATCCTAGGCAAAGGATACTTATTCTTAATAGTCACCTTATTCAATTGCCTATAATCAATGCACAGTCTCAAAGTACCATCCTTCTTCTTCACAAACAAAACAAGAGCTCCCCATGGAGACACACTAGGGCGAACAAACTCTTTATCCAACAACTCCTGCAACTGCACCTTCAACTCTCTTAACTCAGCAGGTGCCATTAGATAGGGAGTAATAGAGATAGGAGTGGTACCAGGCAACAAATTGATATCAAACTCAACCTCTCTCTCAGGTTGTAACCCTGGTAACTCCTTAGGAAAAACATCTGGAAAATCAGCTACTGTGGGTATACTATCATGTTGACAACTCACTACTCTGGTATCTACAACATGAGTAAGATAAGCATTACACCCTTTTTGAATCAACCTCCTAGTTGCAACAGCTGAAACAAACATGGATGCAAGTTGTCTCTGTTCACTAGATACCATCACACTCTTCCCATCACAAGTTCTCAGGGTAACACACTTATTCTGACAGTCTACCACAGCACCGTGCTTAGACAACCAATCCATGCCTAAGATCAAATCATACTCCCTAAAAGGCATTTCGATCAAATCACCCAAGAACTCCTCATCCTGTACCATAACTGAACTATCTCGGTGCACTTTGCTAACTACCACACTGTGCCCTAACGGATTTGTCACCAGGACATCAAATCCTAGGGCCTCTAAATGCAATTCAGTCATAGGCAAAATAGATGCACTTATGTATGAATGAGTAGATCCTGGATCAATTAGAGCAAGAACTGAAATGCCAAATAAAGAAAATGTACCCTCAATAACTGGTGAAGAATCCGGCTGCCTCTGTATCACATACACTCGTTGAGATGACCCAGCCTCATCTGGCCTACTACCTCTGGATGTAGAACCTCCTCTCTGACAAATCTCGGGACTACCACCTCTACTAAAATCTCTACCCCCTCGACCTCCTCTGCTGACACTAGGTCGAGAAGCTGCAGTATCAGTTTGTCGATCTCCCAATAACTCAGGGCAATCTTTAATGAAATGATCCTGTGACCCACATCTAAAACATACTCCTGATCCACCAGTCTTCCAGCAAGCACCCCCATGTGCCCTACCACAATGAACACATGTAGGTGGAATGGATCTCTGAACCACTGGAGTCGGAGCACTCACCACAGAAACTGTAGGTCTCGGTCTCTGACTTTGATACTGAACTAACCTACCAGGCTACCTTTGACTCCTACTGAACCTCGGAACAAAACTTCTTCTGCCTCTCTTCATAGATGAAGACCCTGCCTAAAACTGGGGTCTCCTAACTCTAATCTCCTCCTCAGTACCAGCTGCTGCAATACCCTGTGCTCTCTCAACACTTCTGGCTGCTGCAACCAACTGAAAAAAATCTTGGTATCGAGAACCAGCAATAATACACATAATAGAGGGCCTCAATCCCTCCTCAAATCTCCTGCACTGGTCTATCTCATCTGAAATAATTCCACTCGCATAATGACTCAACCAGATAAACTCAATCTCATACTCTGTCACTATCCGGTTATCTTGTCTTAGATTCAAAAACTCCATCTTCTTAGCATCCTTATACTCCCTCAGAATATACTTTTGCTCAAACTCCCGTAGGAAATAACCATAAGACAAGGTCGATGGATCATCCATGGCATGTGAAACTGTCTTCCACCAATCATAAGCATCTCTCTGCAGCAGTGATCTAGCATAATCAAATTTCTCTTCAGAAGTAGCCTGCAGCTGGATGAATATCCTCTGAACTCTATCCAACCACTGCTCCGCTACTGTAGGATCTGTAGTACTAATGAAATCCTCAGCCCCAAACTTCCTCAATTTATCATACTGTCTCACTGGTACTTGGGGCTGTGGTTGAGGTGGCGGCGGCTGCACTGGAGCTTGCCTCAACAATTCTACCACATGCCATAACCAAAGTAGAAAAATCTCATCAACTGCTGATCTCTCTGGCACAGGAGCAGGTGCCTCTTCAGCTCTCTCAACCCTAGCTCCAGCTCTACCCTCTTCAAGAGCTACACTCTCAGCACTACCCTCTATGGACTGACATAACTGACACGCCATCACTAACTATAGCTGCAAACACAGCAGAATATTACCGCATCAAAGATCAGAAACTGCCAGTGCCAAAGCATGTATCTTATTCAAAAACCATATTTCAAAATCAAAATTTTATTTTTCTTACAATTCACTTAGGTTGAGAACCTCAAACCTAGGCTTTGATACCAAAATAGTTGTAACACCCCTATACCCCATATACGCACACTAAATTCAACCTCATCTGTAATATACGTATACCGGATATAGGAATGTCACGGTCTAATTTAAATCAAACCAATCTTTATATTATCAATATAAGAAAACTTAAAATATTTAAGTTATATTATAAAACATAATAGATAAAATATTTATTTATTATGCAACAAAAAATGTAGCGGTGTATACATATATATTTATATATATCAAAATCAATATTTACAAAATATAAAGTTTATACATGCTTGGCAGTTTGTCTCTGATCTTGAAGTCCACAATCAACACTTCACAAGCCTAGACTCGACTCGGTCTAGCTGAACTTTCTGGTTCAACCGGATCCACCCTGTCACCTGCGCGATGAACCACAATCGCGCTAAGCCAACGGCTTAGTGGTACAAACTATGATAACAATATGCTTTAATGTAATGAAAATGTTATAATTTCAAATATTATAAATAATCCACAAGAATATCATGTTTCATAACATTACATTAAATTATATTATTCATTTGTGTCATCATTCATGATTCACATTTAAACAAAGACAAGCATGGGCCTAAAAGAAACTAATATGCCATTCAACTTCCAGAGTTAATGTTTTGGTTCAATAATCACATTTATCAAGCTCTTAGGCAATTCATTATCACAATGAGAAACATCTCATATGTAACATCCCAACTAGGCTTCAAGGACTAGGCCCAACCAAGCTTCAAGGGGAGTTACGCATGCTAAACTTCAACCCAACTTGGCTTTAAGGACGAAGCCCAACCCAGCTTCAAGGGATTGCTACTTTTAGGCATGCCACCAACAACAAAACTCTAAAAATTGAATAACATACTAGGCACACAAGTCTTTCATTCTTTTATTATCAATTCCACTCTCATTTTCTCAAAAACATCTAGGCAACCATGCCCCAATTATTTCATTTGCATCATTATAGCCAACATCAATGACTTCACATTTCATCATTTGAGTACACATCACAACTTACATTGTTCATATATTTTGAATCCTCAACATATAATTCACATAATTCACATTATGCAAAACATAGCATTATTCATATGCATCAACAATGTAGTGGGTTACTTAACACATTTCTAATCAAATGTGTTAAGTTCCAAAGTCATGTAAATGTATGCAATCATGTAAGATTTGTACTTACCTCAAGAGCAACTCACACCAATCTAACCACTTCCTCTTCCAAGAATCCTTCAACACTTGGATTAGGGCAACTCAATCTCTTCAAAACCTAATCCAAAGATAATGATACACACTTACTTAGAGATACATATAAGGAAATAAGAACAAGAACCAACTAGGGCAAACTCTACACATGACATGCTCAACAACACGGACGTGTCCCTGATCGTGCCCTAAACCCATAACACAGAAGCTTTGACATGCTCAGTGACATGGGCGTGTCACTGGCCGTGTTAATCCTCCCATAACACAGTGGCTATGACACGCTCAGTGACATGGGCGTGTCACTGGACGTGTCAATCCATTAACATCACAGTAATTATGACACACTCAGTGACATGGGCGTGTCACTGGTCGTGTCAATACTACTCCAACACAGCAGTTGTGACACGCTCAGTGACATGGGCGTGTCACTGGTCATGTCACCCATCTAGAAAATAGAACCATTGACACGCCCAAAGACTTGGCCATGCTTATGGGCGTGTCAGGCCAAAAATCCTGATTCTGACACCAACAACTCCACATCAAACAAATAACATACTTTACCCTTTTCAACTCCAAACAATCTTACCCAAAACCATCAATAAACCATACTAAACTTGCAAAACATCAAAACAACTCAATTTCATGCATCAAACACGAATCAAAACCATCATCACACTCAACACATACACAATTCACAACTCTTGCTCTTTCACCAAACCTAACTCTTCAATCCAACCCCAAAATCAAAGTCAATAAGACCAAACACTCTCAAACACACCACAATCAAACATACACATATCAACAACAACCAATCAACAACCTCAATACACAAACTCAAAAGAAAACCAAGGAATCAAGTTGAAAACTTACCAAAAATGATGAAAACCCTTAGAATTCAAACTTGATCTCGTGAAACACCTTCAAATCTTGAGTTAGGAAGAGCAAACTCTCTCTTTCCTTCTTGCTATGGTGATAGCCGGCTAAAGAGAAAAGAAAAGAAGAAGAAGATGAAAGTCAACCCACTCAACTCTTCTCTTAACCACTAAAGCCTTCTTTAAATCTCAACCAAGCAATTTTAATAATAAAATATATATAAATATCCTCTTCCACTTACTTTTTCAATTTCAATTAATCCAAATATAATTTAATATCTTTTTTGACCAACTAATTAGTTGACTTGTATATGTTATATATATCTCTATATATATATAACATATATGCACTTCTCTTTTCCTCTCTTGCCACTTAATCATGAATATATACTTTATATCATTTAATCCAATTTCAACAATAATCATTCCAAAAATTTTAGGGTATAGTTTGGGATATTACACTTGGTTGTATTCAAAAAATTCGTATACAAGTGAGTGTAGCATGCTAGAGGCTGCATTATCAATAAGGCATCTATATGGGGCAAAGGAAAATCATCTTTAGGGAAGCTTTGTTCAAGTCTTTATAGTCCACACAGACCCTAATTCTTCCTTCTTTCTTTGGCATGGGTATTATATTGGCTAACCAATTTGGATAATCTATCACTTCAAGGAACTTTACTTGTATTTATTTAGTGACCTCTCCTTTAACCAATTCAGCCCATTCTGGTCTTAGCTGCCTAGGCTTTGTTTGACAGGTTTCATGTGAGTGTAAGTAGGAATCAGATGCTCGACTATGTCTCGATCTATTCTGGGCATATCCTCATAAGACCAAGTAAAAACCTCTTCATATTTTTTTAAATATTTTTTCAAATCTCTCTCTCTCTCTCTCTCATCAGGAGTAAGGTCGAATGCTATGCTAGTATTTTTAGGATTTTTTATTGTTCCCAAATTTAATGGTTATGTATCAACAGAGTTAATATTAAAGATGCTCATGTAACCACTATTTGAATGTATGCAACTATCAGGAAAAACATTACACAAGTAAGCAAAATTAGACTTTATTGCATTCATTTTGGAAAAGAAAACATCATCATCGTCATACAAAGTAAACAAATTAAAATCAAAATCAAAATCATTGTTCTCAAATTCATAAAGCATAACATTTTCAAACTTCTCTTCAACTAGAGAAGCAATCTCCTATGGAGTCTTCTCGGCTTTAAGGACAACTTCCTTCTTCCCTTTTGGGTTGGGCTCCTTGTTGGCTAGCTAGGTGAGCTCTTTCTTCACTTGTTCTACTAGTTTAGCAACATCAGCAAAAATCTCAAAACCTAGGATCAACTTTTCTATGAACATGACTAGCTCAGGCTTTCCTTGGAGTGCTCCCATGTTTGGAGCTTTGACAAAAATCTCTTCAAGTGGTGGAAAGCTCATCTTCACATTCTTCTTTAGCTGAACATCTTTGCTAGCTTCTTCATACCCCCAACCCTTTCTTGGATGTTTGAGTCTTGAAATCTGGAAGCTTTGTCTAAATTGGAAGTCTTGAAATATGAACCCTTTCTAAGACCAGCACCAGGAAGGTAGCTTATGCTCTTCATCATGTTCTAGACCTTGGAGTCCACTACTTCATCATTAGAAATTGCAGCTACTTGGAATCCATTGAGAGGCCTCTCAATCATTAGAGCATTTACCACCTCATTATCTTCGGCCTTGATGAACACTGTCTCATCTCTGTTTGGGAACTTGATCTCTTGATGAAGGGTGGAAGGAACTCCACCGAGAGGTGAAACTATGGTCATCCCAAAGTAGAGCAAAAGTAACAGGTATGTCCAAAACCATAAATTCTACCATAGACTCAATTGGACCAACCTTCACAATAGCTTTGAATGTCCCTTCGGTGTGCCTTTTAGTATTATCATAAGCCCTAATGGTTATCTCAGTTGGGCTTAGATCCCTTGTTGACATAGCAATCTTTGGCAAGATTTTAAGTGGGAAAACATTTATGGCGGGCCCATCATCAACCATCACACTTGGTGTCCTTTTTCCTTTGACTTCTACTTTGATAAAGAGAGGGCGGATGTGATCTCTCCCCTCTTTCGGTAAATCTGCATCCGAGAATGATACTGTTCCCGCATCAACTTCGCTCTTCTTTTGAATATCTTCACACTTCACCACTCCCTCAACTTTCACAAAGTTAACCAGCTCATCCGGTATCATAAAGGTGGAAATTGGCATGCTAGCCAAAGCCTTGGTCATAGTTTCACAGTGCTTCTTGGAAGTGGCCAATAGATCCCAAATACTAACACTCGCTTGGGTCCTTTTCAATTGATTAAGAACAGTGTCGTCTTATTCTTCTTTGTTTCCAACTTCAACTTCTTTTCCTTTATTAGCTTCTACTTCCTTGGGCGGTGGCCTTGCATAAGGCTTTCCAGATCTAATGTTCATCACCTTATCTTCATCAAGCTCAGACCAGGTCCATTCCTCCTTCTTGGGTTCAAGATCATCATTGCTATCACTTGAGTCCCAAAATTTATTCACAACACAAATCGCTACTTCTTTACCAGTCACAACTTGTTCAATTTTGCTAAACACCACTTCTTCTTTAGTTGCTTCTCCATCTACATCTTGGAAAGAAGACATGACAAAATTTTCATGCAAACCTCCTCCAATCATGAAGGTTGCGGGTGGTGGTACTCTATTGAACCTTGGCAATGGATTGCCTTTGGTGTTTGGCTTATTTGGCTCTGGAAGCTTTCCATTATCAATCAAATTTGGATCTCATGCCTCAACCTCAAACATTTATCCGTGTCATTTCCTTACATTTGATGAAATTGGCAAAATGCCTTAGCGTCAAAATTAGGTGGGAGAGGGTTAGGCAAAGGACGAGGATTCAAGGGTTGTAACAATCTCTTCTTTTGTAGCTTATTCAGAATCCAAGACAGTGGCTTCACCAATTTTGAAAACTACCTTCTTCCTCCTTGGCCAGTGGTTTTAACATCAATTGCCTTTTGTGTGCTTTGGTTACAGACTGGTAGTTTCCTTTCTTGTTCCTTCTTACTGAAAAGTGGTTCTTCTCCCTTTCCCACTCCTCAATTTGCAAACCAGCTTGCAAAAGGTCCTTGAAATCCTGGATGAGTGTATGAGACATCCTTTCGCTAAGGCTAGACAATATCCCTCTCACAATCATTCTAATTTGATCGGATTCAATAGCCCTTCTCTTGAGCAATGTAGCCTTATTCCTCCACCTCTTCACATAGTCCATAAAGTTCTCATTCAACCTTTGTCTAATGGATCCACCTCTATTAAAGTAACTTCCAATTCAACATTGTATCCATATTGTTGAATGAAGGCCTTGTATAGTAGATCCCAAGTCCTTTGAGTGCCATCGTCTAAGATATTAAACCAATTTTGGATAATAGGATCCAATGACGTAGCAGTGATATATTGCTTCACATGGAGGTGAGGATTTCCAGTTCCATTAAACTTTGTAAAGGATAGCATCTTGAACTTGTATGAAACCTCTTCATCAAGCTCAAATAACTTGTTGACTTCAGACATCTCCTCGATTTTAGCTTCTTTTCAAATTTCTTTTCCAGGACAGTAATCAACTTCTCTGAAGTTTCAATTTTTTCCATAGCTGACCTTTCAACAACCTTCGGCTCCTTCTTCTTGTCTTGAGGATCTTGAATGTATTGAGCTCAGTCGTCGTCATCATCAACCACTACTTTGTCATCATCAAAAGCCACTTCACTAACCTTAGCCTTCCCTTTGTCCTTTGGCTTCTTGGTGCTAGCAGATGCCTCGACATTGTTCCCCAAAATTGCAGCCAGTTGGTTCTTCATGGTCTTAACCAAGGCCTCCTTTAGCTCTTCCATTTTGGCATTAAGGGCATCATCCACCATTCATTGAATTTGTTCAGGCTCCATTGTTCTTGGCTAGAAGGTAATTGAGTCACTGCTGGATTCTATGTCACTGGCATAAATGGGGTTGTCGTACGCCCTTGAGCTCTTGTACTCCAGGTCTATGAGCCATAAAGAATTAATGATATGTCATGTAATGTGTGTATGCATGTCTGCATGTATGCAAAAACAACGAAATAAACAAAGATAATTAGGATGTTCCTTCCAACCTTATAACTTCCACACATGAATGGCGAGTCTCTTTTCCTAGGCTTATGGTCAACAAAATACCAACATGGGATATTTTATTTTTGAAAAGTTCCCTCGAACGGTTTAACCAATAGTTGCATTTTCTAATACAGAAGTCAGTCCATGATAATTCCCACTAATTAGGTTTTAATCCATTGAATCACAATTAAAACAGCTTTTATGCTATATTGGATTAAAACTAAATTAAGAGGTTTATCATCATTAGATTTCTTATTTTGTAAAAGAAACCATTGTTTAATGCCAAAAACAAAGCCCATGATTAATGATTCTTGGTATAAGCTAGGCTCACAATTGATTTTTGATATTCCGTGTTTGACCTAAATATTTGTAAGCTCTTTGTAATGTAAGATAACTTTGTTTCAAAGCTTTTGTGCTTTTCAAGTTTGAACCATAAGGTGGAAAAAGATTTTTTACCCATACTTGAAAGGTTTTAATGTCCAAAGACCTTCTTGAAAATTTTGAAAATAGTTTTGGTCTTTGGATCTTAAAAGAAAAGAATTATTTTTTAGCTTAAAATATAGGTAGGTCATATTAGAAAAAAAAAAAGGAACAAACCAAATAAGCCTGTGAGCGGGGATTTTCTCCCCCACTCTCTGTGGAATGGTTCCTACAACTTCAGCACTGTTTCGGCTCGGGGCCTTAGAGAACACGAAAAGTTATTTTGCCCGTAGATTTTTTCTACGGGCGAAATAGCTTGGGCCATTTCGCCCGCAGGAAATTCCTGCTGGCGAAATGCCCACGGGCCCGCGCGATGATTTTTTCGTCGCCGATTTTTCCGACTCTGATTTTTATTTTTATTTTTATTTTTTGACTTTTATTTGTTTATTTTTATTTTTTATTAATAAAAATTAGATACTAAAGCAAAAATTATTTAACAAAATTTATTTTGGACCAATTAGACAACAAAAATTATTTTGGACAAAATAAAACATATTGGACCGGATTGGGTCAAAAATTAAGGGTCTACACTGATCTCAAAGGATGAAGATCCATTTACAAAGGGTGAAGACCCGAAGTCCAAAGGATGAAGATCCATTTTCAAGGGTGAAGACCCGATTTCCAGGGATGAAAATCCATTTTCAAGGGTGAAGACCCGATCTCAAAGGATGAAGATCCACTTACAAAGGTGAAGACCCGATCTCTAAGGAGGAAGATCCATTTACAAGGGTGAAGACCCGATCTCCAAGGATGAAGATCCATTTATAAGGGTGAAGATCTGATCTCCAAGGATCAAGATCCATTTACAAGGGTGAAGAATCGATCTCCAAGGATGAAGATCCATTTGCAAGGGTGAAGACCCGATCTCCAAGGATGAAGATCCGTTTTCAAAGGTGAAGATCCGATGTTAAGGATGTAGATCCAAGGTCCAATGATGAGGATCCATTTTGAGGGTGAAGACCCACAATGTGTTAAAGAATAGAACAGTCGGAGCAGTTAAAATTCTCAACTGATAAAAGGTCAGTCAAACTCAGTCTCGGGTCCAGAACCCAAACCCTAAATTCACCTTGGGTCCAGAACCCAAATAATTTTTAAGTCCAGAACTCAAACAAACCTTGGGTATGGAGTCCTATATGGCTCTAAACCCAGTCAAAAATCACATTGCTTTTCACTCTCTTTTGCCGTAGTCTCAGATCGCTCAAGCAAGGGGCAAACTGTAGACCCTTAATTTTTTACCTCAATTTGATATGGTTCTAATTAAAGGATGCCAAAATAAATTTGATCTAACTTTAAATATTTAAACCTAGTTTATAATTTTTAAAGGAGTCGGTTCGGATTAAAGAGGAATAAATTCAATTGTAAAACCTTAAAATCAAGTGGAATTGGCCCAAATTAAAACTTTTCAGTCCATAAGTTAAAAAAGGCCAGAATAATTTGAGTGAGACCGGCCGGGGAGACATGAGTATACTACATGTCGATCTGGCAGCCCAGATTGACATGATGGTTGACTCATGTCGACCTGGGCAAGCTAGGTCGACATGACAATGATTCATGTCGATCTTGGCAGGCTAGGTCGACATGAGCATGCATCATGTCGACCTGGGCAGCCCAAGTTCAACATGACGTTGGTCTCATGTCGACCTAGGGCAACTAGGTCGACATGAGTTTTGAATATATATATATAATCTATAATATATGATTTTTAACATTTTAATTTTGTGAAGAGATATATATCAGTATATACTTTTTTCTTTCTCTTTCTACTATTTGTCTTATTTTTGCATTTATTTTTTTGTTCTTTTTTATTTTTTATTTTTAAAAATTTAATTATAAAATGAGAGGTTTATTTTTTTTTAATTTTTAATTTTTAATTTTTATCTATAATATCTACTTAATATTATGATGTATTATTAGAATAAATTATATAAGTTTTTCTAATAGATGAATAAAATGTGCATTTGTAAATGTATAGTAAAAAAATTATGATATAAATATAAAACATATTTTTAAAAAATATATTACAAGTTTTTAAAAAATATAAAATAAAACTGAAAAATAGTTTTTAATTTTGAAAAGCAAAAAATAAAAAAACTTACAAAGAAGGCCTTTTTTGAGTTATAATTTTAAGTTTCAACTACTAACTATTGCTTGTACATATGAACATAAGTTAAATTCCTTCAAAGTGATATTCAAAATAAATTTATTATATATAGATATTTATATAGATAGGATAAATACATACAATTGAATTAGTCATTAACGTACATAGAGGTTATTAAAATTTAATTATTATAAAAAATGATTAAACATCTATTTTTTAAAAAATTAATAATATTATTAACTCTTAATTTTGCTTTAATTATAAGAGAAAATGATATTCTCTACTATATTTTTTAAAATTTTTACTTTTTTATCAGAAATATTTTAATTATTTTACTATAAACTCATTATAAATTATGTAAAATTGATAAATTAATTATAAACTTATTGTAAACTAATTATATATTTATTGTAAATTCTCTGTAAATTAATAAAATCTGATATTTTAATAAATATTTTATAAATTTTAATATTTTGATAAATATTTTATAAATATGATAAATTTAAAATTATTTAAAATTATTTTTTATTTTTTTCAAAAGCCCTAATTATAATTGGAATGCTGAAGCTCCAGCATACACCAACTAGGCCCATTTCTGCTCTCCTCTCTCGTCCCTTTCAATTTGAGAAAATAAATTTTCATCAAAGATAAATTATAGTAATTTGTGAAATTCGATATAGACTTATTCAATGTTCAAAATTGAAAATATAATTAATGGGCACCATGTAATTTTCTCTCTCTCTCTCTCTCTTTTTTTTTTTTTTTCATTTTTAAACAAAGGAAAAAGGAAACGAAATTAAAGATAAAACGTTTTAAAAACAAAAGATGAAAATGAAAATTTATTTTTGTGGAATTAGAGTATTTAAGACAGGTTACAATTTTGCATTGAAAACTGTCGGTGGTGCAAAGAGAAGTGATAATTCACAGACTTACCACCACCAGCACCACCACCACCAGCACCGAATCAAAACCCATCCTATGTTTTATGCTTTGTCACTCTCTCCTTCTGTCCCTGTTGTTAAACTTTCCATTTCAGCTACTTGTCTTCCTTCTATCTTACACATAATGCTGCAAAACGTTTAACCAAAAACCACCATTAATTTCTTGCTTTCAAATCTCTCTTTCTCTTCAAGATTTCCAAGGTTTTCTTTCATTTTTGTCTTTCAGAAGAAGAGCTCTGCAAATGGGGGTTGATTTGAGACAAGTTGTTGCTGGTGTACTCACACTCACTATGTTTGTAATGCTTGGGCACATGATCAAGAGAGACCATTTTGATTCTGTTGAAGTATGTTTGATTCTTTTTCTCTCTTTCTATTTCGCTATTTCTTAGATCTTTAAATTGTTTTTATTTTCAGACAATACTCTTACAATTTAAGATCTGCGTATGGCCTTTTGTGCTGCTTATACTTTCAATTTCCCTTTCATTCACAAAATCCCATTACTCTCATTTTCTTTTTTTGGAAAAAAATATTTAATATTGTGTAAGATCTTTTCTGGTGAAGTTACTGTTCTATACATTTATATTCTATTCTGTCCTTACAAATTGGGATTAATATCTAAATTCTAAGATGTTCGAGTCAGCAAATGATGATAATAATAATGATGATTATGGTGATGATGATAATGATGATGATGATAATACAAAGAAATTGAACCACTCTCTTTTTTCTTTTTCTTCCTCTGGGAAAACAAAAAATAGACCATGGAAAAAACAACTGATTTGTCTCTTTATTTACTTTGTTGCAATGACATTTGTTTCTTTCAAGTTTAAAATTGGAGCTCATAGAAACTTTTTATTCAGGAATTAATCATATTATTAGTATTGTTATTATATGAAACTTTTGTCTTGTAAAGGAAAAATTTCCAGGAGGAGCTACAGATACTGAATTTGATAGTGGGAAGGTTGCAGAGCATGGCCTTGTAGCATTTTCGAAGACAAGTAATGGACCTTGGATGGAGAATACTCAGGAGCTAAAACCATGTTGGAAAGAGTCAAATTTTGGTATATAATTTATTCATATGGATGCATACAGGGACGCACTTGCACCTACATGTTCATTTGTATAATGTTTCTCTTCCACTTCTTATGGATTAATATTTAATTGGCTTACAGATCAAGTAGAGCAGCCAAAAGGGTTTGTCACTTTTTCATTAAGTAACGGCCCAGAATATCATATCTCACAGGTATCATTAAAATTTAGTTACTTGTGTTTTGCTAGTTAACTGATGTAATGCACAAAAACAGCTAAAATCTCTTCCTCTTTGCTCTTTGTCAATGGTAACTTGGTTATGTTTCTATGTATAATAGACATGTTACATTTTAAAAGAAAAAGTATCACTATTGCATGTGGACATTAAAAAATTCAGAAAATAACTTCTTCGTAATCAGTGGCTAATTTTTACTAGTATAATCAAAACGTTGTCTTTATATAATTCTGTTTGCTCACTAAATGCTATTTCTGCATATTTGAAGAGAAACTGTGGAGCAGTACAATTAGTATAATTTTGGGTGTTGGCTACATTTTGTTTGGTTGACAACTATTGGGCTCAGGATAAATTTAACGCTTGGGTATATGTATAATCAACTAGTATAATAAACTATGTGTCACATCTCATGATATGGATTCTAATAATAATATCGTTGGGGCGTTTCCTACTTGCGACGCGCTACATCGGAGCCCGGGTGTAGTGAAGAATAAGCAAGGGTGTAGGGTGTTCTCCGAATGCGACGCTCCATATCGGCGCCCGGATGTGGTGCATAATAAACAAGGGTTCTCACATCATGGACGGGTGTGGGTAAAGAAATTAGTCCAAAATACGAATAATAAGAGTAATACGAAAGATACAAGTTTAGATAATGATAAAAGATTTTATAGGAAGAAGCATAAGAAATAACAATTAGGGAGTAAGATTAGAATAGAAACTTGGAATATTGGATCTCTTACAGGCAAACTGAGAGAATTGGTTGATACTATGGAGAGAAGAAAAATTAGTATTGCTTGTATTCAAGAGACTAAATAGGTTAGATGGAAAAGTAAAGAAGTTGAGAATACTGGGTATAAAGTGTGGTATACAGGTACAGATAGAAGTAAAAACGGAGTAGGTATAATTTTGGATCGGAACCTAAAGGAGACGGTTTTATTGGTGAAAAGAGTAAGCGATAGGATTATTTCAATTAAACTTGTGCTCCAGAATGAAACCATCAACATAGTTAGTGCATTTACCCCTCAAGTTGGATTGGATGGGGAGAGCAAGCAAAATTTTTGGGATGATATGGATGAACTTATGCCAGGGATTCCAAATGATGAAAACATTTTTATAGATGGAGACTTAAATGGACATGTAGGAAAAGACAGAGTAGGTTTTGAGGAGGTACATGGAGGGTATGGTTTTGGAATTAGAAATGAAGAAGGTAAGAGTATCCTTGATTTTGCTTTAGCCTATGGTTTGATTCTGACAAATACATATTTTATAAAAAGGGAATCACATCTAGTGACCTTTAAAAGTGGGCAAAATAGAAGTCAGATTGACTTCATACTCACAAGAAAAGCCAATCGAACTCGATGCAAAGATTGTAAGGTTATTTCAGGTGAGGCTTTGACCACTCAACATAGGTTAGTGGTTTTGGATATCAAGTTTAAGAGGTTGACTAGTAGGCCAAGGAGGAACAATAGTCCTAAGATTAGGTGGTGGACTTTAAAAGGTGAAAAACAATTGTTGTTCAAGGATGAGTTGGTCAAAGCTGGAGGGTGGGAGGACGATGTGAGTATGTCATCAAATGATAAGTGGATATGCATGTCTACAACAATTAGAGGAGTAGCTAGAAAGATTCTTGGAGAATCTAAAGGGTGTGGACATCCCTCGAATGAGTCTTGATGGTGGAATGAGGAAGTGCAAAAAGCGGTAAGAAGTAAAAGAGAATGGTATAAGAGTTTGCCCAAGTGTAATAATAATGATGCTTTTGAGCAGTACAAACAAGCAAAAAAAGATGTTAAAAAGGCAGTTAGTCAGTCAAGCAAGAGCACAATCTTTACAGAGTTTGTATGGGAAACTTGGAACAAAGGAAGGAGAAAAAGCTATTTATAAATTGGCTAAGATAAGAGAAAAGAAATGTCGTGATTTAAACCAAGTTAAGTGCATTAAAAATAAAGAGAATAAGGTTCTGGTTCAAGAAGAGGATGTTAAGGAAAGATGGAGAAGCTATTTTGAGGAACTTCTTAATGGTAACCATAGTGATAACATTGAGGGTTTAGACGTTAGGCAGGAGAAAAATGTGAAATACACTAGACAGATTAGATTTTCGGAAGTTAAAGAAGCTTTGAAGAGGATGAAAGTTGGTAAAGCCTGTGGACCAGATGAGATACCTATTGAGGTTTGGAAATGTTTGAGAGATACAGGAGTTACATGGTTGACATCTTTGTTCAATAAGATCTTAAGTACAAAGAAAATGCCTAATGAATGGAGACAAAATAATTTGATACCTATTTTTAAGAATAAAGGAGATATTCAGAATTGCTCAAATTATAGAGGTATAAAGCTTATGAGCCACACTATGAAATTGTGGGAAAGAGTTGTGGAACACCGTTTGTGGTTAGATACTTGTATCTCCTTAAATCAGTTTGGCTTTATGCCTGGTCGATCAACTATGGAAACTATTTTTCTTATAAGAGATTTGATGGAAAAGTATAGAGAGATGAAGAAAGACTTACATATGGTTTTTATTGACTTGGAAAAGGTGTATGATAGAGTCTCTAGAGAAGTTTTATGGTGGGTCTTAGAGCGTAGGAGAATATCTATACGATATATCCAAGTCTTGAAGGATATGTATGAGGGAGCAACCACCAGTGTCCGCACCGTGGGAGGAGATACTAAGGATTTTTCCGTTTCTATTAGATTACACCAAGGTTCAGCTTTGAGCCCTTATCTTTTCGCCTTGGTCATGTATGAGCTAACAAGACATATACAGGATGACATCCCTTAGTGTGTGATGTTTGCAGATGATATTATATTAATAGATGAGACTCAAGTAGGGTAAGTCAAAAGTTGGAGTTATGGTTGGAGTTATGGAGAAACACTTTGGAATCTAAGGGTTTTAAGCTAAGTAGGACTAAGACTGAGTATATGTATTGTAGATTTAATAGCGAGAATAAAGAAAGAGGCAAAATTATTTTAGACGGAATAGCAGTGCCTCATAGTACTTATTTTAGATACCTTGGCTCTATTCTTCAAGAAAATGGGGGTTGTGAAGAAGATGTAAATCATAAAATTAAAGCTGGTTAGATGAAGTGGAGAGGTGCTACAGAAGTTTTATGTGATCAAAAGATGCCAATTAAATTAAAAGAAAAATTTTACCGCACTGTAATATGGCATGCGATGATGTATGGTAGTTAGTGTTGGGCAGTAAAAGGACAACACATGAGTAAAATGCAAGTTGCGGAAATGAAAATGATAAGATGGATGTCTGGTCATACTAGGATGGATAGAATCCGCAATGAGTGCATTAGAGAAAAGGTGAGGGTAGCACCTATTGAGGATAAGATAAGAAAGCATAGATTGAGATGGTTTGGCCATATGAAACGAAGACCTAGCGATGCGCCGGTTAGAAAAACCGAACAAGTTAGAGTAGATATAGCTAAGAGAGGCAGGGGTAGGCCTAAACTGACTTGATCTAAGGTGGTTCAAAATGATCTTATGATGTTACATCTATCAAAAGAGATAACCTTAAATCGTATTGAGTGGAAAAGAAGAATCCATATAGCCGACCCCAATTGACTTGGGATTAAGGCTTTGTTGTTGTATTTTTGAGCTGATATGTCTTGGCTACCTTTATCATTTGGAAATGAATAAATGGGAGGACTTTGGAGTAGAAAAGCCAATCATCTGTTCTTGAAGTTCTTGGATTAGGATTCTGCACTTTTGCTATTTTAGAAGTTAATCCTTTTTCTATAGATTCTGATCCTGTAAATAACTTTCTTTCCTTTTCTGACACTAGTGCCAGATGAGACTACAGAATTTGAAATGTAATACTAATCACTTGTCAGGAAAAGTAGCTTCTGCACACACTTCTTATGTTGCATTAAAGGAGAATGAGTTGTTCTTGCAGCTAGGGTGTTGTTAATTTGGGATTAGAGGTGTGAAGGGCACCACTGATAAAATGTTAATGTGAATTTAACTAGCTTCTTGAAAAATCTCCCCTCTAATGCAGTTTAATGGGTATAATTAAGTGGATGTTCATCCTTTTAAATGCTGTTTTTTGAATGTTGCTTAGTTGAAGAGATTGTGTGTAATGCTTCCGAAATGCTTCATTAGTAATGGAAAATGGAAATAAGCATTTTTTCTAGACTCCCTGTAATCAATTGAATTTAACCGTTAGGGCTCTTGATTGAGGGAGAAATCATGAATGGAAATTATCCATGTTCCATGATCTAAATGGCCACGAGCAGTTCTGAATTGATGAGGGAAAGAGAGGTTTTCTCTGTTATTGTTCTTGAGATCTGTGTTTCTTTACTTCACTAATAAAAGCATAGTCATTTATTTTTCCTTTTATTTAGCTGATAAAAGCGGGAATTCAATATATTATTCCTGAAGTTAGTTGCTTCATTCCATTTATCCATTTCCCTTTATCACTCTCTTTACGTTCTGTTAGCATAACATTGCTACCTGTATCCTATTTTTAAATATTATATTAGTATTCTGTGCCTGCTTAACAATTGTGTGCCCCTTATGATTTCTTATTGAAGTACAGATTCTTTAACTTCTTTTTAACTCCAATTTCTTTGGATGATTGCTATGTTTTTCTGTTTGTTTTCATTTTTCTTTTCTGGTGTTTTCTCCTACCAATATTTATCTTCATTTGTTCATTTTCCAGATTGCTGATGCAGTGGTGGTTGCAAAATATGTAGGAGGAACTCTTGTACTTCCCGACATTAGAGGAAACAAGCCAGGTGATGTGAGGTTAGTGTCCATGGGACTGCATCAATGCGTTAGTAAAATATCCAGTTTCTTTGAACTGTATGCGTGCAGGTCATGGCCATTTTTACTATCGTTGTACTTATTCATGATAATCATTTGCTGGTAAATTCCTGAAAAGGAATCAAGGCTTTCGATTCCTAGTTGATTTGATATCATGCTTGCATTTTAGCTTATCAGGAAAAAGAGAATTAATGTTTTTGTTGTTTCTTATTTTTTTATTTATTTTTGTCATTCAATGGGTTAAGTTTGAGCAGTAATATACATTATGAGTGGAAACTCTTGACTCAGATGTTTGCTTTTGTCCCTGCTTGAACAATCTTGGCAAGTTCCTGCCAAAGATCTTTCAGGATTATTTTTATTTTGATGTACCTTATGATTCTTCATTTTTCAAGACTTGTTCATTTTTGGCTTGTAGACAGTGCTTAAGACTATGTAAGCCTCCATTTTTCTGCACAATATTTATGAGAAGCAACCTGGACTTGATATAATGTGCTTTAAATCTATATTTCAAGAGAAATTAGATTATGATGGTTGAAATATTGAATTAATCCTGGGTAGAAGTTTTTGGGACTGTATACTAACAAAATTTAAAAAAAAAAAAATTCAGGAAGTTTGAAGAAATATACGATGTGGATAAATTTGTGAATACTCTGGATGGGGTAGTCAAAGTTGTAAAGGATCTACCTGATGATATATCAATTCGAGATTTTGCTGTTGTCAAGGTCCCTAATCGTGTTACAGAAGATCATATCTCAGGACTAATCGAACCTGTCTTTAGAACAAAGGGGAACATAAGACTGGCTACTTCCTTCCCCTCAGTAAATATGAGAAAGACCACGCAAAAGAGTAACAGTGATTCAGCTGCATGTTTGGCAATGTTTGGAGTTTTAGAGTTGCAACCAGAAGTTAATGAAGTGGTTGACTCCATGATTGAGCGGTTGAGAACTTTAAGTCATAAATCTGATGGCCGGTTTATTGCTGTGGACTTGAGAGTTGAGATATTAGAAAAAAAGAGTTGCCATGGAAGTGGTGCTGGTGGAGCCAAAAATTGTTACAGTCCTCAGGAGATTGCCCTATTTTTAAGGAAGATTGGATTTGATAAGGGTACCACAATCTATTTAACTCAGTCAAGATGGGATGACAGGCTTGATGTTCTCAAGGACATATTTCCAAAAACTTATACAAAGGTGAGACATTTTTATTTCCATTTCAATTAATCTTGTTCTATTGTATTTCTAGTCTAGACTTCTTCGATACTGATCAGAGAAATGACTGTTATTGTGTATCTGTTTATGGAAAATTATTGCAGGAAAGTATCATGGCTGAAGATAAAAAGGCGAAGTTCCTTGATTCAGAAGATTCAGAGTTTGAAAAAGTTATAGACGTCTACATTTGTTCTCGGAGTGATGTCTTTGTTCCAGCTATATCTGGCCTATTCTATGCCAATGTAGCTGGTAAGAGAATAGCTTCAGGCAACACACAAATACTTGTTCCGGCTAGCATTCCAGGTACCTCTGCATCAGTCACCAATTATTTCTCCCCCTATATCTCGAAGAAGAACCACATGGCCTATTCATGTTTTTGCTAGTAATGTGCTATCCCAGAGAACCACATGGCCTGTTCATGTTTTTGCTAGTAATGTGAAAAAGAAAACAAGAGCACAGTACATCTTTATTGGAGTCTTCACCTCAGTCAAGCTAATAAGCAGATAGGTGAGCTGCGCCACACAATCTTCAATTTGGGAGTGAAATTACCCCAGAAACACAAGTATCCATTTTTATGATGAATTTGAGGACAAATCTATGGTACGGGTAGCTGGTCCTGGTCCATATATTATATATTTTGATTAAAGAATGTGTTTGATGTTTTGTAAAACCCAAATTAATTTGTTTACTGTAAAATTAGCTGGTGCTTTTGCAAAATTTTTTCAATGAATTATTTGTGGGCATTTGAAATCTCTCTTCATATTTTGTTGGCCTAAATGCCATATCGTTGTGGTAATTCTCAATTTGAGGCATGTATTTTACACAATTTCAATGTGGGTGTTGTAAAATTTGTGTAAGCAGCCCTTAATGTTTAATTTTGGGACAATTTGGGACCTGTCATTTGAAATTAGTAGGGTTAACGAGTGATTCACTCTACTTTTTAAAAACTGAAACTTGTACATAATAAAAAGACTAACAAAAATGAAAAAAAAAATAGAAATGAATCCGGATTTGGGTTTCATAAAACAAAAGGCAATCTGTAAGTTATAAAAAAAATCAAGGATTCCAATTAGAAAGTATATAACCCATTGCATCAATCCAAGAAGCACGAAGACCTTAATTGAATAGGAAAGGAGGCAACATGAATCGGACCTATTACGAGGAAGCAAAGAAATATTGCAGCGAAGCAAAGGGAATCAACAACAGTGGAGAAGACGATCATTGGATAAATAAGTTGGTGCGATTCGATGAAGCTGATCAAAATTAATATTATACTAAGAAAAAACTCTCGCATTACTTCGGATGTTTATATATTTTTTTGTATTTTTATTATTGATATTTAGTCCCAAAACCTTGCTTCATTGTAGGCTCTTCATTATTATTTTTTATTTTCTACATCCCATTTCTGAAAATTGGCATGTGTTGCTTTGTCATTCCATTTATATTTTCCTTGTCATCATCTCATTCAATTCCATAAATCATAATAAGAAAACCATTAAAATATACAAATAGTATGAAATACATAGAAAATATTTAAGTGCAGAAATTAAGCTAAGCTTTATTACATTTCTTAGATACAATATTAGACAAAGATAGCTACCTATTTATATATATAATAGAAAAAGCAATTCAGAAGTTACCAACTATTATACATAGCAAAAACCCAATTCTCTCGGCCTATGTTGAAAAGACAAAACATAACTATACTACAACAAAACCTATATTTAATATCCCAAAGTATATCCTAAAAGTTTTGGAATATTTATTGTTATATTTGGATTAAATGTATATGTTTAAGGGAAAGAGAAATGAGGTAAGGGAAGAGTGTATATGTTGTATATATAGTGATATATACAACATATATAAGTCAAAGAAATGGAAGTCAAAGAAGATTAATTAATTATTTTAAATTAATTAAAAGGAAAATTGAATTAGTGAGTGGATGAAGATATTTGATTATTTTAATATTTAATTGCTTGGTGGAGGTTTAAAGAGAAGAAGTAGTTGATTTTGCCATTCATTCATTCTTCTTCTTCTTTCTTTGTTGTTGGCCAGGTATCACAATAACAAGAGAGGAAGAGAGGATGTTTCAAGTGATCAAGTTGGAAATCTAAGAAGTTTCATCATTTTTGGTAAGTTTCCACTTGATTCCTTAGTTTTCTTTTAAGTTGTATTTGAGTTTGGGGGTTGATTATTGAAGGTAGGAGTATGTTTGGTTGTGGTGTATTTGAGAGTGTTTGGTTTATTTGATTTTAATTTTGGAGTTTGATTGAAGGGATAGAGTTAAGTTTGGGGTTGGAAGAAAACAAGTGTTATGTTTGAGTTTTGTGTATGTGATGGTTGTAAATTGGGGTTTGATGTATGTTTTGAGTTGTTTTGGTGTTTTTGCAAGTTGTTATGGTTTATGGGTATGTTTAGTTAAGTTTGTTTGAAGTGGAAGATGGTGGAAGTAAGAGACTTGTTGGATGTGATGTTGTTGTTGCCGAAATCAGGATTTTTGGCCTGACACGCCCATGAGCACGGCCAGGTCTTTAGGCGTGTCAATGGTTCTATTTCCTGGATGGGTGACACGAGCAGTGACACGCCCATGTCACTGAGCGTGTCACAGCTTCTGTGTTGGAGTAGTATTGACACGTCCAGTGACACGCCCATGTCACTGAGTGTGTCATAGCTACTGTGATTTGGGATGATTGACACGACCAGTGACACGCCCATGTCACTAGGCGTGTCAAAGCTTCTGTGTTGTGGTTTTAGGGCACGGTCAGGGACACGCCCGTGTTGTTGAGCGTGTCATGTATAGAGTTAGCCCTAGTTGGTTCTTAGCTTTATTATCTCATGTGTATCTTTAAGTGAGTGTGTATTATCCCTTTTGGATTAGATTTTGAAGAGATTGAGTTGCCCTAATCCAAGTGTTGAAGGATTTTTGGAAGAGGAGTTTGGTGTTGTGTGAGGTGCACTTGAGGTAAGTACAAACCCTACATTATTGCATACATTTATATGGCATTGAGACTGAGCACATTTGGTTGTAAATGTGTTAAGTAATTTATTACATTGTTGATATATTTGATTAATGCTATGAATTGCATAATGTGAAAGATATGATGATCATTCAAATTATATGTACAATGCAATTGGTTGTGTATACACAAATGATGAGATGTGAAGCCATTGTTGTTGGCTATAATGATGCAAATGAAATAATTGGGGCATGTTTGCCTAGATGATTATGAGGAAATGAGAATGAAATGGATAATGAAATAATGAATGAATTGTGTGTCTAATATGTTAGTCAAATTTCAGAGTTTTGTTGTTGGTGGCATGCCTAATAGTAACAATCTCTTGAAGCTAGGTTGGGCTTGATCCTTGAAGCCAAGTTGGGTTGAAATTTAGCATGCTTAACTCCCCTTGAAGCTTGGTTGGGTTTAGTCCTTGAAGCCAAGTTGGGTTGATGCTTAGCATGCTTCGCTCCCCTTGAAGCTTGGTTGGGCCTAATCCTTGAAGCCTAGTTGGGATAATTATAAATGTGAAAATTAAACCAAAACATTAACTCTGAAAGTTGAATGGCATATTAGTTTCTTTTGGGTCCATGCTTGTCTTTGTTTAAATGTGAATTATGAATGGTAAAACAAATGAATAATAAGATTTAATTTAAGGTTTTGAGATATGATATTCTTATGTATTGTTTATGATATATGAATGTTTGACATTAGCATTACATTAAAGCATATTGTTATTGTGGTTTGTACCACTAAGCCTATGGCTTAGCGCGATTGTGGTTCATCGCGCAGGTGACATAGTAGAACCGGAGAGTTCAGCTAGACCGAGTCGAGTCTAGACTCTGAAGTGTTGATTGTGGGCTTAAAGATCAGAGACGAACTGCCAAACATGTATAAACTTTATGTTTTGTAAACATTGATTTTGATATATATATATATATATGTAAATACAGCTACATTTTCCGCTGCTTAATAAATAAATGTTTTATGTATTATGTTTTATAATATAACTTAAATGTTTTAAGTTTTCTCATATTATTGCTAAAAGAAAAGATTTTTTTGTTTAGTAAACCGTGACACTCCTGTATCTGGTATACGTATATTACAGATATGGTTGTATGTAATGTGCGTATATGGGGTATAGGGGTGTTACAATTGTTTTGGTATCAGAGCCTAGATTTGAGATTCTCAACCTAGGTAAATTGTAAGAAAAAGAAAATTTTGATTTTAAAATATGATTTTTGAATAAGATACATGTTTTGGCACTGGCAGTCTCTGATCTTTGATGAGGTATATTCTGCTGTGTTTACAGATATAGGCAGTGATGGCGTCTCAGTCACGTCAGTCCATAGAAAGTAGTGTTGAGAGTGTAGCTCCTGAAAAGGGTAGAGATGGAGCTAGGGTTGAGAGAGCTGGAGAGGCACCTGCTCCTGTGACAGAGAGACCAGCTGCTGATGAGGTTCCACCAGTTTGGCTAAGACATGTGGTTGAATTTTTGAGGCAAGCTCCAGTGCAGCCGCCACTGCCACCACAGCTGCAAGTGCCGGTGAGACATTATGATAAATTGAGAAAGTATGGGGCTAAGGATTTCTTTAGTACTACAGATCATGTAGTAGCTGAGCAGTGGTTGGATAGAGTGCAGAGGGTATTCATTCAGTTGCAAGCCACTCCTGAAGAGAAGTTTGATTATGCTAGATCACTTCTGCAGAAAAGATGCTTATGATTGGTGGAAGACAGTTCCACATGCCATGGATGATCCACCGACTTTGTCTTATGGTGATTTTCTGCGGGAGTTTGAGCAGAAATATACTCCGAGAAAGTATAAGGATGCTAAGAAGATAGAATTTCTGAATCTGAGACAGGAGAACCGGACAGTGACAGAGTATGAGATAGAATATATCAGGTTGAGTCACTATGCCGGTGGGATTATTTCTGATGAGATTGACTGGTGTAGGAGGTTTGAGGATGGATTGAGGACCTCTATTATGTGTATTGTTGCTGGTTCTCGGTATCAAGATATTTCTCAGTTAGTTGCAGCAGCTAGAAGTGTTGAGAGAGCACAGGGTATTGCAGCAGCTGCTACTAAAGAGGAGACCAGAGTTAGGAGACCCCAGTTTGAGGCAGGGTCTTCATCTATGAAGAGGGACTGAGGGAGTTTTATTCCGAGAGTCAGTAGGAGCCAGAGGTAGTCGGGTAGGTCAGTTCAATATTAGAGGCAGAGATCGAGACTTACAGTCTCTGTAGCGAGTGCTCCGACTCAAGTGGTTCAGAGATCCATTCCACCTACATGTGTTCATTGTGGTAGGGCACATGGAGGTACTTGTTGGAAGACGGGTGGATCAGGAGTATGTTTTAGATGTGGATCACCAGCTCACTTTATCAAAGATTGCCCAGAGCTACATGAGAATAGACAGACTGATACTGCAGCTTCTCGACGTAGTGTTAGCAGAGGTGGTCGAGGGGGCAGAGGTTTCAGTAGAGGTGGTCGACCTGGGATCAGTCAGAGAGAAGGCTCTACATTCGGAGACAATAGGCCAGATGAGGCTGGGTCTTCTCAGCGAGTGTATGTGATGCAGAGGCAGCGAGATGCTTCAGCTGTCATTGCGGGTACATTTTCTCTATTTGGTATTTCAGTTCTTGCTTTGATTGATCCAGGATCTACTCATTCATACATAAGTGCATCTATCTTGCCTCTGTCCAAATTGCATTCTGAGTCCTTAGGATTTGATGTCTTGGTGACAAATCCTTTAGGACATAGTGTTGTGGTGAGTAAAGTGCATCGTGATAGTTCAGTTCTAGTGCAAGATGAGGAGTTTTTGGGGGATTTGATTGAAATGCCTTTTAAGGAGTATGATTTGATCTTAGGCATGGATTGGTTGTCTAAGCATGGAGCTATGGTAGACTATCAAAAGAAGTGTGTTACCCTGAGAACCGGTGATGGTAGAAGTGTGATGGTTTCTGGTGAGCAGAGACAACTTGCATCCTTGTTTGTTTCAGCTGTTGCAGCTAGGAAGTTGATTAGAAAAGGATGTGATGATTATCTTGCTCATGTTGTAGATACTAGAGTAGTGGGTTCTCAACTTGATAGTATATCCACAGTTGCTGAATTGTCTGATGTGTTTCCTGAGGAGTTGCCAGGGTTACCCCCCTGAGAGAGAGGTTGAGTTTGGTATCGATTTGTTGCCTGGTACCACTCCCATTTGTAATATCCTCATGTATGCCCTAGAAGTTTTGACTATGTTGTTGTTGTTGTTGTTTTAAATTGGATTGAATGTATATGTTATGTGAGAAGAAAAGAATTTGAGAAGAGAATGGTTATGTATATGTGTTTTGGGAAAGAAAATAGGGTTTAGAGAAAAGTGTATATGTTGTTTATATGTTAATATATATATCATATAAGTTGGTCAAATGCAAGGTCAATGGAAGAGAGATATTTTTATGGGATATGTGAAATTACATATATGGGCATGCAAGGGACAAAAGCTAGAACAAATGGTTAAGGGTGTTTTGGTAATTTTCCTTGTAGGAATTGCATGGTGGAGATTAAAAGAAGAAGAAGTGGTTGACTTGAGTTTATTTTCTTGTCTTTTCTCATGTGTGTGCCGGCCATTGAAGAAGAGAAAGAGCTAGAGAGGGCTTGAAGTTCTAAACTCAATTTGAAAGGAGATTCAAGGAATTAAGTGGAAGATTTGTGAAATTCATCAACTTTGGTAAGTCCTTTCTCTTGATTTTCTTTTGTTCTTTTGAAGTGGAGTTGGAAATGAATTTTTGGTTTGTTGAGATGATGATTAAATGTGTTTGTAATGAGTTTTTAAATGTTGTTTTTGATTTTAAGTGAAGAAGTTTAAGAGGTGTTGTTGTTGGAAGTGTTGGAGTTGATATTGTTTTAGGGTTTTGAAGTGTTACATGATGTTTTCCTTGTGTTTGCTTCATTATTTTCAAAGATCTTCTTGTGGTTGGTGTTTGTTGGAATTTTGGACTTGGAAATGGGATTTTGGCCGAGGGCAGTAGCCTTCTGGATGCCACGCCCGTGGCCTTGATTGGCCATGGCCGTGGCCATTGGTAGGCTTTTGGTGCCATGGCCGTGGAGGATGGAAGCTTGGGTGGCAGAATTGTTTTGTACCCCACGCCCGTGGTGGTTATGGTGGCCACGACCGTGGCCTATAATGAATGATGTTGAAGTGTAATTTTGTGATTTAAGGTTTAAGATGAAGTTATTAAGTGATTAAATGGTATTGGAATTGATGGATTGTATCATTCTTTGGATTAGGGTTTGATAGAAGGTGATTTGCCCTAATTTGGGAAGTGAAGAACTTTGCAAGAAGGAAGGTGTTTAGAGTTGTGTGACTTGTGATTGAGGTAAGTACAAATCTTGTGTTGATGCATACATGTGACATTGCATTGATGATGCATATGAAGTTGAGATTGATCATATATATGATGATAATGGTAATGCATATGATACTATGTGATATTTCATGTATTGTGACTTATGTGATGAGTAATGTGTTTTGTTATGTTTATATCAATAATGCTATATGTATAATGTGATGGATATGTTGAGGATATGATTGTGTATTTGAAAGATGAAGTATTGTAATGTGATTTGAAATGTGATGGAATATAATGCCATTTTGTTTGGCTATGGTAACTTATATGTGATATGAGGCCATTGTTATTGGCTATGATGAGAATTGAGAATGGAAATGATAATTAAATAATAAATGACTTGTGTGGCTAATGTGTTATTCCATTTTCAGAGTTTGTTGTTGGTGGCATGCCTAATAAGTGTAACAATCTCTTGAAGTTAGGTTGGATTGAATCCTTGAAGCCTAATTGAGATGTTACCACCCTTGAAGCTAGGTTGGATTTTGTTCTTGAAGCCAAGTTGGGTTGAAGCTTAGCATGCTTTGCTCCCCTTGAAGCTTGGTTGAACCTAATCCTTGAAGCCTAGTTGGGTATATGATATTGATAAATGTGATAACAAAACCAAAGCATTAACTCTGAAAATTGAATAGCATATTAGTGTATTTTGGGCCCATGCTTGTCTTTGTTTAATGTGATTCATGAATGATAACATGATTGATAAATGAGGAATATGGAAGGATGTTGCAATGTAATATGTTTATATATTGTGATTTATGAAATGTAAAAGTATGTTGAAATATGATATGTTTATATGATTATGAGTGGTGAAATTCAAAGATGTAGCTTCTCACCTATGTTGTATGTTTATTAATAATATGTATGGCATTGCATTGCATTAAAGCACAACATTAGCATCATTTGTCTTACTAAGCCGTTGGCTTAGCGCGATAGTGTTAATCGCGCAGGTGATAGAGTTGAACCCGAGAGCTCTTCGAGACCTAGTGAGAGTAGACATTGAGGTGTTGATTTTGGACTTAAAGATCAGAGCAGACTTGCCAATCAAGTATAACTTCTTTATGTTTTGTAAAATATTGTTTATAATGTAAATATATGTATATTTGTAAATACAGATTTAAATGTTTTCATATATGTAAATAATTTTATAACTTCCGCTGTGTAATAATTAAATGTATGTATATATTGAATTTATTTTATACTACAATTTAATGACTTCTTTTCTATAATATATAATGATAAAGATTATGGTAGTATATAAAATGTTTTGAATGTTAAGAAAATCCGTAGCATCCCTATGTTTATTGCATGTATGCTACATTGTGGTATTGTAGTGTGCATGTAATGGATGTGGGGGTGTTACACCATCTCTATTACTCCCTATCGAATGGCACCTGCTGAGTTGAGAGAGTTGAAGGTGCAGTTGTAGGAGTTGTTGGATAAAGGGTTTGTTCGCCCTAGTGTTTATCCGTGGGGAGCTCCAGTTTTGTTTGTAAAGAAGAAGGATGGTACTTTGAGGTTGTGCATCGATTATAGGCAATTGAATAAGGTGACTATTAAGAATAAGTATCCTTTGCCTCGGATAGATGATCTCTTCGATCAGTTGAAAGGAGCATCAATGTTTTCTAAGATTGATCTGAGATTAGGGTATCATCAGTTGAGGGTTAATGTAACACTCCTATACCCCGTATACGTACACTGCATGTTAATACGATCGTAATATACGTATACTGAATATAGAAATGCCACGGTTTACAAAACATACAAATTATCCCTTTACAATAACATGAACAAATTTAAAACTCAAAGGAAATTTGTAAAACACAATAGATAAAATATTTATTCAAAACGCAGCGGAAAATATAACAAATTTTTACAAATACATATACATCAAAACTCAAGTTTTAACAAAACATAAAATATATACACATGTTTGGCAGTATGTCTTTGATCTTTAAGCTCCACTATCAACACCTCAAAATCTAGACTCTACTCGGTCTAGAGGAACTCTCCAGTTCTTCCCTGTCACCTGCGCGATGAATCACACTCGCGCTAAGCTAACGACTTAGTGGTACAAACTACAATAATACTATGCTTCAATGCAATGCCAATGTCACACAATCAATTTCATACACCATTCAAAAGAATATTATATTTCAAAACCTTACATTGTTCAATATCATATCAAAACATTCATATTGTATCTTCATAGTTTCATTACTCAACATAACTTTCCATGCCACATTCATTTTCAATAAGATACTTATGTCTTATAATCATCTCATAATATTATATCTCACAAACATGTATCTCATTATTCATTGGTTTCACCATTCAAGATTTACATTGAAAACAAAGACAAGCATGGGCCCAAAGACACTAATATGCCATTCAACTTTCAGAGTTAATGTTTTGGTTTAATTATCAAATTTATCATCATTATTATCCCAACTAGGCTTCAAGGATTTAGGTTCAACCAAGCTTCAAGGGGAACAAAGCATGCTAAGTATCAACCCAACTTAGCTTCAAGAACCAAACCCAACCTAGCTTCAAGGGTTGTAACATCTCAATTAGGCTTCAAGGACTAGACCCAACCAAGCTTCAAGGGGAGTTAAGCATGCTAAACTTCAACCCAACTTGGCTTCAAGGATCAAGCCCAACCTAACTTCAAGAGATTGTTACTATAGGCATGCCACCAACAACAAAACTCTGAAAACGGAATAACACATTAGACACACAATTCATTACTTATTTCATTATCAATTTCATTCTCATTTACTCATCATCACTTAGGCAACCATGCCTCAATCATCTCATTGGAATCATTATCATTTTAGCCAACAACCATGGCTCCATATCTCATCAAGAGAGTATATATATATATCATCAATTGCATTGAACATCATCTAGGCAAACATGCCTCAATTATGTCATTTATATCATTATAACCAACCACATTGGTTTCACATCTCATTATATCTCAATTTACATTAATCAATTCATCATTCAAGTGTATATAACCAATGGCATTAACACTCATTTTAGATGCTCATTAATCTTTCACATTATACCAATCATAATATTCATCAAATGTATTAACAATGTAATCAATTACTTAACATATGTACAAATAAATATGTTAAGTATCAAAATCATGTAAATGCATGCAACCATGTAGTTTGTACTTACCTTAAGTACCACTCACACAAATCTATACACTTCCTCTTCCAACACTTCTTCACCACTTGAATTAGGGCAAATTATCTTCTTCAAGACCTAATCCAAAAATGATAAAATAAATCAATTCCAATACAAATATTCACTTAATAACCTCTTACTAGACCCTTAAATCACAAATTACAAATCAACATCTCCCTCTAGAACCCCACGGTCGTGGCCTCCCAACCCCCACGGGCGTGGGTTAGAAAATGGTTCTGCCTCCCTTGCTCCAAACCTCCACGGCCATGGCTTCAAATGGCCACGGTCGTGGCAACCAAGGGCCACGGGCACTACAAAAAAAAAAAAAAACGCTATTTGCAACGGACAGAATCCATCGCAGATCCGTTTCAAATCCGTCGCAAATCAAGATTTGCGACCGATCTGCGACGGATATGATCCGTTAATAAAAAAGGCGTCGTAATTTTTAATTTTGCGATAGGCCGTCGCAAATTGCGACCGATTTGCTACCACTAGGCGGTTGCAAATTTGCCACTCAAATTTTCACGGGCAAACAGTAACCGTCGCAGAAACTGTCGCTAATTGGTAGCAAATTTATCTTTCCGCAATTTTCAAGGTCATAGTATTCCGTCGCAGATTGTCATTGCAGATTTTCTGTCGCAGATTTTGTCACAAAAGTCGTCGCAGATGTTCTGGAGTATATATATGCCGTGGTGTTTTCCGTTGCAAATTCCGTCGCAGATGCCGTCGCAGATGCAATGGATTTACAATTTTTGTGTCATTATATGGATTTTATATATAAAATACACACCTGTAGTAATAATATTTACAATTTAATTACATAAATCTAAATTTACACCAATTTTCATTGATATAAAATGCAATAGTTAATTAAACTAACATAATTCAAAAGTCATTACAATATATAAGTTTTAAACATTTAAAAGTATTAAAGTATGAACACTTTCAAAAGTAAAAACTAAGCCGAAGGCATACACTAGTCATCAGCTGGATGTTCTTCTGTTACTTGATCTTCTGCTGGTGGGGTTGGTTCTGTTGGAGCCCATCTAGGAGGTTCAGTTGGCCGTCCTAGTAACACATTCTGAATCCAAGTCTAGTTCTCAACCAAAAATCGAGCCATATCTACAATCTTGGTCTCTAATTTGCTCTCTATATGACTTACTTTATTGCTTATCTTATCACGTATCTCAGTTAATATATTCTCATTCACTTGTTGAGATGTACTTCCACTACCCTTAAAGATGTGAGAAATCGCTAAATTCCCCAACCCATATATTCTGGCCTTCTTTGTTCCTCCTGCCGCTTCAACAAATAAATCATCATCATCCTTAGTACAAGATTGAACTTCCTCTCCATATGCCTCTTCTGTAGATTGTGATGCTTTCAATTTCTGAAAGCTTTCCTAAAATTGAAAATCAAAACAATGTTAGAGTCAAAAGAATCCAGTAGCCAATACACACAATTCACAAGCAATATTCATAAATAGGCAATTTAATAACATTTAACAAAAAATCATAATATTATAATAAATTTTTTTCCACATAATTATAATCGCTAATAATATTTTAAAAATAAAATATAATAAAACCTTACATTAATTATAATTTTTAGTTTAATACAAATAATAAATCTGAAACTGTCAAAATATAATTCATTTGATGAGTGGAAACAAATAACAAATGTCAAGACATTATATAAACAACTGGGAAAATAAAAAATACCATACTCCTTTATTTAGTCTGACTTGTAATATCCATAAAACTCCATCAATCTTCAAAAAGAAAATAAAAATATAAAATGTTAGTATCATATAAAATTGTTAGTAACAAAAGGTTCTAACTTCTAACTTATAGTCTTAACAACAATTTAATTCTACATTAATATAATAATAATAATAATTAATAAAAGATTAAAATACGTACATGATCAATAGTGTCTCAAGGGAAATCATCGTAATTCTTTGTGATTCCTTAGTAGTATAGAACAGTAGTAGTACTATTATTGTAATATCCCGATGTATGCCCTAGAAGTTTTAATTCAATTGTTGTTGTTTTATATTGGATTGAATGTATGTGTCAATTTGCAAGAGAAATGAAATTAAAAGAAAGTGTATATGTTGTATATATGGTGGTATAACTAACATATACATAAGTCAAATGGAGAATCAATGGAAGAGGATATTTATTTGGGATGTGTAAAATTACCTAAATGGACAAGTAAGTGATAAGAGAGTTAAAACAAATGGAAAGGGGTATTTAGGTAAATTCTTATTTTGGAATACATGGTGGAGATTTAAAGAGATGATAACTTGACTTTTATTCATTTTTCCTCTTCTTCTTTTTCCATATGTTGGCCGGCCATTTCAAACCAAGAGAGCAAAGTGAGATTTGTTTATTCCAAGTTTCAAATTGAAGGGAGAATCAAAGGATTAAGTTGGAGATTTGTGGAATTTCTTCAATTTAGGTAAGTACTCTCTTGTTTTCCTTTGTTCTTTTTGAAGTGGTGTTTGAAGTGAGTTTTGATTTGTTAGTAATATGATTAGTTGTGCTTGTGGTGTGTTTTTAAGTGTTGAAAGTGATTGTAAGTAAAGAAGTTATATTATTGTTGATATTGGAAGTGTTGGTTTTGGTTTGAAGATGGTAAGTTAAGAGTGATGTTGGTTTTTAGGGTTTTGAAGTGGTAAGTGATTAAATGTATTGTTGATGTGTTGTTAATGTGAAAATTGTGATGAATATGTAAAATATGTGTTTAGAACATTGATTACATTCATTTGAATTATGTTATATTGTGTATAATGTAATTGAGTGCAACCAAAGGAGACTTGGACATGTTTAGGGTTTCAATTCATGAGTGACACGGCCAAAAGCAAGGAGAGACACGGCCAATTCATGAGAGACATGCCAAGCCAAAGAAATTTGGGCCGTGTTGGATTGATTTTGGAGAGACATGGCTGTGTCCCATGCCCGTGTTTGTTACTGCCAAATTTGTGTTGAGAGACACGGCCACAAGCTTGGCTGTGTCCCTCAAATGTGTTAGCTAATGTTTCTATTCTTTGTTCTTCTTGCATTGTTTTGATTCTCCAAAGGTATTTTTGTACCTAAACCTAAACATAAACACTTTAAACACACTTAAAACAATAATGATCCAAACAAATGTATGTGGAAGATTCTAAATCCATGAATAATGTAAATTGTTATGTATATATTAATGATGAAATAGGAAATGTGGAATATATGATGATCATTGAAAAAGTATGTGCAATGCCATTGATTATGTATACTTGAGTGATGAATTGTTCAATGTGATTTGAGATATAATGAGATGTAAAACCAATGTGTTTAGTGATATTGATGCAAATGAATTATAGATGAGGCCATTGTGATTGGCTATGATAACTCCAATGTGATGTGAAGCCATTGTGATTGGCTATGATGATTCAATTGAAAGACATAAGGCATGTTTGCTTAATTGATGATGAGAATTGAGAATGAAATAATAAATGAATTGTGTGTCTAATGTGTTATTCATTTTCAGAGTTTTGTTGTTGGTGGCATGCCTAATGGTAACAATCTCTTGAAGTTAGGTTGGATTTGATCCTTGAAGCCTAATTGAGATGTTACAACCCTTGAAGCTAGGTTGGGTTGGTTCTTGAAGCCAAGTTGGGTTGATACTTAGCATGCTTTGTTCCCCTTGAAGCTTGGTTGAACCTAAATCCTTGAAGCCTAGTTGGGTTTATGATAATGATAAATGTGATAACAAAACCAAAGCATTAACTCTGAAAGTTGAATGGCATATTAGTGTGTTTTGGGCCCATGCTTGTCTTTGTATTTAATGTGATTCTTGAATGGTGAACTTAATGGAACTATGAAGATGTAATATAAATGTTGTTATGACATTGAACAAAGTATGATGTGGAAATGTGATATGCTTATATGTGTATGGTTTATGAAATATAAAGGTGTGATGTTACTTTTCCACCTATGATGATATCTTCATGATTTAGATGTGTGACATTGCATTGCATTAAAGCATAATGTTAGTATGCCTTGTACTACTAAGCCATTGGCTTAGCGCGATAGTGTTTGATCGCGCAGGTGACAGAGTTGAACCTGAGAGCTCCTCGAGACCAAGTGAGACTAGACGTTGAGGATTTTCTTTTGGGACTTAAAGATCAGAGAAGGACTGCCAATCATGTATATATTCTATGTTTTGTAAACTTTGATTTATAACATATTTGTAATAACTTCCGCTGTGAATTAATAAATGTGTTTATATATGGTGACTTTTGGATTTCTTTTAAATGATTGAGATTATTTTCACTTATTTACAAAGGTATTTGTTGTGTCTTTTTAAACTGTGGCATTTTCTATATTCAATATACGTATATTACGATCGTTTAAGCATGCTTGGTACGTATACGGGATATAGGGGTGTTACAATTATCAACAAAAGGAGAAATCTTAACTTGGTTTTGAGGGAAAAAGAAAGAGGGATCTCCCATTATTAATAAAGACCTTCAACTACAATAATAAAACCTTCAACATAATCAAATTATTGGTTTGGTGGATTTCCATACGGAGAAATCAGATACTCTTGGTCACTAATAAAAGATGAAAGGTTCGAGCATGGTACTCTAATCCACCTCACCTACAATAATACTATATACAAAAGAAGAATAGCAACACGCATTTCCATTGCTTAAAAAAAGCATTTCCAGCTTTATAATGGCTGACATTTTTAATATATATATAAATGTATGTATGTATATTAATGACAAAACCAGAGAAGCTGATAATATGATATTTCAGAACCTATATATATATATATAAAGCTCTTCAGCATCAAATGGACCCTTCACTCTTTGCCCATACATTTGCTTTGGGTGCTTTTAGTTTTCTCAAATCTTAATATTAATTATACTTCCTTAGATAATATAAATTCTACTAGCAAAAAACAACACAATTAAAATAAAGGTACATAATATATGTTATTAAGGCGATGGATGAGGTTATAATGTAGATTCTAGTACTATAAAGAAAAATAAAATAAAATTCGACGCCTACTATATTGGTATATTTTGAGCAGCAATTTTTCTAAATTAAACCTTTAAAGGCCTTTCTCCATCTAACATAGATGAAAATTATTTATTGCATTTCACATTGTTTGAGAAATGTTGGGAGACATATTGAAGAATCTTTAGCAAAGTCTTGCCTTAAAACAGTATATATTTCAATAAAAAGGTACGTAATGCTAATGGGGTCATCAATTTACAATGCAGTAATGAATTAAAGAAAAGTATCTCATAAAGTTAGTTCAGGCTTCAAAATACAAGTTCCTGAAAAATGATATGTTGTCTATGTTTTCACAGCATTAAAGGAATTGAAAGCATCTCAAGCAACTACTAATCAAGGACATGTAGTATGGATAAATCAGGAATCAAGCAACAGTAATGCAAGCTTCAATATATTGTTCTATTAATTTTCTAAAAACTCTTCTATGCATCTGATGGCACAAGTTTATCCATACTAAAGGAAATAACGTGTCAAAGATGAGATAATAATAACAAAAGAAAGACTCATCTCAACAGGCTTTTTATCAACATTCAAAGATAAAATATTTTAGTCATTATTTCCTACTGATAATTACATCCACTTTCTAGTCCTTGAGAATACTGCATTTCTTAAATCAAATTTTACAAGCCCACCCTATTCATACTCTAAGCAGACAAAAAACAAACTAAAGAACATTGCATTTTGTAAATATATTACACTGTACATACATGGCAACTTCATACTCTAATATTGATGCCAATAACACATTTATCAATATTCAAGGATTAGTAGAACTAGAAGTGCTATAAAACATTCAACGTAGCACAATCTCCTCAGGCGAATTTAGGATTCAGCAAATGAAAGACAAATATAATAAAGACCCAATATTTTCTAAGAATCGTGTCAGCCAAAAGTCTACGGAAACGATCCACACATCAAAAACACCAAACAATTCTCATCCAATAATCTAGCATTTAATAAGATATACAAAAAATCCGAAACTATATCAACCTCAATTTTCATTTGGGAGAGCCATAATAAGGTCATCGTAAGGGTTTCTCTGGCCAAGAACCTGGCTAAAATAAAAAATCACGGGTTGATTAGTCACTAATATGAGAAAATATGCAATCAAGTACAAACCCTATATTAACAAAAACCAAATTACCAAAACCCAAAAGAAGGCTCAACAACCATTTCGATTTCAAGGTAGGATTTTTTATAAAAGTGGTGAGATGTACCTGATCGGAGAATCGCCAAAGATATTGCCGAAGAATCACCGAGAAAAGAGCTGAATAAGCCACCATTATTTCCTTCCATTTTTGTAAATTAAATTCTGTTTGCTTTGTATTTAAACTCACTTTCACCTATCTCCTTTAGATCAGACCAAACTCGTCGAATATGGAGGAAGTCTTAGTAGTTAAGGGTTTCTTTCCCCCAATTCTTATCTTTATCATATCTGGGATTTTACTTCTCACTTCTCCAAATTAATACATCCACTTATTAAATGGGGGGTATTTTTGAAATTAAATTAAAAAAAGTGAGAAAGTGAGTTTTTTGAAGAATAAAAAATAAAAGTGAGAAAGTGATACATGTGCCCTTCGAAAATACCCCAAAAATTTTCCTCAAAAATTCTCGGCAGGAGTAATCCCCGCCAACTTTAGCGACGAAACTTTGTGACGAAAAAAAATTCGTTGCAGATTTATTATGGATTTGCAAGAGATTTGCGTTGGCTTTCTCAAAATTACTTCAACTTGTTATTCTGTCGCAAATGCGTTGCAGATCCGTCTCAAATTTGAGACGAAAATTTTTCGTTGCAGATTTTCGTCGCAAATGCCGAATATTTTTGTAGAGAAATTTGCGACGGCAATAGACGGTAGTAGATCTCTGTTGCAAATTGCTTTTTTTAGTGTTTTCTACAACCAATCTGCGACGGAAAAAATTTTCGCGAAAAAATATACACGGGTCTCTCTCCTGCCAAGTATCCGCGCCAACTTTTGCGACGATTATTTGCGACGGAATGATTTTCGTCGCAGATTTACTACGGATTTGCAACCGATTTGCGACCAATTTCTCAAAATTCCTCTAACTTGTCCTTTCGTCGCAAATCCATCACAGATACGTAGCAAATTTGCGACGGAAACAAGTCCGTCGCAGATATCCGTCGCAAATGCCGAATATTTTTGTAGTGGGGCGTGGCATCCAAGATGCTTCTGTTTCTGACCAAACTCAAGAATTCTATGCTTCTAACTCCAACAAACACAAACAACATGAAAATCTATGAAAATAATTGATCAAACTCAAGTTAAACATCACTTACCACTTCAAAACCCTAAAACCAACATCACTCTTACTCTTCCAACACAAACACCAACTTAACTTCTTATTTCCATTTCAAAACCAACACCACAATCAATTAAATCAAACCCACTCCAACATACTACCATCAACACAACCCTACTTTCAAATATCAACAATCAAACTCATACACAACTTAAAATAAAACAAGAGAATCAAGAGAAACTTACCAAAATAATGAAACTTCTTGGATTTCCAACTTAATCACTTGAAAACTCCTTTGAATTTAGAGCTTGGGAACACAAATGTAACACCCCTACATCCTGTACACGCACACTACAAAACACCACAATGTAATATACGTACACTGAATATAGGGATGCTACGGTTTTCTTTAACATTTAAATCATTTTAAATGATAAGATATTCTTTCTCATTATACATTATAGAAAATAAAGTAATTAACTTGTAATATAAACAAAATAAATATATACGTTTACTTAATACGCAGCGGAATTTATAAAATATTTACATATATGAATACATTCAAATCCATATTTACAATTATACATATATTTACATTAGAATCAATACTTTACAAAATATAAAGAAGTTATACATGATTGGCAGCTCTTCTTTGATCTTTAAGTCCCAAAAATAAATTCTTCAATGCCTAGTCTCACTCGGTCTCGAGGAACTCTCGGGTTCAACCCCGTCACCTGCGCGATCAACCACTATCGCGCTAAGCCAACGACTTAGTAATATATAGTATACTAACAATATGCTTTAATGCAATGCAATATCACACATTTTCATAATAAAGACAACATCATAGGTGGAAAGCTAATATCACACTTTTATATTTCATAAACCATATACATATAAACTTATTACATTTCAAAGTCCTTCCATAGATCTCATTATTCAATTATTTTACCATTAATGAATCACATTTAAACAAAGACAAGCATGGGCCCAAAAGACACTATTATACCATTCAATTTTCAGAGTTAATGTTTTGGTTCAATTATCACATTCATCATTATCATAATCCAAACTAGGCTTCAAGGATTAGGTTCAACCAAGCTTCAAGGGGAACAAAGCATGCTAAGTATCAACCCAACTTGGCTTCAAGAACAAACCCAACCTAGCTTCAATGGGTGTAACATCTCAATTAGGCTTCAAGGACTAGACCCAACCAAGCTTCAAGGGGAGTAAAACATGTTAAACTTCAACCCAACTTGGCTTCAAGGATCAATTCCAACCTAACTTCAAGAGATTGTTACTAATAGGCATGTCACCAATCAACAAAACTCTGAAAATGGAATAACACATTAGACACACAATTCATTCATTATTTCATTATCAATTCCATTCTCAATCCTCATTATCAATTAGGCAAACATGCCTCATTAAAGTCATTATAGCCAATCACAATGGCTTTATATTCCATCACATCTCAATCTACATTACAACAATTCATCTTTCAAATACACAATCATTTACATCATCATATCCTTCACATTATACATATAGCATTATTGATATAAACATAACAAAGTACATTATTCATATAAGTCAACAATGTAATAATGCAATATTTGTACTTACCTCAATAAAAATTCACACAACTCTAAACACTTCCTTTTTCCAAGATTCTTTTACTTCTTAGATCAATGACAAATCACTTTCTTCAAGACCTAATCCAAAAATAATAACATACACTTGCTTAGGGATACACAAGAGATAATCAAGTTAAGAGTTAACTAGGGCAAACTCTAAACATGACACGCTCAACCACACGGGCGTGTCCCTGACCGTGCCCTAACTCCACAACACAGAAGCTTTTACACGCTCGAAACCACGGACGTGTCACTGGGCGTGTAATACATTCTGCCTCTCAGAAACATCGACATGTCCAACAACGTGAGCATGCTCATGGCCGTGTCAATTCTCCAATCTCACAGTAGCTATGACACGCTCAATAACAAGGGCGTGTTACGGGTCGTGTCAATCCTACTGCCACCAACACCATTGACACGCCTAAGAATCTGAACGTGCTCATGGTCGTGTCATGCCAAAAACCCAGATTTCGGCCAAAACAACAAAACACCCAACAAAACACTTCTTTTCACCAACATCCACTTCAAACAAAGTTAACAAAACATACCCAAAAACCATCTTAAACTTACAAAAACACCAAAACAACTCCACACCTACATCAAACACAAATCACAAATATCATCACAAACCCTAAACACAAATACAACACCATCTCTTCCAACCAACTTACTCTTTTCTTCAATCCATCCTTAAAATCCATAATCAATTTAATCAAACACTCTTAAACATATCACAATCAAACAACACACCCTTAAATAATCTATCAAACTCAAACACAACTTCAAATAAGCAAAGAAATCAAAAGAGGACTTACCAAAGTAATGAAACTTCTTGAATCACCAACTTGATCCCTTAGATCTTCCTTCAATTTGAGCTTTGAACATTAAAATCCTCTCTTGCTCTCTTGCTTTCTCTTGTCTTTGGATGAGTCGGCCAACACAAAGGAAAAGAAGAAAAGAACATAAAGAAACAAAGTCAAACTTTTCATCTCTTTAAATCTCCACCAAGTATTTCAACAAAAGCAATTACCTAAACCCCCTCTTACAATTAGTTTTAACTTCCTTTAAAATACTTGCCCTTTTTAGTAATTTCACAAATCACAAATTAAAATATCTTCTTCCCTTGACCACCCATTTGACTTGCATATATGTTATATATATTGCCATATATACAACATATACATTCTCTCAATACACTTCTCTTCCTTTCCAATAACACATATACATTTGATTCAAATCAAACAACAATTATATCAAAACTTCTAGGGCACACTTTGGGATATTACAATTCTCCCCCTCTAAAAAAAAAATTTCGTCCTCGAAATTACCTGTTATCAAGTCTGAAATAGTTGAGGATATTGATCTCGCATTGTTTGTTCACTTTCCCAAGTTGCCTCTTCCTTTGCATGATTCTTCCACAAAATCTTCACAAGTGGCACTTTCTTATTTCTCAATTCTTTCACTTCACGTGCCAAAATAGCAACTGGTTCTTCTTCAAATGTCAGATCCGGACTCACTTCAATAGATTCAATTGAAAATACATGAGATGGATCCGACCTGTATCTCATCAACATAGAAACATGGAATACATTATGGATCCTATCCAACTCAGGTGGCAAAGCAAGCCGATAAGCAACTGGTCCAATTCTTTCCAATACTTCATAAGGTCCAATGAAACGAGGATTCAGCTTCCCTCTTCGACCAAATCTCAAAATCTTTTTCCAAGGAGACACTTCAAAAATACTTTATCTCCCACATTATACTCAATGTCTCTCCTCTTCAAATCTAAATAAGACTTCTGTCGGTCTGAAGCTGCTTTCAACCTATTTCGAATCATTTTCACTTTCTCTTCAGTTTCTTTAACCAAATAAGGACCAATTAATTTACCTTCTCCAAGTTCATTCCAACATAGAGGTGTCCTACACCGTCTACCATACAATGCTTCGAATGGTGCCATACCAATGCTGGATTGATGACTGTTATTATAAGCAAATTCCACAAGTGGCAAGAATCTATCCCAACTCCCAGAGAAATCAATGACACAGCTTCTCAACATGTCCTCGATAATCTGTATCACTCTCTCTGACTGCCCATCTGTCTGCGGATGAAAAGTAGTGCTAAAGTGCAGTTGAGAACCCAAAGCACCATGTAAACTCTTCCAAAACCTTGAAGTAAACCGGGGATCTCGATCAGACACTAAAGAAATTGGGACTCCATGCAACTTCACAATCTCATGGATATACAGCTCAGCCAACTTCTCAAGAGAATAATCCATCCAAATCGGAAGAAAATGAGCTGTCTTTGTCAATCTATCAATAATCACCCAAATAGCATCATGCTTCCTCTGAGTTAATGGCAAACCAGAAACAAAATCCATTGTCACCCACTCCCATTTCCATTCAGGCACTGTTAAAGGTTGAAGCAACCCTGTTGGAACTTGATGCTCCGCTTTTACCCTCTGACAAATGAGACATTTGGATACAAACTCTGCTATGTCTCGCTTCATACTGGACCACCAGTAATTGTAACATCCCGAATTCCAGATTGGTAAGAAACAGACATTGAGGATATGAATTAGGCTTAGAGCAAAGGAGTTTAGAACATGACCTATAAATTGAACTCGAATTTCATCCAAGTCAATGACAGAATTAGAGAGTCTCAAAGAAGACTTAATTGTTTATTTGTGTCTTAGCTAGACGTATAACTTAAAATTACTCAATTTGGAGTTGTACAGAATAAGATATGATGGATTTACTAGACAATGTGCAAGCTGCCTCAGGACAGCATAGTAGGCTTGACTTCAAAGGACAGTAAAAAATCAGATATAGCTCAGATGACCTCAAATTTTGATACAATATATCCCTGGATGTCTAGTTTCAGTGGGAATAAGAATTACTTAATTTGGAGTTGTGAGTAAAAAGATATTAATAAAGAAAGACAGCAAGGTCAAGAAGGGATATCAAAAGGACCTAAGTGGAAATTTCTCAAAAGTTAGGGGCAACTATGTAAACTTAAAAATTAAGTGTCGGAAGTTCTTAATAGTGCCCATATCCGACCTCGGAAGAATATTCTCGAGATTAATCAGGTCATAACCATGGGTTTCAATTTTTCCTGAAAACGCACGGTTTGTAAGTTACGGGCGATTTTCCGATAAGGACATTTTGGACATTTCCACTGGAGGGGCGATTTTGTAATTAAATATAACTTTGGGGGCAAAATATTAAAAGAACAAAAAACCACTTTCAAGTGGCCAAATCCTAGCCATTAAATCCAAATGTGTTGGACAAATCATGGCCATTGAAAATAAACCAAATCCTAGCCATTAAATCCAAATGTGTTGGACAAATCATGGCCATTGAAAATAAACCAAATCCTAGCCATTAAATCCAAATGTGTTGGACAAATCATGGCCATTGAAAATAAACCAAATCCTAGCCATTAAATCCAAATGTGTTGGACAAATCATGGCCATTGAAAATAAATAAATAAATTAAATGGAAATTAAATTATAAATAACTAATTATGGTCTTTCAAACACAAGTAAGGATCAAAAAGACACCACCATCACCACTTTTCTTCTTCTTTAAGTCGTGCTCCCCCTCCCTTCCATTTTCAAGGAGACAAGTTTCAAGTCCAAGCCATTTCTCAAGTGAAATTCAATAGGAAATAAGGTAAGATACCATCCTAAGTCTTATTCTTTCATTAGAATTAGGTATTAGGCTATGTTTAGGAAGATTTGATATTATGTTCATGTTGGGAAAGAATTAGTAAGTTGATGATTATGGTGAAAAATGATAAACTACTTAAAGGAAATGATGAAAATGGTGATTATTAGTAAGAATAAGGAAAGGATTGTTAGAAAATCATAAGGTAGCATCATGTTCATATCTAGGGTTTGTTCTTACATATGTGACATATTAAATTCATAGGAAATCAAGGAGATTAGAGAGGAAAGGAAGTGAAATAGATAAGAAGAGCAAGGAAAAGCAAGGTTTGGTACTTTACCTTTGAATAATTACTTTTGATTTGGTGCTTTACCATAAAAGAAATTCTATTTGCTTACAAACTTTGGTTTATGGAAGTTTTGAAATTGATGTTTAAATATATTGATTGAGTTTAAATTAAATATTTGAGTTATGTTCTTGTTTTCTTATGGCAATTGGGTTGTTAAATTTAATTGAAACCAAATGTTTTGAGAAAATTTGGCAAGTTGATTTAGTAAGTTGTTTGGACTTTAATTAGTTTGATTTGAGTTAAACATGCAAAAGTTGTCAAAGGGAGGTGTTTGAATCTTCACTTTACCATTAAAGAAGCCTTAATATTGATTTGCAAAAGAAAAATAAACTATCCTATGCATTTCATGTGTTTGGGCCGAAATGGTCCCAAAAAGACAGCTTTCTGGATCTTTTTGTGGCAATCGTTTGAGGCAGCAAATGAATGAATTTTTCAACGAAATTTTACATGCAATTATTCAACATATGAAATAAGTTTTCTGTAAAATTTCAGCTAAAAATAAGATCATTTACTTGGTCAAATGCATAACTGAAGTGGACTGAAATTTTGACGAAAACCCAGATTTTACTATTCATTTGGTCATGCCATTTTGCATTGCCGATTTTTCATGCCGCGACACTATTCAATTGGTCAATTTGTGATCTTTTGAGGAATGCTTTGAAATGTTAAATATGTTTATTGTGGATATTAAATATGTGAAAAAGGGGAATGATTTGACTAAAGAATGTGTTGCGCGGCATAAATGGCAAAGTGTGATGGGAATTAAAATGATTTCTCGAATTATTCTAAAATGAAGTTTGAGACTTAAAGTGAATCATTTTAAATCTTTTTGCTCTACTGGATAGTGGGAGTGGTAGATAAGGGTATGGTGCACTATACTAACACATGCAGTACTGCTCATCATTGTGATATGATATTTTATTCAGTGGTGAGGCCACTGAAGCCAATGGGGAGGCCCATTGGTTAACCAGGATGGGGAGGCCCATTCCTGTGATCTGATATCGGTGGCCACTGAAGCCAATGGGGAGGCCCATTGGTTAACCAGGATGGGGAGGCCCATTCCTGTGATTTGAAATCGGTGGGGAGGCCCACCTATGTTACAGTGGGGAGGCCCACTGCCTTATCACTATGGTTCCCTATATACCAGTAGAGCCTGAGCCAAAGTCCTGTTTTTCTAAAACTACGTACTGCAATATGAGTTTGAATTATGGTTTTTACAACTGTTGAAAGTATATCTACACTGAATGGACAATAACTTTCTTTGGTTTAATGTTGGTTGATTTATGATTTAATTAATTCCTTTTATTTCAAATGCTTTCATGTTTTACTATATTTTCATCGGTAAAGTACCCACTGAGCGACAACGCTCAGAGAGTTAAGTTTTTCTTGACTCGTAGGTTCGGAGCAGTAGTTAAATCTTGGGGAAGCAACGACCAGACCACAGCAAATCTCAGGGGTAGATCTTTTAGATCCATTATGAGTTAGCTAGTTGTGGCATGTATATAAATAAATATAAAAGAGAATTTCTATGTTACAATGGCATGTTAGTAGTGTGTAATAATCATAAACCTTTACTTTATGTTGTATTAGAAGTGTGAACTCTTCTTGCAGATTTGTAGTTGAGGGTATAAGGTGAATTCATTGGGAGTGCATTAAATTTGATGGTATTCATATTGGTCTGTGTAAAATGTTTTCAAAAATAAGAAAAATCAGTTTTGTCAACACTTGGGATCCAAAATTCTAGGCGAAACTATGGCAAAATTTCTGTAAAAATCAGAACTAAAATTTGACTATGTAGAAAATTGGTAGCAACATTTGGATAGTGTGGCACCTCTACTCGGCTTACACATGTAGGTCAAGAAGGGGTGTTACAGTAATACTGCTTCAAATCATGATACATCTTTGTATTGCCCGGATGCATAGCAAATACTGACTAATGTGCTTCTTCTAAAATAATCCTTCTCAAATTAGCATTATCAGGTACACACAATCTGTTTTTAAACCAAAGACTCCCATCACTTCTCACAATAAAATCTCGACTCTTTCCATTCTGGCAATTTGAAACAATCTTTTGAATCTTCTCATCAACCAATTGAGCCTCTTTAATCTGATCCAACAATACTGGTTTCAATTGCAACTGTGCCAACAATGCACCATCATCACAAGATACAAAACTAGCATGCAACGCTCTCAACTCAACAAGCAACGAGAGCGAATAAATAGTCAAACCTGCTAAAGACTTCCGACTCAAGGCATCAGCAACAACATTTGCCTTACCAGGATGATAATCAATCAAACAGTCATAGTCTTTAATCAACTCCAACCATCTCCTCTGTCGAAGATTGAGCTCTCTCTGAACCCCCAAATATTTCAAACTTTTATGATCCGTATAAATAAAACATTTCTCCCCATATAAATAGTGTCACCAAATCTTCAATGCAAACACAATGGCTGCTAACTCTAAATCATGGGTCGGATAATTGAGCTCATGCGGTTTCAACTGTCGAGAAGCATAAGCTATAACTTTACCTTCTTACATCAGAACACAACCCAAACCATTATGTGAAGCATCACTGTAAATCACATATGGTTTATCTTCCACAGGTAAAGTAAGAACAGGCGCTTGAGTTAACATCTCTTTTAACTGTTCAAAGCTAGCCTGACACTGATCTGTCCACACAAATCTAACTCCCTTTCGAAGTAATCTGGTAAGTGGAGTAGCTATCAAAGAAAATCCTTTCACAAACCGTCGATAATAGCCTGCCAAACCCAAAAAACTTCTAACTTCAGTCACAGACTTTGGTGGACTCCAATTCAAAATATCTTCAACTTTACTCGGATAAACTCTAATACCCTATGCTGAAACTATATGACCGAGAAAAGTTACTTCGTCAAGCCAAAACTCACATTTCGACAGTTTAGCAAATAATTGCTTCTCTCTCAAAATTTGCAGCACAATCCGCAGATGCTTGTCATGCTCCTCCTCATTACGCGAATACACCAAAATATCATCGATAAAAACTACCACAAACTGATCCAAATAGAGCCTAAATACCCTATTCATCAAGTCCATAAAAGCTGCAGGTGCATTCGTCAAACCAAAAGGCATAACTAGAAACTCATAATGCCCATACCTTATGCGAAAGGCTGTCTTAGGAACATCTTCCGCTCTAACCCTCAACTGATGGTACCCTGATCTCAAATCAATCTTGGCAAAGGATATTTATTTTTAATAGTCACCTTGTTCAATTGCCTATAATCGATACACAATCTCATAGTACCATCCTTCTTCTTCACAAACAAAACAGGAGCTCCCCACGGTGAAACACTAGGGTGAACAAACCCTTTATCCAACAACTCCTGTAACTGCACCTTCAATTCTCTCAGTTCAACAGGTGCCATTCTATAAGGAGTAATAGAGATAGGAGTGGTACCAGGCAATAATTCGATACCAAACTCCACCTCTGGAAACACATCTGGAAACTCTGCAACTGTAGGTATATTATCAAGTTGAGAACTCATTACTCTAGTATCCAAAATATGAGCAAGATAAGCATCACACCCTTTTCTAATCAACCTTCTAGCTGCAGCAGCTGAAACAAACAAGGATGCTAGCTGTCCCTGCTCACTAGATACTATCACATCTCTACCATCACCGGTTCTCAAGGTAACAAATTTCTTTTGACAATCTACCATAGCTCCATGTCTAGATAACCAGTCCATGCCTAGGATCAAATCATATTCCTTAAAAGGCATTCAAATCAAATCTCCAATAAACTCCTCACCTTGCACCACTACTGCACTATCTCGGTGCACCTTGCTAACAATCACACTATGCCCTAAAGGATTTGTCACCAATACATCAAATCCTAGAGATTCAGCATGCAATTCAGGCACAGGCAAAACAGATGCACTAATATATGAATGAGTAGATCCTGGATCAATCAAAGCAAGTACTGACATACCAAATAAAGAGAAAGTACCCGCTATGACTGCTGAAGCATCTGGTTGCCTCTGCATCACATATACCCTCTGAGAAGATCCGACCTCCTCTGGTCTACTATCCCTGGATGTAGAGCCTCCTCTCTGATTGAACCCAGATCTACCACCTCTACTGAAACTTCTGCCCCCTCGACCACCTCTCACACTAGGTCGAGAAACTACAGAATCTACCGACATCTGCTCCTGCCTCTCAGGACACTCTCTAACAAAATGATCAGGTGATCCACATCTGAAACATACCCCTGCTACACCAGTCTTCCAACAAGTACCACCATGTGGCCTACCACAATGAATACATATGGGTAGAGTGGATCTCTGAATCACTGGGGTCAGAGCACTCGCCACTGAAACTGTAGGTCTCGTTCTCTGCCTCTGAAACTGTACTGACCTACCAACTGGCCTCTGACTCCTACTAACCCGAGGAACAAAACTTCCTTTACCTCTCTTCACGGATGAAGACCTTGCTTCAAACTGGGGTCTCCTAACCCTGGTCTCTTCCTCAGAAGCAGCTGCTGCAATGCCCTGAGCTCTCTCCACACTCCTAGCTGCTGCAACAAGCTGGGAAAAATCATGATATCTAGATCCAGCCACAAGACACATAATAGAGGGCCTCAATCCCTCCTCAAATCTCCTGCACCTATCAATCTCATAAAGATATAATACCCCCAGCATAATGGCTCAACCGGATAAACTCAACCTCATATTCTGTTACTGTCCGGTTGTCTTGCTTCAAACTCAAAAACTCCATCTTCTTCACATCTTTATACTCGCTCGGAGTATATTTCAATTCAAACTCTCTTAGAAAATCAGTATAGGACAATGTGGGTGGATCATCCATAGCATGGGGCACTGTCTTCCACCAATCATATGCATCCTTCTGCAACAATGATCTTGCATAATCAAATTTTTCTTCTGGAGTGGCTTGCAACTGAATGAATATTCTCTGTACTTTATCTAGCCACTGCTCAGCTACAGCTGGATCAATAGTACCAAAAAAATCTTCAGCACCATACTTCCTTAAATTATCGTAATGTCTCACTGATACCAATGGTTGTGGGGGTGGTGGCGGTGGTTGCACTGGTGCTTGCCTCAATATCTCTACCACATGCCTAAGCCAAACTGGCGGAACCTCCTCACCAGCTGGTCTCCCCGACACAGAAGCAGGTACCTCTCCAGCACTATCCACTCTAACTCCATCCCTAACCTCATCCGGAGCTACACTCTCAGCACTACCCTCTACTGACTGATGTAAATGAGAATCCATCACAACCTATATCTGCAAACACAACAGAATACATCTCATTAAAGATCAGAGACTGCCAATACCAAACATGTATGTTATTCAAAAACTAACTTTTAAAGTCAAAATATTCTTTTTCTTACATTTTACCTAGGTTGAGAATCTCAAACCTAGGCTCTGATACCAAAACAATTGTAACACCCCTACATCCTGTACACGCACACTACAAAACACCACAATGTAATATACGTACACTGAATATAGGGATGCTACGGTTTTCTTTAACATTTAAATCATTTTAAATGATAAGATATTCTTTCTCATTATACATTATAGAAATAAAGTAATTAACTTGTAATATAAACAAAATAGATATATGCGTTTACTTAATATGCAGCGGAATTTATAAAATATTTACATATATGAATACATTCAAATCCATATTTACAATTATACATATATTTACATTAGAATCAATACTTTACAAAATATAAAGAAGTTATACATGATTGGCAGCTCTTCTCTGATCTTTAAGTCCCAAAAATAAATTCTTCAATGCCTAGTCTCACTCAGTCTCGAGGAACTCTCGGGTTCAACCCCGTCACCTGCGCGATCAACCACTATCGCGCTAAGCCAACGGCTTAGTAATACATAGTATACTAACAATATGCTTTAATGCAATGCAATATCACACATTTTAATAATAAAGACAACATCATAGGTGGAAAACTAATATCACACTTTTATATTTCATAAACCATATACATATAAACTTATTACATTTCAAAGTCCTTCCATAGATCTCATTATTCAATTATTTTACCATTAATGAATCACATTTAAACAAAGACAAGCATGGGCCCAAAAGATACTAATATGCCATTCAATTTTCAGAGTTAATGTTTTGGTTCAATTATCACATTCATCATTATCATAATCCCAACTAGGCTTCAAGGATTAGGTTCAACCAAGCTTCAAGGGGAACAAAGCATGCTAAGTATCAACCCAACTTGGCTTCAAGAACCAACCCAACCTAGCTTCAAGGGTTGTAACATCTCAATTAGGCTTCAAGGACTAGACCCAACCAAGCTTCAAGGGGAGTAAAACATGTTAAACTTCAACCCAACTTGGCTTCTAGGATCAATTCCAACCTAACTTCAAGAGATTGTTACTAATAGGCATGCCACCAATAAAAAAAACTCTGAAAATGGAATAACACATTAGACACACAATTCATTCATTATTTCATTATCAATACCATTCTCAATCCTCATTATCAATTAGGCAAACATGCCTCATTAAAGTCATTATAGCCAATCACAATGGCTTTATATTCCATCACATCTCAATCTACATTATAGCAATTCATCTTTCAAATACACAATCATTTACATCATCATATCCTTCACATTATACATATAACATTATTGATATAAACATAACAAAGTACATTATTCATATAAGTCAACAATGTAATAATGCAATATTTGTACTTACCTCAATAACAATTCACACAACTCTAAACACTTCCTTTTTCCAAGATTCTTTTACTTCTTAGATCAATGACAAATCACTTTCTTCAAGACCTAATCCAAAAATAATAACATACACTTTCTTAGGGATACACATGAGATAATCAAGTTAAGAGTTAACTAGGGCAAACTCTAAACATGACACGCTCAACCACACGGGCGTGTCCCTGACCGTGCCCTAACTCCACAACACAGAAGCTTTTACACGCTCGAAACCACGGACGTGTCACTGGGCGTGTAATACATTCTGCCTCTCAGAAACATCGACATGTCCAACAACGTGAGCGTGCTCATGGCCGTGTCAATTCTCCAATCTCACAGTAGCTATGACACGCTCAATAACAAGGGCGTGTTACAGGTCGTGTCAATCCTACTGCCACCAACACCATTGACACGCCTAAGAATCTGAACGTGCTCATGGTCGTGTCATGCCAAAAACCCAGATTTCGGCCAAAACAACAAAACACCCAACAAAACACTTCTTTTCACCAACATCCACTTCAAACAAAGTTAACAAAACATACCCAAAAACCATCTTAAATTTACAAAAACACCAAAACAACTCCACACCTACATCAAACACAAATCACAAATATCATCACAAACCCTAAACACAAATACAACACCATCTCTTCCAACCAACTTACTCTTTTCTTCAATCCATCCTTAAAATCCATAATCAATTTAATCAAACACTCTTAAACATATCACAATCAAACAACACACCCTTAAATAATCTATCAAACTCAAACACAACTTCAAATAAGCAAAGAAATCAAAAGAGGACTTACCAAAGTAATGAAACTTCTTGAATCACCAACTTGATCCCTTAGATCTTCCTTCAATTTGAGCTTTGAACATTAAAATCCTCTCTTGCTCTCTTGCTTTCTCTTGTCTCTGGATGAGCCGGCCAACACAATGGAAAAGAAGAAAAGAACATAAAGAAACAAAGTCAAACTTTTCATCTCTTTAAATCTCCACCAAGTATTTCAACAAAAGCAATTACCTAAACCCCCTCTTACAATTAGTTTTAACTTCCTTTAAAATACTTGCCCTTTTTAGTAATTTCACAAATCACAAATTAAAATATCTTCTTCCCTTGACCACCCATTTGACTTGCATATATGTTATATATATTGCCATATATACAACATATACATTCTCTCAATACACTTCTCTTCCTTTCCAATAACACATATACATTTGATTCAAATCAAACAACAATTATATCAAAACTTCTAAGGCACACTTTGGGATATTACAACAAAACTCTCTCTTGCTCTCTTGCTTTGGATGGCCGGCCAACAAAAGAAAAGAAAAGAAAAAGAAAGAATAATTAGAGACCAAGTCAAACTTCCCTTCTCTTTAAACCTCCACCAAGCAATCTAAATAAGAAATTACTTAAATACCCTCTTCCATTTATTTAATTCCATTTAAATAAATTCCATAAATTTTAAAATTTCAAAATATCTTCTTCTTTTGACTTCCACAGTTGACTTGTGTATATGTTGTATATATTTCCATATATACAACATATACACTCTCTCTTAAATTCTTTTCTCTTTCAAATTAACATTTACATTTAATCCAAATAAAACAACAATTACATCAAAACTTCTAGGGCACACTTTGGGATATTACAGTTCTCCCCCTCTAAAAAGAAATTTCGTCCTCGAAATTACCTGATATCAAGTCCGAAACAGTTGAGGATATTGATCTCGCATTGCTTGCTCACTCTCCCAAGTTGCCTCTTCTCTACCGTGATTCTTCCAAAGAACCTTTACCAATGGCACTTTCTTATTTCTCAACTCTTTTATTTCATGTGCCAAAATAGCAACTGGTTCTTCTTCAAATTTCAGATCTGAACTCACCTCAATAGATTCAACTGGCAAGATATGAGATGGATCTGATCTGTACCTTTGTAACATAGAAACATGGAATACATTATGGATTCTATCCAACTCAGGCGGCAAAGCAATATGATAAGCAACTGGCCCAACTCTTTCTAAAACTTCATACGGTCCAATGAAACGAGAACTCAGCTTCCCTCTTTGACCAAATCTTAAAATCTTTTTCCAAGGAGACACCTTCAAAAATACTTTATCTCCAATATCAAACTCTATGTCTCTCCTCTTCAAATCTGAATAAGATTTCTGTCAGTTTGAAGCTGCTTTTAACCGATCCCGAATTACCTTCACTTTCTCTTCAGTCTCTTTAACCAAATCAGGACCAATTAACTTGCCCTCTCCAGTTTCATTCCAACATAAAGGCGTCCTACATCTTCTGCCATACAATGCCTCAAATGGTGCCATACCAATACTGGATTGATGACTGTTGTTATAAGCAAATTCCACAAGTGGCAAAAATCTGTCCCAACTTCCAGAGAAATCAATGACACAACTTCTCAACATATCCTCAATAATCTGTATCACTCTCTCTGACTGCCCATCTATCTGTGGATGAAAAGCAGTACTAAAGTGTAATTGAGAACCCAATGCACTATGCAAACTTTTCCAAAACCTTGAAGTAAACCTAGGATCTCGATCAGACACTAAAGAAATTGGGACTCCATGCAACTTCACTACCTCACTGATATACAGCTCAGCTAACCTCTCAAGAGAATAGTCCATTCTAACTGGAAGAAAATGAGTTGCCTTCGTCAACTGATCAACAATCACCCAAATATCATCATGCTTCTTCCGAGTCAATGGCAAACCAGACACAAAATCCATTGTCACTCTCTCCCATTTCCATTCAGGCACTGTTAAAGGTTGAAGCAACCCTGTTGGAACTTGATGCTCGGCTTTTACCCCCTGACAAGTGAGACATTTAGATATAAATTCCGCTATGTCTCTCTTCATACCAGACCACCAGTAGTGTTGTTTCAAATCATGGTACATCTTTGTACTTCCAGGATGCATAGCAAAAATCGATTGGTGTGCTTCCTCCAAAATAACCTTTCTCAAACTAACATCATCAGGAACACACAACCTATCCTTGAACCAAAGGCTACCATCACTTTTCACATGGAAATCTCGGCTCTCCCCATTTTGGCAATCTAATACAATCTTCTGAACTTTCTCATCAGCCAATTGAGCCTCTTTAATCTGATCCAATAATACTGGTCTCAACTGCAACTGAGCCAATAATGCACCATCATCACAAACTTCAAAACTAGCATGTACCGCTCTCAACTCAACAAGCAACGAGAGCGAATACACAGTCAAACCTGCTAAAGACTTTCGACTCAAAGCATCAGCAACAACATTTGCCTTACCAGGATGATAATCAATCAAACAGTCATAGTCTTTGATCAGCTCTAACCATCGCCTTTGCCGAAGATTCAGCTCCCTCTGAACACCCAAATACTTCAAACTTTTATGATCCGTATAAATAAAACATTTCTCCCCATATAAGTAGTGTCGCCAAATCTTCAAAGCAAACACTATAGCTGCCAACTCCAAATCATGAGTCGAATAATTGAGCTCATGCGGCTTCAACTGCCGAGAATCATAAGCTATGACTTTACCCTCTTGCATCAACACACATCCTAAACCATTATGTGAAGCATCACTGTAAATCACATATGGTTTATCTTCCACGGGTAAAGTAAGAACAGGAGCTTGAGTCAACATTTCTTTTAACTGCTCAAAGCTAGCTTGACACTGATCTGTCCACACAAATCTAGCTCCCTTCCGAAGCAATTTGGTGGGTGGAGTAGCTATCAAAGAAAAACCTTTCACAAACCTTCGATAATAGCCTGCCAAGCCCAGACTACTTCTAACTTCAGTTACAGACTTTGGTGGACTCCAATTCAAAATAGCTTCAACTTTACTTGGATCAACTCTTATACCATCTGCTGAAACTATATGACTGAGAAAAGTTACTTGGTCAAGCCAAAACTCACACTTTGACAGCTTAGCATACAACTACTTCTCTCTCAAGATCTGTAACACCATCCGCAAATGCTTGTCATGCTCTTCTTCATTACGCGAATACACCAAAATATCATCGATGAACACTACCACAAACTGATCCAGATAGGGCCTAAAAACCCTATTCATCAAATCCATGAAAGCTGTAGGTGCATTCGTCAATCCAAAAGGCATTACCAAGAACTCATAATGCCCATATCTTGTGCAAAAAGTTGTCTTAGAAACATCTTCAGCTCTAACCCTCAATTGATGGTACCCTGATCTCAAATCAATCTTGGAAAACACTGCTGCTCCCTTCAATTGATCAAAGAGATCATCAATCCTAGGCAAAGGATACTTATTCTTGATAGTTACTTTGTTCAATTGCCTATAATCAATGCATAACCTCAAAGTACCATCATTCTTCTTCACAAACAACATAGGAGCTCCCCACGGAGAAACACTAGGGCGAATAAACCCTTTATCCAACAACTCCTGCAACTGCACCTTCAACTCTCTCAATTCAGCAGGTGCCATTCGATAAGGAGTGATAGAGATGGGAGTGGTACCAGGCAACAAATCGATACCAAACTCAACCTCTCTTTCAAGGGGTAACCCTGGCAACTCCTCAGGAAACACATCTGGAAAATCTGCAACTGTGGTTATACTATCAAGTTGAGAACCCACTACTCTAGTATCCACCACATGAGTAAGATAAGCATCACACCCTTTTCTAATCAACTTCCTAGCTATTACAGCTGATACAAACAAGGATGCAAGTTGTCTATGCTCACCAGATACCATCACACTCCTATCATCACTGGCTCTCAAGGTGACATACTTCTTTTGACAGTCTACCACAGCTCCATGCTTAGACAACTAATCCATGCCTAAGATCAAATCATACTCCTTAAAAGGCATTTCAATCATATCACTAAGAAACTCTTCACCTTGCACCACAACTGCACTATTGCGATGCACCTCACTCACCACAACACTATGTCCTAAAGGATTTGTCACTAAGACATCAAATCCTAAGGACTCTGAATGCAATTCAGACACAGGCAAGATAAATGCACTTAGGTATGAATGAGTAGATCCTGGATCAATCAAAGCAAGAACTGAAATGCCAAATAAAGAGAATGTACCCGCTATAACTGCTGAAGCATCCGGTTGCCTCTGCATCACATATACTCTCTGAGAAGATCTGGCCTCATCTGGCCTACTGCCTCTAGATGAAGATCCTCCTCTATGACTAAACCCAGGTCTACCACCTCTACTGAAACCTCTGCCCCCTCGACCACCTCTGCTGACACTGGGTCGAGAAGCTGCAGTATCAGCCTGCCTATCATCCTGCATCTCAGGGCAATCTTTAATAAAATGATCTGGTGACCAACATCTAAAGCATACTCCCAATCCACCCATCTTCCAATAAACACCCCCATAGGGCCTACCACAGTGAACACATACAGGTGGAGTAGACCTCTGCATCACTGGAGTCGGGGCACTAGCTACAGAAATTGTCGGTCTCGGCCTCTGCCTCTGATACTGAACTGATCTGCCCGACTGTCTCTGGCTCCTACTGATTCTCAAAACAAAACTTCCTCTGCCCCTCTTCATAGATGAAGACCCTGCCTCAAACTGGGGTCTCCTTACTCTAGTCTCCTCCTCAGTAGCAGCTGCTGCAATGCCCTGTGCTCTCTCAACACTTCTAGCTGCTGCAACAAGCTGAGAGAAATCCTGGTACTGGGAACCAACAACAATGCACATAATAGAGGGCCTCAATCCCTCCTCAAATCTCCTGCACCGGTCTATTTTATCAGAGATAATTCCCCCGGCATAATGACTCAACCGGATATACTCAATCTCATACTCTGTTACCGTCCGGTTGTCTTGCCTCAAATTCAGGAATTCCATCTTCTTAACATCTTTATACTCCCTCGGAGTATATTTCTGCTCGAACTCCCTCAGAAAATCACCATAAGATAATGTAGGTGGATCATCCATGGCATGAGGAACCGTCTTCCACCAGTCATAGGCATCCTTCTGCAATAAGGATCTAGCACAATCAAATTTTTCTTCAGAAGTGGCTTGCAACTAAATAAATATCCTCAGCACTTTATTCAACCACCGCTCAGCCACTGCTGGATCTGTAGTGCCCAAGAAATCCTCAGCCCCATATTTCCTCAACTTATCATAATGTCTTACCGACACCTGAGGCTGTGGTGGTGGCGGCTGCACTAGAGCTTGTCTAAATAGTTCTACCATATGCCTTAACCAACCCGGCGGAACCTCCTCAGCAGCTGATCTCTCTGGCACAGAAACAGGTGCCTCACTATCTCTATCAACTCTAGCTCCATCTCTACTCTCTCCCGGAGCTACACTCTCAACACTTCCTTCTACAGTCTGACGTGAATGGGACGCCATTACTACCTATATCTGCAAACATAGCAGAATATTCCTCATTAAAGATCAAAGACTGCCATACCAAAACATGTATTTTATTTAAAAAACAATATTTTAAAACTCAAAATTTCCTTACAATTCACCTAGGTTGAGAATCTCAAACCTAGGCTCTGATACCAAAACAATTGTAACACCCCTATACCCCATATACGTACACTGCATGCTAATACGATCGTAATATAAGTATACTGAATATAGAAATGCCACGGTTTACAAAACATACAAATTATCCCTTTGCAATAACATGAACAAATTTAAAACTCAAAGGAAATTTATAAAACACAATAGATAAAATATTTATTCAAAACGCAGCGGAAAATATAACAAATTTTTACAAATACATATACATCAAAACTCAAGTTTTAACAAAACATAAAATATATATACATGTTTGGCAGTATGTCTTTGATCTTTAAGCTCCACTATCAACACCTCAAAATCTGGACTCTACTCGGTCTAGAGGAACTCTCCGGTTCTTCCCTGTCACCTACGCGATGAATCACACTCGCGCTAAGCCAACAACTTAGTGGTACAAACTACAATAATACTATGCTTCAATGCATTGCCAATGTCACACAATCAATTTCATACACCATTCAAAAGAATATTATATTTCAAAACCTTACATTGTTCAATATCATATCAAAACATTCATATTGTATCTTCATAGTTTCATTACTCAACATAGCTTTCCATGCCGCATTCATTTTCAATAAGATACTTATGTCTTATAATCATCTCATAACATTATATCTCACAAACATGTATCTCATTATTCATTGGTTTCACCATTCAAGATTTACATTGAAAACAAAGACAAGCATGGGCCCAAAGACACTAATATGCCATTCAACTTTCAGAGTTAATGTTTTGGTTTAATTATCAAATTTATCATCATTATTATCCCAACTAGGCTTCAAGGATTTAGGTTCAACCAAGCTTCAAGGGGAACAAAGCATGCTAAGTATCAACCCAACTTGGCTTCAAGAACCAAACCCAACCTAGCTTCAAGGGTTGTAACATCTCAATTAAGCTTCAAGGACTAGACCTAACCAAGCTTCAAGGGGAGTTAAGCATGCTAAACTTCAACCCAACTTGGCTTCAAGGATCAAGCCCAACCTAACTTCAAGAGATTGTTACTATAGGCATGCCACCAACAACAAAACTCTGAAAATGGAATAACACATTAGACACACAATTCATTACTTATTTCATTATCAATTTCATTCTCATTTACTCATCATCACTTAGGCAACCATGCCTCAATCATCTCATTGGCATCATTATCATTTTAGCCAACAACCATGGCTCCATATCTCATCAAGAGAGTATATATATATATCATCAATTGCATTGAACATCATCTGGGCAAACATGCCTCAATTATGTCATTTACATCATTATAACCAACCACCTTGGTTTCACATCTCATTATATCTCAATTTACATTAATCAATTCATCATTCAAGTGTATATAACCAATGGCATTAACACACATTTTAGATGCTCATTAATCATTCACATTATACCAATCATAATATTCATCAAATGTATTAACAATGTAATCAATTACTTAACATATGTACAGACAAATATGTTAAGTATCAAAATCATGTAAATGCATGCAACCATGTAGTTTGTACTTACCTGAAGTACCACTCACACAAATCTATACACTTCCTCTTCCAACACTTCTTCACCACTTGAATTAGGGAAAATTATCTTCTTCAAGACCTAATCCAAAAATGATAAAATAAATCAATTCCAATACAAATATTCACTTAATAACCTCTTACTAGACCCTTAAATCACAAATTACAGATCAATATCTCCCTCTAGGACCCCACGGTCTTGGCCTCCCAACCCCCACGGGCGTGGGTTAGAAAATGGTTTTGCCTCCCTTGCTCCAAACCTCCACGGCCATGGCTTCAAATGGCCACGGGCGTGGCATCCAAGATGCTTCTGTTTCTGACCAAACTCAAGAATTCTATGCTTCTAACTCCAACAAACACAAACAACATGAAAATCTATGAAAATAATTGATCAAACTCAAGTTAAACATCACTTACCACTTCAAAACCCTAAAACCAACATCACTCTTACTCTTCCAACACAAACACCAACTTAACTTCTTATTTCCAATTCAAAACCAACACCACGCACAATCAATTAAATCAAACCCACTCCAACATACTACCATCAACACAACCCTACTTTCAAATATCAACAATCAAACTCATACACAACTTAAAATAAAACAAGAGAATCAAGAGAAACTTACCAAAATAATGAAACTTCTTGGATTTCCAACTTAATCACTTGAAAAATCCTTTGAATTTAGAGCTTGGGAACACAAAACTCTCTCTTGCTATCTTGCTTTGGATGGCCGGCCAACAAAAGAAAAGAAAAGAAAAGAAAAAGAAAGAATAATTAGAGACCAAGTCAAACTTCCCTTCTCTTTAAACCTCCACCAAGCAATCTAAATAAGAAATTACTTAAATACCCTCTTCCATTTATTTAATTCCATTTAAATAAATTCCATAAATTTTAAAATTTCAAAATATCTTCTTCTTTTGACTTCAACATTTGAGTTGTGTATATGTTGTATATATTTCCATATATACAACATATACACTCTCTCTTAAATTCTTTTCTCTTTCAAATTAACATTTACATTTAATCCAAATAAAACAACAATTACATCAAAACTTCTAGGGCACACTTTGGGATATTACAGTTAAAGCTGAAGATGTTCCTAAGACAGCTTTTCGCACAAGGTATGGGCATTATGAGTTTTTGGTGATGCCTTTTGGGTTGACGAATGCACCTGCAGCTTTTATGGATTTGATGAATAGGGTGTTTAGACCCTATCTGGATCAGTTTGTAGTGGTTTTCATTGATGATATTTTGGTGTATTCGCATAATAAAGAGGAGCATGACAAGCATCTGCGGATTGTATTACAGACCTTGAGAGAGAAGCATTTGTATGCTAAGCTGTCGAAGTGTGAGTTTTGGCTTGATCAAGTGACTTTTCTGGGACATATAGTGTCAGCAGATGGTATAAGAGTGGATTCGAGTAAAGTTGAAGCTATTTTAAATTGGAGTCCACCGAAGTCAGTAACTGAAGTTAGAACTTTTCTAGGTTTGGCAGGCTATTATCGATGGTTTGTGAATGGTTTTTCTTTGATAGCTACTCTACTCACTAGATTACTTCGAAAGGGAGTTAGATTTATGTGGACAGATCAGTGTCAAGCTAGTTTTGAGCAGTTAAAGGAGATGTTGACTCAAGCTCCTATTCTTACTTTGCATGTGGAAGATAAACCATATGTGATTTACAGTGATGCTTCACATAATGGTTTAGGTTGTGTTTTGATGCAAGAGGGTAAAGTCATAGCTTATGCTTCTCGGCAGTTGAAGCCGCATAAGCTTTAATTATCCAACGCATGATTTGGAGTTGGCAGCTATAGTTTTTGCTTTGAAGATTTGGCAACACTACTTGTATGGGGAGAAGTGTTTCATTTATACGGATCATAAGAGTTTGAAATACTTGGGTGTTCAAAGAGAACTGAATCTTCGGCAAAGACGGTGGTTGGAGTTGATTAAAGACTACGACTGTTTGATTGATTATCATCCTGGTAAGGCAAATGTTGTTGCTGTTGCCTTGAGTCGGAAGTCTTTAGCAGGTTTGACTGTTTATTCGCTCTCGTTGCTTGTTGAGTTGAGAGCGTTGCTTGCTAGTTTTGAATTATGTGATGATGGTGCGTTGTTAGCTCAGTTGCAGTTGAGATCGATGTTGTTAGATCAGATCAAAGAGGCTCAATTGGCTGATGAGAAAATTCAGAAAGTTGTGTCAGATTGCCAAAATGGAGAGAGCCGAGATTTTCTTGTGAGAGATGATGGTAGCCTTTGGTTCAAGGATAGATTGTGTGTTCCTGATGATGCTAGATTGAGAAAGATTATTTTGGAAGAAGCACATCAGTCGACTTTTGCTATGCACCCTGGGAGTACCAAGATGTATCATGATTTGAAGCAGCATTACTGGTGTCAGGTATGAAGAGAGACATAGCAGAGTTTGTATCTAAATGTCTCACTTGTCAGAGAGTGAAGGCTGAGCATCAAGTTCTAACCGGGTTGCTCCAACCTTTATCAGTGCCTGAATGGAAGTGGGAGCGTGTAACAATGGACTTTGTATCTGGTTTACCATTGACTCAGAAGAAGCATGATGCTATTTGGGTGATTGTTGATCGGTTGACGAAGATAGCTCATTTACTTTCAGTTCGAATGGACTATTCTCTGGAGAAGTTGGCTGAGCTGTATATCAGTGAGATAGTGATGTTGCATGGAGTCCCAATTTCTTTAGTGTCTGATCGAGATCCTCGATTTACTTCAAGGTTTTGGAAGAGTTTGCATAGTGCTTTGGGTTCTCGATTACATTAAAGCATATTGTTATTGTGGTTTGTACCACTAAGCCTATGGCTTAGCGCGATTATGGTTCATCGCATAGGTGACAGGGTAGAACCAGAGAGTTCAGCTAGACCGAGTCGAGTCTAGACTCTGAAGTGTTGATTATGGGCTTAAAGATCAGAGACGAACTGCCAAACATGTATAAACTTTATGTTTTGTAAACATTGATTTTGATATATATATATATATGTAAATACCGCTACATTTTTCACTGCTTAATAAATAAATGTTTTATGTATTATGTTTTATAATATAACTTAAATGTTTTAAGTTTTCTCATATTATTGCTAAAAGAAAAGATTTGTTTGTTTAGTAAACCGTGACACTCCTATATCTGTTATACGTATATTACAGATATGGTTGTATGTAATGTGCGTATATGGGGTATAGGGGTGTTACACTACAAACCTTCAACAACAAAAGCTAATAGCCTAAATGTTTCACTGACTAGGGAGAATCTTAGGCATCATCAGCCTGGAAAAACCAACATGGTATGACAAAAGATATTTAAGCTTACTTCATTCATCATTGCTGTTGCATTTTTAGAAGGAAAAATTTATTACAAAATGAAAATAATATTAAAATTTTATATGAAGAGAATAGTAGATTTTTTCGAAAGAATAAATTTTGAGAGAAAAACTTTTTTGGTAGTTTATTTATTCTCTTCATGTTCATCAATTTCTTTTGAAGTAATGGTCGATTCATGTGTTTCAATAATTGAAATATCTAACATCTTTGTTATAGGAGTTTTGGAAGTAGTTGTTGAAAGAGTGCGAAATAAAAGTTGGCTTGAGCATACAAAATATGGGCTTGGAGGTTCTTTTTTGGGTGTTGGTAATCCTTCTTTAACAATATGAACAATTTTAAATGCCATTTGAGACATCTTGTACTAGATCACTAATCATTAATTGAAATATTGTTTTAAATACCACAAAATTTAGATATCATTGGAGGAATATGATAATGGAATTTTACTATAGAAACTAAATTGTTGGTAGGAAGTCCAATGAGACTTGAAGTAAGATGTCTGAAGATTTTGCATGGTATATTTTCAGTTTCATCTTCAATAATAATATTAAGTTTGTACTTGATAAATTTTAAGATTATAAAGTGGTTAAAATACTATAAAAATATAATTCTACAATAAATTATGAATTTTTGGTGAATATAAGAAGTTACCATAGCATAAGAAGTTCTTCTAAATCTCCAGAAATTTTACAAATCATTTGAGAATCATATTCTTGGACACTAGTTTGTCATCTAGGGCAAGCTCGATACCACCATCCATCAGAGGAATCAATATCTTTATTTATAGCCTTACATATTGTGAGGCCTCACCCAAACACCAGATCCTGGCCCGCAATGGGAGAAGGGATGGTGGTTTGGGGCTTATTCTCACATGATATCAACGCATAAGGTCTCCAGTCGATTTAGTAAGCATGAGTTTAAAATTTATCTTTTATTTTAAAAAGTGTAGACTCTTAATTTTGGACCAAATCCAGTTCGACCCTAATTAAAAGAAGATTAGGTCAAGTCTAAAGGTTTAAAACAGTCTGAAATAATTTTACAAACTTAAAATAGTCTGGTACAATATTAAAATCTCAACACATAATAATATAATAATAAATAATAAAAAAGACAAAATATAATATTTATTTTATTTTATAATGTTAATATAATAATAATAAATAAAGAAAAAGGGAAATATAATATTTATTTTATTTTATTTTATAATAAAATATAATAATAAAACATAATAATTTAACAAAGACTCAATAAATTGGCAGGCCCGATTCACCACAAGCCTTGCTTGTGGTGAATTTGGCAATGCCAATTCGCCACAGGTCGTGTCTGGGGCGAATTGGTTATCGACCATTAATCTGACATGTGCTTGTTAATTTCCTAATTTGGTTTGGATTCGGATTAGTATTAGGATTTGGTCTTGTTTGCCTATAAATAACAAAGTCTAAGACAGAGAGAGGGACGTGCAATTTTAATTAAGCAATTAAGAGGCAAGAATTAGCAACACAGAACAAGAAAAACACAAAGAGGTAGTATTAAGCAACAGAAATCAAAAGATGATTGAAAATATACAGCAACCAAGGAGGCAAAACCATTTGTCTCAAGTTTGCTTTGATTCATCCAAGATTAAGGTTTATTAAGCAGTGGCATATATTGGATTCAACATTTTGATATTGGAGGAACCAACAAATGCAGGTTTTGTTCTTTTTAAACTCTATTTATTTAATGTCCAGTAGTTTAACTATTAGAACCCTAATTATATATTTATAAAAATCGAAACCTAATCTGTTAGTTTCATTTAGTAGCTTATTTTATGTATATTTGCTTCAATTTTATAATAGCATAAGATTTGATTTCCAATATCTAATATAATCATCCAAAATCCTAAATAGCTAAATCCCAATCTGCCTAATCATAATCCTAACACCCCAAAATCCTAAAATTATAATTTTATCCTAAAAATCCTAATTTAGAAAAAAATCCTTATTTGTATAAATATAAAATCCTAGTTTAAATAGAAACCGTAATCCTCCATCAAGACCATATCTTGTAAATCATTTACCTTTCGAGGGCGCTGCCCCTTTGACCCACGCCCGCTAACCATCTAATGGGACCACCGTAGGCTCGACTTGTGTCGTCGCGCACTATATTTCCTTAATGGGGGTAATATTAAGATGTGTTTATTTATTTTCTTTTTAATTATTCAATTATTTTCATATATATTGTATTATTTTTTCCTTACTTTATTTTTTTCCTTAGATTTATATGTATTTGTAAATAGACTTGTAAAAGACATGTTTCCACTCGTGGGTGCCTTATTTATTTATTTTTTATAGTTTAATTTATTTAAAGACTCTAGGATAATTGTAAGGGATATATTTTCTACCAATTGGTGGGTGTCCTATTTTATTTACTTGTACTTTGAATATTGGACATTATTGTAAGGGCATATTTCTGTTTTGTATGGGTGCCCATTTTTTTGTTTGGACTTTCTTGATTTTAATAAATTTTTTTTATTTTCATTGCATGTATTATGAATGATATTTTAATAAGTTAAGAATTTAATAATATTAAGACCTGAAAAGGAGACCGGTTCTAATGAACTGGCGTTATGGGGGTGTTGGACCATTTCTCACCTTCCCCATGCGTACCCAACTTTTCGAACCCATTAGGGGGTTGGGGATTCCTTAGGAATTGAGTCATCCACCCCTTTCTTTTTTTTAGCTGTCCTGGTGGCGACTCCATTTTCTCAGGGTTTAGGCTTGTGTTCTTTAAGGCTCTGAGCCTAACAGTGCCAAAGTTGTAAGAACCATTCGACATGGGAGTGGGGGCGAAAATTTTTGCTCACAAAAAGATTTGTCTCTTTTATTTTTAAAATAAATTGTCCTTTTATTTTGAAAAGGGATGGTGGCTTTTATTTTGAAAAGCCAAAATTGGAGAGTTGTCACCTTAGTTTATTTTATTTGGGAAAAATAAGGGAAATCCATTTAATTAACTCGACCAAATTCGGTTAATTTTTGCCCAAAAAGGTCACTAGTCCAAAACAATCACGATGGATCTCGAGCTAAGTTTTCATACCAATAAAAGAAAATGATATTTTTTTTATCTCTCTTTGATTGATTTAGTCCTTCTTTTAACTGATTTAGTGAAAAATATAATTTTTCATGTATTGTGATACAAATAAATATGAATGACAATATATTAAAATGCTTGTGCATTTAATAAGGATGACATCCATAAATGCAATGTGGTATAATAAAATACTATAACTCCTTCAAAATAATAATTCCAGGGGAGCTTCAACTCTAGGCTTTATGGGTCCCAGGTTGAGTACAAATCCCCAATTTATATAGTAAACTCAAAAGAAAATAAAAGAAGAAAACTATTAAAATCACATGGCGTTCGTTTGCAAGGCTTACCAAAGTTGCAAATGGAGCCTCAAAATATTTAAAATTCAATAAGAAAATAAAAAACAATGATAATATGGAAAAATAATAAATAAACGACAAAAAGAAAAATAAAAAGATATGAGGTTGGTTGTTAAGATGTGGGGTCGCCACTCAGAATGATAATCCGAGTGTGCCTACTTATCCCATTTGTATGAAAATAAAAAATGTAAGTAGTTCATGCATTTGATTTTAAAGAACTTAAATTAACCAATTTTATAATTAATTAGTTTCTGAATTAAAAAGAGACTGGAAAGTGCAACATACCTTGGGTAGGCGCTTTTCTTGATAGACGGTTGAAAGGCCTTGCCACTTTGTCGCTCCACTTGTGCGAAAGATTAAGCAAGATCAATTAACAATAATATAAAAAGTCTAAGAAAATTTGGTTTTTTATGATGGGGATATTTTTGAAAAGTTTTGGGGTCCAAATTTTTGGATCCTTGAACTAAAAGGGCAGACTCCTATTTATAGGAGTCCAAAATCCAGTCAAGACCACATACAATGAGGACTAGCAGCACTGCGCATGGCCTACCGCAAGTCATACGGCTAGCTATACACACCTCGCATAGCCTACCACACTTTGCATGCCATGCATTACTCGCACATCTAGCTCAATCGCTTCTCCTTTTTTTAATAATAAGAATTATACATTTTTTTAATTTCTCCTTTTCCCAATTATGTAGGCCAGGTGTAAAATTAAGGTTTCACAGCTGCCCCCATCATGGTTTCTATATCTGAAAAGTAACCATGATGCTGTGAACACTATGATTTCGATGCAAGATTCCATGTAATGTCATAATTATTCACTCTTGGATATTTAGGATGGTCCATTTGAAGTTATGACCTAAAATGTCTATGTACATCTATCATAATGGAATATGGGTAGGCCCATTCTAGGTTTGACCTAAAATATCTATGTAAACCTACATTAAAAGGGGTAAGGGAAGGCCCATTCTAGGTTTTGACCTAAAATGTCTATTTAAACTAATCCTAATGGGGTAAATAAAGGCCCATTCTATATTTTGACATAAAATGTATAGGATAAAGGAAGGCTCATTCTAGGTTTTAACCTAAAATATAAAGGGGTAAAGGAAGGCCCATTCTAGGTTTTGACCTAAATTTCTATGTAAACCTGCCCTAAAGGGGTAAGAGAAGGCCCATTCAAGGTTTTTACCTAAAATGTCTATGTAAACCTACCCTAAAGGGGGTAAGGGAAGACTTATTCTAGGTTTTGACCTAAAATGTCTATGCAAACCTACCCTAAAGGGGTAAGGGAAGGCCTATTCTAGGTTTTGACCTAGAATGTCTATGTAAACTTGCCTTAAAAGGGGGGGGGGGTAAGGGAAGGCCTATTCTAGGTTTGACATAAAATGTCTATGTAAACCTATCCCAAGATGCTTAAACTGCTAGTTGGTTTATAGTCTTATGCTAATTATTCTATGATGATGTTGCTGTCTTGGTTACTAAACCGAGGTTACTGTATTTTAAATTGGATTATAATACTTTTAACCCAGAATGGTCCTTTTAAGGCTCTTGCCTAGGATGACTTTTGAAAGATGCATTCTAAGGTGCTGACCTTGGTTGTTCTCTAGGGTGTTGACCTAGAATAGGTTGAAAGTTGGATTCTAGGGCTCTTACCTAGAATGGTGGTAAGGGACAATCCTAAATTTGACTTAGGAAAAATAAGGATTTTAGGTATCCTGAAACCTAAACTTTTGGTTGATAGTAAATAGGATCTCTGGAAATGCCCCTTAAATTCAAGGTATCCCCATTTAGCTTGCTGAGTATGCATGTTTGATGGAATATTCAATTTTCGCAAGACTAAAGGTGCTTTGGCGAAGCTTCTAATCTATGGCTAGTTTTAATCTTTGAATGAGAGATTTGACCATGGATGGGTAAATATGGGTTTGTATAGCTCTAGAAGGCTTGTCCTCTGATATGTTGGAATTGTCTTGACGTGCTCTGCCTTAAGTTTCCTTTGTAGGGGCTTGGCTTCAAATTTGTTTTCTTATGGTTGTTTGACCTTAATTTCTCTTGGGGTGCTTAGCTTATGACTCATATTTTGACTTTGACAAAAGGGGTTGGCCTTGGGTATGTCCTTTGACTTATCATAGAAGGCTTGGCTTAATGTTGGCTTATTTGAGAGGGCTTGGCCTCAAGTTAGGTTTTAATTTCTTTGGAGGGATTGTCCTCAACTTAGCTTATCTTGGGAGGCTTGACCTACTTTGGAAGAGTTGATCTTGGGTCTGAATTACTTTTGGAGGGCTTGTCCTCGAATTGGCTTAGTTTGGAGGCTTGGCCTCATTTTGATTTATTTTAGAGGTCTTAGAGGGCTTAGCCTCAATCTTGATGTGTTTTTAGGTTTGTCCTATATTGGAGGGCTTGGCCTCAGGTTTGGTTTTTCTTGGAAAGTGTTAGCCTTGGCTTGATTTTAGGATGAGTTGGTTCATTAGGCTATGAAACTTTGGCCTGGAAGTTGTGGTCTGTTTTAGAATTGTAATATCCTCATTTATGCCCTAGAAGTTTTGCATATTGTTGTTGTTGTTATTGTTATATATTGGATTGAATATATGTGTTAAATTGTAAGAGAAAAGAAATTGAGAAGAGAAAGTATATGTATATGTATTTTGGGAAGAAATAGGGTTTAGAGACAAATTTATATGTTGTGTATATGTTAATATATATGACATATAAAGTGGTCAAAAGGCTTGGTCAATGCAAGAGAAGATATTTATTTGAGATTGGTAAATTACTTAATTGGGCACATATAAGACAAAAAGATAATTATGTGAATAAGGGCACTTTGGTAATTGCTTGGATAAAATCACATGGTGGATATTTAAAGAAGGTTTGACTTGTGTTTTCTTCTTCATTTCTTCTTCTTCTTCTTGTTGATGGCCGGCCGTCCATAGCCAAAGAGAAAGAAAGAGACAAGTGATGGTTTTGATGATTTCAAGCTTAAATTGAAGAAAGATTAAGTGTTCAAGTGTTGATTTAAGAAGTTTTTAACTAAGGTAAGATCTTTTCTCTAATTTCTTCAATTCTTTTGAAGTGGTATGATTAAGTTGCTTATGGTATGATTGTAAGTATTGATTTTGCTTGATAGATGAGAAGTTGGGTTGGTGTTGGTGATGGAAGAGTAAGATTGGTGTTTAGTGAAATTGTTTCTGTTTTAGGATTAGTAAAGGCTGTGACTTGTATGATTTTTAATTAATTTTAGAAAAATGTTCTTGAAGTGAATTTTTGATATGTTGTGCCTCTATGAGTCTAGAATGACTGAAAAATATGTTGATTCGATTTTGGAATGGTTATGAGTTTAGAAAGATTATTTTCATTAGACCTGTTCCAGCAAGTACCTTAACTGGGACAGCTATATTTCGGGATTTTTAATAAAATGTAGAAAAATCATATCCAATCGAATTTTGGATATGTTGTTGCTTAGTGAGTTTAGTATTTGAGAAAAATAATTTGGAATCACGTTGATTGAATTTGATTTATGGAATTCACAAAGTTCAGAACTGCTGCCAGGATGCAGGGCAATTGGGGCAGTCTGGTTAGGTGAACTATTTGACCAAGATTTTGTGTTCAGTTTGATCTGAAATTTTAAAGGGATGATTTCAAGATAAAAAAATAAATTCTGTAAAAATTTTAGAATTTTTAGTCAAGTAGATTATTTTATACAATTTTTCAAAATAAGGATAAAATGGAGTTTAAAAACCAGAATGTACTATTTATGGTTAGGGTTTTAATTCTTTGTTCTTCTTGCATTGCTTTGGTTCTCCAAAGGTAGGTTGGTCCTTAAACCTAACCCTAAACACTTTGAACACACTTGAATCAATGAATGTTATAATCAATTGTTCTTTGCCCTAATTGCATTGTTGAGATTGAACAATGTTATGTTGTGCATTGTGAATGGTAATGTGTTTCATGAGTAATGTGGAATGAAATGTTGATATTTATGAATGATGCTATGTGAAATATAATGTGATCATGGATGAGATATATATATATATACTTGAATAATGAGATGTTATATTGTGAAATGAAATGTGAAGCCATTGTTATTGGCTAAGATGATGTAATTGAAAGAAAGAAGGCATGTTTGCCTAAATGTGATGAGAATTGAGAATGGAAATGAATTGTTTGTTTAATATGTTATTCAGTTTCAGAGTTCTGGATTTGGGTGGCATGCCTAAGAAATGATGAAAGGTAACAGTCTTGCCGGGTTGAGGACCTCCTCATAGGTGTTGAGTTGATGGTCCAAGAGACTGGGTCTGTTACACTATGAGATATATGATTTGTAACAGTCTTGCCGGGTTGAGGATCTCCTCATATGTGTTGAGTTGATGATCCAAGAGACTGGGTCTGTTACACTATCCATGGATAGAGATACATGTATATACATTGCCTACGGGCGTGATTATTGTGACTATGAACCAAAGCAGTAACTCTGAACTCTGAATATCGTATTAAATACTTGTTGGGCCCATAGGTGTCAAGGTTATATGAATGTCCTAAATAATGTTATGAGTTTAATGAAATGAGATGTTGGTTATGGAGTATGATTGATTAATGTTGAATGTGAAAAGATGTTGAAATGTGGTATGCTCATATGACTATGATTTGTGAAATGCATAATTGTGTGGTTAACTTTATATTTATGATGTTGATCTTATCAATAACATATGTGGCATTGCATTTCATTAAAGCATACAGTTAGCATGTTTTATCTTACTAAGCCGTTGGCTTAGCGCGATAGTGTTTAATCGCGCAGGTAGTAGAGTGGATAGAGTTGAACCCGAGAGTTCATCAAGACCTAGTGAGAGTAGACCTTGAAGAATCCATTTTGGGAGCTTAAAGATCAGAGCAGACTTGCCAATCATGTATAAATTTTATGTGTTGTAAAACTTGAGTTTTGATGTATATGAATTTGTAAATATGTAAATATTTTATAACTTCCGCTGTGTAATATTTAAATATGGGGGTTGTCACAAAACCTTTATTTTATGTTGTACTAGAAGTGTAAATCCTTTTTGCAGGTTGTAGTTGAGGTTACAAGGGGGATTTATTGGGAGTGTACTGAGAATGATTTTGTTTGCATTGGTTTGTGTAAAATGTTTTTGAAAATAAGAAAAAAATCGGTTTTGTCGACACTTGGGACTCAATTTTTAGGCGAAACTATGGCAAAAATTTTGTAAAAATCGGAACTAAAATTTGACTAAGTAAAATTGGTAGCAACATTAGGTTAGTGTGGCGCCTCTACTCAGCTTACATATGTAGGTTGGGAAGGGGTGTTACAATTGTTTTGGTATCAGAGCCTAGGTTTGAGATTCTCAACCTAGGTAAAATGTAAGAAAAAGACTATTTTTACTTAAAAAGTGAGTTTTTGAACAAAAATACATGTTTGGGATTGGCAGTCTCTGATCTTTAATAAGAGGTATTCTGTTGTGTTTGAAGATTTAGGTTGTGATGGATTCTCACTCACGTCAGTCGATTGAGGGTAGTGCCGAGAGTATTGCTCCTGCTGAGGGAGCTAGGGTTGATATTGTTGAGGAGGCACCTGCTTCGGTGTCGGGTAGACCAGCTGGGGAGGAGGTTCCGCCAGCCTGGTTTAGGCCTATGATGGAAGCTATGAGACAAGCACCTGTGCAACCACAGCCACCGCCACCACCCCCTCAGCCTTCAGTACCAGTAAGGCACTATGATAAGCTAAGGAAATATGGAGCAGAGGATTTCTTTGGTACAGTTGATCCGGCTGTAGCAGAACAGTGGCTTGATAGAGTTCAGAGGGTATTTGTGCAGTTGCAAGCCACTTCAGAGGAGAAGTTTGACTATGCAAGATCTTTGCTACAGAAGGATGCCTACGACTGGTGGAAGACAGTGCCCCATTCTATGGATGATCCTCCAACACTGTCTTACACTGATTTTCTGAGGGAATTTGAGTTGAAGTATACTCCTAGGGAGTATAAAGATGGGAAGAAAAGAGAGTTTCTAGATTTGAAGCAAGATCATCGGACCGTAACTGAGTATGAGGTTGAGTTTATTCGACTGAGTCAGTATGCTGGGGGCATCATTGCTGATGAGATTGATAGATGTCGGCGATTTGAGGAGGGATTGAGGCCCTCGATCATGTGCTTAGTGGCTGGATCCAGATATCAGGATTTTTCACAGCTTGTGGCAGCAGCTTGAAGTGTAGAGCGAGCTCAAGTTATTGCAGTTGCTTCAGAGGAAGAGGTTAGGGTTAGGAGGCCCCAGTTTGAGGCAGGGTCTTCTTCTGCGAAGAGGGGTAGAGGAAGTTTTGTTCCTCGGAGTAGTAGGAGCCAGAGACCAGCGGGTAGGTCAGTGCAGTTCCAGAGGCAGAGATTTAGACCTGCAGCTTCAGTAGCGAGTGCTCCTACTCCTGGAGTTCAGAGATCCACCTTACCTGTGTGTAACCAGTGTGGTGGAAGACATGGGGGCGTTTGTTGGAGGCATAGTAGATCAGGGGTATGCTTCAGGTGTGGATCACCTGACCACTTTGTGAGAGACTGTCCTGAGAGGCAGGAGCAGATGCCAGTTGATTCTGCTGCTTCTCGAGCTAGTGTGAGGGGAGGCAGAGGAGGCAGAGGTGCCAGCCGGGGAGGTAGACCAGGATTCAGTTCTAGAGGAGGTGCTACATCCAGGGAGGGTAGACCAGAGGAGGTTGGATCTTCCCAGAGGATGTATGTTATGCAGAGGCAGCCAGATGCATCAGCAGTCATAGCTGGTACTTTTTCTTTATTTAATACTCCAGTACTTGCTTTGATTGATCCGGGTTCCACGCATTCATATATTAGTGCATCTGTTTTGCCTGTATCTGATTTGCATGCTGAGTCCCTAGGATTTGATGTGTTGGTAACAAATCCGTTAGGGCATAGTGTGGTTGTGAGTAAGGTGCATAGAGATAGTGCAGTAGTGGTGCAGGGTGAGGAGTTCCTTGGGGATTTGATTGAGATGCCATTTAAGGATTATGATGTGATCTTAGGTATGGATTGGCTATCTCGACATGGAGCTGTGGTGGATTGTAAAAAGAAAATTGTTTCTTTGAGAACGGGTGATGGTAGAGAGGTGATAGTATCTAATGAGCAGGAACAGCTAGCCTCCTTATTTGTTTCAGCTGTTGCAGCCAGGAGGTTGATTAGAAAGGGGTGTGAAGCCTATCTTGCTCATGTGGTAGATACTAGAGTAAGAAGTTCTCCCATTGATAGCATTGCCACAGTTGCAGAGTTCCCAGATGTGTTTCCAGAGGAGTTGCCAGGGTTACCTCCTGAGAGAGAGGTGGAGTTCGGTATTGAATTGTTGCCTGGTACCACTCCTATCTCTATTACTCCTTATAGAATGGCACCAGCAGAATTGAGGGAGTTGAAAGTGCAATTACAGGAGTTGTTGGACAAAGGATATATTCGCCCCAGTGTTTCTCCTTGGGGAGCTCCTGTGCTTTTTGTGAAGAAGAAAGATGGTACTATGAGGTTGTGTATCTATTATAGGCAATTGAACAAGGTGACCATTAATAATAAATATCCTTTGCCTAGAATCGATGATCTCTTTGATTAGTTGAAGGGAGCGTCAGTGTTCTCCAAAATTGATTTGAGATCTGGGTACCATCAGCTGAGGGTAAGAAGTGAAGATGTTCCTAAGACTGCTTTTCGGACCAGGTATGGGCATTATGAATTTCTAGTTATGCCTTTTGGTCTGACGAATGCACCTGCAGCTTTTATGGATTTGATGAATAGGGTGTTCAGGCCCTATCTAGATCAGTTTGTAGTGGTCTTCATCGATGACATTCTGGTGTATTCGCGGAATGAAGAGGAACATGATATGCATCTGCGGATTGTGTTGCAGATTTTGAGAGAAAAGCAGTTATTTGCCAAATTGTCGAATGTGAGTTCTGGTTGGATCAAGTAGCTTTTCTCGGACATATAGTTTCAGCAGAGGGTATTAGAGTTGATCCGAGCAAAGTTAAAGCTATATTGAATTGGAGTCCACCCAAGTCTGTGACTGAGATTAGAAGTTTTCTGGGTTTGGCAGGCTATTACAGGCGGTTTGTGAAAGGGTTTTCTTTGATAGCTACTCCACTCACCAGATTGCTTTGTAAGGGAGTGAGATTTGTGTGGACGGATCAGTGTTAGGCAAGTTTTGAGCAGTTGAGAGAATTGTTAACTCAAGCGCCTGTTCTTACTTTACCTGTTGAAGGTAAACCTTATGTGATCTACAGTGATGCTTCACATAGAGGTTTGGGGTGTGTATTGATGCAGGAAGGGAAAGTTATAGCTTATGCATCTCGACAGTTGAAACCGCATGAGCTTAACTATCCGACCCATGATTTGGAATTGGCTGCCATTGTGTTTGCATTGAAGATTTGGTGCCACTATCTGTTTGGGGAGAAATGTTTTATCTACACTGATCACAAGAGTTTGAAGTATTTGGGTGTCCAGAAAGAACTCAATCTTCGTCAGAGGAGATGGTTAGAATTGATTAAAGACTACGACTGCTTGATTGACTATCATCCAGGTAAAGCAAATGTTGTTGCTGATGCCTTGAGTCGGAAGTCTTTAGCTGGTTTAACTGTTTACTCGCTCTCGTTGCTTGTTGAGTTGAGAGCTTTGCATGCCAGTTTTGTAGCTTGTGACGATGGTGCATTGTTGGCACAGTTGCTTTTGAAACCAGTTTTGTTAGATCAGATCAAAGAGGCTCAGTTGATTGATATGAAGATTCAGAAGATTATTTCAGATTGCAAGAATGGGAAGACTAGAGATTTTGTTGTGAAAGATGATGGGAGTCTCTGGTTTAAGAACCGATTGTGTGTACCAGATGATGCTGATTTGAAAAGAGTCATTTTAGAAGAAGCTCATCAGTCAATGTTTGCTATGCATCCGGGTAATACGAAGATGTATCATGATTTGAGACAGCATTATTGGTGGATTGGTTTGAAGAGAGACATTGCTGAGTTTGTATCGAAATGTCTCACTTGTCAGAAGGTTAAAGCAGAGCATCAAGTCCCAACCGGGTTGCTTCAACCATTGTCAGTGCCAGAATGGAAGTGGGAAAGAGTGACAATGGATTTTGTGTCTGGTTTGCCATTGACACAAAAGAAGCATGATGCTATATGGGTGATTGTGGATAGATTGACTAAAACAGCTCATTTCCTTCCGGTTCGAATGGATTACTCTTTGGAGAGATTGGCTGAGCTGTATATCCATGAGATTGTGAAACTGCATGGTGTTCCAACTTCTTTAGTGTCTGATCGAGATCCCAGGTTTACTTCTAGATTTTGGAAGAGTTTGCATAGTGCTTTGGGTTCTCGACTGCACTTCAGCACTGCTTTTCATCCACAGACGGATGGACAGTCAGAGAGGGTGATACAGATTATTGAGGACATGTTGAGAAGCTGTGTCATCGATTTCTCTGGAAGTTGGGATAGGTTTTTACCTCTTGTGGAGTTTTCTTACAACAACAGTCACCAATCCAGCATTGGTATGGCACCGTTTGAAGCATTGTATGGCAAACGGTGTAGGACACCTCTTTGTTGGAATGAGCTTGGAGATGATAAGTTGGTTGGTCCTGATTTGATTCAAGAAACTGAGGAAAAAGTAAAGTTGATTCGAGGTAGGTTAAAAGCAGCTTCAGACCGACAGAAGTCTTATGCAGATCTGAAGAGGAGAGACATTCAGTTTGATGTTGGAGATAAGGTGTTTTTGAAAGTATCTCCTTGGAAGAAGATTTTGAGGTTCGGTCGGAAAGGAAAATTGAGTCCTCGTTTCATTGGGCCGTATGAAGTGTTAGAAAGAGTTGGGCCAGTTGCATATCGACTTGCTTTGCCACCTGAGTTGGATCGTATTCATAATGTATTCCATGTTTCTATGTTGAGGAGGTACAGGTCAGATCCATCTCATGTGTTGCCATTTGAGTCTATCGAAGTGAGCCCAGATTTGACATTTGAAGAAGAACCAGTTGCTATCTTGGCACGTGATGTGAAAGAATTGAGGAACAAGAAAGTGCCATTGGTGAAGATTCTTTGGAAGAATCATGCAAAAGAAGAAGCAACTTGGGAAAGTGAGCAAACTATGCGAGAGCAATATCCTCTATTGTTTCAGACTTGATATCAGGTAATTTCGAGGACGAAATTTCTTTTTAGAGGGGGAGAATTGTAATATCCTCATTTATGCCCTAGAAGTTTTGCATATTGTTGTTGTTGTTATTGTTATATATTGGATTGAATATATGTGTTAAATTGTAAGAGAAAAGAAATTGAGAAGAGAAAGTATATGTATATGTATTTTGGGAAGAAATAGGGTTTAGAGATAAATTTATATGTTGTGTATATGTTAATATATATGACATATAAAGTGGTCAAAAGGCTTGGTCAATGCAAGAGAAGATATTTATTTGAGATTGGTAAATTACTTAATTGGGCACATATAAGACAAAAAGATAATTATGTGAATAAGGGCACTTTGGTAATTGCTTGGATAAAATCACATGGTGGATATTTAAAGAAGGTTTGACTTGTGTTTTCTTCTTCATTTCTTCTTCTTCTTCTTGTTGATGGCCGGCCCTCCATAGCCAAAGAGAAAGAAAGAGACAAGTGATGGTTTTGATGATTTCAAGCTTAAATTGAAGAAAGATTAAGTGTTCAAGTGTTGATTTAAGAAGTTTTTAACTAAGGTAAGATCTTTTCTCTAATTTCTTCAATTCTTTTGAAGTGGTATGATTAAGTTGCTTATGGTATGATTGTAAGTATTGATTTTTCTTGATAGATGAGAAGTTGGGTTGGTGTTGGTGATGGAAGAGTAAGATTGGTGTTTAGTGAAATTGTTTCTGTTTTAGGATTAGTAAAGGCTGTGACTTGTATGATTTTTAATTAATTTTAGAAAAATGTTCTTGAAGTGAATTTTTGATATGTTGTGCCTCTATGAGTCTAGAATGACTGAAAAATATGTTTATTCGATTTTGGAATGGTTATGAGTTTAGAAAGATTATTTTCATTAGACCTGTTCCAGCAAGTACCTTAACTGGGACAGCTATATTTCGGGATTTTTAATAAAATGTAGAAAAATCATATCCAATCGAATTTTGGATATGTTGTTGCTTAGTGAGTTTAGTATTTGAGAAAAATAATTTGGAATCACGTTGATTGAATTTGATTTATGGAATTCACAAAGTTCAGAACTGCTGCCAGGATGCAGGGCAATTGGGGCAGTCTGGTTAGGTGAACTATTTGACCAAGATTTTGTGTTCAGTTTGATCTGAAATTTTAAAGGGATGATTTTAAGATAAAAAGCTAAATTCTGTAAAAATTTTAGAATTTTTAGTCAAGTAGATTATTTTATACAATTTTTCAAAATAAGGATAAAATGGAGTTTAAAAACCAGAATGTACTATTTATGGTTAGGGTTTTAATTCTTTGTTCTTCTTGCATTGCTTTGGTTCTCCAAAGGTAGGTTGGTCCTTAAACCTAACCCTAAACACTTTGAACACACTTGAATCAATGAATGTTATAATCAATTGTTCTTTGCCCTAATTGCATTGTTGAGATTGAACAATGTTATGTTGTGCATTGTGAATGGTAATGTGTTTCATGAGTAATGTGGAATGAAATGTTGATATTTATGAATGATGCTATGTGAAATATAATGTGATCATGGATGAGATATATATATATATATACTTGAATAATGAGATGTTATATTGTGAAATGAAATGTGAAGCCATTGTTATTGGCTAAGATGATGTAATTGAAAGAAAGAAGGCATGTTTGCCTAAATGTGATGAGAATTGAGAATGGAAATGAATTGTTTGTTTAATATGTTATTCAGTTTCAGAGTTCTGGATTTGGGTGGCATGCCTAAGAAATGATGAAAGGTAACAGTCTTGCCGGGTTGAGGACCTCCTCATAGGTGTTGAGTTGATGGTCCAAGAGACTGGGTCTGTTACACTATGAGATATATGATTTGTAACAGTCTTGCCGGGTTGAGGATCTCCTCATATGTGTTGAGTTGATGATCCAAGAGACTGGGTCTGTTACACTATCCATGGATAGAGATACATGTATATACATTGCCTACGGGCGTGATTATTGTGACTATGAACCAAAGCAGTAACTCTGAACTCTGAATATCGTATTAAATACTTGTTGGGCCCATAGGTGTCAAGGTTATATGAATGTCCTAAATCATGTTATGAGTTTAATGAAATGAGATGTTGGTTATGGAGTATGATTGATTAATGTTGAATGTGAAAAGATGTTGAAATGTGGTATGCTCATATGACTATGATTTGTGAAATGCATAATTGTGTGGTTAACTTTATATTTATGATGTTGATCTTATCAATAACATATGTGGCATTGCATTTCATTAAAGCATACAGTTAGCATGTTTTATCTTACTAAGCCGTTGGCTTAGCGCGATAGTGTTTAATCGCGCAGGTAGTAGAGTGGATAGAGTTGAACCCGAGAGTTCATCAAGACCTAGTGAGAGTAGACCTTGAAGAATCCATTTTGGGAGCTTAAAGATCAGAGCAGACTTGCCAATCATGTATAAATTTTATGTGTTGTAAAACTTGAGTTTTGATGTATATGAATTTGTAAATATGTAAATATTTTATAACTTTCGCTGTGTAATATTTAAATATGGGGGTTGTCACAAAACCTTTATTTTATGTTGTACTAGAAGTGTAAATCCTTTTTGCAGGTTGTAGTTGAGGTTACAAGGGGGATTTATTGGGAGTGTACTGAGAATGATTTTGTTTGCATTGGTTTGTGTAAAATGTTTTTGAAAATAAGAAAAAAACCGGTTTTGTCGACACTTGGGACTCAATTTTTAGGCGAAACTATGGCAAAAATTTTGTAAAAATCGGAACTAAAATTTGACTAAGTAAAATTGGTAGCAACATTAGGTTAGTGTGGCGCCTCTACTCAGCTTACATATGTAGGTTGGGAAGGGGTGTTACAAGAAAAATGCCATTTCCTTAGATGAGCTTCCATCAAACTTTGGTTGGGGAAAGCTTGGTTTTGAAGGCTTAGGCCACTGTTTTAAGACATGAAGGATGGGATTTGGCTCGCACCTTTGGGTGAGGTGGTTAAGGCAATATTTGATTTGGCTTAAACTTGTTTCTTTGGCTTAAATCGACTAGTTTGGTTTTCAAGGCTTTTGTATTGGTTTGGTTTTGGTTTCAAGGCTTTGGACTTGGTTTGATTTGGAAGGCTTTGTCAAAATGGATTTTTGAGAGAAAGTTTATTCATGTCCCAATAGATTCTTGGATTTGAATGAAGGCCTATTTGGTTGGTGCACGGAAGGGCTTTTTGGGAGATTGAAATTTTTGTGACCTTAGGCTTCTTAAAGGTAGCACAAGTATGGTATTGTGTGTTTGTCTTAGACATGGGCTTTGCCCCCAAAGAAATAAGGTAGGAATACTACTTGTGCTGTCTAACTATGGCTCACAAACTAGTTTTGGTTCTTATTTATGAGGATGGCTTGGATGATGGGTAGTAAGGTGGAGTGACTGCTTAGGCTTATGCAGGCATGGTTTAAGGCTAATGGTTCATTAGATTGGTTAGTGCTTGTATAGGAAGCTAGCTTCTCCTTAATGATTTTTGTTTTTAATGAATAGTTGCTAGAGCAATGAGCTTATAGCTAACCTTTGGTAAACCGTTATGTCTGGCCCTTTGCATAGGAAAATGAGGTTGATGTGCCCAGGCATCCTGCGAGAGCAACGTTTCCCAGCCCATTGCTCTCTAAATGCGATTTAAAGCCTTGGCACTACTAGGTTATTGATTTTAGGGATCCGATAGGTGAAACTTGTGTGAAATAGAGTCGGCACACAGTAAGACAAGGAAATGATAGGGGGTAACATTCTCTTGACTCATTTTTCAAGAAATCCCTAACCCCATTTGAATTTGAGTTTAGGAAGTTTGGTATATATGGGAACAACTTGAATGAGAATCCTTGTTATTCTTATATGCCCAATTCAAAGAATCGACCACCTCTGTGATTCATGTATTAGTAAGGATTATTTAGGACATCAGATGAGTATCAACGTATATAAAATAAGTAACAATAGAATAAACATATGCATATCATGATGCACGTTGTAATGTTTAAAATTTTAAATACTAAATTTTTAATTTAATATAGATAACTGATAGTGAATTGTGATATAAGTGGTATGGATAAGTGAATTAAATAGTGGATCTTAAAAATTTACTGAAGAAATTATGTATTTTTATGGTTTTATGAGACTAAAAATTGAATTAGAATCAAAGGTTAAGAATGAGGGTGCGCCATAGCTAATATGAGATTGGCCACACTAGATTAAACAATATATATGTGCGTGTGGACAGGTGTGTATTTACATAGAAGCTTCTTTCTTCTTCTCCCTTCTTCTTTCCATGTTCATCACCACCTTCATCACCAAAACTCCTTTCTTTCTTCTTTCTAAGACTTTAATCAAAACTTAAGAAGAAATCACATCTAGTTATAAGTTTTTAGAAGAATAAGCTGGAAAAGTTGTGAAAGATAGGATTTTTCTTGACACCACATGCCAATGATACTGTGTTTCAATATTGATGACACAACCAGTAACACGCCCGTGTCATTGGACGTGTCATAGCTATTGTCATGAAAAATGATTGACACGACTAGTAACACGCTCATGTTGTTGAGCGTGTCATAGTTACTGTAATACAAGTTAAATGACAAGACCAGTGACACGCTTGTGTAGTTTGGCATGTCAAAGCTTCTGTGAGAATGAGCAAATGACATGGTCAATGACACACCCATGTCATTGGACGTGTCACTTGAGGAAATTGCCAAAATAACTTTTTTCTTTGTTTTTCATGTGTAATTCTAGCCGTAAAGATTATAAGTCCTCAATGTGTAAGGAGTATTTTTAAAATCAACCCTAATAGGTAGAGTAATAGATTTATTTTGAACATATGATAAAATATGTGTGATACCAAGTGTTGATCAAAGAACTATTTCATTGAAGTATTGTGTATAATTTAATGTTAATTAAAAACTACTAAATTGCCCAAATCATACTGATTTTAGATCTTGCTTGGGATTGAATGGCTAGAAAAAGGGAGGATATCCAAAGTGATAGTGGGCACTTTGTACCATCAATGGACAATCTGTGTCACCATATTCAGTGGGCATTCATTCCATAGTGGTCCATTGGCCAAAACTTTATACAGTAGGTATTAAATTGCCAACAGTGACCCGTTATCCAAATCTAGAATCTGAGTTCAGTGTGTATGGGCATAATTAAAAAAGTTATCTACATTGAAAACATTGTGCTATTTAGTTATTGTTAAATGAATTGATTCTAAATTCAATTGTGTTTTATATTTCATGTTTAAATGAATTTATTAATCTCTTTATTTAATGTTCTAAAGTGATAATTTCCATTATTTCTAAATCATTTTTTGTATAGTTCTATTTCCTTTAATTTTTCTTGCATATTGTAAATACATAAGAACCACTAAGCTTTGCTTAGCGTGTTAGAATTATTTTCTGGCATGCAGATCAAACAATAAGAGTTGATACTGTAGAGTGAGAGATATACGTTCCTTGTCAACTGCATCACAAAGGTTCAATGAACAATATTGTAAATATTATATTCTGTATAGTTCACATGGCAGTACTTTTATAATTTTGTATGATAGTTGCATAAATTTGAGAGTAGTTTGAGAATTATAATAATGTAAATTAACAATAGAAGTTCTTTGTAGATTAATAGATATATGTTTGTAATATAGGATTGGTTATAGTAGTTCTTTTGAAAGTTTAACAACTGCACTAATACACGGTTTGGTTTAATTTTGGTGATACGTATGTAGGCAAGTGTGAATATTAGGTGACATCACCTATGTAGTGAAGTGTTTAGATTATATAGGGGGTGTTACACACATGATGCATGATTTGTACATAAAATTTCTACGAGCACCCACCGAGGTGGAAACATGCTCTTTACAACATTGGATCTATAGAGAGAAATAGTTATATTACATAGTCCTTCAAATCCTATACATTATTCTAAATAGAAAATTACATCCTATATACAATGAATCTAAGAAAGGAAGAAACCCGAATGTATGCTAGATGAATGTTTGATGTTCATAGATTGAGTAAGCACAATAATAATGGAATGATAGAAAGCAAAAATAAAAGAAGGAAAGAACAAAAATAAGAGTAATTCTAGTAATATCAAATTAAAAAATCCTTGAACTATCGAATTCGATAATAACCTGTAAGATCAGAAGATTGATAAAACAATATAAGTAGAATCAAATAAGAATGTCGCATTCGATATTTATTATATTATTGAGTTTAATAATCTCCTCGTACAGGGTCAACCTACAAGACCTGTTAGCTAAATGAACTAGATATACAAGCAATTAAATAAGTATGCCAAATTTGATAGTTGATAAATGTCAACTTCGCCAGTATTTATAAGGCAGAATCATAACCAAGTCAGAAATCACAACATACACAAACATGTAAATGCACATCGCAATCAAATTTGATAATTATTGAATTAACGAATTCAATAATACCCTGCAGAAAGGATTAGTTGGTAAAAACACATTGTTCATACTGAGAATGGATAGATGATTATCACATTCGATACTCATATGAATATCAAATTCGACAATCATCCATAATTTGTATCTGTACATGTACTAAGATAAAAAATAAATCAATGATGGTAGACATATATGTATGGGAGCATGACAATTGATTTCAATAATCATGGAGCAACATCCTGCAGAAAAGTTAGTGGCAAATAGGCTAGCATATATACTGAGCTTCGAATTAAACTGTCAAATTTGATATTAAAGCGAATATCAAATTTGATGATCATTCACCATTTCTGGCAGAAACGATCTGTACCTACAAATTTTCCAAAAAAAAATATTTAAGGTCCTTTTCAAATTTTAAAGTTCTATTCCTTGGTCCAATAAAGTTAGATATTTTCCTTATGAGTTAGTTTCATCATTTACAGGTCATTCATTCAAAGACTTGTCTAGGAGTTAGTGGATTTTGATTCTTGAATGGGTGTCCTTAGTTCTTTTAGAGTTCAATGATTCTGCTTATGAACAGGTTGTGTAAGTGAGATAAAGTGATGCAATGTGAATGTAGATCATAACATTAAATGGTGTAAATTTAAAGATTGATAATAGGAACTTAAGAAACTTAATACAAATGAATGGAAAACATAACTAATTCTCTAGAATTACAGGATGTTCTTGACTCTTATTTTGAATCATTAAACCTTGCTGAAAAAAAGGGTGATGAAAATATAATATTCCTTCTCTTTTATGTCTCCCACTGAGAAATGTTTTTTGCCTTAAAAGTCTTTTTCTCCAAAAAGAAAGAAAAAAGAAAAGTCTCGCTCATCAAAGTGGAGTTGGAAGCTCCTTTTTATAGGCAACGAGTGAGATCTATACTGTTTGATTATCAAATTCGAAGGAACATATTACCGAATTTGATATTTTATGCAATCATCAAATCTGCTCCTTGGCTGGCTGCTCGACATTCCTTAATAATTGTTGCACTCGATATTAAAATTATCAAACATGACAATAATTATCAGGGTGGCAAATTTTTAGTGTCTACACATCCTTTATTGAATGCCTCTTCAACTGGAGGGTGATAATATGATCTTAGTCATTAATGAGATGAGCTTTCCAAGACTATAACTCAAGTAGAAATGATTGGTCATTTCATTTAGTGATGAGGTAAATGTGTAATAACTTGGGTGGTTGTATGTGTTTGGTTCATGGTCCTATGAGAAGGCATTACAACTAAACCTTGGTGACTAGATTAAAGGGAGACATTAGGAAGCTGCACCTACATCTAAGGTTTAAATGATAACTTTGGGGTATGCCCCCTGAGAGATATGACTTTGAGATTTTGACTCTTTCATTGGAGGCTTAACTTTGGCAAGCCTTGATTTAGGTAAAACTTCTTTTTTTTAGCTATAATTTTTGCCTGAGCCTCCCTTGCGGGTTTTCAACTCAACGAACTTGCTCTAATTTTTCCCTAAGCCACCCTTTTAGATTTTTAGCTTAGTAAGATTTTTTTTCCATTTTTTTACATGACCTTGGCGTGACAAGATTTGGCATTACATGGACCAACTTGGACTGGGTTGGAACAAGTGAGACTGAGCCCAATGGGGACTGCCTACATATTAATTGCATTTGCAAAAGAATCATGTTGTCATAGTTCTTATCTTGACCCAATCTAGGTCTACAAAGATGGGAGCTCTGTAGGCAATGTACTTGCTTGAATGACCTCTCTTGTTGAAGTGCTAGGCTAATTTTTTTTCACAACCTTTAATGCATCACTTTCTCACATTTCTACCTGGATTGGATGGCTGCCATCCATGGAACAAGATATTGCTTTTATGTTCTTGTGGGAATGGATGTTCGATTTTTATAGCTCCATGATGTGGAGGTTGGGTACTTAAGCTTACTTGAGTCACTATCAACCATTTTATGGATGCTTTTGAAAGTCTTGCTGGATCTTTGAAGTGGCTTTTTCCTTCTTCTGCTCTCTCTCTCTCTCTCTCTCTCTCTCTCTCTTTTTAAGGATCCCATGTGGGGCTTCTATTTGATGGGCTTCATGATCTTGATCTTGTAAGTCCTTCTAGAGGACTTATCCTCATTTGCAATTGGATGATGATGTAGTACCAAGATCATTATTTTTTATATTTTATATTTTCCTTTTTTTCCCATTTTTTTTAACAGTGAAATTTTTGTATTTTATTAATAAATGGATTATTACAAAAGATATTGACTCTCGACATCAATGTTTGACATAGGCTTTGACTCGAAATAGACTCTGACTTTGACTTAGGTTTACTTAAGTCCTGTCTCGATTTAGGTTGACTCGGACTCAAATTTTGATTTTGATTGACTCAGGTTTAGACCCAAACTTTTGAAACTCTGAATGGACTCTAATTTTAACTTTGACTTGATGTTGGTTGACTCAAACTTTTGAGACTCTAACAAGACTCTGACTTCAATTTTGAATTTTGACTCGATGCTTTGAGACATGGACTCAATTTTTGACCTTATCTCGGTATCTGACACAAGCTTTGACTAGGACTCAACCTTCTCATAATACCAATTTTCAAAGTGTCTTTGGTTTGTTTGCATGAAAAGGGGTTATTTTCCTAGTTTGGTTAGGAAATGTAATTGACATTTTGGTGGATATGGGGAGGTCTGCTTGATCAAAACATTTTTAGTGTAGCCTTAATGGTGGTTGGAAAGGGTTACCAATGTTGGTTACCTTGGGTGGAATGATCATCCCATTATCAGTAAGGTCCTGAATTCTGTGTCTCAGTGTGGGTGAGAATTTTATCCCCTACTTCTGGTGGAATGGTTCTTGCGACTTTGACATTGTTAGGCTTTGGGCCTTAGATAATATGGGCCTAAACCCAGAGAATTAGAGTTGCCACTCGGACAGACAGAGAAGATAGAAAGGGATGACTCGATTCCTAAGAAATTTCCAACCCCTACTGGTTAAAAAAGTTGGGTACTTATGGGGAAGGTGAGAATGACCCAGCACCCCCATAATGCCAGGTTCATTGGAACCAGCCTCCTTTATAGGCCTAAATATTATTGAATTCTTACATTATTACAATATTATTCATACTACATGAAATTATGGAAATAAATAATCATCAATATTATAAATCAAATAAAACCAATAAAATGGGCACCCATACTAGATGGAAACGTGCCCTTACAAACATCTAAGATCCATAAAAACAAAGAAAATAGGACACACAACAAAAGGTGAAAGTATGTCCTTTACAACAGTCCCAAATTCCATAATATAAATTAAATTACATAAATTTGATAAATAAGGCACCCACAAGTGGAAACATGCCTTTTACATTGCCCTCAAAATCCAAACAATAAGTCTATAAACACTATTCAATCATCCATCATAAATAATAAATAATCAAAACACATCATCAATCATCAAGAACATAACAATAAATCAGGATTAAATTAATAAGATTAGGGTTCCTATTCGGTCTCAGCCTAGCTAACTACAAGTGCACAGATCGTTAGCAAGTAATATAATGATATGAAGAGTATCATTCCACATGGAAGTTTTCTTCTAAGTACTGATCAATTAAAACTAAATATTATTTGGATGATCAAATTTTTATTGATTTAACTTAAACAAGACAAAAATAATTAGTATTTTAAGAGTTAGGATTTTGGTCACCTTTATTAATTTATCATGGTTTTACCAAGATATTGATTTAATTCAGTTTCCCTTCATTAATGGTTTGATTTTTCTAAATTTAGTTCAAGTCTTTCTCATATACTAGAATTGTTATTGATTTCAATCCTTATGTCTACTCTTGTGATCATAAGTAATTGAACTAATTCATTAAGTTTTATGAAAATCATTAATAAACCTCTTAAGTGTTAATCTTATCTCTAAGTGAAAACTACTTAAGATTGTTACCTATTTTTTGACTAATATTGTGCTTCCACTCTCACTTCATCACACAATATCTCAATTCAATTAATTATTTGCCAGATAATTAAAGCATTAAGAATTAAGATAACAAAAGAACTCAAGGAAAGTTGAATTAAACCAAATAAACATTTATAACCCCATGATAAATTCAATGAAAGGGTCCAACCCTAAAAGGATTAGTTATTCATTATAAAAATAAAAACATTGCAATTATAAAAGCAAGTACTTAAAAACGTAATTTAAAGAATAAGAAATTTCAAACTCTATTTCTTGAAGAACTTGATTTGGATCTTGAACCTCTTATTGAACCAAAGTTACTCTCCTTCTCTAAGTAAATCCTAAACTTCTTTTATTTCTTGGATAATCTCTTCTAAATCTTCTCTCTATATCCTTGAAACCTTGGAGGAAAGGTGTTTAAATAGAGTGTTTGAAAGCTTCATTAGTGGAGAAAAACTGAAAAAGTTTAAGCCACATCTTGTTTGGTTCACCACTTTGCCAATTTTCTACTCAAAGTCATGAATTTTGGCCCCACGGTCGTGGCTTATGGGTGCCACAATCGTGGCTTGATTTAGAATGGACGGCTTGGCACTTTACAGCTATAAATGGTCGGCAAGGTAGGCCACAATCATGGCTTTTCAATGCCACAGTCATGGCATATGAGTGGAGGCTGCCAACTTTTTATTTTCTTCTTTTTCGTGGCTCAGGCAGTAGAGAAATCAATCCCATAGTCGTGGCCTTTCAATGCCACGATCGTGGCCTTTCAATGCCATGATCGTGGCATCCATTTGGCTTCTGGAATTTTGTCTTTTTAATGTGGCAGACTTGATTTAAATTGTGGCCTTGAAGGGCTATGGTCGTGGTACTTGCATTTTCTTCATTTTTGCTTACTTTTCTTCAATTTTGCACCTCTAATCATTAGAAACTTTGAATCTTGCCTTTCCAAGCATAATTAATATAATTCTAACTCAAACAAACAAAATCCATCAAATTTAATTGCAAAATAATTAAAATTAATGTTAGAATTATATAAAATATTGATCATAATTTCACTCTATCAGTTCCATCATCCAAATTAGGGTTTCAATTACAAAGTTAGGGTTTAATTTTATAAATTAGGGTTTTAATGATCAAATGAGAGTTTTATTGTAAAATTAGAGTTTTAGGATTTTGTTGGTCAAATTAGGGTTTTAACATACAAATTGGTATTTTTAATCCTAAAATGGGGCTTAATCATACAAAATTAGGGTTTTATCCTAAATCTAGGGTTTTATCCTAAAAACTAAGGTTGAACAGTCAATTTAGGACTTCGGATCACTGTGTAAATAAAATAAAAAAAATAGTAAGCTAAAGATATAGTATATTTGTATGGTTAGATGAGGATAACACTTTATTAACTTAAATAGGTTTAGTTGGTGAAGATCATACCTTTGTTGTAGATTTTGCCAAATAAAACTACTAGATAAACCATACAATTCTACAGCCTTGGATGGTTTTGATGAGTTTGAACCAGTGAGATTTGGCAACTGCATCTCGTGTTTTTTCTCTCTCTCTCTCTAATTCTCCAATTGTCTCTTTGCTTTCTGTGTCTTTTGTATTTTCATTAATTTTGGCCTCTTTAATTGCTAATTGTTGCCCCTTTGGCTGCTGTGTTAATTGCCTTTTATAGGCAATATTAGGGCACTGGTTTAAACAATCCTAACTGACTTAGGAAATATTCAAGCCATTCGAATTCTAGCAGAATTAAAAGACTTGAACTAGAGCCGGCACCGAGAGCTCATGTCAAATTGGACATTCTAATTCGACATGAGCATGTGCTCATGTCGAATTAGCATGTCCAATTTGACATGAGCATGCTAATATCGAATTGTCATGTGCAAATCAAACCAAAGTCGGTTTGGACTTTAAAAATTAGAGCAGGTTTATTTTTAACTTTGGATCAAACTTAATTCAAGCTTGTAAAATTGGACCGGACTAGGTTTAAGCTTTTAAAATTGACCTGACCCTTTTAATTGAGACTAAACTCATTTAGGGCCAAAATTAAGGGTCTAGAGTTTCCCCCTGCTTGAAAAATCTTGAATTTATTAAAAGAGTGAAAAGTAATCTGCCTTGGTAGATCTTGGATACCTTGATAAATTCGTGTTGGTTCGAAAAACATGGATGCTTTGATAGGTTAGGCTCTAGACCTGTAGCATCCTAGTTTTTGTGGATTTGAATGGGTTTGGGTTTTGGACCTGTAATATCCTTACTTTGATGGACTTGAACTAGTTCAGGTTCTGGACCCGCAATATCCTGGTTTGAACTAGTTTGGTTTCCGGACCTACAATTTATGTAGACTTGAAATGGTTTATGTTCTAGACTTATAATATCTGTAGACTTGAATTAGTTTGGGTTCTATACCCATAATACCCTTGGCTGGTTTGCATTATGGACCCACAATATCATGAGCTGGTTTAGGTTCTGGACCCACAATATCTGTGCTGGCTTTGGTTCTGGACCCATAATATCTGAGCTGGTTTTGGTTCTGGACCCACAATATCTGAGCTAGTTTTGGTTTTGGATCCACAATATTTGGGATGGTTTGGGTTCTAGACTCACAATATCTTAGCTGGTTGAGTTCTGGACTCATAAAATCCTGATTTGGGTTCTAGACCCTCGTCCTACATCAACTTAAGCTCTTCTTTAACGTTCTATCATTTGAGAGTTTTGGCCTTCTAGCTATCAACTTTAGCTCTTCTAGCTTAATTGACCTTCTATCATTTATTTGAGAGTTTTGGCTTTCTTCTAGCCATCATTTGTATCTTTATTAATTTGTAAGTTTTGGCTTTTTTCTAGCCACTTGTTCCATTCTCTAATGGATTCTGCTTTGTCAAAAACTCAACTATTTTTTAATTGTTTAGCCCTCATATCCTCTCTTTGCCCTTGCATAGTAGAACATTGAAAGAGTGTCTAAAAATATTTTATCCATGAATAAAATCAAAAATTGAAAGGAGAAGCTTTGCCCCCTGTGTAGGTTCAAGCCAATGATTTTGTGCCCATTAGGCATCAACCAATACTTTTGTATTGTTCTTTGCGCAAGCATGTGTCTCCATTTTTGCAAAGTGATTGGATCTTTCTCAAGCAATGGGCATTTCATGTCCCTTGATGCTATGTCTATTGCTCATTGTTTGCTTCATAGAGTATCAACTGTTCATTGTGACAAAGAATAGGCAGCATAAGATAACAAGAATGTAGTGTGATATGCTTACATATGCATGTATGCATGATATGCATGAATGATACTTACAGTCATTATACTGACTCACGGACTGATGAGATAGGCCATAGGAATTCCATTGACACCTTCGAGATGTTCATTTAGGCCTTATATTGGATTATCAGGAGATGTCACATCCACAGATTCATCTTTAAGATATAAAAAATATGAGTAGTGGGGGGACCCAAGCAGGATAGTCAGAGATGAAGGGTACATCCATTTCGAACCATGATTCACCACATTAGTTGGTATCTTCTTCATAATCTTGCAAATAATTCTTTCATTAGCCTACCTTGCCCACTATGTCCTTTAAGGTTCGATAGTGCAACGTAGTTCCCTAAGCTTGAATGCTCATGCGATAAGAAAATGCAATTTTTTTTGAATTTTAATTTTAATTTTGAAATCAAAATGTTGGCTTTGTCAAATCAGTGTCAAAAAACCTCAGGACTTGGTCTTTCAAATTAACACATCTACAACATCATAACCCTAGTTACCATACTAAATTTAGGAATCATTTCTAATTAAGCAATAATTGTTGCACTTCAGAAGCTGTAGCGCTCAAATTAACTCTACCACAAAGCATCACTCGCAAGTATACGAGGTAGCTGTAGCAAAGGTGATCACCCCAAGGTCGTCTCACAAGGAAGCTAAAGTGGCTAATTGATTATCAGATTATAAATAAAAAGTAATAAAGAAATTTAAATTGCTAAATAATGAAGAAGTTTGATTAAAGTTTAAAATGAATAAAAGTAAACTAGAACTGATGTTTTGATTCACTTGATAAAAAGGTCTAGGGTTTGCACTTCTCTACTACTTGTATGTATGAATGATTATTTCTCTTAACTAATTCAATTTCAAAGATTAAATCTCAAACAACTTAATTAATTGAGTCAAGGAAATAAGCTCTCGCATTCAAACCTCTTACAACTAATCTTGTTATAATTGAAACAATCTTTTTAATAGGTTATATCTCTAATTCACCTAAGTCCCTAATTGAATTGATCCAGCATTAGACTTCATCTCTCAATCCATCATCTAATACCTAAAACACATAATTGGTGGCCAATCAATTATATATTAAAATATTTCATTCAATCAAGGCTAAAGAAATTATTAGCTAAGAGAATAACCAATTCATACAATCATAGCAGATCCATACAAACCCTAGACTAGATCAAATTAGTTCATGATGCAATCAAACATATTCATTTCATTAATGTTCAAAGAAATCAAAATAGACATGATAATATCCGTTAATACAATTTCAATGAAAATAAAGAGAATAAGTTCGAGAACAAAACCAAGTTACAAACTCCTTGAAGCTTCTGAAGAATCTCTTGATCAAATCTTTCAAGAAGGATGTCTCAATGGCTAGAACAATCTAATCTAAGCTAAAGTAATCAAAAGTGTAATCAAAATCAAAGAAATCAAAGTTAAAACCCTAACTTCACTTTTGGACGGCTCAAATCTCTCTCAAAATCGTCAACAGTACTCAAAACCCTAGCTTTTCTTTTCTTTTTATATGAAACGTCCGCTTTAAAATTCGCTGCGTGTTTGGTTCATGAGGGACATGGCCAGGTTAGAAGTGACTTGGCCTTGTGAGTGCTCTTTGGAAGGACACGGTCAATGACTTGGCCGTGTCCCTTGCATGTGTCACCTACTGCTTGCCTTTTCTTCTTTTCTTCTTTGTTGAGTGACACGGCCAGCTGAAGCTTGACTTGGCCGTGTTGGGCTATTTTGGAGGGACACGGCCAGTGACTTGGCCGTGTCCCTTGCCTGTGTCTGCTTCTTGTGAAGATTTGCTTCTCTTTTCCTTTGGAACCAAGTGAGACACGGCCAAGTGAAGGTGACTTGGCCGTGTTGGGCTTCTTTGGAGGGACACGGCCACTGACTTGGCCGTGTCCCTTGCATATGTCTGCTACTGGGACTTGCTCTTCCTTTTTAAATTGGTATGGGACACGGCCAGTGACTTGGCCATGTCCTCTGCCTGTGTCAGCCACTGCCCCTTTCTCCTTCAATTTGTTTCCTTGCCTGTTTTAACCTAACACCAAACTCAAAACAAACTTTAAACAAGAAATAAATAGATAATAACCAACAAAACACAAACACATACTAAAAACTAGATAAAAAATAACATAAACACTGAAATAAACTAAAATACCAAAATTAATAAAAACACAAAACAAACCGATAAAAACTAACAAAATACCTAAATAAAACAATAATTATCATAATAAACAAGACACAAATCTATAACAAAAACTAATAAAACAACTACCCCACACTTAAAACTTTGCTTGTCCTCAAGCAAATTCACATGGCATAAATTAAAAACTCAAACAACCTTAACTATAATTCCAGCATATAGATGAAATACTTCAAGACATCAGACATAAACAATTGCAATTTCCTTCAATCAAGATTTTCTTAACTCATTCATTAATCCAGACATACAAATCTTATCTATCATCTAAGTGTTTCACTCGATTTCAAAAGTTAATCACTCAAACCATTCATGATTGCATACTACCATAAACTTGCTTAATTATGCAATCTCCCTCACTGATTTTCTCAAGAAATAATCCGAAGGTCTTTCATTTGGATGTAATGGGGCTAAGGTAAAGGTGTGAGAAAAGACATTTAGGCTGGAGCATCAAGAAATGGAGTATCTAAATTAGACACTACTCTTGCTTAAGAAACTCACAACTCCCTCAAATGGCATACTCACCAATCCATTAATACTTCACATACTTGCATAAATACATGAGTCAACATTCCTCTTTTGATAACCAATGCTAGAACATATATGAATTTTGAATATATATATATATATATAACTTTTCTTTTATTTTCTTTCTCTTTTTTTAATATATATATATACACAAAATTAAGAATTGCATGGAACATCTAGCTTAAAATGTAGAGGAAAAGAATAATGACTCTTAATCAAATACAATGTGCAAAGTATGCATTTCAACCCCCAATTAGCAATTCCATTTTTCTTTCTTTTTTTTTTACTTGCTTACCCCACACTTTGAAACAAACCACCCTATTGTCATATCATAAAACTCCATTCCTTAATGCAGGTATGATGATAATAAGAACATGTTAAGTTGAGAATTGTGTTGATCAAACAAGAAAAAGTCAAAGGCTCAACTTGGCTTTCTAAGGAAATCAATATTAAGGGAGGTCTTTTTAAGCTAAAGGGCTAACCTACTTTGCCTTCATCATTTTAAAACTTGAGATTAAATCATAATGTGAGTTCAATTAGTATGCAAAAACAAACTCTAGAGATGCCAAATCATGAAGATGCACACTTAAGAAAAGAAAATCAATTGACAATAATATCAAATTTATGAGGCTCAAAACTCACACAGGTGGGTTCACAAAGATTTATATGTCATGAATTGCAGAATGTGAAAATTGATCCTAAATGGATTCAAATGCTCATTTCTATGCCTAAACTAAAGTCTCAACTATAATGCTAGAATCAAAGAAAAGATCAATAAGATTTCAACAATTATGCCATGCTCAACAGACACAATAAGCAAAACAAAACAAAAATTAAAGGAAAGCTTAAAGAGTACCCCACACTTAAAATTTACATTGTCCTCAATGTGAAACAAGAATAATAAATAAAAAGAGTTGAAGGACAACCTGTCTTCCATCGTACCTGGTGAGGCAAAACCCTAGCTTTCCATCACAAACACAAAAGTTCAAAAACAAAAGTACAATATATATAAAAATAAAATATCCAAATATAAAAACGTTAACATGAAAACAAAAATGAAAAATAAAAACAAAAATATACTAAACAAAATAAAACAAGGAACTCAAAATCTATGGAAAAGGCTGGCGTGAAGATGATGCAGCTGAGGGATGGAGACTCAAGATCTTCGCAAGGTTGCTATTAATCTGTTCTAACTGCTGTAAAACCTCAGCATGGTTACGGTCCACCTTGCCATCCAGTCGATCCACTTTGCCCTCCAGGGCCTCAATCCTAAGAAGTACCTCTTGACTTTCTGAAATCGGAGCATCCTCATCTAGGTCAAGAGAATCCGAGTCGGACTCCTCTTGGACCCGTGCTCTCTTCTGCCTATCCCCCGGTGCTGCAGGCTCAGCTGAAGGCATCACATAAGTCCCTCTCCTATGCACCACCATGTGCATCTTCTCAAGTGTAGCTAAATCCAAAGAGTCATTACCTGAAATTCTAGTCATGCGACTAGTACTCGGGTCAAAATCCTGAACAAGGGCTACTGCTAATGTGGTAACCAACCCCCCAACACAAATTGACCCCTTTCTTTTGTTAGCCACAGAATAAAAAATATCGGCTAACCAATAGTCGGCACTAACATGCATTGCATTAAAAGCACAATCCAGGAAAAATAATTCACTCACTTCAACCACACCCGGGCTCTCCTTCCGAGCAAAGAATCCGCAAGCCATAAACCTATGCAAATACCTGAAAGCGGAATTTCTTAATTTAGATGCTTTGGCCGATTTGGCCACATAAGTACCTGAGCCTAAAGCTCCCCAAGCAAATTGTTGTTTAAATTCTTTGGGTACCGACCTTTCCCCATGCTGATGAAAACCATATATATCATTTAACTGGTCAATATTAAGCACATAAGATTTACCCAGCAATTTAAACATCAGTCTAGTGCATATTTTCTTATCATTTCTTTCAACCTTGAGAGATGTCAAAAATTCTAAAGTAAGTTCCTCAAACTGCAAAGGTCTCAAGGTGACTAGAGTTTCCCATCCAAGAAATTGCACATATCGATCAAAATTAGTCCTAATTTACAAGGCATCAAGAGATTCATCGTTAACATACCTTGTCGGGAAAAAAACCATAGCCAAAAGACTTGCTCTCTTCGAAGATAAAGATGATGAAGAGGAAGAAGCTCCTTTGGTTGTAGGCCTCTTCGTCTTTGTGGTGTGAAACAGTCATAGTTCTCGGCATCCTTAGAAATCTGAAAATTCAAACCCAAAACTTGATTAAATCAAAATTATATGAGCAAAGAAGAAGTTTTAAGTGATTATCTCTAGTTTTAGTGAAGAAATTCGATGTTTGAAGGAAGATTTGGAGTTTTGAATCACAAGCTATGAATTTTGTGATACAGAGAGCGAGAGAGACGAAGAATAGGAAATTAGGGATCTAATGAAAAGAAACAGGGCAAAATCAGGTTTTTAAAAGTGTAAAAATGAGGGACACACCGTGTTGGGGTGGACTTGGCCGTGTCTGGTGTGTGAAAGTGAAGAGACACGGCCAAGTCAAGATGACACGGCCGTGTCTAATGCTCTTGGAGGGACACGGCCAGTGACTTGGCCGTGTCCCATGGGTGTGTCCTCTTCTGTATAAAAATTTACAAAAACGAAAGAAATTTGATGAAGCGTGGCCGTGTCCAGTGTGTGACACGGCCAAGGGACACGGCCAAGTCCTTTGGCCGTGTCACCTACTTCCTTTTATTAACTTTTAACTTTTTTTTTTATTTTATTCAATTCTTAAAGATTTTGCAAACCTTCTTCTTCAAACACCCTGAAACACAAAATAAAGAAAAACCGATGAAAGCACCAATTCCATTTATTTAGACTAAACATTAAAATCAAAACTTGCCAAATTTAAAATTACAACTATAGAAAATAAATGCAAACCAATGGGTTGCCTCCCATTTAGCGCTTCTTTAATGTCATATAGCTGGACATCATGCAAGGCCTAGGGATCATGAATCAAAGTGCTGTCAATGACCCTCACTTCTTGAAATCCTTCATTGTATGGCTTAACTCTCTGTCCATTCACTTTAAAAGTCTCACTTGTTCGAGAGTTAAGTAATTTAATGGCACCAGAAGGATACACCTGAGTTATCTCGAAAGGACCACTCCATCGAGACTTGAGTTTACCTGGAAAAAGACGGAGTCGTGAGTTAAAAAGTAAAACCTTCATACCTGGACTCAATGTCTTTCGCACTATAATTCTGTCATGAAGTGCTTTAGTGCGATCCTTGTAAATTCTCGAGCTCTCATAGGCCTCATTTCTCAGCGCATCTAACTCTGAAATTTGTAGAAATCATTCTCTCTTCGCTTTGTCCAAGTCAAAATTCAGAGTCTTGATTGCCTAATACGCTCTGTGCTCCAACTCCACTGGCAAGTGACAAGCTTTTCCAAAAACCAATCGGTAGGGACTCATACCAAGAGGAGTCTTGAAAGCAGTCCGATAAGCCCATAGTGCATCATGCAATCTGTTTGCCCAATCCTTCCTTGATGTGTTGACTGTTTTCTCCAGAATTCCCTTAATCTGCTTGTTGGATGTTTCCACTTGTCCAGAAGTCTGTGGATGATATGGGGTTGCCACTTTGTGCTTAACACTAGATTTGTGCATTAATTTCTCAAAAAGCCTGTTGCAAAAATGGCTCCTCCCATCACTGACTATCACCCTTGGCGTACCAAAGCTGCTAAGAATATTTTCCTTCACAAATTTAACAACTACATTAGCATCATTAGTACGGGTGGGGATTGCCTCCACCCATTTGGAAACATAATCAACAGCAACTAAAATATACTCATATCCAAAAGACTTGGGGAAAGGACCCATGAAGTCTATTCCCCACACATCAAACAGTTCAACAACAATATATGATTGAAGGGGCATTTCATTCCTCCTCCCAATGTTACCTACTCTTTTGCAATGATCACAGTGCTTACAATACTCTTGAGCATCTTTAAATAAAGTAGGCCAGTAAAAACCACTTTGTAGCACCTTTTCTGCAGTCTTTCTTCCTCCAAAATGACCCCCACAGTGAATGTCATGACAAAATTGAAGAACACTCAGTTGTTCTTCCTCAAATACACACCTGCGAACTATCTCATCTTTGCAGATCCGGAATAGATAAGGTTCATCCCAAAAATAAACCTTACTCAAGTGTAAAAACCTTTTCTTTTCCTGAAATGACATGTTAGTACGCAATATACCACAGGCAAGATAGTTAGCAATATCTACAAACCAAGGTGCATCAAATACCACAAAAAGCTGCTCATCAGGAAATGCTTCTAAATTTTTATGAATGCTATCAGATGCAAGATTTTCACTAAAGTAGGGTAATCTGGATAAATGATCAGCAACAACATTCTCACTACCCTTAATATCCTTGATTTGGAAATCAAATTCTTGCAATAACAACACCCATCTAATTAAGCGCGGTTTAGCATGTTGTTTTGTTAAAAGATATTTTAGAGCTGTATGGTCAGAATGCACAATAATTTTTGACCTAATTAAATATGCTCTAAATTTGTCTAAAGCAAAAACAACAGCTAACATTTCCTTTTCAGTTGTGGTGTAGTTCATTTGTGCACTATTCAGTGTCAAACTGGCATAATATATTACTCTCAAGTATTTATCAACCCTTTGCCCAAGAACAGCTCCTACTGCATGATTAGAAGCATCACACATGATTTCAAAAGGTAAAGTCCAAACAGGAGCTACAATCACTGGTGCACTTGTCAACTTTTCTTTAAGGGAATTAAAAGCTTGCATGCATTGTGCTGTAAATTCAAATGGAACATCTTTCCCCAACAAATGGCACAATGGTTGGCTTATTTTGGAAAAATCCTTAATAAACCTCCTGTAAAATCCTGCATGCCCTAGGAAACTTCTTATTCCCTTAACAGAGGTAGGTGGGGGTAATTTAGTAATCAATTCAACTTTAGCCTTATCCACCTCAATCCCTTTACTTGACACCACATGACCTAAAACAATGCCCTAGGTAACCATAAAATGACTCTTTTCCCAACTTAAAGTAAGGTTACATTCAATGCATCTCTCAAGCACACGATCAAGTTTATTGAGGCAATTATCAAAAGAATTACCAAAAATAGAAAAGTCATCCATAAATACCTCAATAAAATCATCTATCATATCTGAGAAGACAGACATCATGCATCTCTGAAAAGTTGCAGGTGCATTGCACAAGCCAAAGGGCATACGTCGAAATGCATAAGTCCCAAAAGGACAAGTAAAGGTTGTCTTGGACTGATCCTCTGAAGCTATTGGCACCTGATAGTAACCTAAAAGGCCATCTAGAAAACAATAATGTGAGTGCCCAGAAAGTTTATCTAACATCTGATCAATAAAAGGAAGAGGGAAATGATCTTTCTTTGTAGCATTGTTCAACTTCCTATAATCGATGCACATTCTCCACCCAGTAGTAGTCCTAGTAGGAACCAATTCATTATTCTCATTTTTCACCACAGTGATTCCAGATTTCTTAGGAACTACATGTACTGGGCTCACCCACTGACTATTAGCAATTGGATAAATTACTCCTTCATCCAGCAATTTGAGCACTTCCTTCTTAACCACTTCACTCATATTTGGGTTAAGGCGCCTTTGAGTCTCCCTCATAGGTTTAGCTCATTCTTCTAAAGTGATTCTATGCATGCACATGGAAGGGCTAATACCCTTGATGTCACTCAATCCCCATCCTATTGCTCTCTTTAATCTTTTAAGCTCACTCACCAATCTCATCTCCTCCCCTTCACTAGGTTCACTAGATATTATCACAGGTAAAGTGTTATGATCTCCTAAAAACACATATTTCAGGTTCTTAGGTAACTCTTTCAGCTCTAACTCTAGTGAGGGGTTCTTCTCTTCTTTTTGAATGCAGGGAAGCTCACAAACTGGGTCCTCCTTAAGCTCCTCTATTTCAGCACTTCCTAAGGTCTCAAGACAACTGGCTATTTCTGCATCAAAAATTTCCAAATCACTATCTAAGGTCAATGCCAGCTCTAATTTATCAGAGGATCCTATCTGCAAGAAAACATCTGAAACAACTGCATCAACACAATTAATGAAAGAACAATCCTCATATAAAGCAGTTGTAGGAATAGGAGAGGTGTTAAAAATAGAAAATTCCACAGTTTGTCCCAAAACAGTCATTGATAATTTACCATTTTTAACATCTATCAAAGTGTTGGTAGTCGCCATAAAAGGCCTACCCAGTAGAATGGTGTGTGCAGATGGTGAAGAATTACTTACTTCCATATCAAGAACAATGAAATCCACAGGTATTATCAAACCACCAACTTTAACTAAAACATCTTCTATAACCCCTTTCGGGAATCTAAGAGATCTATCAGCTAATTGCAACACCATTTTTGTTGGTTTAAGTTCCCCTAGTTCCAAATCAAGATAAACAGAATAAGGCATTAAATTCACACTAGCTCCTAAATCACACATGCCATCAGTACTTTTTCCATTTCCCATAGTAATTTGAATAATAAAACTTCAAGGATCCTTTAGCTTAGGAAGTAGTTTATGCTGCAAAACAGTACTAGCTACCTCAGAAACTATCACCTTTTCATTCGGCTCATACCTCTTTTTCTTGGTATTCAGTTCTTTGAAGAATTTAGCATAAGCCGGCATGTTCTTAATTGCTTCAAGTAAGGGTAAGTTGATACTTACCTTAGACAGCATGTTGAAGATATCTGAAAATTGCTTATCTTTTTTATCATCCTTCAACCTGCTGGGGAATGGTATAGGTGGCCGGTATGGATTGCTTGCCTTGTGCAAATCTGCTGTAGGGGACTTCTCCATTGATCTTTCTTCAGCACCTTTGTTCTCTAATTCTCCTTCCTTTTTATTTTCTTGCTCACCTGCATTCACAGAATTATTTTCAACATTGTTATTAATTACCTTGCCACTCCTAAGAACAGTCACTGATTGTGCCTGTTCAGGTTGACTTGGGAACTTCCCCTTTTGTTGAATCTACATCTGTTGAGCAAGTTGCCCTACTTGGGTCTCCACCTTCTTAAAAGATGCTTCTAAGGAATCCAGCCTCTTGTTGTGCATCTCCTAATTTTTAGCACTGGCCTGGATAAAAGCCTGCAAACTTTCTTCCAAACTCTCTCTCTTAGGCTGACCTTGATTTGAGGATTGGCCCTGCTGTTGGTTCTGTCTCTGGAGCAAATGGAAAGGCTGTTGAGCATTATTTGTTGTCCAGGAAAAATTGGGGTGACTCCTCCAACCAGAATTGTAAGTGTTGGAGTAAGGATCATTCCTGGCTCTTGGTTGAAATCCCCCCATAGCATTAACTTGCTCAGCTTCATTCCCAAAAGACTCATATGCAGAGGGACATATATTTGCTCCATGCCCAAATGTCCCACAGATTCCACACACTTCTTGAGTAGATGAAGAAATATTGTTCTTCATGTTTAGCATATGAACCTGCCTTGTCAATTCAGCTATTTGACTGACCATTTCACTATTGGCCTCCAGTTGATTCACCCCTTTACTTCTTCCCCTTACACTCTTTTGTTGAGAATTAGCTCCCAACGTCTCAAAGATCTCATAAGTCTCATCAGCTATCTTTTCTCCCATGGCTCCCCCAGCTGCATTATCAACAGTGTTCTGAAATTGTTGGGTTAGACTATCATAGAAAAACTGATTAAGGAGTTGAAGTGGGTAGTGATGATACGGACACTGGATGAATAGCATCTTAAATCTGTCCCAACCCTCATGAAATGGCTCTTCTTCAAATTGAGAGAATGTAGCAATCTTCCCTCTCAACTCAGCTGTCTTTTGGTGTGAATAGAACTTGCCCATGAACTTGTTATAAACTTTCTCCCAAGTTGTCAGTGAATTTTCAGGCAACATCATGAGCCAGCTCTTTGCCCTATCCTTCAAAGTATAAGGGAAATATCTCATCCTCAACTGATCTTCTGTTAGTCCTCCCAAAGGAAAAGTGTTGAGGGTGGAGTAGAAATCTCTAATAAAGTTCAAAGGATCTTCATTTGGAACTCCATAGAATGATGGCAGCATGTTGTAATGAATGTTCTTCAACTCATAATTCCTTGCTGCATCTGTCAACCTTATACAAGATGTGGAAGTCCCAATGACAGGTCTAGCAAAATCTCTCATGGTTCTTTGTCTTTCTTCAGCCATTTTAACTGATTGTGCAGAATCTGACTCAAATTATCAGAAGTGTCCTCCTCTGTATCAAATCCGGTGTAGAGCTCAAACTCTTCTCTACTCCTTTTTCACTCTCTGAATTTCTGGAATGAATGGATGTAGCTCTCCTTCGAGTGATCTCCTGCCTTGCATAAACAGAAATTTTCTAGAAAAAGAAACAATTAAAAGCAAAAGACAAAATAAAATAAAATGGAAATAGTGAGAAATAATCTAAATTTTTTTCTTTTTTTTAATAAACAATTAAGCCAATTAGCCTCCCCGGTAACGGCGCCAAAAACTTGTAGCGCTCAAATTAACTCTACCACAAAGCATCACTCGCAAGTATACAAGGTAGCTGTAGCAAAGGTGATTGCCCCAAGGTCGTCTCACAAGGAAGCTAAAGTGGCTAATTGATTATCAGATTATAAATAAAAAGTAATAAAGAAATTTAAATTGCTAAATAATGAAGAAGTTTGATTAAAGTTTAAAACGAATAAAAGTAAACTAGAACTGATGTTTTGATTCACTTGATAAAAAGGTCTAGGGTTTGCACTTCTCTACTACTTATATGTATGAATGGTTATTTCTCTTAACTAATTCAATTTCAAAGATTAAATCTCAAACAACTTAATTAATTGAGTCAAGGAAATAAGCTCTCGCATTCAAACCTCTTACAACTAATCTTGTTATAATTGAAACAATCTTTTTAATAGGTTATATCTCTAATTCACCTAAGTCCCTAATTGAATTGATCCAGCATTAGACTTCATCTCTCAATCCATCATCTAATACCTAAAACACATAATTGGTGGCCAATCAATTATATATTAAAATATTTCATTCAATCAAGGCTAAAGAAATTATTAGCTAAGAGAATAGCCAATTCATACAATCATAGCAGATCCATACAAACCCTAGACTAGATCAAATTAGTTCATGAAGCAATCAAACATATTCATTTCATTAATGTTCAAAGAAATCAAAATAGACATGATAATATCCGTTAATACAATTTCAATGAAAATAAAGAGAATAAGTTCGAGAACAAAACCAAGTTACAAACTCCTTGAAGCTTCTGAAGAATCTCTTGATCAAATCTTTCAAGAAGGATGTCTCAATGGCTAGAACAATCTAATCTAAGCTAAAGTAATCAAAAGTGTAATCAAAATCAAAGAAATCAAAGTTAAAACCCTAACTTCACTTTTGGACGGCTCAAATCTCTCTCAAAATCGTCAACAGTACTCAAAACCCTAGCTTTTCTTTTCTTTTTATATGAAACGTCCGCTTTAAAATTCGCTGCGTGTTTGGTTCATGAGGGACACGGCCAGGTCAGAAGTGACTTGGCCGTGTGAGTGCTCTTTGGAGGGACACAGCCACTGACTTGGTCGTGTCCCTTGCATGTGTCACCTACTGCTTGCCTTTTCTTCTTTTCTTCTTTGTTGAGTGACACGGCCAGCTGAAGCTTGACTTGGCTGTGTTGGGCTATTTTGGAGGGACACGGCCAGTGACTTGGCCGTGTCCCTTGCCTGTGTCTGCTTCTGTGAAGATTTGCTTCTCTTTTCCTTTGGAACCAAGTGAGACACGACCAAGTGAAGGTGACTTGGCTGTGTTGGGCTTCTTTGGAGGGACACGGCCACTAACTTGGCCGTGTCCCTTGCATGTGTCTGCTACTGGGACTTGCTCTTCCTTTTTAACTTGGTATGGGACACGGCTAGTGACTTGGCCGTGTCCTCTGCCTATGTCAGCCAGTGCCCCTTTCTCCTTCAATTTGTTTCCTTGCCTGTTTTAACCTAACACCAAACTCAAAACAAACTTTAAACAAGAAATAAATAGACAATAACCAACAAAACACAAACACATACTAAAAACTAGATCAAAAATAACATAAACACTGAAATAAACTAAAATACCAAAATTAATAAAAACACAAAACAAACCGATAAAAACTAACAAAATACCTAAATAAAACAATAATTATCATAATAAACAAGACACAAATCTATAACAAAAACTAATAAAACAGAAGCACATACATATTACTTGGCCAAAGATTTCATTAAGTTTAAATATTGTCTATCTTATATGCATGCTTTTTGAAACAATCTCCACTAATAGACTTTACTGACTAAGAGACATCAACAGGTCTTTAACAGGCTTGAAATGGGGTCTATACAGGACATGGGCTAAGTAAAGGCCATTTTTAAATTGGAGCTGACGTGACATAGCTAGCAGATCTTCACACTACAAACTTTCTGTTGGAACTGTATGCTGTTGGAAGCATTCTTAACATCATTTCCACCTTCTAGGCATCTTGTTATCTTGCTTCATGAAAAGATAAAGCTTGAATGTTCTTCCATCTTCTTGATAGAAATCTGGAGCTGAATCTTTTTTCTTTTTCTTTTGTAAAAACTCAAAACCTTTTTTTTGGCCTTTTCCCCTTTTGAAATACCAAGTCTAAGACTTTCAAGATTGTGGACCTGGAGCTGTGCTGGATATCATGAACCAAATGAAAGATGGTCTTTCACCTATTTCTTTGGTTGGATAGGACCAATTCATGTCAAACTCTTCACTTAGGCTAAGTGAAAATCTTTTGTTGTTCAGATAAAAAGAACTCTGTTGGCTTTATGAAATTCCCTTTTGAGTTTTTTTAATTCAAGCTTTTTTTTTTCTCTTTTCCTTCTTCTTTTTCCTTTTTTTCTTTTTTCCTTTCTTTTTTATTATTTTTTTATCCTAGCTTTAAGAAAGTTGTCTCATTTGTACCATCTTATGCTTCTAACTGATGATAAGTGGAGTAGTGCAAGTCTTTTTCCATAAGGATGAATCTTTTGTTGCTTTAATGCCATCCTAAGATGAAGTAGTCATGTGTAATTTTTGTGCACTTCGATGGTCTTCATGGTCTTAATTAAGCATCTCTTTCTTCGATCTTCTTGCCTCTTTGGTAACTCAATAATTATCAGACTTGTCATAAGTGTCAGAATAGTCTAAGGTAGGTTATCGGGCTTTACAAGCTAATAGAAAGCAAGCTAAAATCTCATAAAAGCTCCAAGGGATAAACTAGGGGTTAATATTAACAGGGTGGATACTAGTAGTTTGCTCACCAAACAATGCCTAGATCATCTCTCTCTTAAATAAGCAGAGATCAATTTGACCATTAAAGTTCGTCAAAGCATGTTCTAAGATCGACTAGAACCTAAACACAGGTAATTATGCAGGAGCCCTATCTAAGTAAGCATATACAACTCAATGCTATGGGATAATTCCCTTACCTAGTAAAGCCATTCGGATCATGATGTATAAACATGCTAATTTATGAATATCAAGCTAGATTCATCATTGGTCGAGCACCAAAATGAACAAAAACTAACAAAATTATAAATTCAACCAAAGTAATTTATTCAAGCAATTTTAATTTAAAAAATGCAATTGTTCCAATGAAATGCCAAAGAAAGCAAAATAAAATGAGCAACACTCAAGCCAAGGGATGTTTTTTGAGTTGGAGTTAAAGATGCTTCATCTATTTGGGCATGTCAGGGGCGACAGTCTTTCCATAATCGATGAGGTTCTGTATTTTATACCTTAAATGTATACATTGATTTGTGTTATGACCTAGTGTCTGATGGAAGTGGTAATAATGTTGGGTGTTAAACTTAGTTGGTAGAGGATCTGGTAATGGTCAAGATGCCAACGGTTGTAGCAAATCCATCTTTATCAGATTTTGAAAAATCTTTGACAAAAGTTCCCCCAAGTCTAAAAATTTATGCTTCTTTATAGGCTCAGTTGTTACATTTATCTCAACATCTTTCTGTCCCCTTTGACTTTGCCCACTGGGATGGTAGCCACACTTATTGCTCCCTTTTCCATTATACACATTCTTTTCTCTCTCTCATTCTTCCAGCTAAGGTCAACCTCATACAATTCTTTAAAACACTTAGTCGGTATATGGCTCAATTGATCTTGTAGAATAGGAATTGACCCCTCATTTCTTATCTGTTCTTTATCAATGGACATGTTCCTTATTAAAGTTGCCTTTCCCTTCTTCTTTATGTTAGTGGCAGACACCTCATTAGCATTGTTAATGATTTCAACCTCAATCAATTAAGCCTTCATGATCCTAACTAATTGATCCCGTAACGTGGTCATCCTAGCTTTGACAACTTTATTGATCATATCCTTAAGCTAGTTTGCATCCATCTTTCTTGACTTGAGACTTGCAAATGGAGAACTCGAATAAAAATCACTTCTTTAGATGGTATTGATTATGGCATAGCAACTGCTGCTCTTCAAGTCAAATAAGTTATGTGATGCAATGGATGTATGCATGTACATAAGTGTAGTAAACAAATACAGTCAAGATGTTCCTTCCAACCTTATATCTACCACACATGAGTGGCGAGTCTCTTTTCTTAGGTGTTATAGTCAACAAAGATATCAACAGGGGATACTTTGTTCTTGAGAATCTCTCAGACAACTTGACTATTAATTGTATTTTTAAATACAGAAGTCAGTCTATGATAATTTCCATGCTACGAGTAGGCCCATAACTAACAAATCTTAGTATAAATTAGGCCTACAATTGATTTTAGTATTCCATAATTGATCCAATTATTAACAAGCCCCTTTCAAGAAAATATGTAAAAAAGTTTTAAGGCCCAATAAAAGCTTGATTTGGAAAAATGAGCCATAAAGTGAAAGACAGTTTTTGGGCACTTCTTTCAAAATATTTCAAAGCCCATTGTAAAATGTTTATAAAAAAATCAATTTTGGGCTTCATACTTGGATTAAAAGGTATAAAGTTGACCCAACATTGTTGAAAAGACTTCAAGCTTATTTTAAAAAGTTATGAAAATGATTTAGGATTTGGACTTAAAAGAATTTTTGGATCATAAAATAATTTTAGACTTGTACCATAATAGGTCATATTAGGAAAAGACAAACCAAATGAGCCATAACTCAAACTAAGACATATCAATTATAGTCAATCAACAAGCATTTAGAGTAAACTTAAGGAAAATTACTAGGCCAACTACATGGGCTTTAGTTTTTAGGATAAAAGGCTTAGGTTCCCATAATAAGTATACTCCAAAAGGTACAAGGCTATGAGTGGTTATGCAATGCTCGATCTCCATACCTTAAATGAAAGTATGGCATCACTTATATACACATAACATGGGTTCCAAAGGGCATCCTAACTCACACACAATGCAAATCTAAAATGAGGCAATGAATAATACCATAATAATAAAGAATAAAATAATATAAAGACCAACAAAATCAACTTCTCTTATCCCCAGTGGAGTTTCCATTATGAGTAGGGATTTTTGCCCCCACTACTAGTGGAATGGTTCTTGTGACTTCGGCACTGTTAGGCTCTGGGCCTTAGAGAATAGAGTCCTAAACCCGGAGAATTGGGGTCTCCACTCAAACGGATTGGGAAGATAGAAAGGGGTGGATGACTCGATTCTTAAGGAATCCATAACCCCTACTGGGTTAAAAAGTTGGATACGCATGGGGAATGTGAGAATGACCCAACACCCTTATAATACCTGGTTCTTTGGAACCGACCTCCTTTTCAGGTCTAAAAGCATTCAATTCTTACATTATTACAATATTATTCATACTGCATGCAATTAAGGAAATAAATAATCATCAATATTATAAATCAAACAAAACTAATAAAATGGGCACCCATACTAGATGGAAATGTGCCCTTACAAACTTTCAAGATCTATAAATAAAATAAAATAGGACACCCACCAAAAGGTGAAAATATGCCCTTTATAATAGTGCCAAAGTCCATAACAAAAATTAAATTATATAAACTTGATAAATAAGGCACCAATAAGTGGAAGCATGCCTTTTATATTTTTCCTCAAAATCCAAACAATTAGTCCATAAATATTATTCAATCATACATCATAAATAATAAATAATCAAAACACATTGCCAATCATCAAGCACATAACAATAAATCATGAATAAATTAATAAGATTAGGGTTCCATCATCCAAATTAGGGTTTCAATTACAAAGTTAGGGTTTGATTTTATAAATTAGGGTTTTGATGATCAAATTAGTGTTTTATTGCAAAATTAGAGTTTTAGGGTTTTATTGGTCAAATTAGGCTTTTAACATGCAAATTGGGATTTTAATCCTAAAATGGGGCTTAATCATACAAAATTAGGGTTTTATCTTAAATCTAGGGTTTAACCCTATGTAGACCCTTGATTTTGGCCTTAGTTAGTCTGGTCCTAATTAAAGAAGGCCTAAATCATGATTGGTCCATTCTTAATAGCTTAAATCTATTTTAAAGCCTTTAATTAGATTGGTTCAATTTTTATAAGGCCTAAAATAAGCCAGTTCAACTTTTAAAACCCTAAAATGGTCTGATTTGGAATTTCATCGGGTTTATTTGGGTTTTGGTCAGACCATTTTGATATGGGCATCATCCATATCGAATTGGAACCACCTAATTCAATATGGATGGCCTCCATATCAAATTGGAGGCGGAGGCCATCCAATTCAATATGGAGGTCTCCAACTCAATCTTGATGGCTCCATATCAAATTGGAAGTCATCCAATTTGATATGGACACCATCCATGTCGAATTGGATACAAACCAATTCGATATGGTTGACCCATATCGAATTAAACAAGGTTTAGTTTGATATGGCCTTAGTTTCATGTCGAGTTTATTTGATTTTAATATAATATGGTTACGGTTTGGGAATTATAAACTTGCAAATCTGGATTAACCTCAGGTTAACACGTTTTAACCTAATTTTTTTCCTATAAATAGGTGATTTAACAATTGAAGAGTGTGTGTGTGTGTGTGTGGGGGGGGGGGGGGGGTTGATTAGCAACAACAAATAATTACCAAGCAACACAAAGACTCGGGGGCAGCCACAATTATTAAATAAATAATAGTAATAATTAAACAAAGATCAACACACAGAAATTGCCGGGGGCAATTGCTTCACTCAACCAACACTCTCAGTTTTGGTGTAGTCAACAAACGAAAGTATGTTTTCATCCTTTTAAATTTAATAGAAACTTCTATTGATTATGGTCTTAAGCATCGTTTAATATTCATGCCCAGTAGCTTGCTTTAATTGGTTTTAAAGTCACAGTAGGTTACTTATTCAACTTTGTTTCATTCAAAAGCTCCTTTAGTTTGTATTTATTAATTCCAAATTCACAGTAGCTTGTTTAGTTATTGTCCAATAAATTGTTTAACTTATATTCACATAGTTTAAGTGTCCAGGAACTTAAGATTTCAAACCCTAATATCTAAAACCTTAATTTTTTTTAAAATATGTTGAACCTTAGTTTTCAAATATTTAAAACCCTAATCATGTTTCTCTAAAACCAAATCCCTAATCCTATTTTCCTAAAAACCAAAACCTTAAACCCATCCTTCAAAAATTCAAAACCCTAATTTATTTTGTAAACCATAAAAACCCTAATTTACTTTTTAAACACTAGAAAGCCTAGTTTTCACGCTCCAAACCCTAAATGTGTTTTAGAATCCATAAAATCTTTGTTTTATCCAAAAAATCATAATTTTCTTAAAAAACCTTAATCTTATTTCCTATACCCTAAAATCAATATTTTGAAACCTTATAAATCCTAAGTCTAACATGTAAACCCTAATTTTATATACTTCATACTCTAGATTGAACCTTGGATTTCATTATTTACTTTACCGTCTTATGTTATATTTTGGATGGTTTACTTTGTGTTTCTTGATTCGTGGATTTCATTATTTACTTTACTATGTTATGTTATTTTTTTTGGATGGTTTACTTTATATTTCTTGATGATGAATTGAATGTTTTCTAATTCATATTTATTTAGTTATTTGAATTTTAAAAGTTGTAAGAGGTACGTTTCCATTTTGTGGGTACCTGATTGATTAAAGATAAATGTAATTTAATTTATTTCAAGTTTTGGATCAATGTAAGGGACATGTTTCCACTTATGGTGGGTGTCCTATTTTATTTAGGTTTTAGACATTAGACAATTATATTAATGACATGTTTTCATCCTTGGATGGGTGCCACCGTTCAGAAGGGTATGTAAAATAGTAGACGATGGGCCAGCAGAGTACTAGAATAGGTTAAGCTTTTTTGTTACCAAAAGATATTAGTAGTTTAGTAATCGGAGCAGATGATAGACCAGAGCGGACTTGAGAGCGAACCTTAGATGGCAGGGGACAATAGAGGATAACAAGCCAGAAAAGTTCAAAGGTCTTTTTCCTATTTTGATTGCTTTCTTTAAAAAAAATAATGGATGTTTATTTCTTTTAAATTGTGTGTAATATGGATGATGTCATAATTTTTAAGAATTTAATAATATTTAGACCTGAAAAGGAGGTCAGTTTTAATGAATTGGGCATTATGGGGGGTCCTGGGTCATTCTTACCTTCCCCATATGTACCCAACTTTCTAGACCCATTAGGGAGTTGGAGATTCCTTAGGAATCGAGTCATCTACCCCTTTCTTTTTCTTGGCCCATCCAGGTGGAGACTCCATTTTCTCCGAATTTTGGCTCATGTTCTCTAAGGCCCTGAGCCTAATAGTGTCGAGGTTGCAAGAACCATTCCACATGGGAGCGGGGGAAAAATCCCTCCTCATAGCGGCGACTCCACTGGGGATTAGAGAAGCTGATTTTGTTGGTCTTTATATTATTTTATTCTTTTTTATTATGATATTATCCATTGCATCATTTAAATTGCATTATGTGCTTGAGTTAGGACGTTCATGTTACCCAAGTTATGTTATGCAAAGGATACCATACTTTCACTCAAGGTATGGAGATTGAACATGGCATAACCACTCATAGCCTCATACCTTTTGGTATATACTTGCTATGGGAGCCTAAACTTTTCAACCCAAGGACTAAAGCTCATGTAATTGACCTAGTTACTTTTTGTAGGTTTTTACCCAAATGCTTGTTGTTTAATTATGATTGATATGTCTTGATGAGAACCATGGCTTATTTAATTTTTTTCTTTTTCTAATATAACCTAATTATGATGTAAGCTCAAAATTGTTTTATTCTTCTGAACCTAAAAGACCAAAATTATTTTTAAAACTTTTCAAGATAGTCTTTGGACATAAAACCTTTTAAAGATGGATCAAAAAATTCTTTTTCACCTCAAAGCCCAAAATCCTTTTTTTTAAATCTTTTTACAATGGGCTTTGAAACAAAACTATTTTTGTACTTCATCCAAATTAAAACCTTTTTCTTTAATGAGCTTACAACTATTTAGGTCAAATTATGGAATTTCAAAAATCAATTGTGGGCCTAATTTATACCAAGAATTATTAATCATGGGCCTATTTTTGGCATGAATCATTAGTTATTTTTCCAAATAGGAAATCTATTTATGATAAACATTTTAATTTCGTTTTAATCCTTAATATAGCATAAAAGCTATTTTTAGTTGATTCAATGGATTAAAACATGATTAATGAAAATTATCATGAATTGACCTTTATGTTTGAAAATACAACTATTGGTTAAAACCGTCCGAGAGAATTTTTTGAAAATAAAATATTCCATGTTGGTATTTTGTTAACCATATACATAGGAAAAAAGACTCACCATTTGTGTGTTGAATTTATAAGGTTGGAAGAAATGTCCTAATTATCTTTGTTTGCTCGTTACTTGTGCATACATTTATACATGCATACATGCATTATATTATATGTCATTGATCCTTTCTGGCTCACAGACTTGGAGTACAACAGTTCAAGAGTGTATGACAATCTGATATGCCAATGATGTAGAATCCAGTAATGACTCGGTTAGCTTCTCATCGAGAGCAATGGAACCTGAACAGATTCAAAAGATGGTGGATGATGTCCTCAATGCCAAGATGGAAGAACTAAAGGAGACCCTGGTTGAGACCATGAAAAGCCAACTATCTACTAGTACTAAGAAGCAGAAGGACAAAGGAAAGGCTAAGGTTGGTGAGGTAGCTTTTGATGATGATAAAGTAATTATTGATGACAATGATGACTGGGCTTAATACTTCCAAGATCCTCAAGACAAGAAGAAAGAGCTGAAGGTTGTGGAAAGATCAACTATGGAAAAAACTGAAACATCAAATGTAGACAAGATGATTGCCTATTTAGAAAAGAAGTTTGAAAAGAAGATGAAAACTGAAGAGATGTCAGAGGTGGATAAGTTGTTTGAATAAGATGAGGAAGTCCCATACAAATTCAAAATGCCTTCTTTTGTAATGTTTGATGGAACTCGAAATCCTCATCTTCATGTCAAGCAATACATTACTGCTATCCAGTCTGGCCAAGCTATTAAGGCTCAAACTCTAAGATACTTCATGCTTTCGTTGGATCTTGTTGTGCAGAATTGGTTCAACACCTTAGAGGATGGTACAAAGAAGAACTGGGATTCATTATACAAAGCCTTCATCCAACAGTATGGGTATAATGCTAAATTAGAAGTCACTTTAATGGAAGTAGAAAAAATCAAGCAAAGAAAAAATGAGAACTTTGTTGACTACGTGAAAAGGTGGAGAAACAAAACTACATTGCTCAAGAAAAGGCTCGATGAATCAAATCAGATTAGGATGATTGTGAGAGGGGTGCTACCTAATCTCTATGAAAGGATGTCCCATACCCTTATTAGAGATTTTAAGGATCTCCTTCATACTGGCTTGCAAATAGAAGAATGGGAAAGAGAGAAGAACCATTTTTCTGCAATAAGTATTGAGAAAGGGAATTATCAATGCGGTAATCAAAGCACGCAAAAGGTAGTTGTTGTAAATGAAACTAGTCAAGGAGGAAGGAAATTTTTAGAGTTGGGGAGGCCACTGTCCTAGGTCCTCAATAAGTTACAAAAGGGACTATTACAACCTTTAACTCCTCAACCATTGCCAAATCCCTTACCACCTAACTTTGATGTTAAAGCTTTCTATTAGTTCCATCAAATGCAAGGGCATGAGATAGACAAATGTTTGAGGTTAAGGCATGAGATCCAGAATTTGATTGATAGTGGGAAGTTGCTCGAACCTAACAAGCCTAGCACGAAGGACAATCCACTGCCAAGGTTCAACAGAGTACCACCACTAGCAACTTTCATGATCGGAGGAGGCTTGAATGAAAAGTTTATTCTGTCTTCTTTCCAAGATGTAGGTGGCGAAGAGACTAAAGAAAAAGAGGTACTTTTCCAGATGGAGTAAGTTGTGGTTGAAAAGGAAGTGGCCATCTGTGTTGTAAGTGAGTTCTGGGATTCAAAGGAGAGTGATGATGATTTTGAATTAAAGAAGGAGGAGTGGACCTGGTCCGAGCCCGAAGAGGATGAGGTATTGAACACCTGCTTTGGTAAGCCTTATGCAAGGCCACAACCAAAGGAAGTAGAAGCTGATAAGGGGAAGGATGCTAAAAAAGAAGTGAAGGAAGATGAAGTTGATACGGTCCTTAAGCAATTGAAAAGGACTAAAGCTTTGGCTAGCATGCCAATTTTCACTTCTGTAACGCCGGATGAGATGGTTAATTTTGTAAAAATTGAAGGAGTGATGAAGTACAAATATATTCAAAAGAAGAACAAGGTTGATATGGGAATGGTGTCATTTTCATATATGAATTTACCGAAAAAGGGAAAAGATCACATTCGCCCGCTTTTCATCAAAGTAGAAGTCAAAGAAAAGAGGACTCCGTGTGTCATGGTTGATGATGGATCTGCCATAAATGTGTGCCCACTCAAGATCTTACCAAATCTAGCTATGTCAACTAGAGATTTGAGCCTAATAGAGGTGACCATTAGGGCTTATGAAAATACAAAGAGGCATGCTGAAGGGACTTTTAAAGCTGTTGTGAATGCTGGCCTTATAGAATCCATGATAGAGTTTGTAGTCCTGGATATACCTGTCACCTTTGCACTATTGTTGGGACCACCCTAGTTTCATCCTCTTGGTGGAGTTCCTTCTACACTCCGTCAGAAAATCAAGTTCCCAAATGGGGATGAGACATTGGTTATTGATACTGAAGATAATGAAGTGGTAAATGCTTTAATGATTGAGAGGCCTCTCAATGGATTTCAAGTGGTTGTTGTTTCTAATAATGAGATAATGGGTTCTAGAATTCTGGCAATGATGAAGAAAATGAATTATCTTCCCGATAATGGCCTTGGGAAGGGGAAGGCAAGCGTAACAGAGCTTTCAAATTTTAAGACTCAAACTTCCAAGAAAGGGTTGGGATATGATGAAGCAATTGGAGGTGTTCAGTTGAAAAAGAATGAGAAGACAAGTTTTCCTCCACTCGAAGAAATATTTGTCAAAGCACTAGAGTTGGGACCACTATAAGGAAGGTCGAAGCCTATTATGTTCATGGGAAAGATGATCCCTGGGTTTGAGATCTTTGCTGATGTTGCTAAACTAGTGGAACAAAAAGAGAAAAAGATTGACTTGCCAACTAACAAAGAGCCTAGCCAAGAAGAGAAGAAGGAAGATGCCATAAAGATCCAAAAGACTTCAGAGGAAATTACTGCTCTCATCGAAGAACAGTTTCAGAACCTTACAGTTTATGATTATGAGATCATTGATGTTGATTTTGATTTTGATTTTAATTTGTTTGCTCTATATGAGGACGAGGATATTTTCTTTTCCAAAATAAATGTAATAAAGTCTGATTTTACTTACTTGTGTGATGTTTTTCCTGATTGTTGCATATATTCAAATAGTGGTTACATGAGTATTTTTAATATTAATTCTGTTGATACAAAATCGTTAAATTTGGGAATAACCAATAATCCTAAAAATATTAGCATAGCATCCGACCTTACTCTTGATGAGAGAGAGAGATTAGAAAAAATATTTAAAAAATTTGAAAAAGTCTTTGCTTGGTCTTATGAAGATATGCCTAGAATTGATCGAGATATAGCAGAGCACATGATTCTCACTTACACGCACATGAAACTTGTCAAACAAAAGCTTAGACGGTTAAGGCCAAAATGGGCAGAATTGATCAAAGAAGAAGTCACTAAGCAGATACAAGTAAAGTTCCTTGAAGTGATAGATTACCTAGACTAGTTAGCCAATATAGTTTCTGTGCCAAAGAAAGATGGAAGAATTAGGATTTGTATGGACTATAGAGACTTGAACAAGGCTTCCCCTAAGAATGACTTTCCTTTACTCTATATAGTTGTCCTTATCGATAGTGTAGCCTCTAGCATGCTACACTCAGATGGACTTTTTGGATATAATCAAGTGTTAATTGCCCAAGAGGATAAAGCTAAAACTACCTTTATTACTATAAGAGGTATATTTTGTTATAGGGTGATGTCGTTTGGGTTAAAGAATGCTGGAGCAACCTACCAAAGGATAGCTACCACCTTATTTCATGACATGATGCATAAGGAAGTTGAGGTCTATGTTGATAATATGATGGTGAAGTCGAATACAAGGGAGCAGCATTTCCAAAACCTAGAGATATTCTTTGAGAGAGCAGTGAAGTATAATCTAAGTGCAGACCCTTAACTTTTGACCCAGTCTGGTCCATTATTTTTTATATAGTCCAAAATAATTTTTGTGGTATTTTAATTAAATATATTTATAAATTTTAAATAAAAATAAAAAAGAGTAATATTAGTAAAGTCCATTATTTCATCGCCGAAAGTAGAATTGGCCAAGGCTAATTCACCCGCAGGAATTTCCTGCGGGTGAAATGACCTTAGTTCAATTCATCAGAGGAATTTCCTGCGGCAAAATGGCAATTCCTACAGTGAATTGGCCAGCCGCCCCAGCGCCCGCCCGCAAAATTTTCGTTGCTCGCAGTTTCGCCAGCAATTTTTTTGCCAGCACAATTTTCCAACGCAGTTTTTCCGAATTGGTTTCTTTTCCTAATTAATTTTAGTTTTCTTAAACAATTAGAAGTAGGCTTATAATTTTTCCTATAAATAAAACATTAAAACTCAGAATTGAGGGATCGAAAATTTGTTTTGCTAGAGTTAAACTTGGGACTTCATATTTGAGAGGAGTAAGAAGAAGCTGTAATATCCCAATGTATGCCCTAGAAGTTTTGAATATTATTGTTGTTTTAATTGGATTGAATGTATATGTTGATTTAAAAGAGAAAAGATATTGAAAAGAGAATATTTATGTATTGTTTAAAAAGGAAAGTAATGTGTAGAGAGAAAGTGTATATGTTGGGTATATGGTTATATATATAACATATACATTAGTCAAAAGGGATGGTCAATGGAAGAGGATATTTATGTGGGATATGTGCAATTACTTTAATGGGCATATAAGTGACAAAGGTTAAGTTAAATGGATGAGGGCATTTAGGTAATTGCTTTGTTAGAATTGCTTGGTGGAGATTTAAAGAAGAAAAGAAGTTGACTTGTGTTTATTTTTCTTTTCTTCTCATTTGTGTGCCGGCTATCCAAGAGAAGAGAGAGCAAGAGAGGTGTTCTTGATGCTAGAATCAAATTGAAGGAGAAATCAAAGGAGTTGGTTGGAGATTTGTGAAATTTCTTTATTTAAGGTAAGTACTCTCTTGTTTATCTTTGTTATTTTTGAAGTTATGTTTGAGGTGGGTTGTGATGTGTTGAGATTATGAATAAGTGTGTTTGAAATGAGTTTATAAGTGTTGAGATTGATTATAAGTTAAAAAGGTTGGATTGATATTGGTTTTGGTTGGAAGATGATAAGTTAAGAGTGATGTTTGGTTTAGGGTTTTGAAATGGTAAATGATTAAATGGATTGTTGATGTATGGTAAATTGAATATTGTGTTAAACATGCAAAATAAGTGTTAATGACTTTGCTTACATCCATTTGAATGAGTTTATGTTGTGTATATTGTGTTTTTATTCAATCAAAAGAGAGTTGGCCATAGTAAGGGTTTGTATACATGAGAGACACGGCCAAACCAAGGAAGAGACACGGCCAACCTAAAATATTTTTGAGAGACACGGCCAAGTCCATGGAAATTTGGCCGTGTTTGGTGATTTTTGGAGAGGACACGGCCGTGTCCCTTGCCCATGTCTGCTTCTGTTGCTTTTGGTTGAGAGACACAGCCACAAGCTTGGCCGTGTCCCTTGAGGGTGTCCCTTACTGTGATTTGTTTCTTGTTTTTCTCATATTGTTGAATCCTTTCAAGGTCTTTTTGTATTTACACTTTGAACATACTTAAAACAAAGATGACCTAAACAAATGTGTATTGAGGATTCTAAATTTAAGAATAAGGTGAATTATATATGTGTATATATATCAATGATGATCATTTTAATGGATGTTTAATGTGTTTGATTATGTACATTTCAATAATAATGTATTTTGAAATGTTGTATCAATGATGTTATATGAATAATATGATTTGAGATATAACATGATATGAGGCCATTGTAATTGGCTATGATAACTCAAATGTGATATGAAGCCATTGTGAGTGGCTATGATGATTCTATTGGAAGAACATAAGGCATGTTTGCCTAATTGATGATGAGATGTGAGAATGAAATAATAAATGAATTGTGTGTCTAATGTGTTATTCATTTTCAGAGTTTTGTTATTGGTGGCATGCCTATTGGTAACATTCTCTTGAAGTTAGGTTGGATTTGATCCTTGAAGCCTAATTGAGATGTTACAACCCTTGAAGCTAGGTTGGGTTGGTTCTTGAAGCCAAGTTGGGTTGATACTTAGCATGCTTTGTTCCCCTTGAAGCTTGGTTGAATCTAAATCCTTGAAGCCTAGTTGGGTATATGATAATGATAAATGTGATAACAAAACCAAAGCATTAACTTTGAAAATGGAATGGCATATTAGAGTGTTTTGGGCCCATGCTTGTCTTTGTATATAATGTGATTCTTGAATGATAAGATCAATGGAACTATGAAGATGTAATATAAATATTGTTATGATATTGAACATAGTATGATGTGGTAATGTGATATGTTTCAATGTGCTTGGCTTATGAAATATAAAGGTGTGATGTTAGCTTTTCACTTATGATGTTCACTTTATGATTTAGATGTTTAACATTGCATTGCCTTAAAGTATAATGTTGGTATATTTTGTACTACTAAGCTGATGGCTTAGCGCGATAGTGTTTGATCGCGCAGGTAATAGAGTTGAACCTGAGAGCTCCTCTAGACCGAGTGAGAGTAGACATTGAAGAGTTATTTTGGGACTTAAAGATCGGAGAAAAGCTGCCAATCATGTATATATTCTATGTTTTGTAAACTTTGATTTGTAACATATTTGTAATAACTTTTGCTGTGAATTGATAAACAGTTTTATATATGGTGTCTTTTGGATTTCTATAAAATGTTTGAGATTGGTTTCATTTATTTACAAAGATCTTTGTTGCGTTTTCTTTTTAAACTGTGGCATTTACTATATTTAGTATACATATATTACGATCGTTTAAGCATGCTTGGTACGTATATGGGATATAGGGGTGTTACAATTGTTTTGGTATCAGAGCCTAGGTTTGAGATTCTCAACCTAGGTCAAGTGTAAGAGAAAAAAAAGAGTGATTTGATTTTAAAAAAATGGATTTTTGAATAAAATACATGTTTGGCATTGGCAGTCTCTGATCTTTAATGAGAAGTATTCTGCTGTGTTTGCAGATATAGGTTGTGATGGATTCTCACTCACGTCAGTCAGTCGAGGGTAGTGCTGAGAGTATAGCTCCTGATGAGATTAGAGAGGGAGCTAGAGTGGATAGTGCTGGAGAGGTACCTGCTTCTGTGTCGGGGAGACCAGCTGGTGAGGAGGTTCCGCCAGGTTGGTTTAGGCATATGATTGATTTGTTGAGGCAAGCACTAGTACAACCACTGCCACTGTAATATCCCAATGTATGCCCTAGAAGTTTTGAATATTATTGTTGTTTTAATTGGATTGAATGTATATGTTGATTTAAAAGAGAAAAGATATTGAAAAGAGAATGTTTATGTATTGTTTAAAAAAGAAAGTAATGTGTAGAGAGAAAGTGTATATGTTGGGTATATGGTTATATATATAACATATACATTAGTCAAAAGGGATGGTCAATGGTAGATGATTAAATGGATTGTTGATGTATGGTTAATTGAATATTGTGTTAAACATGCAAAATAAGTGTTAATGACTTTGATTACATCCATTTGAAAGAGTTTATGTTGTGTATATTGTGTTTTTATTCAATCAAAAGAGAATTGGCCATAGTTAGGGTTTGTATACATGAGAGACACGGCCAAACCAAAGAAGAGACACGGCCAACCTAAAATATTTTTGAGAGACACGGCCAAGTCCATGGAAATTTGGCCGTGTTTGGTGATTTTTGGAGAGGACACGCCCGTGTCCCTTGCCCATGTCTGCTTCTGTTGCTTTTGGTTGAGAGACACGGCCACAAGCTTGGCCGTGTCCCTTGACGGTGTCCCTTACTGTGATTTGTTTCTTATTTTTCTCATATTGTTGAATCCTTCCAAGGTCTTTTTGTATTTACACTTTGAACATACTTAAAACAAAGATGACCTAAACAAATGTGTATTGAGGATTCTAAATGTAAGAATAAGGTGAATTATATATGTGTATATATATCAATGATGATCATTTTAATGGATGTTTAATGTGTTTGATTATGTACATTTCAATAATAATGTATTTTGAAATGTTGTATCAATGATGCTATATGAATAATATGATTTGAGATATAACATGATATGAGGCCATTGTGATTGGCTATGATAACTCAAATGTGATATGAAGCCATTGTGATTGGCTATGATGATTCTATTGGAAGAACATAAGGCATGTTTGCCTAATTGATGATGAGATGTGAGAATGAAATAATAAATGAATTGTGTGTCTAATGTGTTATTCATTTTCAGAGTTTTGTTATTGGTGGCATGCCTATTGGTAACATTCTCTTGAAGTTAGGTTGGATTTGATCCTTGAAGCCTAATTGAGATGTTACAACCCTTGAAGCTAGGTTGGGTTGGTTCTTGAAGCCAAGTTGGGTTGATACTTAGCATGCTTTGTTCCCCTTGAAGCTTGGTTGAATCTAAATCCTTGAAGCCTAGTTGGGTATATGATAATGATAAATGTGATAACAAAACCAAAGCATTAACTCTGAAAATGGAATGGCATGTTAGAGTGTTTTGGGCCCATGCTTGTCTTTGTATATAATGTGATTCTTGAATGATAAGATCAATGGAACTATGAAGATGTAATATAAATATTGTTATGATATTGAACATAATATGATGTGGTAATGTGATATGTTTCTATGTGCTTGGTTTATGAAATATAAAGGTGTGATGTTAGCTTTTCACTCATGATGTTCACTTTATGATTTAGATGTTTAACGTTGCATTGCCTTAAAGTATAATGTTGGTATATTTCGTACTACTAAGCCGATGGCTTAGCGCGATAGTGTTTGATCGCGCAGGTAACAGAGTTGAACCTGAGAGCTCCTCGAGACCGAGTGAGAGTAGACATTGAAGAGTTATTTTGGGACTTAAAGATCGGAGAAAAGCTGCCAATCATGTATATATATATATATATATATTCTATGTTTTGTAAACTTTGATTTATAACATATTTGTATTAACTTCCGCTGTGAATTGATAAACAGTTTTATATATGGTGTCTTTTGGATTTCTATTAAATGTTTGAGATTGGTTTCATTTATTTACAAAGATCTTTGTTGCGTTTTCTTTTTAAACTGTGGCATTTACTATATTCAGTATACGTATATTACGATCGTTTAAGCATGCTTGGTACGTATACGGGATATAGGGGTGTTACAATTGTTTTGGTATCAGAGCCTAGGATTGAGATTCTCAACCTAGGTCAAGTGTAAGAAAAAAAAAGAGTGATTTGATTTAAAAAAAAGTGGATTTTTGAATAAAATACATGTTTGGCATTGGCAGTCTCTGATCTTTAATGAGAAGTATTCTGCTGTGTTTGCAGATATAGGTTGTGATGGATTCTCACTCACGTCAGTCAGTCGAGGGTAGTGCTGAGAGTATAGCTCCTGATGAGATTAGAGAGGGAGCTAGAGTGGATAGTGCTAGAGAAGTACCTGCTTCTGTGTCGGGGAGACCAGCTGGTGAGGAGGTTCCGCCAGGTTGGTTTAGGCATATGATTGATTTGTTGAGGCAAGCACCAGTACAACCACCGCCACCACCCCCACAGCCTTTGGTATCGGTGAGACAGTATGATAAGCTAAGGAAGTATGGAGCAGAAGATTTTCTAGGTACCATTGATCCAGCTGTAGCAGAGCAGTGGCTAGACAAAGTACAGAGAATATTTGTTCAGTTGCAAGCCACTCCAGAAGAAAAATTTGATTATGCAAGGTCATTGTTGCAGAAGGATGCATATGACTGGTGGAAGACAGTGCCCCATGCTATGGATGATCCACCTACTTTGTCCTATGCTGATTTTCTAAGAGAGTTTGAATTGAAGTATACTCCAAGGGAGTATAAAGATGTGAAAAAGATGGAGTTTTTGAGCTTGAAGCAAGATCACCAGACTGTGACGGAATATGAGTTAGATTTTATCCGGTTGAGTCAGTATGCTGGGGGTATTATATCTGATGAGATAGATAGATGCAGGAGATTTGAGTAGGGATTGAGGCCCTCTATCATGTGTCATGTGGCTAGATCTAGATATCATATTTTTCCCAGCTTGTTGCAGCAGCTCGAAGTGTGGAGAGAGCTCAGGTTATTGTAGCTGCTTCAGAGGAAGAGATCAAGGTTAGAAGGCCCCAGTTTGAGGAAAGGTCTTTGTCTGTGAAAAGAGGTAAAGGAAGTTTTGTTCCTCAGGTTAGTAGGAGTCAGAGGCCAGCTGGTAGGTCAGTACAGTTTCAGAGGCAGAGATCTAGACCTACAGTTTCAGTGGCGAGTGCTCCGACCCTAGTGACGCAGAGATCCACCTTACCCATATGCATTCATTGTGGTAGACCACATGGTGGTCCTTGTTGGAGGACTGGTGTGACAGGGGTATGTTTCAGATGTGGGTCGCCTGATCACTTTGTTAGAGATTGTCCTGAGAGACAGGAGCGGATGTCAGTGGATACTGCAGCTTCCCGACCTAGTGTGAGGGGAGGTCGTGGAGACAGAGGTTTCAGCAGAGGAGGTAGATCTGGGTTCAGTTCTAGAGGAGGTTCTACATCCAGGGAGAGTAGACTAGAGGAGGCTGGATCTTCTCAGAGGATTTATGTGATGCAGAGGCAACCAGATGCTTCGGCAGTCATAGCTGGTACTTTTTCTTTATTTGATACTTCAGTACTTGCTTTGATTGATCCGGGTTCCACACATTCATATATTAGTGCATCTGTTTTGCCTGTGTCTGCTTTGCATGCTGAATCCCTAGGATTTGATGTTTTGGTGACAAATCCTTTAGGGCATAGTGTGATTGTTAGTAAAGTGCACCGAGATAGTGCAATAGTGGTACAAGGTGAGGAGTTTCTTGGAGATCTTATTGAGATGCCTTTTAAGGAATATGATGTGATCCTAGGCATGGACTGGTTATCTAGACATGAAGCTGTGGTTGACTGCAAAAAGAAAGTTGTTACCTTGAGAACCAATGATGGTAGAGAGGTGTTAATATCTAATGAGCAGGAACAGCTAGCATCCTTGTTTGTTTCAGCGGTTGCAGCTAGGAGATTGATTAGAAAGGGGTGTGACGCCTATCTTGCTCATGTGGTGGATACTAGAGTAAAGGGTTCTCAAATTGATAATATACACACAGTTGCAGAGTTTCCAGATGTGTTTCCAGAGGAGTTGCCAGGGTTGCCTCCTGAGAGAGAGGTGGAGTTTGGTATTGAATTATTGCCTGGTACCACTCCTATCTCTATTACTCCTTACAGAATGGCACCTGCTAAACTGAGAGAGCTGAAGGTGCAGTTACAGGAGTTGCTAGATAAAGGGTTTGTTCGCCCTAGTGTTTCACCGTGGGGAGCTCCTGTTCTGTTTGTAAAGAAGAAGGATGGTACTATGAGATTGTGTATTGATTATAGGCAATTGAATAAGGTGACTATTAAAAATAAATATCCTTTGCCTAGAATTGATGACCTCTTTGATCAATTAAAGGGGGCAGCAGTGTTTTCTAAAATTGATTTGAGATCAGGGTACCATCAGTTGAGGGTCAGAGTTGAAGATGTTCCTAAAACTGCTTTTCGGACCAGGTATGGGCATTATGAGTTTCTAGTTATGCCTTTTGGTTTGACGAATGCACCTGCAGTTTTTATGGACTTGATGAATAGGGTGTTTAGGCCCTATCTGGATCAGTTTGTAGTGGTCTTTATTGATGATATATTGGTGTATTCGCGTTATGAGGAGGAGCATGATAAGCATCTGCGGATTGTGCTACAGATTTTGAGAGAGAAGCAATTGTTTGCTAAACTGTCGAAGTGTGAGTTTTGGCTTGATCAAGTTACTTTTCTCGGTCATATAGTTTCAGCAGAGGGTATTAGAGTTGATCCGAGTAAAGTTGAAGCTATTTTGAATTGGAGTCCACCAAAGTCTGTGACTGAAGTTAGAAGTTTTCTGGGTTTGGCAGGCTATTACCGACGATTTGTGAAAGGATTTTCTTTGATAGCTACTCCACTTACCAGATTGCTTTGAAAGGGAGTTAGATTTGTGTGGACAGATCAGTGTCAGGCTAGCTTCGAACAGTTGAGAGAAATGTTAACTCAAGCGCCTGTTCTTACTTTACCTGTGGAAGATAAACCATATGTGATTTACAGTGATGCTTCACATAGTGGTTAGGGTTGTGTTCTGATGCAAGAAGGTAAAGTGATATCTTATGCTTCTCGACAGTTGAAACCTCATGAGCTCAATTATCCGACCCATGATTTGGAATTAGCAGCCATTGTGTTTGCATTGAAGATTTGGCGACATTATCTATATGGGGAGAAGTGTTTTATCTATACTGATCATAAAAGTTTAAAATACTTGGGTGTCCAAAGAGAACTCAATCTTCGACAGAGAAGATGGTTGGAATTGATTAAAGACTACGACTGTTTGATTGATTATCATCCGGGTAAAGCAAATGTTGTTGCTGATGCCTTGAGTCGGAAGTCTTTAGCAGGGTTGACTGTTTATTCGCTCTCGTTGCTTATTGAGTTGAGAGCATTGCATGCTAGTTTTATACCTTGTGATGATGGTGCATTGTTGGCACAGTTGCAATTGAAACCAATATTGTTAGATCAGATTAAAGAGGCTCAATTGAATGATGATAAGATTCAAAAGATTGTTTCAGATTGTCAGAATGGAAAGAGTCGAGATTTTATTGTGAGAAATGATGGAAGTCTTTGGTTTAAGAACAGATTGTGTATACCTGATGATACTAATTTGAGAAGGATCATTTTAGAAGAAGCACATCAGTCAGTATTTGCTATGCATCCGGGCAATACAAAGATGTATCATGATTTGAAGCAGCATTACTGGTGGTCTGGTCTGAAGAGAGACATTGCAGATTTTGTGTCCAAATGTCTCACATGTCAGAGGATAAAAGCTGAGCATCAAGTTCCAACAGGGTTGCTTCAACCTTTAGCAGTGCCTGAATGGAAATGGGATAGAGTAACCATGGATTTCATATCTGGTTTGCCATTGACACAAAGAAAGCATGATGCTATTTGGGTGATTGTTGACAGGTTAACTAAAATAGCTCATTTCCTTCCGGTTCGGATGGATTACTCTTTGGAGAGGTTAGCTGAGCTGTATATCCATGAGATTGTGAAGTTGCATGGTGTTCCAACTTCTATAGTATCTGATCGAGATCCCGATTTACTTCAAGGTTTTGGAAGAGTTTACATGGTGCTTTGGGTTCTCGATTACACTTCAGTACTGCTTTTCATCTGCAGACAGATGGGCAGTCAGAGAGAGTGATACAGATTATTGAAGTTATGTTGAGAAGTTGTGTCATTGATTTCTCTAGAAGTTGGGATGGATTCTTACCACTTGTTGAATTTGCTTACAATAACAGTCATCAATCCAGCATTGGTATGGCCCCATTTGAAGCATTGTATGGTAGACGGTGCAGGACCCCTCTATGTTGGAATGAACTTGGTGAAGGTAGGTTAATTGGTCCTGATTTGGTTAAAGAAACTGAAGAGAAAGTGAAAATGATTCGAGATAGGTTGAAAACAGCTTCGGACCGACAGAAATCTTATTCAGATTTGAAGAGGAGAAACATTGAATACAATGTGGGAGATAAGGTATTTTTGAAAGTGTCTCCTTGGAAGAAGATCTTGAGGTTTAATCGGAAAGGGAAATTGAGTCCTCGCTTCATTGGACCGTATGAAGTTTTGGAAAGAGTTGGACCAGTTGCTATCTTGGCACGTGATGTGAAAGAGTTGAGAAATAAGAAAGTGCCTTTGGTAAAGATTTTGTGGAAGAATCATGGGAGAGAAGAGGCAACTTGGGAGAGTGAGCAAACCATGCGAGATCAATATCCTCAACTATTCCAGACTTGATATCAGGTAATTTCGAGGACGAAATTTCTTTTTAGAGGGGGAGAATTGTAATATCCCAATGTATGCCCTAGAAGTTTTGAATATTATTGTTGTTTTAATTGGATTGAATGTATATGTTGATTTAAAAGAGAAAAGATATTGAAAAGAGAATGTTTATGTATTGTTTAAAAAGGAAAGTAATGTGTAGAGAGAAAGTGTATATGTTGGGTATATGGTTATATATATAACATATACATTAGTCAAAAGGGATGGTCAATGGTAGATGATTAAATGGATTGTTGATGTATGGTTAATTGAATATTGTGTTAAACATCCAAAATAAGTGTTAATGACTTTGCTTACGTCCATTTGAATGAGTTTATGTTGTGTATATTGTGTTTTTATTCAATCAAAAGAGAGTTGGCCATAGTAAGGGTTTGTATACATGAGAGACACGGCCAAACCAAGGAAGAGACATGGCCAACCTAAAATATTTTTGAGAGACACGGCCAAGTCCATGGAAATTTGGCCGTGTTTGGTGATTTTTGGAGAGGACACGGCCATGTCCCTTGCCCATGTTTGCTTCTGTTGCTTTTGGTTGAGAGACACGGCCACAAGCTTGGCCGTGTCCCTTGAGGGTGTCCCTTACTGTGATTTGTTTCTTCTTTTTCTCATATTGTTGAATCCTTTCAAGGTCTTTTTGTATTTACACTTTGAACATACTTAAAACAAAGATGACCTAAACAAATGTGTATTGAGGATTCTAAATTTAAGAATAAGGTGAATTATATATGTGTATATATATCAATGATGATCATTTTAATGGATGTTTAATGTGTTTGATTATGTACATTTCAATAGTAATGTATTTTGAAATGTTGTATCAATGATGTTATATGAATAATATGATTTGAGATATAACATGATATGAGGCCATTGTGATTGGCTATGATAACTCAAATGTGATATGAAGCCATTGTGATTGGCTATGATGATTCTATTGGAAGAACATAAGGCATGTTTGCCTAATTGATGATGAGATGTGAGAATGAAATAATAAATGAATTGTGTGTCCAATGTGTTATTCATTTTCAGAGTTTTGTTATTGGTGGCATGCCTATTGGTAACATTCTCTTGAAGTTAGGTTGGATTTGATCCTTGAAGCCTAATTGAGATGTTACAACCCTTGAAGCTAGGTTGGGTTGGTTCTTGAAGCCAAGTTGGGTTGATACTTAGCATGCTTTGTTCCCCTTGAAGCTTGGTTGAATCTAAATCCTTGAAGCCTAGTTGGGTATATGATAATGATAAATGTGATAACAAAACCAAAGCATTAACTCTGAAAATGGAATGGCATATTAGAGTGTTTTGGGCCCATGCTTGTCTTTGTATATAATGTGATTCTTGAATGATAAGATCAATGGAACTATGAAGATGTAACATAAATATTGTTATGATATTGAACATAGTATGATGTGGTAATGTGATATGTTTCTATGTGCTTGGCTTATGAAATATAAAGGTGTGATGTTAGCTTTTCACTTATGATGTTCACTTTATGATTTAGATGTTTAACGTTGCATTGCCTTAAAGTATAATGTTGGTATATTTTGTACTACTAAGCCAATGGCTTAGCGCGATAGTGTTTGATCGTGTAGGTAACAAAGTTGAACCTAAGAGCTCCTCGAGACAGAGTGAGAGTAGACATTGAAGAGTTATTTTGGGACTTAAAGATCGGAGAAAAGCTGCCAATCATGTATATATTCTATGTTTTGTAAACTTTAATTTATAACATATTTGTAATAACTTCCGCTGTGAATTGATAAACAATTTTATATATGGTGTCTTTTGGATTTCTATAAAATGTTTGAGATTGGTTTCATTTATTTACAAAGATCTTTGTTGCGTTTTCTTTTTAAACTGTGGCATTTACTATATTTAGTATACGTATATTACGATCGTTTAAGCATGCTTAGTACGTATACGGGATATAGGGGGTGTTACAGAAGCAATCAATCCATCAAAAACAGCAACCTTGCCTTTGTTATTGTTCATCCAGAAATCAATTTTTGGTGGAACCAATGAACAGAGGTTTGAATCTTTATTTTCTTTATTTATTTCTTTACAGTAGCTTCATCATAATTGAATTAATTGTTTCATCAACGCCCGGTTCATTGGAACCGGCCTCCTTTACAGGTCTTAATATTATAAAATTCTTAAGTATAATAACATTATCCATATTACACACAATAAAAAGAAAGCATCATTATATTAAAATCAAAGTAATGTCCAAACAAAGTAAATAAATGGACACCCATCCAAGGATGGAAACATGTCCTTACATCACATGCCTAAATAGGACACCCACCAAAAGGTAGAAACATGCCCTTTACATAGGTTCTAAAATAGAAAAGCAAATTAAATTTCATGATGTTTAACTAGTGAGGTACCCATCAAGTGGAAACATACCTCTTACAACTTTTGGAAACCTAAATTGATTGATAAAAGTAAATAGCCATTCATAATAAATAAATCATTCATCAAAGGTATTTAAATAAAAAGTAAACATCCATCCATGATAAATAAAATAAACTAAGTATTGAACTTAAATAAAATAAATTAAAACATAATCAAATATAGAATTGAATAAAGTAAATAAAAAGTCCAAATTATAGCTACTATTTCCATTTAAGATTCTTTATCTCATGTGTTAAGGTTTTGGAAATTTCTAAAATTAAGCTACTGTGACTTTTTATGGAATTAAAATAAATTAGGGTTTTATGTTTTAAAAGATTGGTAAGACTCTTTGATTAAACAAATTAAGGTTTGAATGATGAAATCATGAAACTAGGGTTTTAAATACCTTAAAATACTTTAATTTGTGATTTTTGGTTTATTGAACTTTAAGCTACTGTGTAATTTTTGAGTTTTTATGTTTTTTTAATGTTTTAAAAGGATTAGGGTTCATAAAAATTATGGTTTAAGGTTTTAAAAGGATTAGGGTTTATTATTTTAGGTTTAAAAGTTGAATTTTGGATTTTAGGGTTTTGAAATTGGGATCTCGGGTAGTGAATGACTTTTAGGGTTTTAGAAATTAATTTGATATTTTTATAAAGTTTTATGAATTTAAACAAATGGATTGAAGTTTTTATAAGTAGAAAATATGTTTTTTAAGGCTTTTTGAATGAAATAGAACCTACTTTAAAATTTTAATAGAAACAAAATTTGGTTTTGGTTTTGTTGAAAAATATGTTTAATTAGAGTTTTAAGGTTTTTAAGAAGAAAAAATAATAATTTTAAGTCTTTTTAGAAAAAAAGGTCACGTTTTAGTGTTTTAACTTTGGAAAACTAAATTAAAGTTCTAAGATTTTAACTTTTGAAAAACACAAAAAACCCTAGTTTAGCTACTGTGTAAAAAATTAGAATTTAGAATTTCATACCTTCTTTTGTAAGTTGCTCCAAAAACAATTCTTCTTGGATGAACTAGCTCCAAAGACAAGCCTTTTTGCCTTTGAAATCCCCCCTCCCGTGATGCTGCTTTCCAGAAAAGATTTAAATTGAATTTCTTCTTTTCCTTCTTTGATTTGGTTTCAAATTTTCCAAACTCCCTTTGGATTTCCTCTCTCTCGGCCACCTTAATTTTAATTGCCTTTGGTCCTTTTTATAGTGGTTTAAGGTTATTTATTCCTAATTAATTAAGGTAAGTAACATTAATAAAAAAAAAGAAACCAAAACCTAATTGGATTAGGTTTCGAAAAATTTGCGTCGAAAAATTTGCGCTGCCGCAGGAAAAAATGTGCTGGCGAAAAATTTCTGCCGCAGAAAACTGCGGCAGTGTGCGGGGAACGGGCCCGTAAGCTATTTCGCAGGCAGAAAAATTCTACGTGCGAAATAGCTGGGCTATTTTGCAGGCAGAATTTTTCTCCGTGAGAAATACCCACGGGCCCGCGCGACGAATTTTTGTCGCCGATTTTTCCGACTCTGATTTTTATTTTTATTTTTATTTTTTGACTTTTATTTGTTTATTTCTATTTTTTATTAATAAAAATTAGATACTAAAGAAAAAATTATTTAATTAAAATTATTTTGGACCAATTAGACAACAAAAATTATTTTGGGCTAAATAAAACATATTAGATCAGATTGGGTCAAAAATTAAGGGTCTACAGACCCGAACAGAGCTGGACGGTGAAATTGTTATTTTAACAACTGAACTTGATGATTGTATAGTGTTTGAGGCCTAAAGTATATGCGTATAAATAAGAGATTGTAAGGAAACATAAAGTATAATGAAGAAAGTATAGAAATGGAAAAATATATATATATATATATATATGTGAATGAAAATTTTTATAAGAGATAGATTAGAAATGGAGTAATAAATGGAAATTGTGTAAATTAGCATATGAATGAATGTGTATATGTAAGAGATGTTAATGATAATATTTTTGAAACATGAGTTAGGCTAATGATGATCAAGTTATCAAGAGTAAATTGCTTTGAAACAGAGCTGAAACATGTTAACTTTTTGTGTAGCAAAAAAATTAGAAAATGAATATGTGATTTTTACGATATGAACTTCACATTGTGATTGGAAATGTTTGAAGAAGAATGATAGAGGAGAATTTTTTTATTTATAAGCCACAAATGTGACCGTTATTATGGCATGACATTTAGATAGTTTTGGTGAGAATGATAGTTATGCTTCAAGAAGCATGGTCATATTGTAATAGTTAGATCAAGTGATCTGAAATGTAATAAGTTTACAAGTATTTATTGAAATTCAATTTGTGTAGTTGTATTAAGAATATGCAAGCTATATGATAATGTGCTAAATACAGCATTCTGATATGTATATGCATATGAAAGGAGCTAAGTTATATTAGTTTCAAATAATTATAAGAGAAAAATGTTAGTTATAGTATAATGGGAATGAATCTTATTAAGAAAATAAGATTTTGTTGTTGTATAATGGTGATGTCAAATTAATATGTGGTAATTGTATAAAGAGTAGGATCAAAGTGAAGATGTGTAAAATTATTGTGTTAAGATAAAAGTTATTAACATTTGAATTTAAGGTGATGAAAGTATATTTTTAAGATAATAAAGTGATCAGATATCTTGAGTGCAATAGGTGTGTGGTGTATGTATATTAAGGAGATGAACTAATTTTGTCTAATGACAATTCAATTGAAGATATGATAATCTATTGTGAATGCTTGAGTAAATAAATAGTATAATGATGAGTTATGGAATGGTAAAAAGGTAATTGAGAATGTACCTAAGGGGGAGAATAGAAATTATATAATTTGATCAAATAATGATTTGGATGATTTATTACAGTACTGGATAATTTTGAAAATGAAATTATTTAAAGGGGAGAAAATTGTCACATTCGTAATTTTAGAGATATAAAATTTTATATATACTCAATATATATCTAGTGAGTATATATAACATATACATGTGGTATATTAATTATATATGTTGGATTAATACATTACATGCTTAATATTTGATACACATATATGGTACATTTGATGTGTATATAAGATACACATTACTTGTGCATATGTGTAGTATCTTAAATTTTTGAAAAGTTTTAATTTTTGGAAATTTGATAAAATAAATTATAATTTAAATGAAAAAATTAAATTAATAGTTTTAAATGAAAATTGAAAGGATTTTAAATGAAAAAGTGGAATATATATGTGATATATATGTAAAATATATACAACATATAAAAGTCAACACATTTTAAAAGAAAAGTCAAAGTAAAAGGGTATTTTGGTAATTAAATCTTAGAAATTTAAAATTAATAAAATAATTCAAAAATAAATAATTTTGGATGGAAGATAATATTTTGGGATTTTAATCAATTAATTAATTAATTAATTAATTAATTAAAAATATATTAAACTAATAATATATATAAGGTTGAAAATGTGAGTGGGAGGAAAGAGAAAATCATTTTTTTTTCATCTTCTTCTTCTTCTTTCCTTCAAAGCCGACTTTCATGGCTTCAAGAGAGGGATTTGCTTCTTCCATACTCCAAAAATTGAAGGATTTCAAGTATTCAAAGTGGATTTTTAGTGATTTCCACCAAAATTAGTAAGTTTTCAACTCTTTTCTTTGAATTCTATAGAAAATTGGATTATGTTGAGTTTGGGGTTTTTATGTAGCATGTTAAAATTATTGAAATGGGTGTGTATGATTTTATTTTTTTAGTTAACAATGATTTTAAGGTTGGATTAAAGAAATGGTTAAATTTAAGTTGAGTTTGGTGAAGAGAGAGAATTTAGGGTTATGGAACATTTGAGTTTTTGAAATCATGAGTTTTAATTGTGAAAATTGGTTCCAAATGTGTTGTTTTAATGCATAAACAAGGATTTTAGAATCAAATGATGGATTTAGTTAAGTTTGTATAGAGTTTGAAGATGGTGGTATTGATTTAGGGTTTTGGAAAAGTGAATTTTCAAAGAATGATTAATTGTTTGATTTTAATGCTTAAATCATGTTGTTTAATGATATAAGTGGTGGAAATAAGATTGAAATGATAATTGGATTGAGTTGGAATGGAGATCCTTTAATGGTGAAGGTTATGCCATTTTATAGTTTTGAGCATAAGCTTGTGGTTAATTAATGTAATTGGTTTAAACATACTAAAACATGTTTCTAATGATATTAATAAACTTAAAATACTAATTTAATTGGCTTGATATAGATTTTCAAAGTTAAAGTGAGGTGAAGCTTAATTTTGGAATTTTTTTTAAAGTGATGTTTAATTATGGTTTGATGTTGAGAATACCTTAGAATGTGATATTAAATGATTATGTATGATCACATTTGTTATAGGCATTGAGAGAGGTTGATTTGCTTCATCCAAGTGGTGAAGGGCAAGTTAGAAGGATATGATTGGAGGTTGTGTTAAGCTTGCTTTGGGTTGCTAGTGGAGGTATGTACAAACTTTGAATATATTGTTTATATTTGCATGACATTTGGGCTTAACAAATTTTGGTTGAAAAATGTGTTAAGTTACTTGGTTCATTGATTGAGTATGAATAATGTGCTATGACATTTGTAATGTCATATATGTGTTAAATGTATTGTGAAAAGCCATTGATAATGGCTAAATTGTGTAGAATGTGAAATATGTATATTATGTGAAAATACCCAAAGTAAAATGTGTTGTGAATGCAAAAAATGAGATATGTGGAATAATGAAATGAATTGATATTGATAAAAATGAGAAAATTGAGAAAAATGAGAAAAAAAAATATGAAAATTAGGCAATGTGCCTAGATTGAATATGTGACAATGAGAAAGAGATTAATAATGAGAAAAATGAATAAATGAAAAAAAAAGCGAGAAAAAGATGATATAATAAGGCAATGTGCCTAGTTTGATCATGAGAAAATAAGAAAAGTTTTGATAAATAAATTATGAAAGAATTTGATAATGAGAAATATGAATAAATTGTGTGCCTAGTATGTTATTCAATTTTCAGAGTTTTGGGTTTGGCGGTATGCCTACGATTGCCTACAGGCTAAATGCTAGAATGGTGAAAAGACTAGGTCGTAAGCCAGGCCAGCTGATAAATATGATGTTTTTGGGGTGAAAAGACTAGGTCGTAAGCCTCAAAAATTATAGCAGTCTAGCCTGGTTGAGGACCAAGATACTGGGGCCTAAGGGTCTAGCCAGGTTGAGGTCCAAGAGACTGGGGCTATTACATTATCCATAGATATATTGCCTACGGGGCTAGACACATGGTGTCATTATAGACCAAAGCAGTAACTCTGAAATTCGAATAGCATATTAGATCCTTTTTGGGCCCATGCTTGTCTTTGCTTTAATGTGAATTATAAATTGTGATACAATTGATCAATATAATGCTATGAGTTGTGATTATGAAATATTTGAAAAATATAAGAAAGTAGAATGATGTGACATCTATATGCATTGTGCATTGGCATTGCATTGAGTTTTATTGTTATTATCAAAGTTTGTACCACTAGGCTTCGTCTTAACGCGATTGTATTTCATCGCGCAGGTGTCATGGATGATTTGGTAGAGCTGGAGAGTTCTACTAGACCTGGTGGGTCTGGGTTTATATTTATTAAGCTTGAAGAGTTGTTTTTGGGTACATCAAGATCAGAGCCAGTTGCCAGGATGTAAATATTTGATATTACAATGTATTTTGATATTATATATGTTATGATATGTTTTTGGAAGTATATAATGTAAATTGTAAAGAATGTTTTGAATAATTTGTTCAGATGAAATTTTATATGTGTTGTTAATTTATATATCTATATATAAGTATTTTGAGAAAATATGGAGAAATTGAGAAGTATTGGTGAAATGGTGAATTAATTTTTATTGGGAGTGTTTGCTTTATGCACGTTGTGTTTTGCTGGATTTTGGGAACGTTCAAATTACAAACAAAACTCTAGAGATTTTCATATAAAATATTTATTTTGGATTCCTATAACAAGCAAAGAATATTTATATACTATTTATTCTATATATTAGTATTTGAAATCTTAAAACGAAAATGTAAAATTTTTTATTAAATCGGTCTGTGACATTTTTATACCGTATATGCATATTTTATATATGCTGAAAATATGTATTGTACGTATATAGGGTATAAAGGTGTTACACAATCGGATAAACTCAATCTCATACTCTGTCACTGTCGGGTTATCCTGTCTTAAATTTAGAAACTCGGTCTTCTTTGTATCTTTATACTCCCTCAGAGTATACTTCTGCTCAAACTCCCGCAGAAAATTACCATAAGTCAGGGTTGGTGGATCATCTATCGCATGTGGAACCGTCTTCCACCAATCATATGCATCTCTCTGCAGAAGTGTTCTGGCATAATCAAACTTTTCTTCAGTATTAGCTTGCAGCTGGATAAATACCCTTTGAACTCTATCTAACCACTGCTTAGCTACTGTAGGATCTGTAGTACCAATGAAATGCTCAGCTCCGAACTTTCTCAATTTATCATATTGCCTCATTAATACTTGCGGCTGCGGTTGAGGTGGCGGCTCTGCACTGGAGCCTGCCTCAATAACTCTACCATATGTCATAACCAAACCGGCAAATCTCATCAACTGCTGGTCTCTCTGGCACAGGAGCAGGTGCCTCTCTAGCTGTCTCAACCCTAGCTCCATCTCTACCATCAACAGGAGCTACACTCTCAGCACTACTCTCTACAGACTGACATGTCTGAGATGCCATCACTACCTATATCTGCAAACACAGCAGAAATTACCTCATCAAAGATCAGAAACTGCCAGTGCCAATGCATGTATCTTATTTAAAAACCATATTTTGAAATCTAAATTCTCTTTTTCTTACAATTCACCTAGGTTAAGAACTTCAAACCTAGGCTCTAATACCAAAACAAGTGTAACACCCTTGTACCCCATATACATACACCACATACACCCACATATGTAATATACGTATAACGAATACAAGAATGTCATAATCCATTTTAAACAAACAAATCTTTAATCTTTAACATCAAATTGACATTTCTACAATCTGAGTAAACTTAAAACATTTAACTTATATTATAGAAAGTAATAGATAAAACATTCCTTGTTAAAATATATATATATATATATATCTTCGTTATCCAAAAGTTTATCCAAAACATTTTTTTTGATTGCAAAAGTGAAATATACATTTCTATATACATCAAAATCAATATATTTAAATACAAAAAATCTAAAATATATACATGCTGGTAGTTCGTCTCTGATCTTGATGTCCACTAATAACTCCAATCTCAAAGTCTTAAGCCTAGACTCGACTCGGTTCAGATGAGCTCTCCAGCACAACCAGATCTACCCTATCACCTGCGCGATGAACCACAATCGTGCTAAGCCAAAAGCTTAGTGGTATAAACTTTGATTCAAAATAGATCAATGTGATGCTAATACACAACACATATGAATATAACAGCTCATCACATTATATATATCATGACTAATAACATTGTATTAATAATTTGCATCACATTTCATAATTCACATTAAAGCAAAGATAAGCATGGCACCAAAAAGGATATAATATGCTATTCAAATTTTAGAGTTACTGCTTTGGTCCATATTGACACCTTGTGTCTAGCCCCATAGGCAATATATATCCATGGATAATCTAACTAGATCTGAGCTTATGACCCAGTCTTTTCACTCAGTCTAGCATTAAGGATTTGTTTTTGAGGCTTATTACCCGGTCTTTTCACCCCAAAAACATCACATTTATCAGCTGGGCTCGGCTTACGACCTGGTCTTTTCACCTGCCCAGCAATTCATAGGCATGCTGCCAAACCCAGAACTCTGAAAATTAAATAACATACTAGGCACACAATTCTTTCATTATTTCATTATCAAATCCTTTTTCATTTTGTAATGATCATTATAAGCACAATGCCTCAAATATCCCATTTATATCAATGTAGCCATCACCAATGGCTTACATATCATCATTAGAGTATACATAACAAATTACATTGTTCATATATTTTGAATCCTCAACATATATTTCACATAGTTCAGATAATGAAAATCAAAGCACCATTCTCCTATATCAACAATATAATAGGTAACTTAACACATTTTCCAACCAAATGTGTTAAGTCCCAAAATCATGTAAATGTATGCAATTATGTAAGGTTTATACTTACCTCTAAGAGCAACAAACACCAATTCAACCTCATCTTCGAAGAATCCTTCAACACTTGGATTGGGGTAACTCAAATCTCTTTAAAACCTAATCCAAATGTGATTAGTGGTTCACATAAGGAAATAAAGATAAGAACTATCTAGGTCAAACTCTACACATGACACGCTCAACAACACGCGCATGTCCCTGGCCGTGCCCTAAACTCACAACACAGAAGCTTTGACATGCTCAGTGACATGGGCATGTCACTGGACATGTCAATTCCCCTCCAACACAGAAGCTATGACACGCTAAGTGACATGGGCGTGTCACTGGACATGTCAATCATCCAACAACATAGTAGCTGTGACAAGCTCAGTGACAAGGGCGTGTCACTAGACGTGTCAATACTACTACCACACAGAAGCTGTGACACGCTCAGTGATATGGGCGTGTCACTGCTCGTGTCACCCACACTAAAAAAAGAACCAATGACACACCCAAAGACATGGCCGTGCTAGTGGGCGTGCCAGGTCAAAAACCTGAAATTGACACCAAAATGCCACATGCAACAAACATCTTTTTTTTGTTAGTGTATGTGCCCTAGGCCATTTATTTGGATCTTTATGTTATATATTCATTATTAATAAATGAGGTTTTATTATCATTATTGTTTGTTTGTATGTTACACAATTTTGATATTTGTCCCTGGTTTATTATTGTTATAGAGATAAAAAATAATTCTTAACCAGTATGAACATTGATTTGATAATCATCAGATGGTTATGTGTATAGTGATACAAATTAATTTCATAGATACTTGTTAGAGAACAATGTATTGGATAGACCCATCATGAGATTACTACATGGGTTAGTGTCATAAGTAAATCTCATGATAGTTATGTATTAATTCTTTGACTTGAGATTGTCATAGTTTCCAAAATAAGGACTATTATATTTTGACATGATCAAACATTATCCGTAACTGGATAGTAATAAAGGTTATGATCATATATGATAGAAATTATGTAGAGGATAATGAACAATCAAGATAGAATTTGTCCCTCTCCTTGAGAGAGATATCTTTTAGGCCCCTCGATAAGTGAGACTGTGAAATGCATGGCCGTGCTCAAATGAATTGATAGTGTGATCAATTTCATTTGTTTTTATCAGTCTACTTGGAGATCGAGTAATCATAAGTTTGGACAATATAAGTATGACGTTGACCATGACTTATGTCCAAGCTAGATATCGTGTGACAAAGGGATTAATGCATGTACTATTATTAGGCATATTGGACATTCCTTATATTAATTGGGTAGTTGTAACGCCTTGCTAGAGGCCAATTATGACTTGTTGGTTTAATAGAGATTAAATTGACTGCCAATTAATATGGGCCTATCGGGTCACACACAAGAATGCGCTTTGGGCTGGATATAATATTAATAATATTAATATTAGATATTAATATTTATTATTATTATTATTTTCATTTATATATATATTATTAGATAATATATTCAAAATCCTAATTAGATTTGGATTCTGAATTTGACTTACCTTATCCAATTTTGAATTGGATTCTGGAGTGATTATATTCACTCCAGACATTAAGTCTTTATAGAGGTAACTTTAGAAAATAAAAACAGAACGAAAAAGAAACCCTAATACATTTTAGAGAAAACATTTTTCAGCCTTCGCCGTTGCAGAGAGCTAGCACTCCAGACGGTAGCATTCGTGTGGATACGCGATAGAGGGTGTTTCACGATCGAGGCATATGATTACATGAGATATATTGATTTCGTATGGCATGTTAATTATAAAACCTTAATTCATTTTTCATATGATGAGAAAGGATTGTTTTTGGTTTCGTTTCTATAAAACCCTAATTCGTTTTTCATACGATGAGAAAGGATTGGTGTTTTTAATTTCATTTTCATGAGATGATCACGTATATATAATTGGTTTTCATATGATGAGAAAGGATTGTTTTTGGTTTCGTTTCTGTAAAACCCTAATTTGTTTTTCATATGATGAGAAAGGATTGGTGTTTTTAATTTCGTTTTCATGAGATGATCACGTATATATGATTGGTTGATTAAAACAATTTTCATATGATGAAAATGATTAAGTTTATATGTGATATAAACATTTGGTAATGATTCTGTAATGGGTTGTACATATTCGAAATAAAACAGTAAGAATGTTAATGAGATTAACGATTCTATTTTAGGGTTTCGCCAAAGAAAAATGTTAATGAAATTAACATTTCTGTTTGGCTTCGAGGGGCGCTCCCCCTTCGGAACCCCGCCCGCTGACCGGCCAGAGGGAGCCCCGCCCGCTAACCGGCTAGCGGGACTGCCGTATGTTCGCGCCCTATAGTTCGTTACCGTGACATTAAGAATGTCAATATATTTGTTTCTATTTAACATGTTGGTGATGAATATGTTATGTTTTTTGATGTCTTGGCATGGTGCATAGCATGGCCATATGACCTATGTGATTGGTTTATTCATATCTTAATTTTGGGTAAATACGGCCTGCGTGTCGTTTATTTTGTTGTAATTTATTTTACTAGTAGTTAGATTTTCTTTTATTGTAATAAATGAAGATTCAAGCTACAATGTTTATGATGGAGATTCATACCAAGGAGAAGATGGTTCCATGGTGATGGAAGCACAAGCTCAAGTTTTGAAGATATGTAACATTGCAAGTGTTGTAATAGATAGGTTTTTCACCTAGGGTTGCCTTTATGATCTTCATTTGGTCTCTTGAAGATCATATTTAGTTTGGCCATGCTATGTCATGTTTACATATTTTGTCATTTGGTATATGATGCTTATGTGATAAATTATATATATGCATATAGGATGCTAAAATATAATGATATGTAATGCAAGACATGATAATAATTTAGTTGAACCCTCATTAATAATTTAAGTCTAAATGCCATCCACGTTTTGAACACCTATCAAAACTAAGATTGTATTAAAGTAGGTATTACCAAAGCAATATGCTTTAAACATTCCTAGCTAAGTAGGATGAGTAATAGTGTTACTCATATGTTTTAAAATTGGTTAGACTTAATTAGGCTATAAAAATGGTTTTGGGCCTAAGGCATTAGATGGAATTCAACATGCTATGACATATGATGTCAATATTCCATAATTACTAAGAGTTACATGAGATGTAATTGGTAAAGATGTTACCTACCTAAATAACTTGATTTTAAGCGTCACGCCAAAGCTGAGTTTAGAATTAAGTGAAATACGGATCTTAGCCTACTAAAATTTTTCTTTAGAGGGTTATATTTTTAGTAGGAGTTTAAATAATATTAACCTCATTATTAATTAAAATTTGACTTTGCATATTTATCAACAGATGGCTGCTAATAACAATTCCACCTTATCACTGCGATCTATCCTTGAGAAGGAAAAACTGAAAGAATGTGGGACTAATTTTGTTAACTGGTTTAGGAACCTGAGAATTGTTCTCAAACAAGAGAAAAAGTCCTACGTGCTTGATGAAGCTATCCCTGATCCACCTCCTGCTGATGCTTCTAATGCTGCTAAGAGTAAGCATAAGAAGCATGTGGATGATTCAAATGACATAGGATGTCTTATGTTGGCTACTATGTGTCCAGGACTTCAGAAGGATCTGGAACACTTAGAGGCTTATGAGATGAGTGTGCATCTCAAACAAGCTTTCCAACAACAGGCTAGGCAAGATAGGTTTAACACCGCTGTTGCATTATTTGACTGCAAAATGTCTGAAGGTGAATCTGTTAGTGCTCATGTTTTGAAGATGAAAGGCTATCTAGATCACCTTGCTAGACTTGGATATCCCCTGAGTTTAGAACTCTCCATGGATTTGATCCTACATTCATTGCCTAGCAGTTTCTCACAGTTTGTCATGAACTATAACATGAATGACATGGAGAAATCCATTCCTGAGCTACATGGTATGCTCAAAACTGCTGAGGGGAATATCAAAAAGCCTACCCAAATATTGAATGTCAATATTAAACAAATGAAAAAGAAAGCCAAATATACTAAAGGCAAGGGTAAGGCAAAAGGTGCTAAAGGGTCCAAGGGACAAGCTAAACCAAAACCTGAACCTAAGGCTAAAGTTCCTAAGGAAGGGACTTTTTTCCATTGCAACAAGCCTGGGCATTGGAAGAGAAATTGTCAACTCTATTTGGATGAGTTAAAGAAGTTGAAGGGTAGTGCGACTACATCTTCAGGTATTTATGTTATAGAAATTAATTTATCTATTCCTTCTTCCTGGGTATTAGATACCGGATGTGGATCTCATATTTGTACAAATATGCAGGGACTCAAAAGGAGTAGGATGCTGAAGAAGGGCAAAGTGGACCTACGTGTTGGCAATAGAGCAAGAGTTGCTACTATAGCTGTAGGAACTTATGAACTTGTTATGCCCAATGGGTTTTTGTTAATTTTGAACAATTGCTTTTATGTTCCTACTATGAGTAGGAATCTTATTTCAGTATCTGTTTTGGATGATGAAGGTTATTCATTTTTTTATTAAGAATAAGAAATGTTCTATTTTTGATAAAAAAATGATTTGCTTTATGGTATTGCAAATTCTTATAATGGCCTTTATATCCTTAATCTTGATGATTCTAATGGTAATGATATCTATAACATAACTTCTAAGAGAACTAAGCCAAATTAGTTAAACCCTACTTATTTATGGCATTGTCGCCTTAGCCGTATCAATGAGAAACGCATTTCTAAGCTCCATCAAGATGGATTATTAGATTCATTTGATTTTGAATCATTTGAAACATGTGAGTCTTGTTTGCTTGGTAAGATGACAAAGGATCCTTTTACTGGGCATAGTGAAAGGGCTAATGGTTTATTGGGCTTGATACATACAGATGTATGTGGTCCTTTCAGCATTAGTGCCAGAGGAGGATTTCGATACTTCATTACTTTTACTGATGATTTCAGTAGGTATGGCTATGTCTACCTAATGAAACATAAGCATGAGTCTTTTGAAATGTTTAGAACTTTTCAAAATGAAGTACAAAATCAACTTGGTAAAACAATTAAACAACTTCGATCAGATCGAGTTGGTGAATATTTGAGCCAAGAGTTTGATGATCATCTAAGGGATTGTGGAATTGTTTCACAACTGACTCCTCCAGGAACTCCACAGTGGAATGGAGTTTCTGAAAGGAGAAATCGAACTCTATTAGATATGGTTCGATCAATGATGAGTCAAGCGGATCTTCCTTTATCTTTTTGGGGTCATGCCTTGGAGACAGCTGCATTCATTCTGAACCGTGTACCATCTAAGGCAGTTGAAAAGACACCATATGAGATATGGATAGGTAAGACACCTAGTTTGTCTTTTCTTAAGATTTGGGGTTGTGAAGCTTATGTGAAAAGACCAGTTTCAGATAAGTTAGCTCCAAAGTCTATCAAATGTAATTTTGTGGGGTATCCTAAGGAAACTAAAGGATACTATTTCTATACTCCTTCAGAGAACAAAGTGTTTGTTGCTCGAAATGGGATCTTTTTGGAAAAGGAATTTCTTTCTAAGAGAACTAGTGGGAGTATAGTAGAACTTGAGGAAACTCAAGTACCACAAGAAATCATTGAGCCGTCTATAGAGCCTATTTCAGAACCACAAATAGTTGTGGAGTCTGAAGATGTAACACAAATCCCTCGCAGGTCTGATAGGACACGTCGTCAGCCAGAGAGATATGGATTTCTTATGACTGATGATAGTGAAGTAATGCTCATAGATCAAGATGAGCCTACTACCTATCAAGAAGCTGTGTCAGGTCCAGATTCAGACAAATGGCTTGGAGCCATGAAATCTGAGATGCAATCTATGTTTGACAACCAAGTTTGGTCTTTAATTGATCCTCCAGAGGGTATTAAGACTATTGGTTGCAAATGGGTTTTCAAGAAGAAAACTGACATGGATGGGAATGTGCAGACCTATAAAGCAAGGCTTGTTGCAAAAGGTTTCAAGCAAACTCATGGTATAGACTATAATGAAACCTTTTCACCAGTTGCTATGCTTAAGTCTGTTAGAATTCTCATTGCCATTGCAGCATACTATGATTATGAGATATGGCAAATGGATGTCAAAACCGCTTTCCTTAATGGATACTTGCTTGAGGATGTGTATATGACACAACCTGAGGGTTTTGTAAATCCTGAGAATTCTACAAAGGTTTGCAAGCTTCAAAGATCCATTTATGGATTGAAGCAAGCATCTCGAAGCTGGAATCTTCATTTTGATGAAACAGTTAGGAACTTTGGTTTCATTAAGAATGAAGATGAACCTTGTGTTTACAAGATGGTTAGTGGGAGTGCAGTAGTGTTTTTAGTCTTATATGTGGATGACATATTACTCATTGGGAATGACATCCCTACCTTGCAAAAGGTTAAGACTTGGTTAGGGAATTCTTTCTCAATGAAAGACTTAGGTGAGGTTGCCTATATCCTTGGTATAAAGATCTATAGAGATAGATCTAGAAGGATAATTGGCCTGAGTCAAAGTACATACATAGATAAAGTGTTGAAGAGGTTCAACATGCAAGATTCCAAAAAGGGATTCTTGCCTATGTCTCATGGCATTCATCTCAGCAAGAGTCAATGTCCTATGACATCTGATGAGCGAGATCGAATGAATAAGATTCCTTATGCTTCTGTTATAGGATCTATTGTGTATGCCATGTTATGTACTAGACCAGATGTCTCATATCCATTAAGCGCAACTAGTAGATTTCAAGTTGATCCTGGTGAAGGTCACTGGATAGCTGTCAAGAATATTCTTAAGTACCTTCGAAGGACTAAAGATGTATTCTTGGTTTATGGAGGTTTGGAAGATGTCCTAGTTGTAAATGGTTACACAGATGCTAGTTTTCAAACTGACATAGATGATTTTAGATCGCAGTCAGGTTTTGTATTCACATTGAATGGTGGAGCTGTTAGTTGGAAGAGTTCAAAACAAAGCACTGTGGCTGATTCTACAACAGAGGCTGAGTATATAGCAGCATCAGATGCAGCTAAGGAAGCAGTCTGGTTGAAGAAATTCATCACTGAGCTAGGAGTGGTGCCTAGCATTGCAAATCCTGTGGACATTTATTGTGACAACAATGGTGCCATAGCACAGGCAAAAGAGCTTAGATCTCATCAAAGGTCTAAGCATATACTCAGGCGTTTTCACCTCATTCGAGACATTATCGATAGAGGAGATATCAAGATATGCAAAGTTGACACAAATGAAAACATAGCAGATCCATTAACAAAGCCTCTCTCACGGGTCAAGCATGATCAGCACACTAGATCTATGGGTCTTAGAAATTTGTAGGCCTAGTGCAAGTGGGAGATTGTTAGTGTATGTGCCCTAGGCCATTTATTTGGATCTTTATGTTATATATTCATTATTAATAAATGAGGTTTTATTATCATTATTGTTTGTTTGCATGTTACACAATTTTGACATTTGTCCCTGGTTTATTATTGTTATAGAGATAAAAAATAATTCTTAACCAGTATGAACATTGATTTGATAATCATCAGATGGTTGTGTATAGTCATACAAATCAATTTCATAGATACTTGTTAGAGAACAATGTATTGGATAGACCCATCATGAGATTACTACATGGGTAAGTGTCATAAGTAAATCTCATGATAGTTATGTATTAATTCTTTGACTTGAGATTGTCATAGTTTCCAATATAAGGACTATTATATTTTGACATGATCAAACATTATCCGTAACTGGATAGTAATAAAGGTTATGATCATATATGATAGAAATTATGTAGAGGATAATGAACAATCAAGATAGAATTTGTCCCTCTCTTTGAGAGAGATATCTTTTGGGCCCCTCGATAAGTGAGACTGTGAAATGCATGGCCGTGCTCAAATGAATTGATAGTGTGATCAATTTCATTTGTTTTTATCAGTCTACTTGGAGATCGAGTAATCATAAGTTTGGACAATATAAGTATGACGTTGACCATGACTTATGTTCAAGCTAGATATCGTGTGACAAAGGGATTAATGCATGTACTATTATTAGGCATATTGGACATTCCTTATATTAATTGGGTAGTTGTAACGCCTTGCTAGAGGCCAATTATGACTTGTTGGTTTAATAGAGATTAAATTGACTGCCAATTAATATGGGCCTATCGGGTCACACACAAGAATGCGCTTTGGGCTGGATATAATATTAATAATATTAATATTAGATATTAATATTTATTATTATTATTTTCGTTTATATATATATTATTAGATAATATATTCAAAATCCTAATTAGATTTGGATTCTGAATTTGACTTACTTTATCCAATTATATATATTATTAGATAATATATTCAGAATCCTAATTAGATTTGGATTCTGAATTTGACTTACCTTATCCAATTTTGAATTGGATTCTGGAGTGATTATATTCACTCCAGACGTTAAGTCTTTATAGAGGTAACTTTAGAAAATAAAAACAGAACGAAAAAGAAACCCTAATACATTTTAGAGAAAATGTTTTTCAGCCTTCGCCGTTGCAGAGAGCTAGCACTCCAGACGGTAGCATTCGTGTGGATACGCGATAGAGGGTGTTTCACGATCGAGGCATCTCTTCCAAACTGTGATTTCGAATCATCAACAGGTTAGTTCTTTGAACACTTTTGTCGAATTAAACGAACAGCATGGATCCTGATGGGAAATCAAAGATCAAAATTTTTTTTCCGCTGCGTGTTTTGTTTGCAGTGATCTCCTTGATTTCCTAACATCTTTAACCTTATCAACACCACACAAACTCAACCAAATCCATTAATAAACCATAATAAACTTGCATAAACATCAAAACAAGTCAATTGCAAGTATCAAACACAAACACAACCATTTTCATAACTCAAAGTTACAACACCCACAACTCTTCCTTTCTTCACCAAACTTAACCCTTTTCTTCAATCCAACCCCAAAAATCAAAGTTAATAAGACAACACACTTCAAACATACCAAATCAACCATAAACACATCTATAACAACCATTCACCAAACACATAAACACAAACTCAAAAGAAATCAAAGAAACAAGTTGGAAACTTACCAAATATGAAGAAAAATCCTTAAAACTCCAACTTGATCTCTTGAAATCCTTCAATTGCTTGAGTTAGGAAGAAACAAAACCTCTCTCTTGATGAAGATGGTGGTGGCTGGCCCAAAGATGAAAGAAGAAGATGAAGAAGCAAAGTCAACAACAACCACCAAACACTTTTCTTTTAACCAAACACCTTTCCCCAAATCACTCTCCACAAAGCATTTAATTAATATAATATTAATCCCAATTATGTCATCTTCCGCTATCCTTAATTAATTCTATTTAAATAATAAAAATATCTTTAGACAAAATAAGATATTGACTTGTATATATTGTATATATCTCTATATATACAACATATACACACTCCTTCCTCTTATCTTTTCACTTAATTAAATATACACTTAAAATCATTTAATTCAATTTCAATAATTAGTATTTCTAAATTTTAGGGTATCATTTAGGATATTACACATATATACTTCAATATTTCATTATCATCATAATATTCAATTAATCATCACTTTCTCTCACTAACCATATCACATATAAACTCAAAATCTATAAAAATCAACTCAAGGAAAAGAGCACTTACTTGAATTGTTTGTCAAATCTTCAATATCCACCTTCAATTCTCTTAAGACTCTTATGAATTTGGTGTGTATATGAACAAAAAACACTCTTCTCTCTCTCTTTCTATTCCCACGTTCAAAGAGGAAAAAGAAGAAGAAAGAAAGAAAGAGTGAAAGCTCTCTTTTAAAATTTTCATCCTTATCTTATATATATATATATAATAATAATATAATTATTTCCACCTAATTTTTCCCACCAATAATATTTGTCCTTCTTTTGACTTTCATTTCTCCTTTCTCTTGTCATTATTATTATTATCAATTAATTATTTAAAATTTACTTTTCCTACACTAATGTATACATCATGTATATATGGTGTATATGTTGATATATGTATATGTCATATATATTGTATTTATATTTCCCATATATTTCAAATACAATATATATATATAACATCCTTCATACACATCTATCTCTTATTATATTTTCTTTACCTATTTCACCAACATACTCTTTCATAGCTACTATTCCAAAGAACATCAGAAATCAGGGTATTACAATTCTCTTCCCCTTAAATAATTTCGGCCTCGAAATTATCCAGTACGCTAGGAATCCATCCTTAATAAAATACCATCTTAAATCTTCATATGAAGTTAATCATATTATTAAATTATTATCTCATTAAATCACATAACCTCTACTCTCCCCCTTAGGATCAATCATCTTCTTCCAATTTCATAACTCATCACTATATATATATATTATTTTCTAAACAAGGCAAACATGATAACTCATTACATTACCAATCAAATTATCATTAGACAAAAAAAATCTGTTCATCTTATTATTATATATGCCTCACCCATCTATTATGATTAAGATATTTTATCACTTCATCATTTTATAAATATACTCTCTTAACCTTAAATTTAAAGGTTATTGAATTTTATATTAACACTGACTATCCCATCACCACAGTCATTTTTAGAATTGTATCATTGTTTATCTATCTCTCTCTTATATTTATAAATAGATACTTGTCAAATCTTAATTGATAACAATGTTCTTATTTCTGATACACTTAATTCTTTTTTTTTTAACATGTTCTTCACTTAGCATTAACTTTAATACAATACATTTAATCTTACTTTACTGATAATCAACCTTTTTCCTTTTATAATCATTTACAACTGATATACCTTAACTCATTTCATGCCCGTACACATATCAAAATATTATATCATATACAATATCATATATCTCTCACACTCTTAATACAACTATACATATTAAATCTCAATAATGATTCGCAACCTTAGCGAAATCTAGATCAATTGATCTAACTATCACAATATACCAACGTTGCAACCTTATATGATTCAAGCCAACAATTAACTTATTTAAACTTATCATTATATTTCAATATATGACCTAACTCTATTAGGTCAAACTTATATTCAAATTCTGGTCTCTTCGGATCCATCATTTCAACTTTCTAAAATTAATGATTATTTATAACAAATTACTTCAAATTATTTTTCAATATTCATATATTTTTTCTATTATCTCTATACCATTTCCACATAATTCTCATGATTATCTCATACCATATTCATTACCCATAGTTCATTCACTTAAATGTCATTTCCATCAACTTATTCACATTATACCATTTTTTGAACATATTCAATATAACTCTCAATCACATTTTGTAATTTCTCCCTTTTATCATCTCCTCACATTTTCATACCATTACTATATTTACTAATCATCTTCCAATCACATTATCCATAACTCATTACATTTTCACAATTCTCTTCTCTTTCCATACTTTCTATAATTATAAACAAATTTCTAACATAAAATTATAAGATACAACTATACAAACCATAAATCTTGACCATGTTTCTTGAAGCATAACTATCAATCTCACCAAAACTATCCTCCGGTCATGTCATCTCAGGCCCATGCCCGTGGATAACAAAACTAATCAGCCAATATACTAAACAAATCATATGACCATGGCACATTAATAGTCACTCCTATGGCTTATAATTCAATACTGCCCCTCTATCATTCTTCTTCAAACATTTCCAATCACAATGCTAAGTTCGTATCACAAAGATCACATATTCATTCTCTAAACTTTTGCTACATAAAGAGTTAACACATTTCAACTCTGTTTCAAAGCAATTTACTCTTTATCACTTAATCATCATTAGCCTAACTCATGTTTCAACAATATTATCATTAACATCTCTTACATATATACATTCGATCATATGCAATTTTACACAGTTTCCATTTATTACTCCATTTCTAATCTATCTCTTACAAAAATTTTCATTCATTATACTTCCCTTTTTCCTTACATTCTCTTATTATACACATATACATAGAACATTTCCACAAGCAAATACTTTAAGCCCAAAATACTATTCAATCATGATGTTTAGTTATTACAATAACAATTTCACTATCCAGTGTTGCTCGAGTCCATTCTCACTCTCAAATTCATCACATGACCTAGCTCTGCGCAGGTCAAGACCTAATCTCTCTTAGGTTTTCTAATACATGCAATATCATTCTCAATATCACTAGACAAGTAATTGTATAAGGTAACAAACATAATAACATTTTTTTAACCGCCCTTCTCTTAACTAATTTCCTTGTTATATTATATATATATATATTTATATAACACTTCACATAAATCTTAGTCACATTTCCAATGTGACATCTCTCTCACATTTTTTTTATGCATTAATCATACCCTTCATATCCATTTTCATCATTTCCAATCCAATTACCTAAAGTAACTCATTTTCACTTGCTTAATCATTTCCCTTTATTTCATAACAAATTTTTATATTATCAACCACATTACACATTGCATAATACTTTCATAAGCAATATTATTCATTCAAAATAGCTCATATGCTTAATATACATTAAACTATCGGTATCTAAGAAATCCTCATTAAAATTCCATTAAAACTCCAAACTCTCAACTTACTACTTTACTTAAGCTTCAATCTACTAATCTCATTTTTTATTTAAATTTAAAAACATTATCTATATAATTATATAACATCAAAACACATCATTTTCACAATTATGAAAACCCATTTCAAAAATCCAAATTTCACATATTACCACTCTTAACATGAGCTGTAACAACACCCAAGCATATCACATTTCTAACGTTAAAATCACAATATTTGCATTAAACAACACTAATATATCTCCTCACATTAACCAACATCATCTATTTTTAAAAACATTAACTTTACATAACCAAACCCTAAATTTTCACACCTTGCCCATATCAATCAACCAACCCAATATTCCCCCATACTCTCTTCATTTTAATATCATATCTACCCATTTTAACAATCAAACAATATTTTCTCTCTCTAGCAATCCAAACATAGCCTTTATTAGAAAGAGAACCAAGCTTTAGAGAAGAGGTGATTACTTAAATCTTGATATTTTTTTTAACTCATTTCCAACATTATTCACATATTCATTCTCTTATAACCTATTCCACAAACACATTTCAATAATCAATAATTTCAAAATTAGTTTTACTTAAGTAAACCCCAATTCTTTAATTTATCAATTAAACTTATACAAATTTTTCCATATCATTTCTTTCTCTAGATTTACTTTCATGTAAATTCTCATTCACACACTATCATACAACTCATGTAATTCAAATATATCACATCACAATTCATATAATGCCACATCCGAGACCAACCTAGGTGTTAATGCATATGCATGTATCACAAGTTTTTTTTTTCAAAAATTTCCATCTCCTTTTTTTTTTTTATTATAAAAATCTCCTTTGGCTAAGAATCTCAAACCAAAGCTCTGATACCAAAATAATTGTAACACTCATATACTCTATATAAGTACTATACATATACCCTGTATACATACAATACATATATAAAATATAAGAATGTCATGTTTCAGTATTATTTACAATACCTTACCTTAGTTCCATAACAATGATACATTTTTAATTAAAGAACATTTACAAAACCATTATACTTTTGATTATAATACATATTGTAGATTGGGTCCAATTAGTTCAAAATAATTTTGTGTTGTCCAATAGATTTTAGTTAGTCCAAAAAAAATTTTATGGTATCTTGATTAATTTTAATATTTATTTTAGTAAAAAATGGTGAAGTGAATAAAAAATCAAAAATAACAAAAATAACAAAAAAAATCGACAACGAAAAAATCATTGCCGAAAGTCAACGCGGGCCCGTGGGCATTTCGTCTGCAGGAGTTACCTGCGGGCGAAATGGCCCACAGACCTGTTTCGTCCCCGCTGCCGCAGCCAGCTGCTGCAGCTTTTTTGCCAGCCCAATTTTTTCGCAGCAGTTTTTTTTCTCTAGCTAAATTTTTTTGACGCAAATTTTCTAAAACATAATACAATTAGGTTTCGGTTTTCTTTTCTTAATCAATATTAGATGCCGTGAATAACTAGAATTATACATAAAAATTCTTCTATAAATAAGAACAAAAACAACACAAAAAAAGGAGGAAGAAATCGAAGGAGAAATTGATAAAAAATTGGATCTGAAACTAAGTAGGAAAGGAAAGGCAGTGAAACAACCTAATTTCATTTTTGAGAGAAAAGGAATTCAAAGGCAGCAAAGCTTGTCTTTGTTTTTGTTCATCCAAGAAGCAATTTTTGGTGTAACCTACGAACTAATGTTTGAGTTCTTAATTTCTTTTTTTTTTCACAGTAGCTTAATCATCTTTTTTTTTTCTTTTAATTCAAAAACCCTAGAACCTCAATTCACTTTTTCTAAAGTTTAAAAACCTTAATTCATTGCTTTGTTTTCCAAAAAGTTTAAAGTTGTTAGTTTTGTTTCTTCAAAACCCCAAAGCCCTAATTTGCTTTCTAAATTTTCAAAACTCTAAATTGAGTTCTGTTTCTTTCCAAAAGCCCTAAAAACTTCTTTTTTGCTTCAATGAACTTTAAATCATTTTCATAAAACTTCATAAAGTTATTAATTGTTTTTTCCAAATTCTAAAAATTAATTCATTCCTCGAAACTCAAAATCAAAAATCCTAAAACCCTAAACAAACTCCAAAACTCAAAACAGTGAACCCTAACTCCCTTAAAACCTTAAACCCTAATTTTTTCTAAACCCCAATCCTTTAAAACTTTAAAAACCATATAAACATAAATGTTATAATTTTACACAGTAAGCTTGAAACCATAATTCAATGAATAATGGTAAACCATAAATCTAAGTATTTTAAAGTGTCCAAACCCTAGTTTCATGATTTCACTATTCAAACACTAATTTGGTTAATCAAAGAACTTTATCAACCTTTTAAAAAATAAAACCTTAATCTATTTTAATTCCTTTAAAAACTCACAGTAGCCTAATTCCACAAATTCCAAGACCCTAAACACATGAAATAAAGAACCCAAAATGAAAACAATAGCAATAATTTGAATTTTTATTTGTCTTATTCAATTCTATATTTGATTATGCTTTAATTTATTTAAGTTCAATGCTTGGTTTATTTAATTTATTATGGATGGATGTTTACTTTCTATTGATATTTAATACCTTTGATGAATAATTTATTTATGATGAATGGTTATTTACTTTTATCAATTTATTTAGATTTCCAAATGTTGTAAGAGGTATGTTTCCACTTTGTGGATACCTCATTAGTTAAATATCATGTAATTTAAATTGCTTTTCTATTTTTAGAACCAATGTAAAGGACATGTTTCTATCTTTCCGTGGATGTCCTATTTAGGCATGGGATGTAAGGACATGTTTCCATCCTTGGATGGGTGTCCATTTATTTGCTTTGTTTGGACATTGTTTTGATTTTAATATAATGATGCTTTCTTTTAATTATTGTGTGTAACATGGATAATGTTGTTATATTTAAGAATTTTATAATATTAAGACCTGTAAAGGAGGCCGGTTCCAATGAACCGGGCATTATGGGGGTGTTGGGCCATTTCTCACCTTCCCCACATGTACCCAACTTTTCAAACCCATTAAGGGGTTGGGGATTCCTTAGGAATCGAGTCATCCACCCCTTTCTTTTTTCTCGACTCGTCCGGGTGGTGACTCCATTTTCTCCGGACTTTGGTCCGTGTTCTCTAAGGCCCCGAGCCTAAACAGTGCAGAAGTGGCAAGAACCATTCCACCGGGAGTGGGGGCGAAAATCCCCGCTCACACATATATATAAATTACATTGTCTTTTTTGAAATTCACTTATGTGCATATTCATTTTTATCAAAATACAACATAATAAAATTATACATGTATGCACCACCTTCTAGTTGGTCTCGAAATACTCTTACTCTCCTTGTGGCACAACTGTTTGACTCCCAAATCAATCATCTAATCACCTGTGCGATTTACACAACCGCGCTAAGCTCAAAAGCTTACTAGTACAAATAAATATTATATACATACATTGCAGAAATTCATACTCACATACTAACATCATCTATCATCATATTCTTATCATGTTTTTATTTCCATTTTCAATGCACTTTTGATAACTTTTCACAAATTTCATAATATGTATATATCTTTAACATTAGTCACAATTCGATGGCTTATCATAATATTCATAAAACAATACATACAATTTCCACATCCATATACATTTTACACATCACATTATATTTCCATAATCTCATTTTCAATATCAAGACTTAGCTCTGCTCAAGTCTTTCAACAATTCATTTCTCATTATTTAGCATATTTTCTTAAGCCACATTCCCTTTTCAGTAATTTGTTTATGTATTATGATCATATCATTCCATGATCACCATTATATATCTCATAACATTATATCTTAATACATTGTTCAATTATTCCACAATTCACATATAAACAAACACAAACATGGGCCCAAAAGAATCTAATATGCTATTCAAATCCCAGAGTTACTGCTTTGGTCCAAGATGACATCATGTGTCTAGCCCTGAAGGCAAATCATAATCACAATAAGGATTACCTCATATGTAACATCCCAACTAGGCTTTAAGGACTAGGCTCAACCCGGCTTCAAGGATCTGCTACATCATGCAACACCCAACTAGGCTTCAAGGACCAAGCCCAACCCAGCTTCAAGGGATTGTTACGTTTTAGACATGCCGCCAAACACAAACTCTAGAAATTGAATAACATACTAGGCACACAATTCTTTTATAATTCCATTATCAATATCTTTCTTATTATCTCAAGATCAAGGTAGGCACAATGCCTCAATTATCTCATTTATATCAATATAGTCATCACCAATGTCTTTACTTACCATCTTTAATGTATGCATAACAAATTACATTACCCATAGGTTTTGAGTCATTATCATATTTTGCACATAGATCACATTACATATAATGCATTTGTAACATCATACAAATCATAGCATATTACTCATGCACCAGTAACATAGTAAGTAACTTAACACATTTTCCAACCAAATGTGTTAAGTCCATATGCCATGCAAATATAAGCAATTATTCCAAGTTTGTACTTACCTTATGAAACACTCCAAAATAAGCTTTAAAACTTCCTCTACCCTTCTCTTCCAAGTTGCCCTTCAATACTAAGGTTGGGCAAACTACTCTCTCTCAATGCTTATACCAAATGTGATCATAAACAACCATTTAGTATCACATTCTAAGGCATTCTTAACATTCAAACCATTTAGATAGGAATTACAAATGAAAAATAACAAAAAGAGTTATTCTCAAGTGACACGCCCAACAACACGGGCATGTTGATGACCGTGTCATTAACTCATTCATACAGATGCATTGACAAGTCTAATGACATGGACGTGTCACTGCCCGTGTCATTCATTCTGCCTTACAAAAATATTGGCACACCCAACAACATGGGCATGTTCATTGTTGTGTCAATTATCTTATCTCATAGTAGCCACGACACGTCCAATGACATGGGTGTGTTAATGGTCATGTCATCAATGTTGAACTTAGCACCATTGACACGCCCAACGACATGGCCATGTCACTGGTGGTATGAAGAAAAAGTTTTGCATTTTGAACTCTCATCCATATGAACACAATCATTCCAAAATCAATACTACAACACCCTTAATCATCATCTTAGTTTATATTCATAATTCACCCATCAATTCAACACTTATATAACTCCAGCATATCATAATAATAATCATTATATAATTCATTTATACAATCATCCATGTATCAATTTACTCAATTCCCAAAACTCATTTATACCAAACCCTTACTCTTTTCCTTATCACCCTTATTCCTCCATTTCAACTACTTATCATCACCCTCACAAATAATCATATTTTCATCATCTAAGCACCAATTCAACATACATATATACTTCAATATTTCATTATCATCATAATATTCAATTAATCATCACTTTCTCTCACTAACCATATCACATATAAACTCAAGGTCTATAAAATTCAACTCAAGGAAAAGAGCACTTACTTGAATTGTTTGTCAAATCTTCAACCTTCAATTCTCTTAAGACTCTTATGAATTTGGTGTGTATATGATCAAAATCACACTCTTATCTGTCTCTCTCTATTCCCATGTTCAAAGAGGAAAAGGAAGAAGAAAGAAAGAAAGAGAGAAAGCTCTCTTTTAAAATTTTCATCCTTATCTTATATATAAAAAATAATATAATTATTTCCACCTAATTTTTCCCACCAATAATATTTGTCCTTCTTTTGACTTTCATTTCTCCTTTCTCTTGTCATTATTATCATTATTATCATTATCAATTAATTATTTAAATTTTACTTTTCCTGCACCAATGTATACATCATGTATATATGGTGTATATATTGATATATGTATATGTCATATATATTATATTTATATTTTCCATATATTTCAAATACAATATATATATAACATCCTTCTTACACATCTATATCTTATTATATTTTCTTTACCTATTTCACCAACATACTCTCTCATAACTACTATTCCAAAGTACATCAGAAATCGGGGTATTACACTGTCGCTTGCATGAAGAATCACAATCGCGCTAAGCCAAAAGCTTAGTGATATAAACTTTGATAACAATATAGTTTAAATGCAATGCCAATGCACAACACATAAGGATATTATATCTCATAACATTATATCGTTATATCGTAATATATTTCTCAATTATTCTACAATTCATAATTCACATAAAAGCAAACACAAGCATGGGCCCAAAAGAATCCAATATGTATAGTTAGTGTATATGCCCTAGGCCATTGATTTGGACCTTAACGTTATTCATTTTGTTATTAATAAAGAAGTTTTTATTATCATTGTTATGTTTGCATGTTATATATAATAATGATTATATCCCTGGTTTATTATTGTTATGGAGATAATAATAAATATAACTAGTGTAATATTGATTTGATAATCATAAGATGATTATAGGTATGAAGATACAAATCAATATTATGGATACATGTTAGAGAACAGTGTATTGGATAGACCCACATAGATATCACTTCATGGTTTAATGTCATAAGTGTATCTCATAATAGTTTTCATTTAATCCTTTGACTTGAGATTGTCATAGTTTCCAACATAAGGAATATTATGTTTTGACATGATCAAACGTTATCTGTAACTAGATAATTATAAAGGTTATGCTTGAACATGGTATAAATTATGTAGAGGAAAATGAACAATCAAGATGGAATTTGTCCCTCTCTATGAGAGAGATATCTTCTGGGCCCCTCGATAAGTGTAACTGAGAAATGCATGGCCGTGCTCAAATAAGTTGATATAAGATCAATCTTATTTGTTTATCAGTTAACTTGGAGATCGAGTAATCATAAGTTTGGACAATATAAGTATGACATTTACTATGACTTATGTTCAAACTAGATATCGTGTGACAAAGGGATTAATGCATGTACTATTTCAGGTTTTCATTTATAATGATTCTCATGATTAATTGGGTAGTCATAATGTCTTGCTAGAGGCCAATTATGATTTGTGCATTTCAATAGAGATTGAAATACACTACCAGTTAATATGAGCCTATCGGGTCACACACATAGAACGTAGGCTGTACTTAAACAATAATAATTATATTTTTATTATTGTTGTTAGTATTATTATTATTATTAGATATTAATAATAATATTGTTATAATAATTATTATTAGATAATAATTATTAAAAATGTGGGTCCATATAGGATATGGACAGTTAGGGTTTTGACAAGGAAAGGTCTTTTAAAACGGTTTTAAAAGGACTAGAGGCCTTGATGATATTGATTATTATTTTCGTTTTGAAAGAAAACGGAAGAAGAGGAAAAAACCTAAAATCCTAGTTTCGTTTTTGCAAAAAAAATTCAGCCACTGTCGTTGGTGAGCTAGCACTCAGACCGGCGTACGTTTGTGTGGACTTCGTTAGAGGGTGTTCGTCTTCAGAAGGCAGCATCTGTTAATCATTTTGAAGCTACGCAAAAAGGTTAGTTTCGAATCTCTTTTATCGAACTGAATGGATCACATGGATCCTGTGAGTAAATCGAAAGAAATTTTTTTTTTGTTTTCCGCTGCGGCAAGGGTTGCAGATCCTTTTTCGATTTACTAACAGTGGTATCAGAGCCTCTTGTTGATTCCATTTAATTCGAAATATGCCATGTTGATGTGTTGATGTGATCTATTATTTTTCGAATGGCATGATTGGATTCGTTTTATCATTTGATGATGATTTGAATCTGTTATATGAGATATAACCTAAATCGTTGTTGATATATGATGTCAAAGATGACCAATTGTATAAGATACAATTCTGTGAAGTCGAACTAGGGTTGGTATACAATCTGTTATGGTTTCGAATTAGGGTTAATATGATTAATTCAATTCGTTTATTCATATTGAATGTATACATAGATTTCGATTTTGATTAATATGATTATTGAGTAAATCGTTTTCTAAGGTTTCTTGTAATAGTTCTCAGTTAATATGATTAATAGATTGCTATTATATTCTGTTTAATATGATTGATAGAATAAGGGTTTTGACAGAAAATAATTAATTGGATTAATGATTCTGTTTAGCTTCGAGGGGCGCTGCCCCTTCGGAACCCCGCCCGCTGACCGGCCAGCGGGAGCCCCGCCCGCTAACCGGCTAGCGGGACCGCCGTATGCTCGCGCCCTATAGTTCGTTACTGTGACATTAAGAATGTCAATATATTTGTTTCTATTTAACATGTTGGTGATGAATATGCTATGATTATTTGATGTCTTGGCATGGTGCATAGTATGGCTTTATGACCTATGTGTTTGTTTATTCATATCTTTGGATTGTATATACGGCCTGCGTGTCGTTTATTTTTGTAACTTTATTATTAATAGTTTAGTAGTTAGTTTTATTATTAATGTAATAATGAAGACTCAAGCTTGGAGAAGAAGATGAAAATTCCATGGAGATGAAGTTGCCTTTCAAGATATGAAGAAATGTACTATTGCAAATGTTGTAATAGATAGGTTTTCTTTTCACCTAGGGTTGCCTATATGATCTTCATTTGGTCTCATGAAGATCATATCTAGTTTGGCCATACTATGTCACGTTTATTTTTATCGAATATGTATGAGATGCCATGTTTGATAGTTTATGTATGCATATGGGATATGAAATATAAATGTTAATTTTAACATGTTTTCAAAATTAAATGGAATGAACCCTCACTATTAATCTAAGTTTTAATGCCATCCATATCTTAAACACTTATCAAGGCTAAGATCACCTAAATGTAGATTTTGCCAAAGCAAAGTACTTTAGGTTATCCTAGTAAGATATGATGAGTAATGGTGCTGCTCATGCGTTTAAAATTGGTTAGACTTAATTAGGCTATCAAAATGGTTTTGGGCCTAAGGCATTAGATGGGGTATAACATGCTATGACATATGATGTCATGATCCCATATTATCTAAGATTTACATGTGATGTAATTGGTAAGGGGTTACCTACCATAATAACTTGATTTTAAGTGTCATGCCAAAGCTGACTTAATATTAAGTAAAAATTGGATCTTAGCCCACTAAAATGTCATTGTGATGATTGAGGGTTATATTTTAGTGGGATTTTAATTACTTATCACCTTTTATTAATTAAAATTTGCATATTTTGTAGATTGAAATGGCTACCAACAATAACTCCACTTTATCACTGCGATCCATCCTTGAGAAGGAAAAACTGAAAGAGAATGGGACTAATTTTGTTGATTGGTTTAGGAACCTGAGAATTTTTCTCAAACTAGAAAAGAAGTCCTATGTGCTTGATGAAGCTGTCCCTGAGCCACCTCCTGCTAATGCTTCTAATGCTGATAAGAACAAGCATAAGAAGCATATGGATGATTCCAATGACATTGGATGTCTTATGCTTGCTACTATGTGTCCAGAACTTCAGAAGGATCTGGAACACTTGGAGGCTTATGAGATGAGTGTCCATCTCAAACAAGCTTTCCAACAGCAAGCTAGGCAGGATAGATTCGACACTGCTGTTGCATTATTTGACTGCAAGATGTCAGAGGGCGAATCGGTTAGCGCTCATGTTTTGAAAATGAAAGGCTACATAGATCACCTTGCCCGACTTGGATATCCCTTGAGTTTAGAACTCTCCACGGATTTGATCCTTCATTCTTTGCCCAACAGTTTTTCACATTTTGTTATGAACTATAATATGAACAACATGGAAAAGTCCATTCCTGAGCTACATGGTATGCTCAAAACTGCTGAAGGGAATATCAAAAAGCCCACTAAGGCTACCCATGTATTGAATGTCAATAAGGGTAAGCCTATGAAGAAGAAAGGCAAGGCAAAGGGTAAAGCAACAGTTGCTACAAAGTCTAAGGGACAGCCCAAGCCAAAAGAACCCAAGGCACCTGTTCCTAAGGAAGGAACTTGTTTCCATTGCAAGGAGCCTGGGCATTGGAAAAGAAATTGCCCACTTTATTTGGCTGAATTGAAGAAATCGAAGGGTAGTGCGACTACATCTTCGGGTATATATGTTATAGAAATTAACTTATCTGCTTCTACTTCATGGGTATTGGATACTGCATGTGGTTCTCACATTTGTACAAATGTGCAGGGACTCAAAAGGAGTAGATCACTGAAAAGGGGCGAAGTTGACCTACGAGTTGGGAATAAATCAAGAGTTGCTGCATTAGCTGTAGGATCTTATGAACTTCATATGCCTAATGGCTTTTTGTTAAATTTGAACAATTGCTATTATGTTCCTACTCTGAGTAGGAATCTTATTTCAGTTTCAGTTTTGGATGATGAAGGTTTTTCATTTTTAATTAAAAATAAGACCTGTTCTATTTTTGATAAAGATGATTTGCTTTATGGTATTGCAAGATCTTTTAATGGCCTTTATGTCCTTGACTTAGATGATTCTAGGGAGAATCATATTTATAACATAAACTCTAAAAGAATTAAGCCAAATGACCTAAACCCTACATTTTTATGGCATTGTCGTCTTAGCCATATAAATGAGAAACGCATTTCTAAACTCCATCAAGATGGATTATTAGATTCATTTGATTTTGAATCATTTGATAAATGTGAATCTTGTTTACTTGGCAAAATGACAAGGAATCCTTTCATCGGACAAGGTGAAAGGGCTAATGACTTGCTTGGACTAGTACATACAGATGTATGTGGCCCGTTAAGCATTAGTGCCAGAGGAGGATATAATTACTTCATTACTTTTACTGATGATTTCAGTAGGTATGGCTATGTCTACCTAATGAAACATAAGCATGAGGCTTTTGAAATGTTCAAAACTTTTCAAAATGAAGTACAAAATCAACTTGGTAAAACTATTAAGGCACTTCGATCTGATCGAGGTGGTGAATTTTTGAGCCAAGAGTTTGACGAACATCTAAGAAATTATGGAATTGTTTCACAATTAACTCCTCCAGGAACTCCACAGTGGAATGGTGTTTCTGAAAGAAGAAATCGAACTTTATTAGATATGGTTCGATCTATGATGAGTCAAGCAGATCTTCCATTATCGTTTTGGGGTTATGCCTTGGAGACAGCTGCTTTTGTTTTAAACCGTGTACCATCTAAAGCGGTTGAAAAGACGCCATATGAGATATGGACTGGCAAAACACCTAGTTTGTCTTTTCTTAAGATTTGGGGTTGTGAAGCTTATGTGAAAAGACCAGTTTCAGATAAGTTAGCTCCAAAATCTACTAAATGTATCTTTGTGGGATATCCTAAGGAAACTAAAGGATATTATTTCTATATTCCATCTGAGAACAAAGTGTTTGTTGCTCGAAATGGAACCTTTTTGGAAAAAGAATTCATTTCTAAAAGAACTAGTGGGAGTACAGTTCAATTAGATGAATTTATAGAACCACAAGAAGATATTGAACCGCCTGTAGAAACAGTTTCAGAACCACAAGCCATTGTGGAAACTGAAAATGTTACACAAGTTCTGCGCAGATCTGATAGACCACGTCATCAGCCTGAGAGATATGGATTTCTCATGACTGAAAGTCGTGAAGTTTTGCTCATAGATCAAGATGAGCCAACTACCTATCTTGAAGCTGTGTCAGGTCCAGATTCAGAGAAATGGCTTGGAGCCATGAACTCTGAGATGCAGTCCATGTTTGACAACCAAGTTTGGGCCTTAATTGATCCTCCCGAAGGTATTAAGACTATTGGTTGCAAATGGGTTTTCAAGAAGAAAATTGACATGGATGGAAATGTGCAAACCTATAAAGCAAGGTTGGTTGCTAAAGGTTTCAAACAAACTCATGGTATAGACTATGATGAAACCTTTTCTCCAGTTGCTATGATTAAATCTATTAGGATTCTCCTTGCCATTGCTGCATACTATGATTATGTGATATGGCAAATGGATGTCAAAACTGCTTTCCTTAATGGAAATTTACTCGAGGATGTGTACATGACACAACCTGAGGGTTTTGTAAATCCTGAGAATTCTGGGAAGGTTTGCAAGCTTCAAAGGTCCATTTATGGATTGAAGCAAGCATCTCGAAGCTGGAATCTTTGTTTTGATGAAACAGTTAAGAACTTTGGTTTCATTCAAAATGAAGATGAACCATGTGTTTACAAGATGGTTAGTGGGAGTGCTATCGTGTTCTTAGTCCTATATGTAGATGACATATTGATCATTGGAAATGATGTCCCCACTTTACAAAAGGTTAAAGATTGGTTAGGGAATACTTTTTCAATGAAGGACTTGGGTGAGGCTGCATATATCCTTGGTATAAGGATCTATAGAGATAGATCTAGAAGGATAATTGGCTTAAGTCAAAGTACATACATTGACAAAGTGTTGAAGAGATTCAGCATGCAAGATTCCAAGAAGGGATTTTTGCCTATGTCACATGGTATTCATCTTAGCAAGAATCAATGTCCTAAGACATCTGATGAGCGAGATAGAATGAATAAGATCCCTTATGCTTCTGCTATTGGATCTATTATGTATGCCATGCTATGTACTAGACCTGATGTCTCATATTCTTTGAGCACAATAAGTAGATATCAAGCTGATCCTGGTGAGGGTCACTGGACAGCTGTTAAGAACATTCTTAAGTATCTAAGAAGAACTAAGGATGCTTTCTTGGTTTATGGAGGTTTGGAAGATGAGCTAGTTGTAAATGGTTACACAGATGCTAGTTTCCAAACTGATATAGATGATTACAAATCGCAGTCAGGTTTTGTATTCACATTGAATGGTGGAGCCATTACTTGGAAAAGTTCCAAGCAGAGTACAGTAGCAGATTCTACAACAGAAGCTGAGTATATAGCAACATCAGATGCAGCTAAGGAAGCAGTTTGGCTGAAGAAATTCATCACTGAGCTTGGAGTGGTGCCTAGCATTGCTAATCCTATGGCTATCTATTGTGACAACAATGGTGCCATAGCGCAAGCAAAAGAGCCAAGGTCCCATCAGAAATCTAAGCATATACTCAGGCGATTTCACCTCATTCGAGACATCATTGATAGAGGTGATATCAAGATATGCAAAGTTGACACAAATGACAACATAGCAAATCCATTGACAAAGCTTCTCTCTCGGGTCAAGCATGATCAGCACACTAGGTCTATGGGCATGAGATATTTGTTAGTCTAGGCCTAGTGCAAGTGGGAGACTGTTAGTGTATATGCCCTAGGCCATTGATTTGGACCTTATTGTTATTCATTTTGTTATTAATAAAGAAGTTTTTATTATCATTGTTATGTTTGCATGTTATATATAATAATGATTATATCCCTGGTTTATTATTGTTATGGAGATAATAATAAATATAACTAGTGTAATATTGATTTGATAATCATAAGATGATTATAGGTATGAAGATACAAATCAATATTATGGATACATGTTAGAGAACAGTGTATTGGATAGACCCACATAGATATCACTTCATGGTTTAATGTCATAAGTGTATCTCATAATAGTTTTCATTTAATCCTTTGACTTGAGATTGTCATAGTTTCCAACATAAGGAATATTATGTTTTGACATGATCAAACGTTATCTGTAACTAGATAATTATAAAGGTTATGCTTGAACATGGTATAAATTATGTAGAGGAAAATGAACAATCAAGATGGAATTTGTCCCTCTCTATGAGAGAGATATCTTCTGGGCCCCTCGATAAGTGTAACTGAGAAATGCATGGCCGTGCTCAAATAAGTTGATATAAGATCAATCTTATTTGTTTATCAGTTAACTTGGAGATCGAGTAATCATAAGTTTGGACAATATAAGTATGACATTTACTATGACTTATGTTCAAACTAGATATCGTGTGACAAAGGGATTAATGCATGTACTATTTCAGGTTTTCATTTATAATGATTCTCATGATTAATTGGGTAGTCATAATGTCTTGCTAGAGGCCAATTATGATTTGTGCATTTCAATAGAGATTGAAATACACTACCAGTTAATATGAGCCTATCGGGTCACACACATAGAACGTAGGCTGTACTTAAACAATAATAATTATATTTTTATTATTGTTGTTAGTATTATTATTATTATTAGATATTAATAATAATATTGTTATAATAATTATTATTAGATAATAATTATTAAAAACGTGGGTCCATATAGGATATGGACAGTTAGGGTTTTGACAAGGAAAGGTCTTTTAAAACGGTTTTAAAAGGACTAGAGGCCTTGATGATATTGATTATTATTTTCGTTTTTAAAGAAAACGGAAGAAGAGGAAAAAACCTAAAATCCTAGTTTCGTTTTTGCAAAAAAAATTCAGCCACTGCCGTTGGTGAGCTAGCACTCAGATCGGCGTACGTTTGTGTGGACTTCGTTAGAGGGTGTTTGTCTTCAGAAGGCAGCATCTGTTAATCGTTTTGAAGCTACGCAAAAAGGTTAGTTTCGAATCTCTTTTATCGAATTGAATGGATCACATGGATCCTGTGAGTAAATCGAAAGAAATTTTTTTTTTGTTTTCCACTGCGGCAAGGGTTGCAGATCCTTTTTCGATTTGCTAACAATTCAAATCCCAGAGTTACTGCTTTAGTTCAAGATGACACCATGTGTCTAGCCTCGAAGGCAAATCATAATCACAATGAGGATTACCTCATATGTAACATCTCAACTAGGCTTCAAGGACCAGGCCCAACCCAGCTTCAAGGGACTGCTACATCATGTAACATCCCAACTAGGCTTCAAGGAACATGCCCAACCCAGCTTTAAGGGACTGTTACGTCTTAGGCATGCCGCCAAATACAAAACTCTAAAAATTGAATAACATACTAGGCACACAATTCTTTTATAATTCCATTATCAATATCTTTCTCATTATCTCAAGATCAAGCTTGGCACAATGCCTCAATTATCTCATTATATCAATATAGCCATCACCAATGGCTTAACATACCATCTTTAATTTATACATAACAAATTGCATTATCATATTTTGCAGAAAGTTCACATTACATATAATGCATTTGTGACATTATACAAATCATAACATATTACTCATGCATCAATAATGTAGTAAGTAACTTAACACATTTTCCAACCAAATGTGTTAAGTCCCAATGTCATGTAAATATAAGCAATTATCAAAAGTTTGTGCTTACCTCTAAAAGCAACAAACACCACTTTCAACCTCCTCTTCCAAGATATCCTTCAACACTTGGACTGGGGTAACTGAAATCTCTTCAAAGCCTAAATCAAATGTGATTATAAATAATCACTTAGTGATACACTTATAGGTATAAGCAAAACCTCTCAACACAAGGATAAGATACACAAAGGAAAATAAGGAAAAGAACTATCTAGGGCAAACTCTACACATGACACGCTCAACAACACGGGCGTGTCAATGACCGTGCCCTAAACCCACAACACAAAGGCTTTGACACACTCAGTGACATAGGCGTGTCAATAATCGTGTCCTAAGTATGTATTACAGCAGATAAGACACGTCTAGAGACATGGGTGTGTCCCTGCCCGTGCCAAAAATCCGACAACACAGTAGCTATGACACTCTTAGTGACATGGGCATGTCACTGCATGTGTTAAAACTACAACATCACAGAAGCTGTGACACACTCAGTGACATGGGCGTGTCACTGCATGTGTCACCAACACTGAAAACAAAACCATCAACATGCTCAAAGACATGGCCGTGTCACCGAGTGTGTCAGGCCAAAAATCCTGATATCCACACATAATTGTCACATCCAACTATTATCTTTCATTCTCTTTTTCAACTCTATACAAACTCAACCAATTCCATCATTATACCACAAAATACTTGTGCAAACATCAAAGCCACTCAATTAAAAGCAAAAATATACAATTACAACCATGACTTCACAACTCAAAAGTTACACAATCCAAAACTCTTATTCTCTTCTCCAAACTTAACTTTTCTTCAAACTAGACAAAAGAACTTCAATCATACCAATATCAACCATTAACACATACTACACCAAACATCCAATGAATGCATATACAAACTTCCAAAGAAAATCAAGGAAACAAGTTGGAAACTTACCAAATATGGAGAAAATCCTTAAAACTCCAACTTGAACAATTGAAATCCTTCAATTACTTGAGTTACCAAGAAGCAAATTTCTCTTTTCCTTTGATGGAGGTAGCCAGCTTCAATAGAAAAAGAAGAAGAAGAAGAAGAAGATAATCACCAACTCCTCTTTATCCAACTAATCTCTTTTTAACCACACAATTACAACTTTTACTCTCCACCAAGTAAAAACATATTACTTATTTAATACATAAAAATATCATCTTCCATTAACCACTTAATTAATATTTTAATAATTAAAATAACATTTGACCCATATAAAAATGTTGACTTGTATATATTATGTATATCTACATATATATATTATATATACATTTTTTCCACTTAATTATATATATATATATTTAAATCATTTAATTAATTTTCAAACAAATTAATATTTTCAAAATTTTGGGATATTACAAAGGGACTTCTAGCCAACCTCCTTGAATAATTTTTCTTGAATTAGTCCAATCCAACTAGGGTTTCAACTAAAATCATGGGTACCGGTAAAAATCCTTCCTCCATTTGGTCCACAATATCCAATACTCACGGATCAATGTCGCCGTTAGGAGAAACAAGAAAGAATTGACCAAGCAAGCATAGACAAAACGTACTATCTTATGCTTTGGTGGGAGCCAAATGGGAAGTACAGAAGTTGATCAATGGACCAAATAAGATTTTCTAACCTTTGTTTAATAGTAGAACTTTAGGTTTTGAGAGTTGAAGCAACATCTACATCTTTTGATGAGTCTTGAAAGCTAGTATGGGTAATGCCATTTGTTGATTGTTTGGATATCCGAGAATAGCTTCAAATTCTTCAATCATAGGACATATTTCAAAGTTATTTATCTTAAATTCCTATTCTTCATATCCCAAAAGGAGGCCATGGAATGTAAAAAGGAATGGTCCAATTTGACATTTTTAAAGCACTTCAAAGTATTAATTTGAGACCAAGATAATAGCTTTGATGGTCTTGAATAAACCTTTAATTTCTTTAAATTAAACTCGGTTATTGTTAGGATTTGAAAGAATTGAAGTTATTTGAATTGTTTGTGTGAGATTTATTTTTGCCACGGTAGCTAAAATCGTAAAAAAAATGGGTGGTGGCAAGAATGGCAAGTTCACTTGTTTTGATAATGCTAAATGGCATATTACTAAATTGTCCTGGATTGAGGAGCACGACTGATTTAAATAGATAATGTCACATCCGTAATTTTGGAGATATAAAATTTTATATATACTCAATATATATATCTAGAGTATATATAACATATACATATGGTATATTAATTGTATATGTTGGATTAATACATTACATACTTAATATATTTAATACACTTATAAGGTACATTTTATGTGCATATAAGATACACATTACTTATGCATATGTGTAATATCCCAAATTTTTTGAAAAGTTCTAATTTTTGAAAATTTAATAAAATAAATTATAATTTAAATGGATAAATTAAATTAATGATTTTAAATGAAAAATTAAGGGATTTTAAATAAAAAAAAGTGAAATATATATGTGATATATATGTAAAAATATATGCAACATATAAAAGTCAACACTTTTTAAAAGAAAAGACAAAGTAAAAGGGTATTTTCATAATTAAATCTTAGAAATTTAAAATTAATAAACTAATTCAAAATAAATAATTTTGGATCAAAGATAATATTTTGGAGTTTTAATAAATTAAATAAATAAATAAATAATTAAAATATATGAAAATAATAATATATATAAGGTTGAAAATGTGAGTGGGAAGAAAGACAAAATCATTTTTTTCTCATCTTCTTCTTCTTCTTTCCTTCAAGGACGGCTTTCATGGCTTCAAGAGAGGGATTTGCTTCTTCCAAACTCATTTAATTGAAATATTTACAAAGTTTCAAGTGGATTTTTAAGGTTTTTCTCTTTAATTAGTAAGTTTACTCACTTTTTCTTTGGATTTTCATGAATGTTTGAATATATGTGTTTTGGATTTTTGAAGTTCTAAGATTTAATTATCTATTTGGATATGGATGAAGTTATTTTAAGTGATTAACAATGATTTTAAGGTTAGATTTAAGAAATGGTTGAATTTGAGTAGAGTTTGGTGAAGAGAGAGAATTTAGGGTTATGGAACATTTGAGTTTTTGAAATCATGAGTTTTAATTGTGCAAATTGGTTCCAAATGTGTTTTTTTGATGCATAAACAAGGATTTTAAAATCAAATGATGGATTGAGTTAAGTTTGGACAGAGTTTGAAGATGGTGGTATTGATTTAGGGTTTTGGAAAAGTGAATTTTCAAAGAATGATTAATTGTTTGATTTTAATAATTAAATCATGCTATTTAATGATATAAGTGGTGGAAATAAGATTGAAATGATAATTGGATTGAGTTGGAATGGAGATCCTTTAATGGTGAAGGTTATGCCATTTTAGGGTTTTGAGTATAAGCATGTGGTTAATTAATGTAATTGGTTTAAACATGCTAAAACATGTTTCTAATTATATTAATAAACTTAACACACTGATTTAAATGGCTTGATATGATTTTTCAAAGTTAAAGTGAGGTGAAGCTTAATTTTGGGATTTGATTTAGAATGATGTTTAATTATGGTTTGATGTTGAGAATACCTTAGAATGTGATATTAAATGATTATGTATGATCACATTTAGTATAGGCATTGAGGGAGGTTGATTTGCTTCATCCAAGTGGTGAAGGGCAAGTTGGAAGGATAGGATTGGAGGTTGTGTTAAGCTTGCTTTGGGTTGCTAGTGGAGGTATGTACAAACATTGAATATATTATTTATATTTGCATGACATTTGGGCTTAACACATTTTGATTGGAAAATGTGTTAAGTTACTTGGTTCATTGATTGAATATGAATAATGTGCTATGACATTTCTAATGTCATATATGCGTTAAATACATTGTGAAAATCCATTGATAATGGCTAAATTGTATAGAATGTGAAATATGTATATATTATGTGAAAATACCCAAAGTAATTGGGTAATGTGCTATGAATGCAAAAATGAGATATGTGGAATAATGAAATGAATTGATATTGATAAAAATGAGAAAAATGAGAAAGACATGAAAAAATGAGAAAAATGAGAAAAAAAATATGTGAAAATAAGGCAATAAGCCTAGATTGAATATGTGACATGAGAAAGAGATTAATAATGGGAAAATTGAATAAATGAAAAAAAAGTAAGAAAAAGATGATATAATAAGGCAATGTGCCTAGTTTGATTATGAGAAAATGAGAAAAGTTTTGATAAAGGAATTATGAAAGAATTTGATAATGAGAAATACGAATAAATTATGTGCCTAGTATGTTATTTAATTTTCAGAGTTCTGGGTTTGGCGGAATGCCTATGATTGCCTACGGGCTAAACACTGGAATGATGAAAAGACTGGGTCATAAGCCAGGCCAGCTGATGTTGCACTCTAGTAAACACTACTAAAGCCACACTCGCAAGTATACGAGGCTGCTGTAGTATTTCGGTGAACACCTCAAGGTCGTCTCACAAGGAAGCTATATAGGCTAATTATTTATCAAATCATAATGAAAAAATTATTAATTAGTAGTTTTTGATTTATAAGATTGAATTGCTGAACAACTAATGAAAACAGAAAGGAGTTGAATTTAATGCAATTAAAGAAAATTGAACAGATATATTGATTCACTTAATAGAAAAGACTAGGGTTTGCACTTCTCTACTAATTTATATGTATGAATGGTTATTCCTCTCAACTAGTTTAATTTCAAAGATCATATTTCAAGCAACTTAATTAATCAAATCAAGGAAATAAGCTCTCGCATTCAAACCTCTTTCAATTAATCTTATTACAATCAAAATGATCTTTCCCTTAGGTTTATATTTCTAATTCACCTAAGTCCCTAATTGAATTATTCCAGTTTTAGATTTCATTTCTCAATCCTTCATCTAAATACCTAAAACACATAATTGGTGGCCAATCAATTATATATTAACATTATTCCATTCAATTAAGGATAAAAGAAATAAATAAGTTAAGAGCAATAACCAATTCATACAATCATAGTAGATCCATACAAACCCTAGACTAGATAAAAATTAGTTCATAGTAATGCTATCAAACAAATTCATCTCATTAAAACTCAAAGAAATCAATTTAGACATCAGAGTATTCATAAACAAAATTTCAATGAAACTTAAGAAATAGAGTTTAAGAATAAAACCCAATTACAATCTTCCTTTGCTTCTGAAGAATCTCTTGCTCAGATTTGTGTTAAAAGAATAATGTAATGGCTAGAACTAATTTAATCTAGAGTGTTTGGATGAAAGTAAAATCAATTTCCAGAGAAAAATAGAGAACAACTGAAAGTTGTGTGTAGAACGGCTGAAGAAAGTGTGTCCAATGGCTGATGAAGAAGAAGTCCTCTTTCTCTTACCCTAATCCTCTTATTTATACAAAACCCTCACTGAAAATCCGTGCTTTCTTTCTTTCTTTAGTCCCATGGAGTGACACGGCCAAGCTTGTGGTCGTGTCATGTGACATGGCCAGTGGGTTGGCCGTGTCACCTGAGTGTGTCAGCTTATGTTTATCCTTGCTCTTCTTTATTTTTTGGAGATGAGAGTGACATGGCCAAGCTCCTGGCCGTGTCATGTGACACGGCCAGTGGCTTGGCCATGTCTCCTGGGTGTGTCAGCTTCTGTTTCTTTCCTTTGGTTCTTCCTTGTTCTTTGGCTTAGGATGAGACACGGCCAAGCTTGTGGCTGTGCCATGTGACACGGCCAGTGGCTTGGCAGTGTCACTTGCCAGTGTCAGCTTCTGCCAAATTTTCCTTTCTTTCTTGGTTCTTTGGTTTTTTACCCTTTAGGTGAGACACGGCCAATGGTTTTGCCGTGTCTCCTGCCCGTGTCATGATCTGCCAAAAATTTCCTTGAGGTGACACGGCCAAGCTTGATTTGGCTTGGCCATGTCTTGCTTGACTCATGCTCTTCTTTCTTTGTTTTGATCTTTCAATGGAGTTTTTGCACTTTAACCTAAAATAAACACTTAAAACAAACTTTAAACAAGAATCAAATGAAACATTAACTAAAAACACATAGACATCATACTAAAAACTAGTACAAAAAATGATCTAAACACTAGGATGAATCAAAACTACCAAAGTGCATGAAATCACTAAATAAACATATTAAAACTACCGAAATGTATGAAGAAAACAATAATTATCATAATAAATAAATAGTAATTTTATGACAAAAACTAATAAAACAACTGATAAATATGATGTTTTTGGGCTGAAAAGACTAGGTCATAGGCCTCAAAAACTGTAGCATTCTAGCTGGGTTGAGGACCAAGATAATGGGGCCTAAGGGTCTAGCCGGGTTGAGGTCCAAGAGACTGGGACTATTACATTATCCATGGATATATTGCCTACGGGGCTAGACACATGGTGTATTATGGACCAAAGCAGTAACTCTGAAATTTGAATAGCATATTAGATCCTTTTTGAGCCCATGCTTGTCTTTGCTTTAATGTGAATTATGAATTGTGATACAATTGAGCAATATAATGCTATGAGTTGTGATTATGAAATATTTGAAAAATATACGAAAGTAGAATGATGTGACATATATATGCATTGTGCATTGACATTGCATTGAGTTTTATTGTTATTATCAAAGTTTGTACCACTAGTCTTCAGCTTAGCGGGATTGTATTTCGTCGCGCAGGTGTCATGGATGATTTGATAGAGCCGGAGAGTTCTACTAGACCTAGTCGGGTCTAGGTTTGTATTTATTTAGCTTGAAGAGTTGTTTTTGGGTACATCAAGATCAGAGCCAGTTGCCAGCATGTAGATATTTGATATTACAATGTATTTTGATATTATATATGTTATGATATGTTTTTGAAAGTATATAATGTAAATTGTAAAGATTGTTTTGAATAATTTGTTCAGATGAGATTTTATATGTGTTGTTAATTTATATATCTATATATAAGTATTTTGAGAAAATATGGAGAAATTGAGAAGTATTGGTGAAATGGTGAATTAATTTTTATTGGGAGTGTTTGCTTTATGCAGGTTATGTTTTGCTGGATTTTGGGAACGTTCAAATTACAAACAAAACTCTGGCAAATTTTTCCTAGAGATTTTCATATAAAATATTTATTTTGGATTCCTATAACAAGCAAAGAATATTTATATACTATTTATTCTATATATTAGTATTTGAAATCTTAAAACAGAAATGTAAAATTTTTTATTAAATCGGTCTGTGACATTTTTATACCGTATATACATATTTTACATATGCTGAAAATATGTATTGTACGTATATAGGGTATAAGGGTGTTACATTTATTTTTGTATTAGAGCCTAGGTTTGAGGTTCTCGACCTAGGTGGGTTGTTAGAGAGAGAAAATTGGAATAAAAAATAATTTTCAATTGTGATGCATGCATTGGCACTGGCAATTTATTTTATCCCTGATGTGGTAATGTCCATTTGATATAATGGATATGAGTTGAGATGGCGTCTGGGTTGCATAGATCAGAGTGGCGCAGTGGAAGCGTTATTCTAGAGATTATGGATTAAGAATTTTTGAAACTTATATTTGAAATTTAAAATTCACAGCTGATTCAATTGATCAATAAATGAAATTAGAAAAACAATCTAGGAAATGATTTAAGATATAAAAATAAAAAGTTTGAGAAATGAGCATGATAGTTACAGAAAATTTTATAGGTGTACTGCAAAGTGATATTGTACGAATTTTTGGACAAATCTAGAAATATTGGATGAGTTCAAACATTTAATAGAAAGTGTTTATATATGTAGAATCCAATGTATAAAATTTTATAAATTTTAAAGATGGATCTCTAATTAAGAAAAATAGAAGAACACAGATTGTTGGAGTAATTCCAGCAACTTAGAATCTGTAGAAATTGAAAACAAATAAATTTAGAAACTATGGTAAACCAACCCAAAAAAATCTGAAAATTTACACACAATATCATATGTATTCCTATAATATATGGTTAAAATTTCATGAATTTTTATTAAGGTTTGGTACCTGAAACAAATGGACAACCGAGTGCTGCCAAAGAAATTATTAAAGAGACAGATTCTCTGATTTTGGAAGATTTAATTTTTAAATATATTAAATCAACTTGTAAAATTCATGAGGCTGGACCTTCCTTACCACTCCTCCATTTGCTCATTCTAATCAACCAGAGATCCCGCCTCATCCACAGGGTGTTGATATGAATTATTTGGTAGGTTTTCCTATTTCATGATAATTTATACTAAGTGTATACATGATTATGTATGCTCTTACCATTTCTTTCTGGCTCATAGTGGACGCTTGAGGATCAAAACAAGAAACTTCAAGAAGAGTTAGCTTCTAGTCATTAAAAGGTTGCCCATTTTTAAAAATTATATCATCAGGCAAAGCAAGATTTTTGAGACTTCTGGTTTCAGGGGATGAAAGATCCTGGTGCTTCGTCATCTAGGGGACCCCAAATTGATGACCATGAGATTCTTTTGTCTACTTTGAATGAGGACCGTTATAGATCTAAATTCTAAGGTAATAGAGATTCAGGTGCTCCTGCTTTGTGTGGACTTGGAATAGATGACGTGCCTCCTCCTTCAGCAGGCGATGACTTTTTCAAGGCTTTGATGGATCATGATCCTCCACCCCATTCTTAGTGATCTATCAGTATTGTATTAATTGAGGAAATATTGTATAATAAATAAAAAATGATAAAAATAATAATGATGATATATAATTTACACTTTTACTGCAACTTTTGACTTTTTTTCTTTTTTTCATCATTATTATTTCTACGCTACAATTTTTGTTCTTTCCTCTTCACATTCAAATTTTCCACAGTAGCACTAATTTACAAAACCAAAGGCAACACGGTAACTCAAAACTGTTTCATCGCTAATTCTCTATCCTTGCGTGTCTCAGTCTTAAGCTATTCCTTGTCAATTTTGAAATAGCCAATCATCCTATATAAATCTCTTTTCAAGCCATTATCTCATATAGAAGCCAGGAAATTTTCCACTTCAGCATCAAAATTCCTTTTAACAATTCCAATTTTCCTTCAATTGTCAACAATGACTGAACTCAATTTGAAGAAAAGAAAAGGTCTATTTAAAAGTATGAATGTCATTCATTGGAAACAAATATCTTGGTAAAAAATCTATAGTTTGAAGTGTTTTCAAAATATTAAATTGGATCATTCTTTTTTACATGCCATGACTTCTTTTTGGAATGTGAATTCTAGGACATTTGAGTTTAATGTCTTTGAGATATGTCCCATGATTGAAGAATTTGAGGCCATCCTTGGGTATCCGCAATCAACCAATGGCATTATCTATATTGATTTACAAGACTCAACAAAAGATGCAAATGTTATTTCAACTTTCAAAGCCCGAAGTTCCACAGTTGATGAGAGGTGAGAAAATTCTGCCCGGTCCCTTAATTGACTTTTGCCTTTCTCACTTGGCTCCTACTAAGGCATAGGGATGTATGCTTTGTCTATGCTTACTTGGCCAATTTTTTCTTGTTTCTTTTGATGGCGATATTGATCCACGAGTATTGGATATCATGGACCAAATGGAAGGAGGCTTGTCACCGATACCCGTGATCTTAGCTGAGACTTTAGTTGGACTAGACCAACATAAATTGGGATTGTCAAAGAGATTGACTAGGAGTCCATTGCTGCTTCAGGTAATTACCTAAACTGCCCTCTCAGGTTTTCAATTTAAGTTTTTTTAATTGCTCTAATTTTTGCCTAGTCCTCCCTCACGGGTTTTCAAAACTAGCGAGCTGTCCTAATTTTTGCCTAAGCCTCCCTTGCAGGTTTTCAACTTAGCGGACCCTTTTTTTCTCTCTTTTTTTAATTCATTTCTTGTACTTATATATTTGGCTTCAAGAGCATCTCTGCTTGCTCGATACTCCATCTATGGATTTTACCATATATCTGTCGCGGCATCACTCCACTAGGAAACTACTCCACCCTTCTTCTTCATATGCCGACTGGGTTGACTGGATACATTCCCGTGCTGAAGTCAACATTTGTTGGTTAGTACCTTGGTGAAAGATTTCTCGTATCACCATTTGGACGTGCTTGATGTATGTTCCTCTTGCTGCCTTTCGTCGAGGTACTTGCTATGATCCTCGCTGGCTTGATCGTCAGTATGGAGCTAAGCCACGGGGTTTTGATTTTACTCCTGATTTGGACATGCCTTGTCTGACTAAAGCCTACTTGGATCGGCTGAAGCAAAGCTGGCCTACACTTTACACTTATCGTCTACCATAGATTTTACATTTGTCAATTTCTTTAGAAAGAGTTTTGTTAAGATGAAAAAAATAATAAAAGTAATAATAAGAGATGTTACTTTTCCTTTTATAATTTGTCATTACCTTTTGCTATTGTGTTTATTTATTTCATCCATATCTGGTCAAATACCTAAAACAATGCACATAGAACAATTTTAATATTAATTCTTCTTTATTAAAATAGGGAACAACCAAACATAAAGCCAACATACACAAGATCACTTTTGTTGCCAACTAGCCCTAAATGTTACCTAGCCTGCCCTTTCGGGTTTTTGAAACTAGCAAATTACTTAACTAGTGAACTACTCTAATTTTTGCCTAGGCCATGTAACACCCTTGTACCCTATATACGTACACCACATACAACCATATATGTAATATACGTATACCAGATACAAGAATGTCACTTTCCTTTTTAAAAAAATAACCAATCTTTAACTTTAACATCAAATCATCATTTCTACAATCTGAGTGAACTTAAAACATTTAACTTATATTATTGAATGTAATAGATAAATCATTATGTAGACCCTTAATTTTTGACCCAGTCTGGTCCAATAATTTTTATATAGTCTAAAATAATTTTATGGTATTTTAACTAAATAATATTTATTTTAGTATTTATTATTTATATTTTTTAATGAAAATAAAAAGGTAATATTAATAAAGTTAAAAATATATATATAAAAAATTAATAAATAAAAATCGGTGACCAAAAATCGGCGATGAAAAATTTCGTCGCCTAAAGTGAATTGGCTCGGGCCAATTCGCCGCAGGAAAATCCTTCGGCGAAATGGCCATGGGCTAATTCGCTGCAGAAAATTCCTGCAGAGAATTGGCCATAAGCCAATTCGCCGCATGAAATTCCTGCGGTGAATTGGCTGGCCACCCAGCACTGGCTCGCCAGCTCTCGCAGTTTTTGCCAGCATAATTTTTTCCAACGCAGTCTTTTTTTTTTCAAAACCGAATTCTACTTGGTTTTGATTTTTTTCCTAAATAATTTTAATTTCTTTAGACAATTAGAAGTAAGATTATTATTTTTTCTATAAATACCACATTAAAACACAGAAAAGAGGGGGATCTAGACTTTGGGATTTCGGACTTGGGAGGAAAAGGAGACAGAAAACCCTAGGAGCAAGAGACTGAAAAAGAAATTAGTAAACATTCATCAATCATCAATCCATCAAAGGCAGCAACATTGCCTTTGCTATTGTTCAACCAGAATTCAAGTTTTGGTGGAACCAACAATGGAGGTTTGATTTTCTATTGACTTATTTATGTTCACAGTAGCTTCATCATACAATTTAATCAATTGTTTGAATATATACATTTTTGTTATTTGATCAATTATTCTATTTACCATCTAAACTCTATAAAAAACCCTAAATTATTCATGCATTCACGAGAATACTATTTATCAATTATTCATACATTTTCTCCTCAACTCTATGCTAAACTCTCTAAACTCACTTATATAAAAGATGTAAAGCTATGAATGAAATGAAGAAATGAGCTGCTATGAATGAAATGAAAAAATAAGCTGCAACGTTTATATAGAGAAATGGCAAAGGAAAAAGACAAAAATCAAAAAGAAAGAAAAACAGTATCTCGTAAAAAAAAAGTAAACTTTACTATTGATAAAAAATATATTACTATTTATAAATAGTAAATGAATAGTTGATGAATAGTGCATAAACAGTAACTACACAGTAAATAAATAGGAAACTCAATTATTCAATTCAATCATTCAAATATTTGTGTGCATATAAATATTTTTGCACTTTTAAAATATTTTTACACGCAGGGGGCAAGAAGATATGTGCATAGTAAAAATCAGCTAAACTTTTTGCAAATTCCTTTGGTATCCCACTAACTAGCAGATAATCAAATCTCTTTTAGCTTAGGTTTAGAACCTAAAATCTCTCTTAAGTTCAAAACTTAGCTCGGGTCCAGAACCCAAATTACCCTTAAGTCCAGAACTTAGCTCTGTTCCAGAACCCAAATTATCCTTAAGTGTAGTGTAATATCCCAAAGTATACCCTAAAAGTTTTGAAATTATTATGGTATTTGGATTTAATGTATATGTTTAATGGAAAGAGAAAAGAAGTAAAGAGAGAGTGTATATGTTGTATATATAGATATATATATAACATATACAAGTCAAAGAGATGGAAGTCAAAAGAAGATAAATTAATTAAAAGAAAATATTATAAGAGATAGAGATTTATGAAGAATGATAAGTATATATATATATATTGTAATTGTAAAACATGGGAAATATAAAAGCAATATATAAGAGATATACATATACCAACATATACATCACATATACATAATGTATAAAGTGGTGTAGGAAAAGTAAGTTTATATAATTAAATAATAATAATAATAATAATAATGATAAAAGAAAAAGAAGAAAAGAAAGTCAAAGGGTGGATAAGCACTGGTGGAGGATTTTAGAAAATATTTAATTATATTATATATATATGATAAGTATGAATAAAGAAAGAGGATTTTCTTTCTTCCTTTATTCTTCTTCTTGAACGAGAGAGAGAGAGAGATGTGATTTTAATTTACTTTCACACCAAATTCTTAAGGGCTTTAAGAGAATTGAAGGTGGAGATTGAAGATTTGGCAAAATATTCAAGTAAGTGTTCATTTCTTTGAGTTGATTTCTATTGATTGTGTTTATATTTGACTTGGTTAGTGTGTGAAGATGATGATAGTGAAAGATTAAAGTTTATAGATATGTTAAATTGGTATTTAGATGATGATAATATGGTTATTTGTGAGGATGATGATGGATTATTGAAATTGTTTAATAAGGGTTTAATATAAATGAGTTGGAGAATTGAGTAATTAATATATGATTGATGTATGTTTGTGTTTAAGGAAATTGAAAATATAGAATACATGAGTTTGGTTCGAAAACAGAGGCATTTTGGATGCCACGCCCGTGGCCCTTGGCTGCCACGACCGTGGCCATTGGAAGCCATGGCCGTGGGGGGTGTTAAGCAAGGGAGACATATTCATTTGCTATGCCACGGCCGTGGGGGTTGGAAGGCCACGACCGTAGGGGTTTTAGAACAATTGGGCAGAATTGTTTGCTATGCCACGCCCATGGGGGTTGGAAGGCCACGACCGTGGGGTCCTAGAGAGAGATTTTGGTTTGTAATTTATGATCTAAGGGTCTAGTATGAGACTAATAAGTGAATAATTGTACAGAAGATTCATGAGTATCTTTAAGTAAGTGCATGTTATTCTTTTTGGATTAGGTTTTTGAAGAGGTTGAGTTGCCCTAATCCAAGTGTTGAGGATTCTTGGAAGAGGAGTTGGTGTTGTGTATTGCTCTTAAGTTAAGTACAAACTACATGGTTGCATACTCTTACATGAGTTTGCTACTTAACATATTTGGTTGTAAATATGTTAAGTAATCTATTGCATTATTAATTTTATTGATTAATGTTATGTTTTGCATAATGTGAACTTTGTGGAATATATGTTGATAATTCTAAAGATATGATGATATGATGAAATATGAAATGTATGATAATGCAATTGGTTGTGTACATTTGAATGATGAATTGAGATATAATGAGTTGTGAAGCCAATGTGATTGGTTATGATGATTCAAATGAAATAATTTAGGCATGTTTGCCTAGATGATGATGTTCAATGTAATTGATTTTGTATACTCTCTTGATGAGATGTGAAGCCATGGTTGTTGGCTATAATGATGTAAATGAGATGATTGAGGCATGGTTGCCTAATTGATGATGAGAAAATGAGAATGAAATTTCTAATGAATTAATGAATGAATTGTGTGTCTAATGTGTTATTCCATTTTCAGAGTTTTGTTGTTGGTGGCATGCCTATAGTAACAATCTCTTGAAGTTAGGTTGGGCTAAATCCTTGAAGCCAAGTTGGGTTGAAGTTTAGCATGCTTAACTCCCCTTGAAGCTTGGTTGGGTCTAGTCCTTGAAGCCTAATTGAGATGTTACAACCCTTGAAGCTAGGTTGGGTTTGGTTCTTGAAGCCAAGTTGGGTTGATACTTAGCATGCTTTGTTCCCCTTGAAGCTTGGTTGAACCTAAATCCTTGAAGCCTAGTTGGGATAATGATAATGATAAATGTGATAATTGAACCAAAACATTAACTCTGAAAGTTGAATGGCATATTAGAGTCTTTGGGCCCATGCTTATCTTTGTTTAAATGTGATTCATGAAATGTGAAATGGATGAATAATGAGACCCATGCTTGTCTTTGTTGGAAATGTTATTCATGAATGGTGAATTGTGAATGATGAATTAATTGAATAAAATAAGGACATGTAATGTTATGAAGTATAATATGATTACAATACATAAGTAAACTATTGAAAAGAAATATGGCTTGAGAAGCTAAGTTGAAAGATGAGATTCTGAAATTATAGTATGACATGTAATATGTGTATGGATGTAGACATTGTGAGTATTAGTTATTGTTGGGAAAATCGCTATTTTCCCGCCCCTCGGACCGTCTTTAAGCAGGAATAAATGAGAAAATAAAATAACAATTGAGAAATTAAAGAGAATAAAACACAATAATTTAACGTGGAAAACTCCCGAATGGAGAAAAACCACGGTCGTTGTCTAACGACAACCAAGAAAAATATTCACTATGCGGCAAATTGTTACAACCACAAATTACAAAATATTTTTCTAACCGACACCCACAAAACAACCCCAAAATATTTATACTCCAAGGAACTCCAAGAGATTGATTCTCTAATTCCTAATATAAACTACTTGGTGTTTAACCTATAGCTCTCCTTAAGCTACATTTTGTGTTTTCTTGGTGTATTTACAAATGGAGAGAATGAGCCTATTTATAGGCTTCAAATGCAAATAAATTGTCAAACTAAATTAGGTGAAAATTAGGCTAAATTAGGCACCTCCCATTTTCACCTCACATTTTTGACAATTTCTTCATTGTTAGGCACCTTGCATTTTTGACTTTCTTTATTTTTATTTTTCAATTTTGGTGTGCTACCACCAACAATCTCCACCTTGAAAAATAAAAACACAACATTGTCTGTTACCGACAATTATAATTCTTAACGTCAAGAATTAACATACTCCACCATAAAAGAGTATCGACACTTGGAATTATTTCGCCAACTCCAAGAATTTTTCATCGGCCATGTCGGATCCCGCTAATAGTTTATGGTGCAACCCTCCTGTTGACTTTCCGAGAGTTCATTAGCCATCGACATAATTTTTCCACCACGCACCTTGCATCAACTGTCAACCAATGCAGCACGCATTTCCGTGGACCAGCTACCAATAATCAGTCCTCTTCCATGGCATCTCAACGGGTAGCAATCATGCCATGAGGACACACTTCTCTCAACTACAGAGACAACTCATCATCTCCTTCGCCACAGGAGATCACATTGGCAGCAACAACGTTAGAGCTTCTAGCCGAATCAGCTCCACCGTTCGGGCAATCCTTCCTCACGTGTCCAGTTTGACCACACCCCCAGCAGACAACCTTCCTCTTTCCGGAGCCTTTATTCTTTTTCCTGATACCGACAGATAAAGCTGAATTCTCATAAGATTTATTTTCCATTTCATTCAGTCTTCTCTCCTCAGTAATGAGCTTACTAACCACATCCGCATACACCACTTCCTTACTACCATATTTCAGAACAGGCTTCATGTGCTCATATGTTGAAGGAAGTGACAGGATGAGCCGGAGAGCTTTATCTTCATCTTCGGTTTTCACTCCAAGAGTTTCTAATTCAGAGATAATACCATTGAGGACACTCAGGTGATCGGACAGCTTTGTACCTTCCGCCATTTTCAACGTATGAAATTGCTCTTTCAAATATAACTTGTTGGATATATTTTTTCCCTGATACAATTCTTTCAGTTTCTCCCACAGCTCCTTTGTCGTGGACAATCCAAGCACATTAGCAAGAATATTTTTTGCTAGACACATGCGAATTTGACTTGCCGCCTTGATATCCAGCTCCTCCCATTCTTCGTCACTAATCTTGGATTTTTCTGAGTCTCCACTGCCACCGCCTTTTTCTGAATTTCTTCCGCTGACTGGTTTACCCTGCAAAACCTTATGTAGTCCAGACTGTATCAACACGTCTTTGACTTGCACTTGCCACAGTGCAAAATTCATTCTCCCATCAAATTTCTCAATCTCGCATCTCATTGCCGACATGCTTACTTTGTGCTTAATAAAGGACCAGAAATAAATATTACACCAGGTAAATTCCCAGGTAAGAGGAGGAGTCACAAAGGTCTCACTTAAAATCCACTTGCCTTAGACTAAATTCGTGTCGTTTGACAGAATTTACCTCGACATGTAATTATTTATCTCACCACCAATACTCAAGCACACCAAAGCAAAACGGCTCCACCTTTTCCAAAGCTCCACCAGCTTAAAAACAAAAATAATTTTTAACAAAAATCTTTTCTGATGTGGAAGATCAGACCAAGCTGCAACCACAGAGCATACTAAGATTTTTGACAAAAAATTATAACACCTAAGCTCTGATACCACTTGTTGGGAAAATCGCTATTTTCCCGCCCCTCGGACCGTCTTTAAGCAGGAATAAATGAGAAAATAAAATAACAATTGAGAAATTAAAGAGAATAAAACACAATAATTTAACGTGGAAAACTCCCGAATGGAGAAAAACCACGGTCGTTGTCTAACGACAACCAAGAAAAATATTCACTATGCGGCAAATTGTTACAACCACAAATTACAAAATATTTTTCTAACCGACACCCACAAAACAACCCCAAAATATTTATACTCCAAGGAACTCCAAGAGATTGATTCTCTAATTCCTAATATAAACTACTTGGTGTTTAACCTATAGCTCTCCTTAAGCTACATTTTGTGTTTTCTTGGTGTATTTACAAATGGAGAGAATGAGCCTATTTATAGGCTTCAAATGCAAATAAATTGTCAAACTAAATTAGGTGAAAATTAGGCTAAATTAGGCACCTCCCATTTTCACCTCACATTTTTGACAATTTCTTCATTGTTAGGCACCTTGCATTTTTGACTTTCTTTATTTTTATTTTTCAATTTTGGTGTGCTACCACCAACAGTTATGGAATTGTGGTTTGTGTCAATGATATGTGTATATGTATATAATTATGAGATTAATAGAGATATATGAAAAGTGTAATTGAAATGGGAAAACATGATAAGAAAATAAGGATACATGAGGTTAACATATGAATATGTTTATATTATATATTTGTACTACTAAGCTTTCGGGCTTAGCGCGGTTGTGTAAATCGCGCAGGTGAGCAGATGGTTGATCTAAAGTCTATTCGTTATGCCACAAGAAGGGTAAGAGTATTTCGAGACCAACTAGAAGGTGGTGCATACATGTATAATTTAAATATGTTGTATTTTGATAAAAATGTATTTATATGTATAAGTGAATTTTGTTAATGACAAGAATATTATAATTATGTAAGATCATTGAGTATTACATTTTGTAAATGTGCTTTAAATAAAATGTATTATTGTTTGAACTCCGATAAAAGTTTTAAACTGTAACGACAAGTGACATTCTTATACTTTATATACGTACTGTATGTATACCAGGTATATGTATAGTACTTATATAGAGTATAGGGGTGTTACAAATATTTTGGTATCAGAGCTTAGGTTCAAGATTCTCGGCCTAAGTAGAATTAAAAAGAAAAGTTTTAAAAAAGCCTAAATAGAATTAAAAAGAAAAGTTTTGAAAAACAAAAATAAAATAAAAAAAATAATAATATGAAATGAAATTTGTGATACATGCATATGCATTAACACCTAGGTTGGTCTCGGATGTGGCATTATGAGAATTGTAATGTATTTGAATTAGATGAGATGGATGACAGTGTGTGGATGAGGTTCTACATGAAAGGAAAATTAGAAAAAGAAATGCTATGGAAAAATTTATATAAGTTCAATTGATAAATTAAAGAATGGGAATTTATCCAAGTAAAGTAAATTGTTAAATGTGTTTGAAATATAAATAAAGTTGAAAATGTGTTAAAAATAAAATTAAGATTAAAGTATGTACTCTTTTCTCTACAATTTGAATCTCTTTCCAATAAACCTTATGTTTGGATTATTAGAGAGAGGAAATATTGTTGGATTGTTAAAATGGCTAGATATGTTATTAAATTGAAGAGAGTATGGTGGAATATTAAGTGAAAAGTGTGACCATTTAAGGTTTGGGTATGTAAAGTTAAGGTTTTTAAAAGAGAAAGAGATGATGTTGGCTAAGTAAGGAGATATAATGGTGTTGTTTGTATTGTTATTTTAATGCAAACATTGTGATTTCAATGGTAAAAATGTGATATACTTGAGTGTTGTTAAAGCTCATGTTAATAGTGGTAATATGTGACATTTGGATGTTTGAAATGAGCTTTAATAATTGTGAAAATTATGTGTTTTGATGTTGCTTTGTGGTATATATATATATATAAGATGTTTTTAAAGTTGATATTAAGAAAAATGAGATGAATAAATTGAAGTTTAGGTAAGGTAGTAATTTGAGAATTTAGAGTTTCAATGGAATGTTGATAAAGATTATTTAGATATCGATAGTTTAATGTATAATAAGCATATGAGCTATTTGAAGGAATATTATTGCATATGAGAATACTATGAATTGAGTAATGTGATTGATGGTATGAAAATTTGTTTTGAAATAAAAAGAAAGTGAATAAGCGAGTGAAAATGAATCACTTCAAGTAATTTGACTGGAAATAATGAAAATGGATAAGAAGTGTATATTAAATGTTTTTTTTTTAAATGAGAGAGATGTCACATTAGAAATGTGACTAGGATTCATGTGAAGTGTTATTATGGTTAGAATGCATATATTTGTTGTGTTGATGAATAATTTAAGTCATGTCAAAAGAATGAGAATGATGTTGTTTAAAGAAAAATAATAAACATTAAATTTGTACAGATTGTATGCAAAAGAGGAATTAAATAAAATTGCATGATTAAGTGTATACATGTATAGGATATGTGAGATGAGTTTTTCGATATGAATGTAATTGTAATATGTAAGAAATGTGGGATGTGAGTCACATTATGGATGTGACCTATGAATGTGTATGTGGTATAACTACTGGTCTAAAGATATCAAGAATGATATTGCATATATTAGTGGACCTAAGAGAGATTAGGTCTTGACCTGTGCAAAGCTAGATAGACTATGTAACGAAATTAAGAGTGAAAATGGACTCGAGTAGTATTGGATGGTGAAATTGTTATGGTGATCACTGAACTTGATGATCATATAATATTTTGAGTCCCAAAATATCTACATGTGGAAAAGTTCTATGTATTTATATATAATAAGAGATTGTAAGGAAAAAGGGGAAGTATAATGTATAAAAATATTTTAGAAAAGATAGATTAAAAATGGATTAATAAATGGAAATTGTGTAAGATTTGTATATGATCGAATATGTATACGTAAGAAATGTTAATAATAATATTGTTAAGTCATGAATTAAGCTAATAATGATCATATAATCGAGTGCAAATTGGGTTGAAACGGAGTTGAAATGTGTTAACTCTTAGTGTAGCAAAAGTTTAGAGAATGAATATGTAATTCTTGCAATATAATTTAGTTTTGTAATTGGAAAGGTTGGAAGCAGAATAATAAAGGAACAAAATTGATTTGTAAGCTTCAGGTGTAATCATTAATCTCCTATGGTCATATGATTTGTTTAGTATACTTGGTTGGCTAGTTTTTTTATCCACAGATTTGGGACTGAGATAACATGACTGTAGTACAGTTTTGGTGAGATTGATAATTATGTTTCTAGAAACATGGTCAAGAGTTATGATTGGTAAAGTTGTACCTTATCATTTTATGTTAGAGATATGTTTATAATTATGAAAAGTAAGGAAAGAGAAGAGAATTATGAAAATGTTTTGAGTTATGGATAATATGATGAAAAGGGTAATTATTGTAAAAATAGCAATGGTATGAAATGTGAGGAGATATTAAATGGGAGAAATTACAAAATGTGATTGAAAGTTATACTGAATATGTTTATGGTATAAAGTGAATAAGTGGATGAGTTTAAGGTTTAAGTGAGTGAATTATGGGTAGTAAATATAGTATGAGATAATCATGAGAATTTTTGTGGAAAATTGTACTAAGATAAGTTGAAGTGGTTTGTTATTAATAATCATACTTTCAAGAAGTTGAAAAGTGGATCCGAAGAGATTCGAGTTTGAATATAAGTTTGACCTAATAGAATTAGGTCATATGTATATTGTGAAATTTAATGATAAGTTTAAATAAATTAATCGTTGGTTTGAATTGAACAAGATTGAAACGTGGGTATATTGTGACAGATAGATCAATTGATCTGGATTTGGCTAAGGTTGCGAATCATTATTGAAATTTAATATGTATAGTTGTACTAAGAGTATAAATTTAAATGATAATGTATATGATGTAATATTCTTACTAATGAATGGACATGAATAAATTGAGTTATATCAATTGTAAATGATGATAAAAGAGAAAAAAAAAGATCGATTATCTGTAAAGTAAGTTTAAAGGCATTGTACTAATATTTATGCTAAGTGAGAAGCATGCTAAAGAAGGAATTAAGTGTATGAAAAATAAGGATGTTATTATCAATTAAGGTTTGATAAATGTCTATTTTGAAAGTGATTGTAATGACGGGATAATCAATAGTAAGATATAAATTTATGATTTTTTTAAGGTTAAAGTTAAGAGAGTTATTATAAAGAGATGAAGTGATAAAATATCTTGAAGGTAATAATTGGAAGAAGTACAGGTATATTATAAGATGATCTGTAATATCCCAAAGTACACCCCAACAGTTTTGGAATTTTTGTTATAATTGGATTTAATGTATATGTGTAATTGGAAAGAGAAAGAAGTGAAGAGAGTGTATATGTTGTATATATGGAAATATATACAACATATACACAAGTCAAAGGGAGTTATAGTCAAAGAAGATATTTATTTATTTTTGAATTAATGAAATTAATTAAAAGAATATTAAGTGAGTGGAAGAGATTAAATGGAATATTTTAATATTAAATGCTTGGAGGAGAGGGTTTTGAGGGGAGAGAAGGTTGAGTGTTTGACTTTGTTTTCTTTGTTTTCTTCTTTCTTTCTTTCTTCTTCGTGGCCATTGTCTTTCCTTTTCTTTTCTTTGTTTTGGCCGGCGTTTCATAGCAAGAGAGCAAGAGAGAGATTTGATTTTCCAAACTCAAGATTGAAGGAATATTCAAGTGATCAAGTTGGAAATTTAAGAGTTTCTCCATCTTTGGTAAGTTTTCCACATGATTCTTTGATTTTCTTTGAGCTTGTGAGTTGAGGTTGGGGTTGATATGTGTTTGTTTGATTGTGGTGTGGTGTGTTTAAGAGTGTTTGGTTCTATTGATTTTTGGATTTTGGGGTTGGATTGAAGGAAAGAGTAAGTTTGTTGGAAGAGAAAGTGTTGTGGTTGTGTTTTGGGTTTGTGGCGATGATTATGATTTGTGGTTGATGTATGTTTTGAGTTGTTTTTGTGTTTTTGTAAGTTTGTTATGATTTTTGGGTGTGTTTAGTTAAGTTTGTTCAAAGTGGAAAATGGTGGAAGTAAGTGGATTGTTGGATGTGAGGTTATTGTTGCCGGAATCTGTATTTTTGGCCTGACACGCCCATGAGCACGGCCAAGTCTTTGGGAGTGTCAATGGTTCTGTGTTGCAGTAGCATTTACACATCCAGTGACACGCCCATGTCCTTGAGCGTGTCATAGCTACTGTGTGGGTGAAGGATTGACACGGCCATGAGCACGCCCATGTTGTTGGACGTGTCAATGTTTCTGTGAGGCAGAATGTATTACATGTTCAGTGACACGCCCGTGGTTCTGAGCGTGTCAAAGCTTCTGTGTTGTGGAATTAGGGCACGATTCGGGACACGCCCGTGTTGTTGAGCATGTCATGGTTAGAGTTTGCCCTAGTTGGTTCTTAGCTTTATTATCTTATATGTATTTCTAAGTGAGTGTGTATGATTACCTTTGGTTTAGGTTGTGAAGAAGTTGAATTGCCCTAACCTAAGTGTTGAGGATTCTTGGAGGAGGAAGTGTATAGATTGGTGTGAGTTGGTTTCGAGGTAAGTACAAACTACATGGTTGCATACATTTACATGATTTTGATACTTAACATATTTGGTTGTACATATGTTAAGTAATTGATTACATTGTTAATACATTTGATCAATGTTATGATTTGTATAATGTGAATGATTGATGAGCATTTAAAATGTATGTTAATGCAATTGGTTGTGTACATTTGAATGATGAATTGAGATATAATGATTTGTGAAGCCAATGTGATTGGTTATGATGATTCAAATGAAATAAGTGGGGCATGTTTGCCTAGATGATGATATTCAATGCAATTAATTATGTATACTCTATTGATGAGATGAGGAACGATGGTTGTTGGCTATAATGATAATGATGCAAATGAGATGATTGAGGCATGGTTGCCTAAGTGATGATGAGAAAATGAGAATGAAATTGATAATAAAATAATGAATGAATTGTGTGTCTAATGTGTTATTCCATTTTCAGAGTTTTGATGTTGGTGGCATGCCTATAGTAACAATCTCTTGAAGTTAGGTTGGGCTTGATCCTTGAAGCCAAGTTGGGTTGAAGTTTAGCATGCTTAACTCCCCTTGAAGCTTGGTTAGATCTAGCCCTTGAAGCCTAATTGAGATGTTACAACCCTTGAAGCTAGGTTGGGTTTGGTTCTTGAAGTCAAGTTGGGTTGATACTTAGCATGCTTTGTTCCCCTTGAAGCTTGGTTGAACCTAAATCGTTGAAGCCTAGTTGGGATAATGATAATGATAAATGTGATAATTGAACCAAAACATTAACTCTGAAAGTTGAATGGCATATTAGTTTCTTTTTTTTGGGCCCATGCTTTTCTTTGTTTAAATGAAATTCATGAATGGTGAAACAAATGAATAATGTAAGGTTGTGAAATATAATATTCTTTTGAATTATATTTGAAAATTGATTGTGTGACATTGGCATTTTGCATTGAAGCATATTATTATTGTAGTTTGTACCACTAAGCCGTTGGCTTAGCGCGAGTGTGATTCGTCGCGCAGGTGACAGGGAAGAACCGGAGAGTTCCTCTAGGCCGAGTAGAGTTTAAATTTTGAGGTGTTGATAGTGGAGCTTAAAGATCAAAGACATACTGCCAAACATGTATATATTTTATGTTTTGTAAAACTTGAGTTTTGATGTATATGTATTTGTAAATATTTGTTATACTTTCCGCTGCGTTTTGAATAAACATTTTATCTATTGTGTTTTATAATATAACTTAAATGTTTTGAGTCTGCTTATTATTTTAAAAGAAGTGAGTCATTTGTTAGTAAACCGTGGCATTCCTATATTCAGTATACGTATATTACGATCGTAATAGCATGCTGTGTACGTATACGGGGTATAGGGGTGTTACAATTATTTTTGTATCAGAGCCTAGGTTTGAGATTCTCAACCTAGGTCAATTGTAAGAAAAAGAATATTTTGATTTTAAAAGTTGGTTTTCAATTAAGATACATGTTTTGGTAATGGTAGTCTTTGATCTTTAATGAGGTATATTCTGCTGTGTTTGCAGATATAGGTAGTGATGGAGTCTCATTCACGTCAGTCTGTAGAAGGTAGTGCTGAGAGCGTAGCTCCTGAAGAGAGTAGAGATGGAGCTAGAGTGGAGAGATTTAGTGAGGCCCCTGTTTCTGTGCCAGGGAGATCAGCTGCTGATGAGGTTCTGCCGGGTTGGTTAAGGCATATAACGACCCTCCCCGACCAGGTCGGCTGCCCGGCCCACTAGTGGCTTACGGCCCGGCCTTTTCACCACCTGGGCACGGAGTCCGCAGGAGGCAAGCGATCGCTACAGTACTGGACAGCCCTCGCGGCCCACCCAGCAGGATTTGTTAATTTGGCCTCCCAGGCATTGTCACACTGAGAGGTCGCCTCCCTGGATCGAACCCCTGACCTCCCACTTAAGAGAGCCAGCGAGAACCATCCAGTACCATTTCTGCTAGTAGCAGAAATGGTACTGGATGGTTCTCGCTGGCTCTCTTAAGTGGGAGGTCAGGGGTTCGATCCAGGGAGGCGACCTCTCAGTGTGACAATGCCTGGGAGGCCAAATTAACAAATCCTGCTGGGTGGGCCGCGAGGGCTGTCCAGTACTGTAGCGATCGCTTGCCTCCTGCGGACTCCGTGCCCAGGTGGTGAAAAGGCCGGGCCGTAAGCCACTAGTGGGCCGGGCAGCCGACCTGGTCGGGGAGGGTCGTTATAGTTAAAAAGGCGACGATTGTAACACCCCCACATCCAATGCACACACACTACCACCACAATAATGTAGCATAAGTGCACCAAACATAGGGATGTTACGGTTTTCTTCAACATTCAAAACATTTGAAAAGTTACCATTCTATTATCATCATATAATATAGAAAAGTAGATCATTTACTCTTAAATTAAAACACCTTAGATATATATATATATATATACCTACTTATAGTTATTACACAGCGGAAGTCATAAAATATTTACATATTTAAAAACACTTAGTTCCATATTTACAAATATACATATATGTACATTTAATCAATACTTTACAAAATATAAAAGAGTTATACATGATTGGCAAGTTTTCTTTGATCTTTAAGACTCCAAAATAAACTCTTCACTGTCTACTCTCAGTCGGTCTCGAAGAGCTCTCGGGATCAACTCTAGCAGTTCTATCACCTGCGCGATTAAACACTATCGCGCTAAGCCAACGGCTTAGTAAGATAAATCATGCTATGACTTAGTGCAATGCAATGTACTTTCTTAATCCAATATATATATGTAACATCATATATGCAAAACTAACAATATACTTCCACATTACATATCACATCTCAATATCTTATCATATACCTCATGAATATTCATTTAATCATCAACACAAAGCAAATACAATCATCATTCATGACTCACATTTACCATAGACAAGCATGGGCCCAAGACACACTAATATGCCATTCAATTTTCAGAGTTAATGTTTTGGTTCTATCATCACATTTATCAATATCATATACCCAACTAGGCTTCAAGGATTAAGTTCAACCAAGCTTCAAGGGGAGCAAAGCATGCTAAGCTTCTACCCAACTTGGCTTCAAGAACTAACCCAACCTAGCTTCAAGGGTTGTAACATCTCAATTAGGCTTCAAGGATTCAATCCAACCTAACTTCAAGAGATTGTTACTATCATTAGGCATGCCACCAATAACATACTCTGAAAATGGAATAACACATTAGCCACACAGTTCATTTACATATCAATTATCATTTCCATTCTCAATTCTCATCAACAATTAAGCAAACATGCCTTATTTCTTTCAATTGCATCATCATAGCCAATCACAATGGCTTTGCATCACATTTCTCATCTTAATTCATCTTATGCATATAGCATCATTGATATAGTATTTCAAAGTACATTATCCATGTAACACATTATCATTTACACAATTCACAAAAACATATAACATAACATCCTTCATAAAACACATACCATTCACAATGCATAACATAATATTGTTTAATCTCAACCATGATGTTAGACAAATAATCTATTTAACATGTATTTGAAAATCTTATTGCAGGATTAGATTGCTTCCAATAAGATGAACAGAACATTTCTAACGGTCGCACCAAGCCATGTCGCGACCGCCCTACACAATCAAAATATAACACTTTATCACAGTAGGTTTCGCGGCCAGAAGCCCGACCTAAGCCGCGACCGCACATCACAATAATCACGACCGCTCCTGAACAATAGCGACCGTCCCACACAACGTCTCTCTCATACAAAAACCCTAAATGTAGCCAATTTCTTTTGGTTAACTTAAAACACAATACACACAACATAACCTCATTCAAATGGACCTAATCAACATCATTTACACTTATTTTGCACATTTAACACAATATTCACATTAACCAAACATTAAATCATTCACCAATTCCAAATCTTAAAACCAACTTTACTCTTAAACTTTCACTATCAAAATCCACCTATCTTACCATATTCACAACCAAACCAACATCAATTCCATCTTTTAAAAGTTAAATCAAATCTAACACTTGCAAACACATATCAACACGCCAAATCATCACCTTAACAAATCACAAATCATCTTAATCATAAATTCAGAATTAACCAAGGAAATCAAGAAATTTCTTACCTTATATGAAGAAATTCCACAACTCTTTCCCCAAGTCTCTCAATTCCTTCTTCAATTTGCTTCTAGCATCAAGAACACCTCTCTTTCCCTTTTGTTAATGGAGAGCCGGCCACCTCTTGAAGAAGAAGAGAAGATTATGATGAAATCACAAAGTCAACACTCATTAAATACTCATCCAAAAGAAAATTACCAAAAGACCCTCAAACACATCTTAATTCTCTTTGTTATCTCTTGCCCATTTTGGTAATTTCACATGCCCTAAAAATATCTCCTCTTGCCTTGACCAACTCTTTTGACCAATGTATATGTTATATATATCACCATATACACAACATATAAACTTGTCTCTAAACCCTAAATTCTTTCCCAAAACACTTATATTTTTCTTTTCTCATTTCTTTTTCTTATCACAACACACACATTCAATCCAATTATAATGACAACAACAACAACCACAATATAACCAAGACTTTTAGGGCATAAATGAGGATATTACAATTCTCCCCCTCTAAAAAGAAATTTCGTCCTCGAAATTACCTGATATTAACTCTGAAACAACTGAGGATATTGCTCACGCATAGTCTGCTCACTTTCCCAAGTTGCTTCTTCCTTTGCATGATTCTTCCAAAGAATCTTCACCAATGGTACTCTCTTATTCCTCAATTCTTTCACTTCCCGTGCCAAGATAGCAACTGGTTCCTCTTCAAATGTCAAGTCTGGGCTCACTTCAATAGATTCAAATGGCAACACATGAGATGGATCCGACCTGTACCTCCTCAACATAGATACATGGAACACATTATGAATACGATCCAACTCAGGCGGTAAAGCAAGTCTATACGCCACTGGCCCAACTCTTTCCAAAACTTCATACGGTCCGATGAAACGAGGACTCAATTTCCCTTTCCGACCGAACCTCAAAATCTTCTTCCAAGGAGATACCTTCAAAAATACCTTATCCCCAATATCAAACTGAATATCTCTCCTCTTCAGATCTGCATAAGACTTCTGTCGGTCTGAAGCTGCTTTCAATCTGCCTCGAATCAACTTTACTTTCTCTTCAGTTTCTTGAATCAAATCAGGCCCAATCAATTTACCATCACCAAGCTCACTCCAACACAGAGGTGTCCTACACCGTCTGCCATACAATGCCTCGAATGGGGCCATTCTGATGCTGGACTGATGACTGTTATTATAAGCAAACTCCACAAGAGGTAAGAATCTATCCCAACTTCCAGTGAAATCGATGACACAGCTTCTCAACATATCCTCAATGATCTGTATCACTCTCTCAGACTGTCCATCCGTCTGTGGATGAAAAGCAGTACTGAAATGCAGTCGAGAACCCAAAGCACCATGCAAACTCTTCCAAAATCTTGAAGTAAACCTAGGATCCCGATCAGACACTAAAGAAGTTGGAACACCATGCAATCTCACAATCTCATGGATGTATAGCTCAGCCAACCTCTCCAAAGAGTAATCCATCCGAACTGGAAGGAAATGAGCTGTCTTAGTTAATCTATCCACAATCACCCATATGGCATCATGTCTCCTTTGTGTCAAAGGCAACCCAGACACAAAGTCCATTGTCACTCTTTCCCACTTCCATTCAGGCACTGACAACGGTTGAAGCAACCCAGTTGGAACTTGATGCTCTGCTTTAACCTTCTGACAAGTGAGACATTTAGATACAAAATCAGCAATGTCTCTCTTCAACCCAATCCACCAATAATGCTGTCTTAAATCATGATACATCTTAGTATTACCCGGATGCATAGCAAATATAGACTGATGAGCTTCTTCCAAAATGATCCTTTTCAAATCAGCATCATCGGGTACACACAACCTGTTCTTAAACCATAGGCTCCCATCATTCCTCACAACAAAATCTCTACCCTTTCCACTCTGACAATCTGAAACAATCTTCTGAATCTTCCCATCATTCACCTGAGCCTCTCTGATCTGATCCAACAAAACCGGCTTCAATTGCAACTGTGCCAATAACGCACCATTATCACAAGGTACAAAACTGGCACACAATGCTCTCAACTCAACAAGCAACGAGAGCGAATAAACTGTTAAACCAGCTAAAGACTTCCGACTCAAGGCATCAGCAACCACATTTGCTTTACCTGGATGATAATCTATCAAGCAGTCGTAGTCTTTAATCAATTCTAACCATCTCCTCTGCCGAAGGTTAAGCTCTTTCTGGACACCCAAATACTTCAAACTCTTGTGATCAGTGTAGATGAAACATTTCTCCCCAAACAGATAATGGCGCCAAATCTTCAGTGCAAACACAATGGCTGCCAATTCCAAATCATGGGTGGGGTAATTAAGCTCATGCGGTTTCAACTGACGAGATGCATAAGCTATAACTTTACCTTCCTGCATCAACACACATCCCAAACCTCTATGTGAAGCATCACTGTAGATCACATAGGGTTGGCCTTCTATAGGTAAAGTGAGAACAGGCGCTTGAGTCAACATATCTCTTAATTGTTCAAAGCTCGCCTGACACTGATCCGTCCACACAAATCTCACTCCCTTACGAAGCAATCTGGTGAGTGGAGTAGCTATCACAGAAAATCCTTTCACAAACCGCCGGTAATATCCTGCCAAACCCAGAAAACTTCTAACCTCTGTCACAGACTTGGGTGGACTCCAATTCAAAATGGCTTCAACTTTACTCGGATCCACTCTGATGCCTTCTGCTGAAACAATATGTCCGAGAAAAGCTACCTGATCCAACCAGAACTCACACTTCGACAATTTGGCAAACAGTTGCTTCTCTCTCAAAATCTGCAACACAATCCGCAGATGCATATCATGTTCCTCTTCATTCCTTGAATACACCAGAATATCATCAATGAAGACCACTACAAACTGATCCAAATAGGGCCTAAACACCCTATTCATCAAATCCATGAAAGCTGCAGGTGCATTCGTCAGACCAAAAGGCATAACTAAAAATTCATAATGTCCATACCTGGTCCGAAATGCAGTCTTTGGAACATCTTCCGCTCTGACTCTCAACTGATGGTACCCCGATCTCAGATCAATCTTAGAGAATACTGACGCTCCCTTCAACTGATCAAAGAGATCATCTATTCTAGGCAAAGGATACTTATTCTTAATGGTCACCTTGTTCAATTGCCTATAGTCGATACATAACCTCATCGTACCATCTTTCTTCTTCACAAATAGCACAGGAGCTCCCCATGGAGAAACACTGGGGCGAATGAATCCTTTATCCAACAGTTCCTGTAATTGCACTTTCAACTCCCTCAATTCTGCTGGTGCCATCCTGTAAGGAGTAATGGAGATAGGAGTGGTACCCGGCAACAGCTCGATACCGAACTCCACCTCTCTCTCAGGAGGCAATCCTGACAACTCCTCTGGAAAAACATCAGGGAACTCTGCAACTGTGGCAATGCTATCAATAGGAGAACCCTTCACTCTAGTATCTACCACATGAGCAAGATAAGCTTCACACCCCTTCCTAATCAACCTCCGGGCTGCAACAGCTGAAACAAATAAGGAGGCTAATTGTTCCTGCTCATTAGATACTATCACCTCTCTCCCATCACCGGTTCTCAAAGAAACAATTTTCTTTTTACAATCCACCACAGCTCCATGTCGAGATAGCCAATCCATGCCTAAAATCACATCATATTCCTTAAATGGCATCTCAATCAAATCTCCAAGGAACTCCTCACCCTGAACTCTCACTGCACTATCTCTATGCACTTTACTCACAATCACACTATGCCCTAACGGATTTGTCACCAAAACATCAAATCCTAGGGACTCAGCATGCACATCAAACACAGGCAATACAGATGCACTAATATAAGAATGGGTGGAACCCGGATCAATCAAAGCAAGTACTGCAGTATCAAATAAAGAAAAAGTACCAGCTATGACCGCCGATGCATCCGGCTGTCTCTGCATAACATACATCCTCTGGGAAGAACCAACCTCCTCCGGTCTAGTCTCCCTGGATGTAGCACCACCTCTAGAACTGAACCCTGCTCTACCACCTCGGCTGGCACCTCTGCCTCCTCTACCTCCCCTCACACTGGCTCGAGAAGCGGCAGAATCAACTGGCATAAACTCCTGCCTCTCCGGACAGTCTCTCACAAAGTGATCTGGCGACCCACACCTAAAACATACCCCTGCAACACCAGCTTTCCAACATGGACCACCATGTGGCCTCCCACAATGGATGCAGATGGGTAAGGTGGATCTCTGAACCATAGGGGTCGGAGCACTTGCCACTGAAGCTGCAGGTCTGAATCTTTGTCTCTGGAATTGCCCTGATCTTCCTGCTGGTCTCTGGCTTCTAATACTCCGAGGAACAAAGCTTCCTCTACCCCTCTTTACTGAAGAAGACCCTGCCTCAAACTGAGGCCTTCTCACCCTAACCTCATCCTCTGAAGCAGCTGCAATCACTTGAGCCCTTTCAACATCTCGAGCTGCTGCCACTAGCTGGGAGAAATCGTGATATCGAGATCCAGCCACTAAGCACATGATCGAGGGCCTCAATCCCTCCTGAAATCGCCGGCATCTATCAATCTCATCAGCAATGATACCCCCAGCATACTGACTCAGTCGAATAAACTCAACTTCATATTCAGTAACAGTCTTGTTATCTTGCTTCAGGCTTAAGAATTCCATCTTCTTCATATCCTTATACTCCCTAGGAGTATATTTCAACTCAAATTCCCTCAAGAAATCTGCATATGACAAAGTTGGTGGATCATCCATAGAATGTGGCACAGTCTTCCACCAATCGTAGGCATCCTTCTGTAGCAAAGATCTGGCATAGTCAAACTTTTCCTCAGGGGTAGCTTGCAACTGAATAAAGATCCTCTGAACTTTGTCAAGCCACTGTTCTGCCACAGCTGGATCAGTGGTACCAATAAAATCCTCAGCTCCATACTTCCTTAGCTTGTCATAGTGCCTCACTGGTACTGAAGGCTGAGGGGGTGGTGGCACTGGTTGTACTGGAGCTTGCCTGAAAGTCTCCATCATATGCACAAACCAAGCTGGTGGAATCTCATCACCTACTGGTCTACCCGACACCGAAGCAGGTGCCTCCTCAACACTATCAACCCTAACTCCCTCATCAGGAGCAACACTCTCCTCACTGCCCTCAACTGACTGTCTCAAATGAGGATCCATCAACACCTAACACTGCAAACACAACAGGACACACCTTATTAAAGATCAAAGATTGCCAATCCCAAACATGTATTTTATTTCAAAAACTCACTTTTTAATTCAAAATAGTCTTTTTATAACATATTACCTAGGTTGAGAATCTCAAACCTAGGCTCTGATACCAAAACGATTGTAACACCCCCACATCCAATGCACACACACTACCACCACAATAATGTAGCATAAGTGCACCAAACATAGGGATGTTACGGTTTTCTTCAACATTCAAAACATTTGAAAAGTTACCATTCTATTATCATCATATAATATAGAAAAGTAGATCATTTACTCTTAAATTAAAACACCTTAGATATATATATATATATACCTACTTATAGTTATTACACAGCGGAAGTCATAAAATATTTACATATTTAAAAACACTTAGTTCCATATTTACAAATATACATATATGTACATTTAATCAATACTTTACAAAATATAAAAGAGTTATACATGATTGGCAAGTTTTCTTTGATCTTTAAGACTCCAAAATAAACTCTTCACTGTCTACTCTCAGTCGGTCTCGAAGAGCTCTCGGGATCAACTCTAGCAGTTCTATCACCTGCGCGATTAAACACTATCGCGCTAAGCCAACGGCTTAGTAAGATAAATCATGCTATGACTTAGTGCAATGCAATGTACTTTCTTAATCCAATATATATATGTAACATCATATATGCAAAACTAACAATATACTTCCACATTACATATCACATCTCAATATCTTATCATATACCTCATGAATATTCATTTAATCATCAACACAAAGCAAATACAATCATCATTCATGACTCACATTTACCATAGACAAGCATGGGCCCAAGACACACTAATATGCCATTCAATTTTCAGAGTTAATGTTTTGGTTCTATCATCACATTTATCAATATCATATACCCAACTAGGCTTCAAGGATTAAGTTCAACCAAGCTTCAAGGGGAGCAAAGCATGCTAAGCTTCTACCCAACTTGGCTTCAAGAACTAACCCAACCTAGCTTCAAGGGTTGTAACATCTCAATTAGGCTTCAAGGATTCAATCCAACCTAACTTCAAGAGATTGTTACTATCATTAGGCATGCCACCAATAACATACTCTGAAAATGGAATAACACATTAGCCACACAGTTCATTTACATATCAATTATCATTTCCATTCTCAATTCTCATCAACAATTAAGCAAACATGCCTTATTTCTTTCAATTGCATCATCATAGCCAATCACAATGGCTTTGCATCACATTTCTCATCTTAATTCATCTTATGCATATAGCATCATTGATATAGTATTTCAAAGTACATTATCCATGTAACACATTATCATTTACACAATTCACAAAAACATATAACATAACATCCTTCATAAAACACATACCATTCACAATGCATAACATAATATTGTTTAATCTCAACCATGATGTTAGACAAATAATCTATTTAACATGTATTTGAAAATCTTATTGCAGGATTAGATTGCTTCCAATAAGATGAACAGAACATTTCTAACGGTCGCACCAAGCCATGTCGCGACCGCCCTACACAATCAAAATATAACACTTTATCACAGTAGGTTTCGCGGCCAGAAGCCCGACCTAAGCCGCGACCGCACATCACAATAATCACGACCGCTCCTGAACAATAGCGACCGTCCCACACAACGTCTCTCTCATACAAAAACCCTAAATGTAGCCAATTTCTTTTGGTTAACTTAAAACACAATACACACAACATAACCTCATTCAAATGGACCTAATCAACATCATTTACACTTATTTTGCACATTTAACACAATATTCACATTAACCAAACATTAAATCATTCACCAATTCCAAATCTTAAAACCAACTTTACTCTTAAACTTTCACTATCAAAATCCACCTATCTTACCATATTCACAACCAAACCAACATCAATTCCATCTTTTAAAAGTTAAATCAAATCTAACACTTGCAAACACATATCAACACGCCAAATCATCACCTTAACAAATCACAAATCATCTTAATCATAAATTCAGAATTAACCAAGGAAATCAAGAAATTTCTTACCTTATATGAAGAAATTCCACAACTCTTTCCCCAAGTCTCTCAATTCCTTCTTCAATTTGCTTCTAGCATCAAGAACACCTCTCTTTCCCTTTTGTTAATGGAGAGCCGGCCACCTCTTGAAGAAGAAGAGAAGATTATGATGAAATCACAAAGTCAACACTCATTAAATACTCATCCAAAAGAAAATTACCAAAAGACCCTCAAACACATCTTAATTCTCTTTGTTATCTCTTGCCCATTTTGGTAATTTCACATGCCCTAAAAATATCTCCTCTTGCCTTGACCAACTCTTTTGACCAATGTATATGTTATATATATCACCATATACACAACATATAAACTTGTCTCTAAACCCTAAATTCTTTCCCAAAACACTTATATTTTTCTTTTCTCATTTCTTTTTCTTATCACAACACACACATTCAATCCAATTATAATGACAACAACAACAACCACAATATAACCAAGACTTTTAGGGCATAAATGAGGATATTACAAGGCATATGGTAGAACTGTTGAGGGGAACTCCAGTGCAGCAGCCACCACCACCACCACAGCCTCAAGTGCCAGTGAGACATTATGATAAGTTGAGAAAGTATGGGGCTGAGGATTTCTTGGGCACTACAGATCTTGCAGTAGCTGAGCAGTGGTTGGATAAAGTGCAGAGGATATTTATCCAGTTGCAAGCTACTCCAGATGAGAAATTTGATTATGCTAGATCCTTATTGCAAAAGGATGCTTATGATTGGTGGAAGACGGTTCCTCATGCCATGGATGATCCACCTACATTATCTTATGGGGATTTTCTGAGGGAGTTCGAGCAGAAATATACTCCGAGGGAGTATAAAGATGTTAAGAATATGGAATTCCTGAATTTGAGGCAAGACAACCGGACAGTGATAGAGTATGAGATAGAGTTCATCCGGTTGAGTCACTATGCCGGTGGGATTATCTCTGATGAGATCGACTAATGCAGGAGGTTTGAGGAGGGGTTGAGGCCCTCTATTATGTGCGTTGTTGCTAGTTCTCGGTACCAGGATTTCTCTTAGCTAGTTGCAGCAGCTAGAAGTGTTGAGAGAGCACAAGGTATTGCAGCAGCTACTACTGAGGAGGAGACCAGAGTGAGAAGATCCCAGTTTGAGGCAGGATCTTCATCTATGAAGAGAGGCCGAGGAAGTTTTATTATGAGGATCAGTAGGAGCCAGAGGCAGTCTGGTAGAGACAGAGACCGAGACCTACAATTTCTGTAGCTAGTGCTCCGACTCTAGTGGTTCAGAGATCTACTCCACCTGTATGTGTTCATTGCGGTAGGACCCATGAGGGTGCTTATTGGAAGACGGGTGGATCAGGAGTATGCTTTAGATGTGGGTCACCAGCTCATTTTATTAAAGATTGCCCTGAGATGCAGGATGATAGACAGACTGATACTGCAGCTTCTCGACCCAGTGTCAGTAGAGGTGGTCGAGGGGGTAGAGGATTCAGTAGAGGTGGTAGACCTGGGTTTAGTCAGAGAGGAGGATCTTCATCTAGAGGTAGTAGGCCAGATGAGGCCGGATCTTCTCAGAGAGTATATGTGATGCAGAGGCAGCCGGATGCTTCAGCAGTTATAGCGGGTACATTTTCTTTATTTGATATTCTAGTTCTTGCTTTGATTGATCCAGGATCTACTCATTCATACATAAGTGCATCCATATTGCCTGTGTCTGAATTGCATTCAGAGTCCTTAGGATTTGATGTCTTGGTGACAAATCCTTTAGGACATAGTGTTGTGGTGAGTAAGGTACATCGTGACAGTGCAGTGGTAGTGCAAGGTGAAGAGTTTCGTGGTGATTTAATTGAAATGCCTTTTATGGAATATGATTTGATCTTAGGCATGGATTGGTTGTCTAAGCATGGAGCTGTGGTAGACTGTCAAAAGAAATGTGTTACTTTAAGAACCAGTGATGGTAGAAATGTGATGGTGTCTAGTGAGCAGAGACAACTTGCATCCTTGTTTGTATCAGCTGTAGCAGCTAGAAAGTTGATTAGAAAAGGGTGTGATGCTTATCTTGCTCATGTGGTGGATATCAGAGTAGTGGGTTCTCAACTTGATAGTATACCTACAGTTGCGGAATTCCCAGATGTGTTTCCTGAGGAGTTGCCAGGGTTACTCCTTGAGAGAGATGTTGAGTTTGGTATCGAATTGTTGCCTGGTACCACTCCCATCTCTATTACTCCTTATCGAATGGCACCTGCTGAGTTGAGAGAGTTGAAGGTGCAGTTGCAGGAGTTGTTGGATAAAGGGTTTATTCGCCCTAGTGTTTCTCCGTGGGGAGCTCCTGTTTTGTTTGTGAAAAAGAAAGATAGTACTTTGAGATTGTGCATTGATTATAGGCAATTGAACAAAGTGACTATCAAGAATAAGTATCCTTTGCCTAGAATTGATGATCTCTTTGATCAGTTGAAGGGAGCAGCAGTGTTTTCCAAGATTGATTTGAGATCGGGGTACCATCAGTTGAGGGTTAGAGCTGAAGATGTTCCTAAGACAGCTTTTCACACAAGGTATGGGCATTATGAGTTCTTGGTGATGCCTTTTGGGTTGACGAATGCACCTGCAGCTTTCATGGATTTGATGAATAGGGTGTTTAGGCCCTACCTAGATCAGTTTGTGGTTGTTTTCATTGATGATATTCTGGTGTATTCACATAATGAAGAGGAACATGACAAGCATTTACGGATTGTACTGCAGACCTTGAGAGAGAAGAAGTTGTATGCTAAGCTGTCAAAGTGTGTGTTTTGGCTTGATCAAGTGACTTTTCTCGGTCATATAGTTTCAGCAAACGGGATCAGAGTTGATCCGAGCAAAGTTGAAGCCATTTTGAATTGGAGTCCACCGAAGTCAGTGACTGAAGTTAGAAGTTTTCTGGGTTTGGCAGGCTATTATAGACGTTTTGTGAAAGGTTTTTCTTTAATAGCTTCTCCACTCACCAGATTGCTTCGAAAGGGAATTAGATTTGTGTGGACAGATCAGTGTCAAGCCAGCTTTGAACAATTGAAGGAGATGTTGACTCAAGCGCCTGTTCTTACTTTACCTGTGGAAGATAAACCATATGTGATTTATAGTGATGCTTCACATAATGGTTTAGGATGTGTTTTAATGCAAGAGGGTAAAGTCATAGCTTATGCTTCTCGGCAGTTGAAGCCGCATGAGCTTAATTATCCGACTCATGATCTGGAATTGGCAACTATAGTCTTTGCTTTGAAGATTTGGCGATATTATTTGTATGGAGAGAAGTGTTTTATCTACACAGATCATAAAAGTTTGAAATATTTGGGTGTTCAGAAGGAGCTGAATCTTCGACAGAGATGATGGTTAGAATTGATAAAAGACTATGACTATTTGATTGATTATCATCCTGGTAAAGCAAATGTTGTTGCTGATGCCTTGAGTCGGAAGTCTTTGGCAGGTTTGTCTGTGTATTTGCTCTCCTTGCTTGTTGAGATGAGAGCGTTGCATGCTAGTTTTGAATTATGTGATGATGGTGCATTGTTGGCTCAGTTGCAGTTGAGACCGGTATTGTTGGATCAGATAAAAGAGGCTCAATTGGTTGATGAGAAAATTCAGAAGATTGTTTCAGATTGCCACAATGGAGAAAGTAAAGATTTCCATGTAAAAAGTGATGGTAGCCTTTGGTTTAAAGATAGGCTGTGTATTCCTGATGATGCTAGTTTGAGAAAGATTATTTTGGAAGAAGCACATCAGTCGGTTTTTGCTATGCACCCTAGGAGTACCAAGATGTATCATGATTTGAAACAGCATTACTGGTAGTTAGGTATGAAAAGGGACATAGCAGAGTTTGTATCTAAATGTCTCACTTGTCAGAGGGTGAAAGCTGAGCATCAAGTTCCAACTGGGTTACTTCAACCTTTAACAGTGCCTGAATGGAAATGGGAGAGAGTAACAATGGATTTTGTGTCTGCTTTACCATTGACGCAAAAGAAGCATGATGCTATCTAGGTGATTGTTGATCGGTTGACAAAGATAGCTCATTTTCTTCCAATTCGGATGGACTATCCTCTTGAGAGACTAGCTGAGCTGTATATCAGTGAGATAGTGAAGTTGCATGGAGTCCCAATTTCTTTAGTGTCTGATCGAGATCCCCGGTTCACTTCAAGGTTTTGGAAGAGTTTACATGGTGCATTGGGTTCTCGATTGCACTTTAGCACTGCTTTTCATCCTTAGACAGATGGGCAGTCAGAAAGAGTGATACAGATTATTGACGATATGTTGAGAAGTTGTGTCATTGATTTTTCAGGAAGTTGGGACAAATTTATGCCACTTGTGGAATTTGCTTACAATAATAGTCATCAATCCAGTATTGGTATGGCACCATTTGAGGCATTGTATGGTAGAAGATGTAGAACGCCTCTATGTTGGAATGAACTTGGAGAAGGCAAATTGATTGGTCTCGATTTGGTTAAAGAGACTGAAGAGAAAGTGAAGATAATTCGGGATCGGTTAAAAGCAGCTTCAGATCGATAGAAATCTTATTCAGATTTGAAGAGGAGAGACATAGAGTTTGATATTGGAGATAAAGTATTTTTGAAAGTATCTCCTTGGAAAAAGATTTTAAGATTTGGTCGAAGAGGGAAGCTGAGTCCTCGTTTTATTAGACCTTATGAAGTTTTAGAAAGAGTTGAACCAGTTGCTTATCGTCTTGCTTTGCCGCCTGAGTTGGATAGGATCCATAATATCTTCCATGTTTCTATGTTGCGGAGGTCCAGATCAGATCCATCTCATATTTTGCCAGTTGAATCCATTGATGTGAGTTCGGATCTGACATTTGAAGAAGAACCAATTGCTATTTTGGCACATGAAATGAAAGAGTTGAGAAATAAGAAAGTTCCACTGGTGAATGTTCTTTGGAAGAATCATGCAAAAGAAGAGGCAACTTAAGAAAGTGAACAAGCAATGCGGAATCAGTATCCTCAACTGTTTTGAACTTGATATCAGGTAATTTCGAGGACGAAATTTCTTTTTAGAGGGGGAGAATTGTAATATCCCAAAGTACACCCTAATAGTTTTGGAATTTTTGTTATAATTGGATTTAATGTATATGTGTAATTGGAAAGAGAAAGAAGTGAAGAAAGTGTATATATATACAACATATACACAAGTCAAAGGGAGTTATAGTCAAAGAAGATTTTTATTTATTTTTGAATTAATGAAATTAATTAAAAGAATATTAAGTGAGTGGAAGAGATTAAATGGAATATTTTAATATTAAATGCTTGGAGGAGAGGGTTTTGAGGAGAGAGAAGGTTGAGTATTTGACTTTGTTTTCTTTCTTTTCTTTTTTCTTTCTTTCTTCTTCGTGGCCATTGTCTTTCCTTTTCTTTTCTTTGTTTTGGCCGGCACTTCATAGCAAGAGAGCAAGAGAGAGACTTGATTTTCCAAACTCAAGATTGAAGGAAGATTCAAGTGATCAAGTTGGAAATTTAAGAGTTTCTCCATCTTTGGTAAGTTTTCCACTTGATTCTTTGATTTTCTTTGAGTTTGTGAGTTGAGGTTGGGGTTGATATGTGTTTGTTTGATTGTGGTGTGGTGTGTTTAAGAGTGTTTGGTTCTATTGATTTTTGGATTTTGGGGTTGGATTGAAGGAAAGAGTAAGTTTGTTGGAAGAGAAAGTGTTGTGGTTGTGTTTTGGGTTTGTGGAGTTAGGGCACGGTCCGGGACACGCCCGTGTTGTTGAGCGTGTCATGGTTAGAGTTTGCCCTAGTTGGTTCTTAGCTTTATTATCTTATATGTATTTCTAAGTGAGTGTGTATGATTACCTTTGGTTTAGGTTGTGAAGAAGTTGAATTGCCCTAACCTAAGTGTTGAGGATTCTTGGAGGAGGAAGTGTATAGATTGGTGTGAGTTGGTTTCGAGGTAAGTACAAACTACATGGTTGCATACATTTACATGATTTTGATACTTAACATATTTGGTTGTACATATGTTAAGTAATTGATTACATTGTTAATACATTTGATCAATGTTATGATTTGTATAATGTGAATGATTGATGAGCATTTAAAATGTATGTTAATGCAATTGGTTGTGTACATTTGAATGATGAATTGAGATATAATGAGTTGTGAAGCCAATGTGATTGGTTATGATGATTCAAATGAAATAAGTGGGGCATGTTTGCCTAGATGATGATATTCAATGCAATTAATTATGTATACTCTATTGATGAGATGAGGAGCCATGGTTGTTGGCTATAATGATAATGATGCAAATGAGATGATTGAGGCATGGTTGCCTAAGTGATGATGAGAAAATGAGAATGAAATTGATAATAAAATAATGAATGAATTGTGTGTCTAATGTGTTATTCCATTTTCAGAGTTTTGATGTTGGTGGCATGCCTATAGTAACAATCATTGAATATGTATTTGTAAATATTTGTTATACTTTTCGCTGCGTTTTGAATAAACATTTTATCTATTCTGTTTTATAATATAACTTAAATGTTTGAGTCTGCTTATTATTTTAAAAAAAGTGAGTCGTTTGTTAGTAAACCATGGCATTCCTATATTCAGTATACGTATATTACGATCGTAATAGCATGTTATGTACGTATACGGGGTGTAGGGGTGTTACATGATCTGATTCTTATATAAAGGTAAATTCATTGGGAATGTAAGGAATTATCTTAATTGCTTTGTTGAGAAAGTAATAAGATATATATATATATAAGAATGAGCTATGAAATTTAGAGAAGATGATTGACTTTAAGGGGGAGAGTTGAAGTTATGGGATTTGATGATATAATAACTTAATAATATAACTAACTTCATATGAAAGTTAAGATGGTATTTTGATAAGAATGGATTGTTACTATACTAGATAATTTCGAGGACGAAATTACTTAAGGGGGAGAGAATTGTAATATCCCAAAGTATACCCTAAAAGTTTTGAAATTATTATGGTATTTGGATTTAATGTATATGTTTAATGGAAAGAGAAAAGAAGTAAAGAGAGAGTGTATATGTTATATATATAGATATATATATAACATATACAAGTCAAAGGGATGGAAGTCAAAAGAAGATAAATTAATTAACAAAAAATATTATAAAAGATAGAGATGTATGAAGAATGATAAGTATATATATTGTAATTGTAAAACATGGGAAATATAAAAGCAATATATAAGAGATATACATATACCAACATATACATCACATATACATAATGTATAAAGTGGTGTAGGAAAAGTAAGTTTATATAATTAAATAATAATAATAATAATAATAATGATAAAAGATAAAGAAGAAAAGAAAGTCAAAGGGTGGATAAGTAGTGGTGGAGGATTTTAGAAAATATTTAATTATATTATTATATATATATATATGATAAGTATGAATAAAGAAAGAGGATTTTCTTTCTTCCTTTATTCTTCTTCTTCTTCTTGAACGAGAGAGAGAGAGAGAGATGTGATTTTAATTTACTTTCACACCAAATTCTTAAGGGCTTTAAGAGAATTAAAGGTGGAGATTGAAGATTTGGCAAAATATTCAAGTAAGTGTTCATTTCTTTGAGTTGATTTCTATTGATTGTGTTTATATTTGATTTGGTTAGTGTGTGAAGATGATGATAGTGAAAGATTAAAGTTTATAGATATGTTAAATTGGTATTTAGATGATGATAATATGGTTATTTGTGAGGATGATGATGGATTATTGAAATTGTTTAATAAGGGTTTAATATAAATGAGTTGAAGAATTGAGTAATTAATATATGATTGATGTATGTTTGTGTTTAAGGAAGTTGAAAATATAGAATACATGAGTTTGGTCCGGAAACAGAGGCATTTTGGATGCCACGCCCATGGCCCTTGGCTGCCACGACCGTGGCCATTGGAAGCCATGGCCGTGGGGGTGTTGAGCAAGGGAGACAGATTCATTTGCTATGCCACGGCTGTGGGAGTTGGAAGGCCACGACCATGGGGGGTTTTAGAACAATTGGGCAGAATTGTTTGCTATGCCACGCCCGTGGGGGTTGGAAGGCCACGACCGTGGGGTCCTAGAGAGAGATGTTGGTTTGTAATTTATGATCTAAGGGTCTAGTATGAGACTAATAAGTGAATAATTGTATTGAAGATTCATGAGTATCTTTAAGTAAGTGGATGTTATTCTTTTTGGATTAGGTTTTTGAAGAGGTTGAGTTGCCCTAATCCAAGTGTTGAGGATTCTTGGAAGAGGAGTTGGTGTTGTGTATTGCTCTTAAGGTAAGTACAAACTACATGGTTGCATACTCTTACATGAGTTTGATACTTAACATATTTGGTTGTAAATATGTTAAGTAATCTATTGCATTATTAATTTTATTGATTAATGTTATGTTTTGCATAATGTGAACTTTGTGGAATATATGTTGATAATTCTAAAGATATGATGATATGATGAAATATGAAATGTATGTTAATGCAATCGGTTGTGTACATTTGAATGATGAATTGAGATATAATGAGTTGTGAAGCCATTGTGATTGGTTATGATGATTCAAATGAAATAATTGAGGCATGTTTAACTAGATGATGATGTTCAATGTAATTGATTTTGTATACTCTCTTGATGAGATGTGAAGCCATGGTTGTTGGCTATAATGATGTAAATGAGATTATTGAGGCATGGTTGCCTAAGTGATGATGAGAAAATGAGAATGAAATTTCTAATGAATTAATGAATGAATTGTGTGTCTAATGTGTTATTCCATTTTCAGAGTTTTGTTGTTGGTGGCATGCCTATAGTAACAATCTCTTGAAGTTAGGTTGGGCTAAATCCTTGAAGCCAAGTTGGGTTGAAGTTTAGCATGCTTAACTCCCCTTGAAGCTTGGTTGGGTCTAGTCCTTGAAGCCTAATTGAGATGTTACAACCCTTGAAGCTAGGTTGGGTTTGGTTCTTGAAGCCAAGTTGGGTTGATACTTAGCATGCTTTGTTCCCCTTGAAGCTTGGTTGAACCTAAATCCTTGAAGCCTAGTTGGGATAATGACAATGATAAATGTGATAATTGAACCAAAACATTAACTCTGAAAGTTGAATGGCTTATTAGAGTCTTTGGACCCATGCTTGTCTTTGTTTAAATGTGATTCATGAAATGTGAAATGGATGAATAATGAGATCCATGCTTGTCTTTGATGGAAATGTGATTCATGAATGGTGAATTGTGAATGATGAATTAATTGAATAAAATAAGGACATGTAATGTTATGAAGTATAATATGATTACAATACATAAGTAAACTATTGAAAAGAAATATGGCTTGAGAAGCTAAGTTGAAAGATGAGATTCTGAAATTATAGTATGACATGTAATATGTGTATGGATGTAGACATTGTGAGTATTAGTTATGGAATTGTGGTTTGTGTTAACGATATGTGTATATGTATATAATTATGAGATTAATAGAGATATATGAAAAGTGTAATTGAAATGGGAAAACATGATAAGAAAATAAGGATACATGAGGTTAACATATGAATATGTTTATATTATTTATTTGTACTACTAAGCTTTCGGGCTTAGCGCGGTTGTGTAAATCGCACAGGTGAGCAGATGGTTGATCTGAAGTCTATTCGTTATGCCACGAGAAGGGTAAGAGTATTTCGAGACCAACTAGAAGGTGGTGCATACATGTATAATTTAAATATGTTGTATCTTGATAAAAATGTATTTATATGTATAAGTGAATTTTGTTAATGACAAGAATATTATAATTATGTAAGATCATTGAGTATTACATTTTGTAAATGTGCTTTAAATAAAATGTATTATTGTTTGAACTCCGATAAAAGTTTTAAACTGTAACGACAAGTGACATTCTTATACTTTATATACGTACTATATGTATACCAGGTATATGTATAGTACTTATATAGAGTATGGGGGTGTTACATGTAGAACTTAGCTTAGGTCCAGAACCTAAAATCTCTCTTAAGTCCAGAACTTTGCTCGGGTCCAGAACCTAAAATACGCTTAAGTCCAGAACTTAGCTCAGGTCCATAACCCAAATTATCCTTAAGTCCAGAACTTAGCTTTGGTACAGAACCTAAAATCTCTCTTAAGTCCAGAACTTAGCTCGGGTCTAGAACCCAAATTACCCTTAAGTCTAGAACTTAGCTTAGGTCTAGAACCTAAAATCCCTCTTAAGTCCAGAGCTTAGCTCGGGTCCAGAATCCAAATTACCCTTTAAGTCCAGAACTTAGCTCGGGTCCAGAACCTAAAATCTCTCTTAAGTCCAGAACTTAGCTAGGGTCTAGAACCCAAATTACCCTTTAAGTCTAGAAGTTAGCTCGGGTCCAGAACCTAAATTACCCTTAAGTCCAGAACTTAGCTCAGGTCCAGAACCTAAATTATCTTTAAGTCCAGAACTTACCCCCGGGTCCAGAACCCAAATTATTTTTGAGTCCAGAGAGTCAAGCATGGCTCCAAACCCAGTCAAAAATTACATTGCTTTTCACTCTCTTTTGTCAAAGTCTCAGATCGCTCAAGCAGGGGGCAAACTGTAGACCCTCAATTTTTGACCCAGTTTGGTCCAATATTTTTTATATAGTCCAAAATAATTTTGTTGTATTTTAATTAAATAATATTTATTTTAGTATTTATTATTTTTAATTTTTAATGAAAATAAAAAAGGTAATATTAATAAAGTTAAATATATATATAATTAATAAATAAAAATCGGCGATGAAAAATTTCATCGCTGAAAGTGAATTGGCTCGGGCTTTTCAAGGCCATTTCACCGCAGAAAATTCCTGCGGTGAATTGGCTAGCCGCTTAGCACTGGCCCGCCAGCTCTGGCAGTTTTTGCCTACAACAATTTTTTTGCCAGTGCAATTTTTTCCAACGCAGTCTTTTTTTTAAACCGAATGCTATTTGGTTTTGATTTCTTTTCCTAAATAATTTTAATTTCCTTAGACAATTAGAAGTAAGATTATTATTTTTTCCTATAAATACCACAGTAAAACATAGAAAAGAGGGGGATCTAGACTTTGGGACTTCAGACTTGGGAGGAAAAAGGAGACAAAAAACCCTAGGAGCAAGAGATGGAAAAAAGAAATTAGTAAACATTCATCAATCATCAATCCATCAAAGGCAGCAACATTGCCTTTGCTATTGTTCAACCAGAATTCAAGTTTTGGTGGAACCAACAACAGAGGTTTGATTTTCTATTGACTTATTTATGTTCACAGTAGCTTCATCATACAATTTAATCAATTGTTTGAACATATACATTTTTGTTATTTGATCAATTATTCTGATTACCATCTAAACTCTATAAAAAAACCCTAAAAACCTTAATACCCATAAAACTAATTTCTAAAATCTAAAACCCTAATTATACTTTTTTAAAACCATAAAAAAATAATTTGTTTTCTTAAAACCCTAACTTATTTCAAACATAATCTCTAATTCAAACATCCAGTAGCCTTATTTTTTCAAGTATCAAAAGCTTCAACCCTAATTAATTCTTCTTTCTAAAATCACACAGTAGCTTTATTCTTTTAAAAATAACATAAGTTCCTTAAAATCTCAAAACCCTATTTTCTAAATCTTAAACCCTAAAATCTTAATTTTCAACACCAAAACCTACAACCCTAAAAGCCAGTTTTTAAAATCTTCTAGGGCGAGGCCCCCGACCGCCGTATGGGCTCGAGTCAATATTTATTTATGTATTATAAGTCTTTATGTTTAACTTCCTTTATTATGATTATTCAAAATATAGTAGCTTTATTCAAAATGCAAACCTAAACCCTAATTTATTCAAACCATAAATCCTAATTCTGTTTTCAAATATTCACAGTAGCCTTTTATAATTTTATTCACTGGGATATTTTAATCTTTCAATAACTCCATTAAAGACTTTCTACGCTTGTTTCATCTAAAAATACTTAAGTAGTTATTATAGTCAATATTAAAACCATACTTAACTTTGATCATGGTAAAACATCAAATCCTAAATCATAATCTGCAAAATCAAGGTTTCAAACCATAAAACCCTAATATCTTAACTGTGAGCCTTAAACCGTAATATCTTAACCGTGAGCCCTAAGCCCTAATATCTTAAGGTTCCAAAACCCTAATTTCATGATGTTAGCCCTAAACCCTAATTTGATTAACCAAAAACCTTACTACTTCCTTAAATTTATAAAACCCATATCCATTACATTTTTCCGAAAATTCTCACAGTAGCCTACATAATAATAATAATAATTCAAAAACCCAAGAAACCGTAATTGATATATGAACCCTACAATTATATACTTACTATTTTATTTAAATTGAATGAATGTTTATTATATGTTTTGATGATTAATTTATTTAATTTTGATATTTGATTTGTTTATCATGAATGGATATTTACTTTTATTGATTTCTTTTTTATTTTAAAACTTTGTAAGAGGTATGTTTCCGCTTTGTGGGTACCTTATTAGTTAAATTTTATATAATTTAAATTGCTTTTATATTTTGGACCAATGTAAAGGACATATTTCCACCTTTTGGTGGGTGTCCTATTTAGTTTTAGACATGGACGATGTAAGGACATGTTTCCATCCTCGGATGTGTGTACATTTATTTGCTTTGTTTGGACATTGCTTTGGTTTTAATATAATGATGCTTTATTTTAATTGTTGCATCTAATATGGATAATATTGTTATATTTAAGAATTTTATAATATTAAGACCTGCAAAGGAGGCCGGTTCTAATGAACCGGGCGTTGTGGGGGTGCTGGGCCATTTCTCACTTTCCCCACACATACCCAACTTTTTGAACCCATTAGGGGGTTGGGGATTCCTTAGGAAATGAGTCATCCACCCCTTTCTTTTTCTCGGTCTGTCCGAGTGGCGACCCCAGTTTCTCCAGGCTTAGGCCCGTGTTCTCTAAGATCCCGAGCCTAAATAGTGCCGATGTCGCTAGAGCCATTCCACCGGGAGTGGGGGCGAAAATCCACCGTCACACATTCCTTGTTAAAATACATATATATATTTTCATTACTCCAAAGTTTATCCAAAACATTTGTTTAATAAGTAGTGGAATATGCAGCGAAATATACATATGTATGCATCAAAATCAATATTTACAAAAATATAGAATTTATAAAAGCTGGCAGTTCGTCTCTGATCTTGATGTCCAAATCAACACTACTCTCACAATATGAAGCCTAGACTTGACTCGGTCTAGCTGAACTCTCCGGCTCAACCGGATCAATCCTGTCGCCTATACTATAAATCACAACCGAGCTATGCCAGAAGCGTGGTGGTACAAACCTTGATAACAATATTATTCAATTGCAATGCTATGGCACAACACAAATGGATACCGCAACTTATAACATTATATTACTCAATTATTTATAAATCATATTTAACATTTAAGCAAAGACAAGCATGGACCAAAAGAGATATAATCTGCCATTCAAATTCTAGAGTTACTGCTTTGGTCCAATAATCACATTTATCTAGCCCGAAGGCGAATCATAATCACAATGAGGATTACCTCATATGTAACATCCCAACTAGGCTTCAAGGACTAGGCCCAACCCAGCTTCATGGGTCTGCTACATCATGTAACACCCAACTAGGCTATAAGGACCAAGCCCAACACAGCTTCAAGGGATTTTTACTTTCTAGGCATACCACGAACAACAAAACTCTAAAAATTGAATAACATACTAGGCACACAATTCTTTCATAATTTCATTATCAAATCCTTTGTCATTTTGTCATGATCAACTAGGCACAATGCCTCAAATATCCCATTTATATCAATATAGCCATCACCAATGGCTTCACACACTATCATTAGTGTATACATAAAAAATTGCATTATTCATACATTTTAAATCATCATTATATATTTCATATAGTTCACATTATGCAAATCATAGCACTGTTCTCATACACCAACAATATAGTAGGTAACCTAACACATTTTCCAACCAAATGTGTTAAGTCCCAAAGTCATATAAATGTATGCAATCATTTAAGGTTTGTACTTACCTCTAAGAGCAACAAACACCAATTCCAATCTCCTCTTCCAAGATATCCTTCAACACTTGGATTGGGGTAACTCAAATCTCTTCAAAACCTAATCCAAATGTGATTACACATACTCACTTAGTGATACACATAAGAAAATAAGAATAAGAACTATCTAGGGCAAACTCTATACTTGACATACTGAACAACATGGGCGTGTCCATGACCGTGCCCTAAAACCACAACACAGAAGCTTTGACATGCTCAGTGACATGGGGGTGCCACTGCCCGTGTCAATTCTCCTCCAACACAGTGGTTATGACATGCTTAGTGACATTGGTGTGTCACTAGACGTGTCAATACTACTACTATACAGAAGTTGTCACATGCTCAGTGACATGGGCATGTCACTGGTCATGTCACTAGAACTGAAAATAGAACCAACGACAAGCCCAAAGACATGGCGTGCTACTGGGCGTGTCAGGCCAAAAACCTGAAATCGACACCAAAAATGCCACATCCAATTATCATTTTTTTTACCCTTTTCCACTCCAAACAAACTCAACCAAAATCATCAAAATACCACAATAAACTTTCATAAACATCAAAACAACTCAATTACATGCATCAAAACACAATCACAACCATATTTCACAACTCAAAACTTGCACAATCCACAACTCTTATTTTCTTCACCAAACTTAACTTTTTTCTTCAATCCAACCCCAAATCAAAGTTAACTAGACAAAACAACTTCAAACATACCAAAATCAACCATACACACAACTACACCAACCATCCACCAAACTCATATACACAAACTCAAAAGAAATCAAACAAACAAGTTGGAAACTTACCAAATTTGAAGAAAAATCCTTAAAACTCCAACTTGATCACTTGAAATCCTTCAATTGCTTGAGTAAGCAAGCAACAATTTCTCTCTTTCCTTTGATAATGGTGGTAGCCGACTCACTTGGAGAAGAAAGAAGAAGGTAATGAAAATAGTCAAAACCACTCCACTTCACTTAACCACATAAATCTCCACCAAGCAATTAAATTATTATAATATTATAAATATCAAATATAATCTTCCACTAACATTTAATTTCTATTATAAATAATTAAATATATCATTTGACCAACTCAACTTGTTGACTTGTATATAATGTATATATCTCTATATATACAACATATACACACTCCTTCCTTTTATCTTTTCACTTAATCATTTATACACATTAAATCATTTAATTCAATTTCAACAATTAGCATTTCCAAAATTTTAGGGTATCATTTGGGATATTACAATTCTCCCTCTCTACAAATAAATTTCATCCTCGAAATTACCTGCTCTCAAGTTTGGAATAACTGGGGATACTGATCTCGCATCACTTGCTCACTCTCCCAAGTTGCCTCTTCCTTAGCATGATTCTTCCAAAGAACCTTCATAAGTGGCACTTTCTTATTTCTCAACTCTTTCACTTCATATGCCAAAATAGCCACTGGTTCTTCTTCAAAAGTCAGATCCGGACTCACCTCAATTTATTCCACTGACAAAATATGAGATGTGTCTGACCTGTACCTCCATAACATAGAGACATGGAAGACTTTGTGAATTCTATCCAATTCAGGTGGCAAAGTGAGTCTATAGGCCACTGGTCCAACCCTCTCCAGTACCTCATAAGGTCCAATGAAATGAGGACTCAGCTTCCCTTTACAGCCAAATCTCAAAATTTTTTTCCAAGGAGACACTTTCAAAAATACATTATCTCCTACATTGAACTCTATGTATCTTCTCTTTAAATCTGAATATGATTTTTGTCGGTCTGAAGCTACTTTCAAATGATCCTGAATTGTATTCACTTTTTCTTCTGTTTCATTAATCAAATTAGGACCAATCAACTTTCCTTCTCCAACTTCATCCCAACATAGTGGCGTCCTGCATCTTCTACCAATCAATGCCTCTTAAGGTACCATTCTAATACTGGACTGATGACTGTTGTTATAGGCAAACTCAATCAGTGGCAAAAATCTATCCCAACTCCCAGAGAAATCAATGATATAACTTCTCAACATATCCTCTTAAATCTGTATCACTCTCTCTGACTGCCCATCTTTTTGAGGATGGAAAGTAGTGCTAAAATGTAACCAAGAACCCAAAGCACCATGCACACTCTTCCAAAATCTTGAAGTAAATCTAGAATCTCGATCCGACACCAAAGAAATTGGGACTCCATCCCATTTCCAATCTTGCACTGTTAATAGCTGAAGTAATCCCGAAGGAACTTGGTGCTTGGCCTTCATTCTTTAACAAGTGAGACATTTGGATATAAACTTTGCTATGTCCCTCTTCATACTTGACCACCAATAATATTGCTTCAAATCATGATACATCTTAGTATTCACAGGGTGTATAACATAAGCCGACTAATGTGCTTCCTCCAAAATAATCTTTTTCAATCTTGCATCATCAAGAAAACACAATCTATTTCTAAACCACAAACTGCCATCACTTCTCACCTGAAAATCTCGACTCTCCCCCTTTTGGAAATCCAAAATAATTTTTTTGGATTTTCTTATTTGCCAACTGAGCCTCTCTAATAAGATCCAACAACACCGGTCTCAATTGCAACTGAGCCAACAAAGCACCATCATCACATGATTCAAAACTAGCTAGCAATGCTCTCAACTCAACAAGCAACGAGAGTGAATAAGCAGCCAAACCTGCCAAAGACTTTCGACTCGAGGCATCAGCAACAACATTTGCCTTACCAGGATGATAATCAATCAAACAGTCATAGTCTTTAATCAACTCCAACCACCGTCTCTGTCGAAGATTCAGCTCTCTCTGAACACCCAAGTATTTCAAACTCTTGTGATCCGTATAAATAAAACACATCTCCCCATACAAGTAATGTCGCCAAATCTTCAAAGCAAAAACTATGGCTGCCAATTCCAAATCATGCATTGGGTAATTAAACTAATGTGGCTTCAACTGCAGAGAAGCATAAGCTATGACTCTACCATCCTGCATCAAAACACAACCTAAACCACAATGTGAAGCATCACTGTAAATCACATATGGTTTATCTTCCATAGGCAAAGTAAGAACAAGAGCTTGAGTCAACATCTCCTAAACTGCTCAAAGCTTGCTTGACACCTATCTGTCCACATGAATCTAACTCCCTTTAGAAGTAATCTAGTGAGTGGAGTAGTTATCAAAGAAAAACCCTTCACAAACCGTCAATAATAGCCTGCCAAACCCAGAAAACTTCTAACCTCAGTCACTGTCTTCGGTGGACTCCAATTCAAAATAGCTTCAACTTTACTCGGATTAACTCTTATACCCTCTACTGAAACCACATGACCGAGAAAAGTCACTTGATCAAGCCAAAACTCACATTTAGACAGCTTAGCATACAATTGATTCTCTCTCAAAGTCTGCAATACAATTTGTAAATGCTTATTGTGAACCTCGGTTTCCACTCGAAAAGGATTCAGATGAACGTTCACTTGCTGTTAGGAGTCGCCACTCAGTTTTTTCTGTTCAAAGGGAAAAACTAAGAAAACCCTTGTTTGACTCCAATAATGCATCCAATGTAAAGGTTTCTAATCTACGAACCCAAGGACGATTCGGGGACTATGTCATGTATTTGATTAATTTGCTAAAAAGAAACAAACCTAAAAGGGACGAAGAAAAGGAGACAAACAGATTGTTAGTAAATTGTGGACTTGCTATTTGGGGTGAATCCCAAATATGCCTACATACTCTTGTTTTTTATGAGAGATCAAAGCCCATGTAGTTCGGAAAAGCCTATTTAAAGGCAATTATGCATTATTCATGTGTGTGTGTATGCTTCGTGCATTGTCGGGCTTTTTGCCAAAATTGTGAGATTTTGAGCACTTAGTGCTAATTTTGATGAAATTTGGGTACTTGGTACCAAAAAGAATGCAATTTAGGCTCCGTGCCAAAAGATTGATTTTAATTGTGATAGGCTTCATGCCAAAAGAGATTAGGTCTTTGACCCAAAAAAAGAAATTAAGAAGGAGATTAGTGCTTATGAAATGCCTGAATTGACAAAGGATAAATTAGGATATTACCTTGTTTAGGGTTCTCCCACTTCGTAGTTCCAGATCTTGTTTTCTCCCACTTCGTAGTTCCAGATCTTGTTTTCTCCGGCCTTGGATTATGATTCTTGTTTACTGTTTTCTTTTAATTTTAATTTCAATCGATTCCTGCAGCACAAGATTAGATTTATGCAAAGAAAACTCCAATAGAAGTTCTTAAGCGTGTGAAAATAGATAGTTCGTCCGCCCGAAGCCCACCGGAAAAGACCGAGCCCTTTTTTCTGAAAATTTGGAGGCTTTTTATAGACAAAATTTGTACTGGACGGCGGTCGAACCGCCATGGAAGTGACAGCCAGGGAAAATAGAAAAAGCAAAATGGCGGCGGTCGGACCGCCGCGGTCGGTGGCGGGCGAACCGCCGGTCCCGGGGGGCGGGCCGCTGCCTTCGGTTTTTGAGCCCCCAAAAAAGCACGCATGATTTTCGTTCAAACAAATTTTCCGGGAGCTACGAACCTCCAAAAATTATTCCGGGACCATATCCGTGATCCTTGCGTCGCTCCGGACATTTCAAGTACCATGAAGACATACTTTTGGTGAACTTTACTGTGGTCGTCTGGTCTGGCTTGGTCTTCTGCAGTCTGAGAAAATCGACTTTCCACTGGGGTCCATAAAAATGATTTATGGGGCTCAGTGGTCGTCAGAAACGAGGATTTTGAGCGAGGTGCAAAAGACCCGCGTTTTCACCTTTTTCCTTATAAATAGGCTCATTTCCATTCTATTTTCATTTGCTTTCATCCTTTCGTCTTCTTATCTTTCCTTCAAACTTTCTTTTGACGATGGATTTCACTGGCCTAGAAGACTTCGAAATCACACTCCCTCCCTACAATCTTTTACTTGAGGAGGAGAAGCACAGCTCCCGGACCGGCTGCTATGAGGTAAGTACCTTCTCCTTTACTCATATAGTATGCATGCTTAGGAATTTTATTTATTTATAGTAAGGAACTTGGAAATAAATTGTAGGAATCTTTCCTTTACATGTATTTGAATTAGCTCTAATAATGAATCAGGAGTAATACCAGGCTTCACCATGTTCTGTCAACAGTAATTATTTCTAGTAAGGAACTTATAAATAATCTCCTAGGAAGTTACACCCAGCTGGGGATAGAACTTAAATTTTTTATGAAGTTGCCCCCCAAATTGTGCACAATAATGAATTAGAAAATCCCTCTCTTTGCTTTTTTAGGACACTGCGATTAGGATATCCATAGCCGAGAGTCCCATGAGCACTATTCCGGCCTACATCTTTGATGCCGGGCATCCGGTGGGGGATCTTATCAGACCTACTTTCCTTCATCGTTTGAGGACTATAGATGTGGGCAGAGATATCCACAGGGAGTTGATTTCGTGCTGGCCGAGCGATGGTGGCCCACTACTGATACCTTCCATTTTGCCTGGGGGGAGATGACGATGATGCCTACCGACTTTTCCGTCATTTTCGGGATTCCCTTCGGCGTTGAGATGGTAGAGTTCTATGATGACTGGCGGCATGACATTTCTTCAGTCGACATGGTCAATTTGATCTGGTTTGACTATCCTCGACATCAGGCACCTCGCTGCATTCAGCGGAGGTGGCTTGTAGAGCAGGCGCCAGCCATCTATGCTTGCTACGAGGTAGGCGATCTTACTGCTGATCAGGTGGCCAGGTTTACCCTGATTCTCCTGTTTGCTAGCTCCTTCTTAGCAAATAGGAAGGACGCAGTGAGTCTCAATGTGCTGAAGAGCCTACTCGACCTGACCTGACTTCAGACATACGATTGGGCTAGCATGATGCTGTGTAGATTGTATGACGACATGTCAGACCTCTCCTATAGCCGTATTGCTCCCTGTGGCCTGTACTACTTCTGGGAGGTAATGTAAAGAACATTTCCTTTACCTTGCACACACCGACTCTGATATTTTCTTCATTTTTTCCAGACTTGGGCTTACGAGTACTTTCCTGGTGTCGCCCCTTTTCTTTGTGAGCTACCTGCCCCTGCAGATCCTCTTTCTCCCATTGCTTGGAGATGGTATAAAGAGAGGTTAGAAGCACCAAAGAGGAAGCTTCCTATCAGAGAGCTGAGATCGTTCTTCGACAGCTGCTCCATGAACTCGGTAAATACTTTATCCTCATCCTTATTTATTTTATTAGAGAAAATGATTCACTAACATAATAAATTTTTACAGGTTGTATTTACGGCGATGTCTAGCCGGCTGGTAGAGTGGATTGCTCAAGATCACAGCTTTCAGCGATCACAGTTCCTGACTCGCCGTCGATTCATACTTCCCCATCCAGAGTATCGACGGTATTATCTCGCTGAGAGAGTGACTTTCCAAATCGCCAGTTTTCGTGCAGCTCCCCTGGATCCCCCTGATGATATACTATCTCTGACGCTTCTGCCTGTTACTGTGTCCCAGTATGAGGGTGATCCCTTTGAGTCAGCCTATGCCCCGGATGATGATTATGATTTCTACTGTCTTAAGCGACTGATGCCACGCATAGGAACACAGTTCGACCCTGTACCACCTTATCGGTCCTCCCATTCTTCGGTTCCCGGTTCTAGCACTCCAGGAGACCATCCCTCTTCCAACTGGCAAGGTGAGAGACCTTCTTCCTTTAGGGTCGAGGCTTCTTTTTTCAGGGCTGGACCACCACATACTGGAGCAAGCAGTAGTTCATCACATTTGAGGCCTCCCCCACCTATCCTTGCGGCCACCGGTCAATTGGACCCTGCTTTGGCCGACCTGAGGGTGCCTTATGTTGTTCGTTATCATGCACCCGACGGTTGGGTGACCCGACCAATTAGTGTGGAGGGTGTACCATATCAGAGCCTTGCTCACATCACTCAGGTATATTCCTCTAGAACTTTTCATGAAAAGGATTCATAAAGTTCTCTTGAAATTGACTGTGATCCTGTCTTTTTTACAGGTACCTGCGAGCCTAGTTGCTGACATGGTGGCATTGATCACTGCTTTCTCGGATGAGCTGACCGGTGCTTGGACTGATAGTGCTTATGAGAGGCAGAACAGGCCACAAAGACGGAGAGCCCGGCGCTGATTTCTCATATTTTTCTTGGATTATATTTGTCATATTTGAATTATTCTTGCCCTGTACTTTGTACTTTCCATGTTTTTCACCTGTTATTTGAACTTAGATACAAACCTGCATTTATTTGTTAGTATTGACAGCAAATATGTATGAATGATGCTTGTTTTTTTAGAAATCTATTTTCGCAATAAATCCCTGAAACAACCCGCAAAAATAGCACCTAACAGGGCCTAAACAGGGCCAAAACACAAAAATTTCACAAAACATCAAAAACAAGAATCGAAACTGGGTCGGTGGCGGTCGGGCCGCCGTGGACGGCAGTCGGGCCACCGTCTGGGCCAGGGCTGTATAAAAAACAAAGTTGAAGTGCATTTTCAGGCCAGAAAATAGGTTTTTCACTGCAGGATTTTATTTTTCTCTCAACTATGAACCCTCTTTTTAATCATGTGATGCATAGCTGGACCAAGAGCCTCCATAATGTTGAAAGGATCAACATGGGAAGATATGGATTGAAAGCTGTTGCCACCCTTAGAGGTGTAGCCGTGGATTGGGATTTTTTGCATGCTTGTATCAGATTTTGGGATCCCCAAGCCCACGTTTTCAGATTTAGTGCCCGGATGGAGGAGATGTGTCCTCTTTTTGAGGAATTCTGCTCAATTAATTGATGTGACCCAAATGCCCCTCTTGTAAGGCATGAGGTTCAAATTGGCTATGTGGGGTCTTTTCAAAGGCTTTTCAACTTTACAAGGCCTCAAGCTCAAGCTATGATTGCGGATGGGAATAAGGCGATGCTGCTTCCTTTGATTGATGAATTCCTGACTGCTAATTTTGAAGATGAGATTCAACTGAAGCATAGGATGCGAGCTTTTGTTTTCTGCCTGTTAGCTGGATTTCTTTTCAACTGTGACCCTGGCTTCGGAGATTTAAAGCTTTGCCCCATGATTAGGCAAATGGAAGAACTTAACTGCATTGGTGGTATGATTCTGGCTGAGACTATTCAGAGTCTTGACAGAACTGCACTCGGATTTGAAAATTGGACTGTTACCCCGATCATTCTTCAGGTAATTTTGTTATACTTTTTGTTTCTTCTCATTTCATCATCTCTCTTTTTCCTTGTAAATAGAAAGGATCTATTTTTTCAGGTTTGGCTGAGAGATCATCTCCGAGTGGTTGTCGCTCCCCATGCCTTGACTTATAACCCTTCTCAGTACCGCACCAGAAGAATCCAGATTTCTTTTCCTTCTATGACCAGGTGGATTATCTGGTTGTATGAGCTTGGACCAGAAGAATTGTTGTGGTTCATCCCTTGGTATATAATTTCTTGCTTCATGGAGGAAAATGCAATGCATAACCATGTCTACCTTCTTGGTTTCACTCATAGTACATGGTATAGTGCTTCTCGCGTCCTCAGACAGATGGGAATTAATCATAGGGTTCCTCTTCCTGTTGGGCTTACCATTGCTTCCCCTATTACTCCCGGAGTTACTCGAGCTGTTCTACAAACCTGGGTTAGGAACCATCAGATGATCAGGCCTTCTGCAGAGCCTTCCCTTGTTCAGCCTACTCCAGAGTACAGAGCTTGGTTTATAGCTGAAGTTTGGCCAATTGAAAAGCCAAGGAGGCATGCATTGTTGCAGAAGTTGGAGGGAGAGGATGTGGTTCCTCTTAACGAGGGGAAGATAGATGTTGCAGAGAGTTCCAAACCTAAGGAAGATACCGAAGACTCTGCCCCACGTAGGAGATGTAGGATTTAGATCCTAGGGTTGACTCTATTGTCTGCTTTTTTGGATTGCTTTTACCTTTTTGGTTCATTGGATGTTTAGGACTTATGGTTTGACTCTTTTCATGGAATGAATGACTCTTTTTGTAATGAATGATTCTTTTAGGAATGAATGACTCTTTTTAGAATGAATGATTCTTTTTGGAATGAATGACTCTTTTTGGAATGAATGACTCTTTTTTGGAATGAATGACTCTTTTATTTGCTTTCCAAGCATTATCTACTTTATTTACTTGCTCTAATTTTTGCCTAAGCCGTCCTTTCGGATTTTCAACTTAGCGAGCTCTTACCCATTCTTGCCTAAGCCGCCCTTTGCGGGTTTTCAACTTAGTGGAATTTTTTTTATGTTGGCAAAAGAAAAATGAATCAATGGTTTTTATTAAAATTTAGACCGTGCTCAAGGAGAGCTGCCTACATATCTCAAATTAGTTTGCGAGAATCAGGTCTAATGTAGTTCCTTACAATGCATGATTATACATAATATTTCTTTAATTGATCCAGATTGCATGGGTTTGTGAACTCCAGACCATCCAAATCAGACAAGATGATGGCTCCGTCGGAAAGTATTTTCTTTACAATGTAGGGTCCAGCCCAAAGAGGACGAAACTTCCCACGAGGATCTGTAACAGGTGTTCTGATCTCTTTCAGAACCAAACAACCTTCTTCCAACTTTCGATCTTTAACCTTTTTGTTGAAATGTCTGGCCATTCGCCTTTGATACCCTTGAATCTGATGTAGAGCTTGAAGTCTTTTTTCATCCAAACCCAACAACTGATGATGATAATTGCTAATCCATTCAGCTTCATTTATATGACTTTCTTGAATTATCCTTGCCGATTGAACTTCCAGTTCAATGGGGACTACCGCTTCCATTCCGTACACCAGTGAATATGGGGTTGCCCCAGTAGGAGTTCTAATTGATGTTCTATATCCCCACAAGGCCAGTGGTAACTTCTCATGCCAACCCGTATGTTCCTTGATCATTTTTTGTATGATCACCTTTATAGACTTATTTGCTGCTTCTACAGCTTCATTTGTTTGAGGTCTATAAGGAGAGGACTTATGATGCTGGATCCTCTTATTCTTCAAGAGTTTAGCAAATTCTGCTTGGAAATGAGTTCCATTATCAGTGATAATCTCAAATGGTGTTTCGTACCGACAAAGGATGTTGGTTCGGACAAACTGTGCTGCCTTTTTGGCGTCTAATTCTGCATAGGAGGCTGCTTCAACCCACTTTGTGAAGTAATCCACTGCTACCAAAACAAACTGATGTCCATTCAAGGCTTTTGGATGTATTTTACCAATTATATCTATTCCCCAAGTAGCGAAGGGCCATGGAGAGGTGATTGGATTCAGAGTAACAGGAGGTTGCTTCTGTAGCTTAGCAAATATCTAGCACTGATGGCATTCTTGCACAAATGCCACACAGTCTGTGTTCATGGTGGACCAATAATATCCTAGATTGGCTATTTTTCGAGCCAAGGCGATCCCGTACATATATGGTCCTAATTTGCCACCATGTTCCATTTCCATTATCCGCTTAGCCTCTGCTTCATTTACACACCTTAGGTGCATTCCATTCCAACTTCTTTTGTAGAGGATATCTCCATTAAGAATGTAACCTATGGCTAGCTGCCTTATTGGTCTCTGATCAACCCTTGTTAATCCCTCCGGATAACTTCCACCCTTGAGATAACTCTTGATATCCCAGAACCATGGTTTACCATCGGCCAAATGCATTACGTGGGCAGGTTGCTTCTGAAGTTGAACTTTCAATGGACGAATGGCTTTCCCCTCCTTGATATTGATCATGGAAGCTAAAGTAGCCAGGGCATCAGCAAACTGAATCTTTGCTCTTGGGAGATATTCGAAGGACAGATCATCGAATTGTTGTGCCAGATGATCAAGGCGTTGTAGGTAAGGAACCAAACACTCTTCTCTTATCTTCCATTTCCTTAAAGCTTGTGATACTATTAAAATAGAATCACCGTAGACCTTTAGGTTCTTAATCCCCAATTCCAGAGCGGCTTCAAGCCCATTGATGCAAGCTTCATATTTCACTTCATTGTTAGTGCAGCTAAAGTCAAGTTTAACTGCAAAGGGAATGTATTCTCCACAAGGAGTATTGAACACAATCCCAATTCCATTTCCATGATAATTGGATGCCCCATCAAAATACATCTCCCAAACACTCCTTTCCACATTCAAGAGGTCTTCGTCTGGGAAATTCATTTCTCGCATCTCGTCTTTTACCGGTAATTCTGCTAACTGGTCAGCTATTGCCCCACCTTTCACAACTTTCCTCTGAATGAATTTTAAGTCAAAAGCTGCCAATGTTGACACCCACTTTGCCATTTTGCTGTCCAAAACAGGCCTCTCCATAAGGAATTTCAAGGGACTCTGTTCTGCGATGACACAAGTAGTGTAAGAAGACACGTAGTGTTGTAACTTCGTGCAGGTCCAATACAACGCTAAACACAACTTCTCAATCTTGTTATACTTTAACTCATAGTCCAGCATCCTTTTGCTGAGGTAGTAAATTGCATTTTCTACCTTTGTACCTTCGGCCTCTTGAGCTAGCATTGTACCCATGGCTTCATCCGTTATGGACAAATACAAGAGCAGAGGTTTTCCCATTCTGGGAGGTTGCAGAATTGGCGGACTTAACAAGTATTCTTTGATCTTGTCGAAGGCTTTCTGGCAGTCTTCATTCCATTCTTGTGAAGCACCTTTCCTTAGTAGCTTAAAGATAGGACCACAAGTCTCTGCCAATTGCGTTATGAATCGACTGATATATTGTAATCTACCTAGCAGGCCTCGAATCTCCTTTTCTGTTCTTGGTGGAGGCATTTTCAGAATAGCCTTTGACTTTGCTGGATCAACTTCTATTCCTTTCTTGCTAACCAAATATCCCAAAAATAAGCCTGATGTTGCTCCAAATAGGCACTTTGCAGGATTAAGCTTCAAATTGTACTTGCGAAGTCTAAGGAAAAACTTCTCAAGTGCTTCAACGTGCTCTTCTGGAGATTTTGACTTGACAATCATATCGTCAACATACACTTCTACTTCTTTGTGAATCATGTCATGAAAGATTGTTGTCGCCATCCTTTGGTAGGTAGCCCCAGCATTTATCAATCCAAAAGGCATAACCCTGTAGCAGAAAGTGCCCCATTCTATAATGAAAGTTGTCTTTTCTTTGTCTGGTTGATGCACCATGATCTGATTGTACCCAACCGCAAGGTCAGTAATGAAAACCATCATATGCCCAGCCATCCTGTCTATTAGCAAATCGATGTGTGGTAGCGGGAAATCATCCTTGGGACAAACCTTGTTCAAATCTCTATAATCAATACACATCCTGACCTTTCCGTCTTTCTTCAGGACTGGCACAATGTTTGCTAACCAGGAAGGGTAGACAATCAGTTCTATGAACTTATTATCCAGTTGCTTTGCAATCTCATCTTTAATTTTCAAAGACCATTCTAGCTTCATTCTACTCAACTTCTGCTTAATCGGCTTTGCATCGGGGTATAGCGAAATCTTATGAACTGCTATTGCTGGGTCTATTCCCGTGACATCACTTGTCTTCCACATGAAGTAGTCGACATATCTTCTGATGCACTCAATAACCTGTTCCTTATTCACACAATCATATGCAATGTATGTATATTCATTTTCTTTGCCAATTATTATCTTTTCATTCATTTCTTTTATTTCATTTATTTCATTTTTGCTAGATAATACTTGGAAAGCAAAAGACACAGGGTAACCAAGAACTTGAACAGTTTCATTAATAATGGTGGAGTCATCCTCCAGAGTTACATTACATTCGACATCAGGGTTCTCTATTCCTGAAGCTAAGGAAGACTCAGAACTAAACTCTGACTCGGTGTTTGACTCAAGATTTGACTCAGTACAAGATTCAGGTTCGAGGTGTGACATAGGACTAGGTTTGACTATAGCCACTTGTCCCTCCTCGGCATACCAGTTCATCAGTGGTCCATCTGTTGTCTTGATCAGCTTCGTGAAGTCCCTGTTGTCTTCAAAATTGGTTATCATAGCAACCTCATCAAAGAGACTAGGCCGCATGAAATCTTCCACTTGTGGGTCAGTTATAGGTTCTGGCTCTTCTTCCTTTATGGTTAAAACATCAGTGAACATCTCAAAACCCGGTAACTTCTTTCCAGTCATAGGAGAATAGAATGGCTCCTAGAAACTACAGTAAGGAACTGCTTTCCCAGGTTTGCAGAAGTGACCATTCGGAGTTCTAAAGTAAGGGCGTATTTTGAGGCTTTTTGCCCCCCAAGTCTTCTTTTTCTTCTTCCCATGCCCAAACTCTTCTATCTCCTCGTCTGTGGGTTTGTACCCCAAGCCAAAAGTTCCCTTATTCTCAGGCTCTTCCCATGGCCGCACTATAGATGATTTCCTCCCAGACCTTATCATTTCCATCCCGGGTAGCAGACCTACCCTTAGCATCATTCCCACCGGGCAATTGACTTGGACCTCCCCAAAGTCATATAGGATAAATGGTCCTTTGGGCCTTTCTCCTTCAATGCATTGAACAGTGTCATAATGGAACCTAGTCAAGGCCATAGCAGTTTCACCAGGAACAACCTCAAAGAGAGACTGATCCGTGGTTTTCTTGTTGATTTCACATGTGTCTCCTTTAATAGTAATGATTTTTCCTTCAAAAGGGAACTTAAGTTTTTGATGTAATGAAGAAGGTACAACATTATTCTGATGAATCCACGGCCTTCCAAGGAGGAGATTAAAGCTTGCAAGTACATCAATGACCTGGAACGGCACTCCCATTTTCACCGGTCCAATAGCAACTTCTAGAGTAGCAACACCCAAAATTTCTCTTTAAGTGTTATCATATGCTCTGACAATTTGATCAGAAGGTGTAAGATCTGTAGCCTCCAATCCCAGACAGCTTGCTACCTTCAAGGGACATACATTTAAGGCTGACCCATTATCCATGAGAACCATGGGCACAGTCTTTCCCCCAGTTTGTATGGTGATGTATAGAGCATCATTGTGTTCCTTACCGTCTTCTGGTAAATCTACATCAGAAAACCTGATACTCAATGCCTTGGTTGATTGGGTCAAAGTGGCTAGGCTTGTGTCTACTGATGTATCAAGTTGACTCAAAACTTTACTGAGAGCCTGACGGTGTGGAAACGAGGAAGCAAGGAGCTCCCAAATTGACACCTTAGCTTGAGTTTTGTTTAAGCTGAGAGAGGACAGGGTCTTCTTTTGGTTTCGGCATCTTCTTATATGGGTGATTTGGGGTTTTAGGGGCTTTTCCCAAGTCAAGTGGCTGATATTGCCTTCCACTCCTTGTCAAAGCATCGACCTCTTCAGCGAGGTCATTCAGATCCAGCACACATACTTCATTCATTTCCAAGAGAAGTTTGAAAGGATCAAACAACTCTTCTTCCACAGTGATGGCGTGGATGGAATGATTGGGCAAAGGGTTAGTATTAATGTTTGGTTGACTCCTGAGAGGAATGATGTCACCACTATCCACCAGATATTGGATGCGGTTTTTTAGAGTCTAGCAAGCATCTGTTCTATGCCCATTTCCTTGGTGGTATTCACAGTACTCATTGGCCCTATAATTGGAGGGTAATGGGTTTGGAGGAGGCCATGGGTCCAAAGGCTTCAAGTACTTTCCTTCCATAGCCTTTTTAAACACCAGATGAAGGGGCATCCCAAGGTCGGTATATTGCCTTCTTGGCTGATTTCTCTGCCCATGATTGCCCACACGTAAAGGATTCGCAGGGGCAATATTGGCCACTTCATTAACCTTGCTTGAGGAAGCAGCTTGGCCCTGTTTCTTATACTTTGAAGTAGCTCCCTTGTCCACTATCTTACCCAATTATATCAAATCTTCTACCTTAGTTGCAGTCGCAATGAGCGATTTGAAAGTAGGTAGGTATTGGGTTTGCAATTGAGCTTGATATGTAGGCCTTAGGTTCTTGATTATAATATCAATCTGCTCCTATTCTGAAGGGCGATTAATCATTTGGGCAGCCTTCGCCCTCCACCTCGTAAGGAACGAGGAGAAGGGTTCATTGTTGTTTTGTTTGGTAGTCTCAAGCTCCCTTCTAGTGACATCTACCTCAATATTGTAGTGGTATTGAGTGTTAAATGCATTGCAGATGTCTTCCCAGGTCTTAATCTTAGCATGATCCAGGCTTACAAACCATTTAAGGGCAGCACCAGTCAATGATTGTTGGAAGAGTTGAGCAAAGAGCTCGTCATTTAAACCCCAAGGGCTTAAGGCCCCCACATATATCTTCAGGTGGGTTTTAGGGCAAGTAGTCCCATCAAATCTGTCCATCCCAGGCATCTTGAATTTTTGAGGCAACCTAGCTTGGGGAAATAAGGATAAGGAATCCATGTCTACCACCTCTTTATGAGTTTTCATGGCAGTGATTGACCTTTCAAGCAATTCAAGTTTCTTTTTTAGTTCATTAGTTTCAGTAGCATTCTTAGAGGGTGGGTCCTCCAAATTGATGACAGGGGTATTATTCTGAGCAGTCATGGGGGTACTAGTTTGTCCCACAATAGGTTCCTTCCATAGATTTCCAGGAGTAGTGGCTATCTTTGGTGCCCCTCCCAATTCGGCCAAGATGGCTACCCTTTGGGCGGTCAAGGCTTCATCAATTCTTTCTTGCATCCTAGCTTCAATTTCCTTAACCTGTCCATCTAGCAAGGCCTTAATATGTTCAATAGTAGCCATTCCAGTAATTGGAGTAGTTGGTGAAGTTGGGGTAGTAGGACTTGTGGGTGATTGCACAGTTGGAGTTGGTGTAGCTTGTGTAGGTGAAGGCACACAGATAGTGGGTACCTGCAAAGGTTAAGGGTAAAGGATCAGGGTAGTGTGTAGGGTAGGAAGACTCTTGGTCCACTTGCATGTATCAAAAGGTTTTCACAAAAACAATGTTGTTATGTTGCATGAATGCACCTCATCACATCATAATTCATTTTAATGGAATGTGGCACTATTATTGGGTACATACAACCTAAGGGAGGGTTCTATTGTTACATGAAAAATAGAGAATAGGCTTATAATAGGGACCCTTGAGTCTTGAGTAAGATATACCTAACCACATGTGAAACAAAGAGTTTCGCGTGGGTCCAACAGTACGTTTACTCATGGGCCACTCCAAAAGGATTGGAATGGTTTGCGACAATAGGGAGGACGCTTTGGCTGTCCGCCGGCATAATCAAGGAGACCTGCCTGTCAGCTCTACTTGCTATCCAGACTCAGAATTTTGAACAGAAAGAGAAGAAATTCATTTAAAAACAATTTTTTTTATGCAATGGAGGAAAATGATTCCCCCATATAATGCAAGAGAAAAAGATTCTCTAAATGACAAAACAATTGCACAATTAATCAAACAAGGGGTCCATCAAAGGAAAAAGATTCCTTTTGTCAATTTTATCCCAATATCCTTAAGGAAAGGATATATATTGCTAAGGTACCCTGCAAAATAAATAAAAGTACCCTGAATAAGGGCAAATCAGTCAAATAAACAATAGTAGTCTACTAGGATCCCATAAATCATTTTTATGGTCCCCAGTGGAGTCGCCAAATTGTGAACCTCGGTTTCCACCCGAAAAGGATTCGGATGAACATTCACTTGCTGTTAGGAGTCGCCACTCAGTTTTTTCTGTTCAAAGGGAAAAACTAAGAAAACCCTTGTTTGACTCCAATAATGCATCCAACGTAAAGGTTTCTAATCTACGAACCCAAGGAGGATTCGGGGACTATGTCATGTATTTGGTTAATTTGCCAAAAAGAAACAAACCTAAAAGGGACGAAGAAAAGGAGACAAACAGATTGTTAGTAAATTGTGGACTTGCTATTTGGGGTGAATCCCAAATATGCCTACATACTCTCGTTTTTTATGAGAGATCAAAGCCCATGTAGTTCGGAAAAGCCTATTTAAAGGCAATTATGCATTATGCATGTGTGTGTGTATGCTTCGTGCATTGTCGGGCTTTTTGCCAAAATTGTGAGATTTTGAGCACTTAGTGCTAATTTTGATGAAATTTGGGTACTTGGTACCAAAAAGAATGCAATTTAGGCTCCGTGCCAAAAGGTTGATTTTAATTGTGATAGGCTTCATGCCAAAAGAGATTAGGTCTTTGACCCAAAAAAAGAAATTAAAAAGGAGATTAGTGCTTATGAAATGCCTGAATTGACAAAGGATAAATTAGGATATTACCTTGTTTAGGGTTCTCCCACTTCGTAGTTCCAGATCTTGTTTTCTCGGGCCTTGGATTATGATTCTTGTTTACTATTTTCTTTTAATTTTAATTTCAATCGATTCTTGCAGCACAAGATTAGATTTATGCAAAGAAAAGTCCAATAGAAGTTCTTAAGCGTGTGAAAATAGAGAGTTCGTCCACCTGAAGCCCACCCGAAAAGACCGAACACTTTTTTCTGAAAATTTGGAGGCTTTTTATAGACAAAATTCGGACTGCATGGCAGTCGGACCGCCGTGGAAGTGACAGCCAGGGAAAACGGAAAAAGCAAAACTGCGTCGGTCGGTGGCGGACGGACCGCCGGTCCCGGCGGGCGGGCCGCTGCCCTCGGTTTTTGAGCCCCCAAAAAAGCACACATGATTTTCGTTCAAACTGATTTTCTGGGAGCTACGGACCTCCAAAAATTTTTCCGGGACCATATCCGTGATCCTTGCGTCGCTTCGGACATTTCAAGTACCATGAAGACATACTTTTGGTGAACTTTACTATGGTCATCTGGTCTGGCTTGGTCTTCTGCAGTTTGAGAAAATCGGCTTTTCGAGCCTCAAAATTCGAGTATTCACACTTATCGTGATCCTCCTCATTATGCGAATACACCAAAATATCATCGATAAAAACCACCACAAAATTGATCTGGATAGGGTCTGAATACCCTGTTCATCAAATCCATGAATGTTGTTGGTGCATTCGTCAATCCAATAGGCATCACCAAGAATTCATAATGCCCATACCTTGTACGAAAAACTATCTTAGGTACATCTTCCTCTCTGACTCTCAGCTGATGGTATCCTGATCTCAAATCAATCTTAGATAATACTGATGCTCTCTTCAACTGATGAAAGAGATCATCTATCCTAGGTAAAGGATACTTGTTATTGATAGTCACTTTATTCAACTGCCGATAATCAATGCACAGTCTCAAAGTACAATCTTTCATCTTCACAAACAAAACAGGCACTCCCCACGGAGACAAACTAGGGCGAACAAACCCTTTATCCAACAACTCCTGCAACTGCACCTTCAACTCTCTCAATTCAGCAGGTGCCATTCGATAGGGAGTAATAGAGATGGGAGTGGTACCAGGCAACAAATTGATACCAAACTTAACCTCTCTCTCAGGGGGTATCCTTGGCAACTCCTCAGGAAAAACATCTGGAAATTCAGCAACTGTGGGTATACTATCAAGCTGAGAACCCACTACTCTGGTATCTACCACATGAGCAAGATAAGCCTCACATCCCTTCCGAATCAACCTCCTAAATGCAACAGCTGAAACAAACATGGATGCAAGATGTCTCTACTCACTAGATACCATCACACTCCTACCATCACAGATTCTAAGGTAACACACTTTTGCTGACAATCTACCACAACTCCATGCTTAGATAACCAATCCATGTCTAAAATTAAATCATAATCCTTAAAAGGAATCTTAATAAAATCACCAAGGAACTCCTCATCCTGTACCCCAACTGAACTATTACGATGCACCTTGTTAACTACCACACTATGCCCGAAAGGATTTATCACCAAAACATCAAATCCTAAGGGCTCTAAATGCAATTTAGTCACAGGCAAGATAGATACACTTATGTATGAATGAGTAGATCCAGATCTATTAGAGCAAGAACTGAAATACCAAAAAAAGAAAATGTACCCGCAATGATGGCTGAAGCATCCGACTGCCTCTGCATCACATACACTCTCTGTGATGGCCCTACCTCATCTGGTCTACTACCTCCGGCTATAGAACCTCTGTAACACCCCTATACCCCGTATATGTACATAGCATGCTAGTACGATCATAATATACGTATACTAAATATAGATATGCCACTGTTTACTCAACAAACGACTCATCCCTTTTTAAAACATTAACGAATTTAAATCAGTTAAAAGAAATTAAAGACACAACAAATAAAGTGTTTATTTAAAACGCAGCGGAAGATATAACTAGTATTTACAAATACTTATACATCAAAATCCATGTTTTACATAATATAAGATATATTCATGGTTGGCAATATGTCTTTGATCTTTAAGCTCCTCTAGCAAAACCTCAAACTCTAGACTCTACTCGGCCTAGAGGAACTCTCGGGTTCTTCCCTGTCACCTGCGCGATGAATCACAATCGCGCTAAGCCAACGGCTTAGTGGTACAAATTGCAATAACAATATACTTCTATGCAATGCCAATGTCACACATTTCATCAATTAAGACAATATTCACAATTGACATCTTTATATTAATCATAAGATTACATTTCATCATTTTATTCAATTAGTTCATTACTCATGATTTTCATTGACACAAAGACAAGTATGGGCCCAAACGACACTAATATATTATTCAAAGTTCAGAGTTACTGCTTTGGTCTATAATCATAATACTCAAGCCCGTAGGCGAAACACATATATCTCTATCCATGGATAGCATAACAGACACAGTCTCTTGGACCATCAACTCGGCTAAACTCGAGGAGATCCTCAACCCGGCTAGACTGTTACTTGTAACAGACCCAGTCTCTTGGACAATCAACCCGGATAAATCCGAGGAGATCCTCAACCCGGCTAGACTGTTACTTTAATTCACATTTCACATTATTCAACTGGAATCGGCTTGCGACCCGGTCTTTTCACCTATCCAGTATTTTATAGGCATGCCGCCAAATCCAGAACTCTAAAGGTTGAATAACACATTAGACACATAATCTTTTCATTTATATCTTTATACATTTCTTTCTCATCCCATTCTCATAATTATAGCCAACAACCATGGCTTCATATCTCATAATCAAAATAGGCAACCATGCCTCAATCATTTCATTATCATCATTGTTGCCAACAACCATGGCTTCATATCACATTAAGATAATATACAATATCAATTGCATTAACATACCTTTCATATTTCATCAAATGTTTTAACCCTGTAATCAAATGATTAGCATATGTATAATCAAATATGTTAAGTATCAAATCATATGAATGTATGCAACAATGTAGTTTGTACTTACCTTAGGAACAACTCACACCAATCTACAACCTTTCACTTCCAAGAATTCTTCACCACCTAGGTTAGGACAATTCAACCTCTTCAATACCTAAACCAAAGGTGATAATACATACTCACTTAGAGACACACATGAGATAATAAGACTAAGAGCCAACTAGGGCAAACCCTACACATGACACGCTCACCAACATGGGCGTGTCCCTGACCGTGCCCTAAACTCACAACACAGAAGCTTTGACACGCTCAGAACCACGGGCGTGTCACTGAATGTGTAGTATATTCTATCTCACAGAAACATTGACACGTCCAACAACATGGGCGTGTTCATGGCCGTGTCAATTCCTCACCAACACAGTAGCTATGACACGCTCAGTGACATGGGCGTGTCACTGGACGTGTAAATACTATTACTACATAGAAGCTGCTTTCCTCAAAATCAAATCTCAACCACTTTTTCCTCAAAATTCTCTCCTCCAAGAATATATATTAAAATAATCCAAATATCTCATTCCACTCACTTAATTTTCCATTTCAATTAATTAACTTAATTAATTAAAATCATTAACTAATCATCTTTGACCTCCACTAACTTGACTTGTATATGTTGTATATATTTCCATATATACAACATATAAACTTTCTCTTCACTTCCTTTTGTCTTTCCAAATACACATATACACTTAAATCAATTACAACAATTATTATACCAAACTTCTAGGGTATACTTTGGGATATTACAATTCTCCCCCTCTAAAAAGAAATTTCATCCTCGAAATTATCTGATATCAAGTTTGAAACAACTGAGGATATTGATCTTGCATTGCTTGCTCATTCTCCCAAGTTGACTCTTCTCTACCATGATTCTTCCAAAGAATCATCACAATTGGCACTTTCTTATGTCTCAACTCTTTCATTCCATATGCCAAAATAGCAACTCGTTCTTCTTCAAATGTCAAATCTGAACTTATCTCAATAGATTCAACTGGTAAAACATGAGATGGGTCTGATCTGTACCTCCTCAGCATAGAAACATGGAAGACATTGTGAATTCTATCCAGCTCAGGCGGCAAAGCAAGTCGATACGCAACTGGTCCAACTCTTTCCAATGCCTCGTAAGGTCCAATAAAATGAGGACTCGGTTTTCCTTTACGACCAAATCTTAAAATCTTTTTCCAAGGAGACACTTTCAAAAATACTTTATCTCCAATATTAAACTCTATATCTCTCCTCTTCAAATCTGAATAAGATTTCTGTCGATCTGAAGCTGCTTTCAATCGATCCCGAATTATCTTCACTTTTTCTTCAGTCTCTTTAACCAAATCAGGACCCACTAACTTGCCTTCTCCAAGTTCATTCCAACACAGTGGCATCCTACATTGTCTACCATACAATGCTTCAAATGGTGCCATACCAATACTGGATTGATGACTGTTGTTATAAGCAAATTCCACTAGTGGCAAAAATCTGTCCCAACTTCCAGAGAAATCAATGACACAGCTTCTCAACATATCTTCTATAAATCTGTATCAATCTCTCTGACTGCCCATCTGTCTGTGGATGAAAAGCAGTACTAAAGTGTAATCGAGAACCCAAAGCACCATGTAAACTCTTCCAAAATCTCGAAGTAAACCGGGGATCTCGATCTGACACTAAAGAAATCGGGACTCCATGCAATTTCACTATTTCATTGATATACAGCTCGGCCAGTCTCTCAAGAGAATAGTCCATTCTAACTGGAAGAAAATGAGCTGTCTTTGTCAACCGATCAACAATCACCCAGATAGCATCATACTTTTTCTGAGTCAATGGCAAACCAGATACAAAATCCATTGTTACTCTCTCCCATTTCCATTCAGGCACTGTTAAAGGTTGAAGCAACCCTGTTGGAACTTGATGCTCAGCTTTCACCCTCTGACAAGTGAGACACTTGGATACAAATTCTGTTATGTCCCTCTTCATACCTGACCACCAATAATGCTGCTTCAAATCATGATACATCTTAGTACTTCCCGGATGTATAGTAAAAACTGATTGATGTGCTTCTTCTAAAATAATCTTTCTCAAACTAGTATCATTAGGAATACACAACCTATCTTGAAACCAAAGGCTACCATCATTTCTCACATTGAAATCTCTATTTTCTCCATGTTGGCAATCTGAAACAATCTTCTGAATTTTCTCATCAGCCAATTGAGCCTCTCTAATCTGATCCAATAATACCGGTCTCAACTGCAATTGAGCCAACAGTGCACCATCATCACATGGTTCAAAACTAGCATGCAATGCTCTCAACTCAACAAGCAACGAGAGCGAAAACACAGTTAAACTTGCCAAAGACTTTCGACTCAAGGCATCCGCAACAACATTCGCCTTACCAGGATGATAATCAATCAAACAGTAAATCACATATGGTTTATCTTCCATGGTAAAGTAAGAACAGGCGCTTGAGTCAACATTTCTTTCAACTGCTCAAAGCTAGCTTGACACTGATCTGTCCACACAAATCTAACTCCCTTCCGAAGCAATCTGGTGAGTGGAGTAGCTATTAAAGAAAAACCTTTCACAAACCTTCGGTAATATCCTGCCAAACCCAGAAAACTTCTAACTTCAGTCACTGACTTTGGTGGACTCCAATTCAAAATAGCTTCAACTTTACTTGGATCAACTCTAATACCATCTGCTGAAACTATATGACCGAGAAAAGTCACTTGGTCGAGCCAAAACTCACACTTCGACAGCTTGGCATACAATTGCTTTTCTCTCAAAATCTGCAACACAATTCGCAAATGCTTGTCATGCTCCTCTTCATTACTCGAATACACCAAAATATCATCAATGAAGACCACTACAAACTGATCTAGATAGGATCTAAACACCCTATTCATCAAATCCATAAAAGCTGCAGGTGCATTCGTCAACCCAAAAGGCATCACTAGGAACTCATAATGCCCATACCTTGTGCGGAAAGCTGACTTAGGAACATCTTCAGCTCTAACCCTCAACTGATGGTACCCTGATCTCAAATTAATTTTAGAAAACACTGCTGCTCCTTTTAATTGATTAAAGAGATCATCAATTCTAGGCAAAGGATACTTATTCTTAATAGTCATCTTGTTCAATTGCCTATAATTGATACATAACCTCATAGTACCATCCTTCTTCTTCACAAACAAAATAGGAGCTCCCCATGGAGAAACACTAGGGTGAATAAACCCTTTATCCAATAACTCCTGTAATTGTACTTTCAATTCTCTCAACTCAACAGGTGCTATTCGATAAGGAGTAATAGAGATGGGAGTGGTACCAGGCAATAAATCGATACCAAACTCAACCTCTCTCTCAGGGGGTAACCCTGGCAACTCCTCAGGAAACACGTTTGGAAAATCTGCAATCGTGGGTATACTATCAAGTTGGGAACCCATTACTCGGGTATCCACAACATGAGCAAGATAAGCATCACATCCTTTTCTAATCAACTTTCTAGCTGATACAGCTAAAACAAACAAGGATGCAAGTTGTCTTTGCTCACTAGACACCATCACAAATCTACCGTCACCAGTTCTCAAAGTAACACACTTCTTTTGACAATCTACCACAGTTCCATGCTTAGACAACCAATCCATGCCTAAGATTAAATCATACTCCTTAAAAGGCAATTCAATTAAATCCCCAAGAAACTCCTCTCCTTGCACAACCACTACACTATCACGATGGACCTTGCTAACAACCACACTATGTCCTAAAGGATTTGTCACCAAGACATCAAATCCTAAGGACTCTGAATGCAATTCAGACACAGGCAATATGGATGTACTAATGTATGAATGAGTAGATCCCGGATCAATCAAAGCAAGTACTGAAATGCCAAATAAAGAGAATGTACCCGCTATAGCTGCTGAAGCATCCAGCTGCCTCTGCATCACATAAACTCTCTGAGAAGGTCCAGCCTCAGCTGGCCTACTACCTCCGGATGTCGATCCTCCTCTCTGACTAAACTCGGGCCGACCACCTCTACTGAAACCTCTGCCCCCTCGACCACCCCTGCTAACACTAGGTCGAGAAGCTGCAGACTCAGCCTGTCTATGCTCCTGCATCTCAGGGCACTCCCTAATAAAATGGTCAGGCGATCCACACCTGAAACACACAGCCAATCTACCCATCATCCTACAAACACCCACATGATTTCTACCACACTGTTCACATGCAGGTAGAGTAGACCTCTGAATCATTGGAGTCGGAGCACTGGTTACAGAAGCTGTAGGTCTCGATCTCTGCCTCTGATATTGCACTGACTTACCCGACTGTCTCTGACTTCGACTGATTCTCGGAACAAAACTTCCTCTACCTCTCTTCACAGATGAAGACCCTGCCTCTAACTGGGGTCTCCTTACCCTAGTCTCCTCCTCAGTAGCAGCTGCTGCAATACCTTGTGCTCTCTCAACACTCCTAGCTGTTGCAACTAGCTGAGAGAAATCCTGATACCGAGATCCAGCCACAATGCACATAATAGAGGGCCTCAAACCCTCCTCAAATCTTCTGCACCGGTCTATTTCATTAGAGATAATTCCCCCAGCATAATGACTCAACCAGATGTACTCAATCTCATATTCTGTTACCGTCTGGTTGTCTTGCCTCAAGTTCAGGAATTCCATCTTCTTAAGATCTTTATACTCCCTCGGAGTATATTTCTGTTCGAACTCCCTCAGAAAATCCCCATATGATAATGTAGGTGGATCATCCATTGCATGAGGAACTGTCTTCCACCAGTCATAGGCATCTTTCTGCAGGAGGGATCTTGCATAATCAAACTTCTCATCCGAAGTAGCTTGCAACTGAATGAATATTCTTTGCACTTTATCCAACCACTGCTCAGCCACCACAGGATCGGTAGTGCCTAAGAAATCTTCAGCTCCATACTTTCTCAATTTGTCATAATGCCTCACCGGCACTTGAGGCTGTGATGGTGGTGGCTGCACTGGAGCTCCTCTCAATAAATCTACCATGTGCCTAAACCAACCCGGCGGCACCTCATCAGCATCGGATCTCCCTGGCATAGGAGTAGGGGCCTCACTAACTCTATCAACTCTAGCTCCATCTCTACCCTCTTTAGGAGCTACACTCTCAGCACTACCCTCTACAGACTGTCGTGAATGAGATGCCATCTCTACCTATATCTGCAAACACAGCAGAATATTCCTCATTAAATATCAAAGACTGCCATACCAAAACATGTATCTTATATAAAAAACCATATTTTAAAACTCAAAACTTCCTTTTTCTTACAGTTGACCTAGGTTGAGAATCTTAAACCTAGGCTCTGATACCAAAATAATTGTAACACCCCTATACCCCGTATACATACACAGCATGCTAGTACGATCGTAATATACGTATACTAAATATAGATATGCCACTGTTTACTCAACAAACGACTCATCCCTTTTTAAAACATTAATGAATTTAAATCATTTAAAAGAAATTAAAGACACAACAAATAAAGTGTTTATTTAAAACACAGCAGAAAATATAACTAGTATTTACAAATACTTATACATCAAAATCCAAGTTTTACATAATATAAGATATATACATGGTTGGCAATATGTCTTTGATCTTTAAGCTCCTCTAGCAAAACCTCAAACTCTAGACTCTACTAGGCCTAGAGGAACTCTCGGGTTCTTCCCTGTCACCTGCGCGATGAATCACAATCGCGCTAAGCCAACGGCTTAGTGGTACAAATTGCAATAACAATATACTTCTATGCAATGCCAATGTCACACATTTCATCAATTAAGACAATATTCACAATTGACATCTTTATATTAATCATAAGATTACATTTCATCATTTTATTCAATTAGTTCATTACTCATGATTTTCATTGACACAAAGACAAGTATGGGCCCAAACGACACTAATATGTTATTCAAAGTTCAGAGTTACTGCTTTTGTCTATAATCATAATACTCAAGCCCGTAGGCGAAACACATATATCTCTATCCATGGATAGCGTAACAGACCCAGTCTCTTGGACCATCAACTCGGCTAAACTCGAGGAGATCCTCAACCCGGCTAGACTGTTACTTGTAACAGACCCAGTCTCTTGGACAATCAACCCGGATAAATCCGAGGACATCCTCAACCCGGCTAGACTATTACTTTAATTCACATTTCACATTATTCAACTGGAATTGGCTTACGACCCGGTCTTTTCACCTATCTAGTATTTTATAGGCATGCCGCCAAACCCAAAACTCTGAAGGTTGAATAACACATTAGACACATAATCTTTTCATTTATATCTTTATACATTTCTTTCTCATCTCATTCTCATAATTATAGCCAACAACCATGGCTTCATAACTCATAATCAAAATAGGCAACCATGCCTCAATCATTTCATTATCATCATTGTAGCCAACAACCATGGCTTCATATCACATCAAGATAATATACAATATCAATTGCATTAACATACCTTTCATATTTCATCAAATGTTTTAACCCTGTAATCAAATGCTTAGCATATGTATAATCAAATATGTTAAGTATCAAATCATGTGAATGTATGCAACAATGTAGTTTGTACTTACCTTAGGAACAACTCACACCAATCTACAACCTTTCTCTTTCAAGAATTCTTCACCACCTAGGTTATGACAATTCAACCTCTTCAATACCTAAACCAAAGGTGATAATACATACTCACTTAGAGACACACATGAGATAATAAGACTAAGAGCCAACTAGGATAAACCCTACACATGACACGCTCACCAACACGGGCGTGTCCCTGACCGTGCCCTAAACTCACAACACAGAAGCTTTGACATGCTCAGAACCACGGGAATGTCACTGAACGTGTAGTATATTCTGTCTCACAGAAATATTGACACGTCCAACAACATGGGCGTGTTCATGGCCGTGTCAATTCCTCACCAACACAGTAGCTATGACACGCTCAGTGACATGGGCGTGTCACTGGACATGTAAATACTACTACTACACAGAAGCTGTGACACACTCAGTGACATGGGCGTGTCACTGCTCGTGTCACCCAACTAAGAACACAAAATCATCGACACGCCTAGAAACCTGGTCGTGCTCGTGGGCGTGTCAGGCCAAAAATCCAGATTCCGGCCACAACAACACCTAATCCAACAAATTACTTCTTTTCACCAAAATCCACTTCAAACAAACTTAGCTCAACATACCCAAGAACCATAACAAACTAGCAAAAATACCAAAACAACTCAAAACATACATCAAACACAATTCAAGATCATCACCACAAACCCAAAACACAACCACAATATTTTCACTTCCAACAACTTACTCTTTCCTTCAATCCAACCCCAAAATCCCAAAATCACTTGAACCAAATACTCTTAAACACATCTTAACCAACATATTCACACACCATCAACAATCAACCAACAAACTCAAACACATCTTAAAATAAAATCAAGGAATCAAGAGGTAACTTACCAAAGATGAAGAAACTCTTAATTTCCAACTTGATTACTTGAATCTTCCTTCAATCTTGAGTTTGAATGTTCAAATCTCTCCCTTGCTCTCTTGTTCCTTTGATAGCCGACCAAATGAAAAAAAAGGAAAGAAAAGAAAATGAAAAGCAAGTGATCCACGTGAAGGAAGAAAGAAAGAAGAAACAAAGTCAAATCTCAACCACTTTTTCCTCAAAATCCTCTCCTCCAAGAATATATATTAAAATAATCCAAATATCTCATTCCACTCACTTAATTTTCCATTTCAATTAATTAACTTAATTAATTAAAATCATTAACTAATCATCTTTGAACTCCACTAACTTGACTTGTATATGTTGTATATATTTCCATATATACAACATATAAACTTTCTCTTCACTTCCTTTTGTCTTTTCAAATACACATATACACTTAAATCAATTACAACAATTATTATACCAAACTTCTAGGGTATACTTTGGGATATTACAACCTCCTCTCTGACTAAACCCAGGTCGACCTCCTTTACTAAAGTCTCTGCCCCCTCAATCTCCTCTAACACTAAGTCAAGAAGCTGCACTATCAGTCTATCTATCCTCCGGTAGCTTAGGGAAATCTCTGAGGAAATGATCTAGTGACCCACATCTATAACACACTCCTGGTCCACCTGTCTTCCAGCAAGCACCCCCATGTGCCCTACCACAATGGATACATGTATATGAAAGTGGTCTCTGAACCACTGGAGTCGTAGCACTAGCCACAGAAACTGTAGGTCTCAATCTCTGCCTCTGATGCTGTACTAACCTACCAGACTGCCTCTCGCTCCTACTGAACCTTGAAAAATAGCCTCCTCTGCCTCTCTTCACAGATGAAGACCCTGCCTCACTCAGGGGTCTCCTAGCTCTAGTCTCCTCCTCAGTAGCAGCTGCTACAATACCCCGTGCTCTCTCAATACTCCTAGCAGCTGCAACCAATTGAGAAAAATCTTAATACTAGGAGCCTGCGACAATACACATGATAGATGGTCTCAACCCCTCCTCAAATCTCCGATGCCAGTCAATCTCATCAGAAATAATCCCACCGGCATAATGACTGAACCGGATGAACTCTATCTCATACTCTTTCACTGACCTGGTATCCTGTCTTAGACTCAGGAACTCCATCATCTTTGCATCTTTATACTCCCTCGGAGTATACTTCTGCTCAAACTCCCACAGAAAATCATCATAAATCAAGGTCGGTGGATCATCCATAGCATGTGGAACCGTCTTCCACCAATCATATGCATCTCTCTGCAGAAGTGATCTGACATAATTAAACTTTTCTTCAGGAGTAGTTTGAAGCTAGATGAATACCCTCTGATCTCTATCTAACCACTACTCAGCTACTGTAGGATCTGCAGTGCCATAAAAGTCCTCAACTCTAAACTTCCTCAACTTATCATACTTCTTTATCGACAATTGCGGCTGTGGTTGTGGTGGCATCTGCTGAACTGGAGCCTGCCTCAATAACACTACCATATGCTATACCCAAACCTGCGGAATCTCATCAACTGCTGGTCTCTCTGGCACAGGAGCAGGTGCCTCTCCAGCTATCTCAACCCTAGCTCTATCTCTACCCTCAATCGGAGCTACACTCTCAGCACTACCCTCTACAGACTAACGTGTTTGAGACGCCATAACTACCTATATCTGCAAACACAGCAGAAGATTACCTCATCAAAGATCAAAAACTGCCAGTGCCAATGCGTGTATCTTGTTTAAAAACCATTTAAAAATCTCCATTTTCTTTTTCTTACAGTTCACCTAGGTTGAGAACTTCAAACCTAGGCTCTGATACTAAAACAAATGTAACACCCTTGTACCCCATATACGTACACCACATACACCCATATATGTAATATATGTATACCAGATACAACAATGTCACAATCCATTTAAAAAAAACCAATCTTTAACTTCAACATCAAGTCATCATTTCTACAATCTGAGTAAACTTAAAACATTTAACTTATATTATAGAAAGCAATAGATAAAACATTATAAAACATTCCTTGTTAAAATACATATAATCTTGATTACCCAAAATTTTATCCAAAACATTTGTTTAATAAGCAGCGGAATATACATATGTATACATCAAAATCAATATTTACAAAAAAAATAGAATTTATACATGCTGGTAGTTCATCTCTAATCTTGATGTCCAATTCAACATTGCTCTCACAATCTCAAGCCTAGACTCGACTCAGTCTAGCTAAACTCTCTGGCTCAATTGGATCAACCCTGTCACCTGCGCGATAAATCACAACCGCGCTAAGCCAGAAGCTTAGTGGTACAAACCTTGATAATAATATTATTCAATTGCAATGCTAAGGCATAACAAAAATGGATACCACTACTTATAACGTTATATTACTCAATTGTTTATAAATCATATTTCACATTTAAGCAAAGACAAGCATGGGCCCAAAGAGATCTAATATGCCATTCAAATTCCAGAGTTACTGCTTCGGTCCAATAATCACATTTATCTAGCCCGAAGGTGAATCATAATCACAATGAGGATTACCTCATATGTAACATCCCAACTAGGCTTCAAGGACTAGGCCCAACCCAGCTTCAAGGGTTTGCTACATCATGTAACACATAACTAGGCTTCAACGACCAACCCCAACCCAGCTTTAAGGGATTGGTACTTTCTAGGTAAGCCACCAACAACAAAACTCTGAAAATTGAATAACATACTAGGTACACAATTCTTTCATAATTTCATTATCAAATCCTTTGTCATTTTCTCATGATCAACTAGGCACAATGACTCAAATATCTCATTTATATCAATATAGCCATCACCAATGGCTTCACACACTATCATTAGTGTATACATAACAAATTGCATTATCCATGCATTTTAAATCATCATTATATATTTCACATAGTTCACATTATGCAAATCATGGCACTGTTCTCATACACCAAGAATATAGTAGGTAACCTAACACATTTTCCAACCAAATGTGTTAAGTCCCAAAGTTATGTAAATGTATGCAATCATTTAAGGTTTGTACTTACCTCTAAGAGCAACAAACACCAATCCAATCTCCTCTTCCAAGATATCCTTCAACACTTGGATTGGGGTAGCTCAAATCTCTTCAAAACCTAATCTGAATGTGATTACACATACTCACTTAGTGATACACATAAGAAAATAAGAATAAGAACTATCTAGGGCAAACTCTATACTTGACATGCTCAACAACACGGGTGTGTCCATGATCATGCCCTAAAACCACAACACAAAAGCTTTGACATGTTCAGTGACATAGGCGTGTCACTGCCCGTGTCAATTCTCCTCCAACACAGTGGCTATGACACGCTCAGTGACATGGTGTGTCACTGGATGTGTCAATACTACTACTACATAGAAGCTGTGACATGCTCAGTGATATGGGCGTGTCACTGGTCGTGTCACCAACCCTAAAACAGAATCAACGACACGCCCAAAGACATGGCCATGCTACTGGGTGTGTCAGGCCAAAAACCTGAAATCGACACCAAAAATGCCACATCCAACTATCATTTTTTTACCCTTTTCCACTCCAAACAAACTCAACAAAAACCATCAAAATACCACAATAAACTTTCATAAACATCAGATCAACTAAATTACATGCATCAAAACACAATCACAACCATATTTCACAACTCAAAACTTACACAATCCATAACTCTTATTTTCTTCACCAAACTTAACTTTTTTCTTCAATCTAACCCCAAATCAAAGTTAACTAGACAAAACAACTTCAAACATACCAAAATCAACCATACACACAACTACACCAACCATCCACCAAACTCATATACACAAACTCTAAAGAAATCAAAGAAAAAGTTGGAAACTTACCAAATATGAAGAAAAATCCTTAAAACTCCAACTTGATCACTTGATATCCTTCAATTGCTTGAGTAAGCAAGCAACAATTTCTCTCTTTCCTTTGATAATGGTGGTGGCCGGCTCACTTGGAGAAGAAAGAAGAAGATAATGAAAATAGTCAAACCACTCCACTTCACTTAACCACATAAATCTCCACTTAATCTCCAAGCAATTAAATTATTATAATATTATAAATATAAAATATCATCTTCCATCGACATTTAACTTCTATTATAAATAATTAAATATATTATTTGACCAATTTAACTTATTGACTTGTATATAATGTTTATATCTCTATATATACAACATATACACACTCCTTCCTTTTATCTTTTCACTTAATCATATATACACTTTAAATCATTTAATTCAATTTCAACAATTAGCATTTTCAAAATTTTATGCTATCATTTGGGATATTATAGGCCACCCTTTTTGGGTTTTCAACCTAGCGAGCTCCTTTTCTTCCTTTTTTTTATGCATAAAACCTCTTCAACCTTTCAATGTTCACTGGCTCACTAAATTTGTTCCCATCCATGTTTGATAACTTCACTGCACCTTTGTTCATGACTTGTTTCACAACATATGGCCCTTCCCAGCTAGGTCTAAATTTTCCTCTTGGATTAGATACATTAGGCTTACATTGTTTCAACACTAAATCCCAGACTCTGAGCTTTCTGATCTGAACCCTTCTATTGTAGGCCCGAGCTATCTTCCTTTGATATAGTTGATGATGATACAATGCTTTTAACCTTCTCTCCTCTAGTAAAGCTAACTGTGTGTATCTACTTACTACCCACTCCATCTCAGGTAGTTCATCTTCCAAGACCACTCTCAATGACTTGATCTTAATTTCAATTGGCAACACTGCTTCCATCCCTTAAACCAAAGAGAACGGTGTCATTTCAGTTGGTGTTCGTACGCATGTTCTGTATCCCCACAAAGCAAAAGGAAGCATTTCTGACTAATCCATGTATGTCTTGGACATCTTGGATAATATCTTCTTAATTTTCTTATTGGTTGCTTCTACTGCACCATTGGCCTTTGGTCTATCAGGAGAGGATCGGTGATGATGGATTTGGTACTTCGAGAATAAGTCCTTAACTGCACCTTGAAACTGTACTCTATTGTCTGATATCACACTATATGGGACCACATACCTGTAGATGAGATTCTTTTCAATAAATCTAGCCATTTGTCTTGCCCCCCAGTTTGTAACCCATTTTGAAGAATAATCTACCGCTACCATAATGAAATGGTGACCGTTTGAGGCTGTCGAATGTATCTCTCCTATAATATCAATGCCCCAAGTGGTGAAGGGCTAGGGTGAAAACATAGAATGCAATTCTATAGGTGGCATGTGATTTAAATTGCCATACATCTAACATTGCTGGCACTTCTTTACAAACTCAATACAATCTCTCTCCATGGTTAGCCAGTAGTAAACTTGTCGAATTATCTTTTTAACTATGGCTAAACCACTCATGTGTGGATCACAACTTCCCTTGAGTATTTCTGACATGATATGCTCTACTTCAGGCTTCCTCAAGCATTGCAAGGGCACCCCATCAGGCCATCTTCAATACAACTCTCAATGGAAGGTGATGTATTATAAGGACCACCGCCTTATGGCTCTTCTTTCTTTCTTTGTTGCCCCCAATGGGTATTCCTTCTCCTCAAAAAACTTTCTTATAGTTTCATACCACGCATCATGGTCTATATCAATTTTCATGATTGTCTTATATTTATAGCAAGGAGTTGATGAACTAGTCAAAATCAGAGGCTTAAGGAATAAGTTGACAGGATTTTCCCATACCGAAGCCAATGTGCCTAGGGCATCAGCCATCAGGTTTTCTTCTCTTACTAGGTGTATAAACCTGCACTCCTTAAAGTTCTTCTTCATCATGGTGAAGTAATGGTGGTGTGGTTTTAATTTCTTTTCTTTCAACTCCCACTCTTCATTTACTTAGGATACTACTAGCAATGAATCACCAAAGACTTCCACCTTATTCACCTTCATAATCATAAGGGTTTCCAAACCAAAGATACATGCTTCGTACTCTGCCATATTATTGGTTGCCCTGAATTTCAACTTTTTGGTTAAAGGGATAAGTTCCCCTTCGGGTGATTCTAGTATGACTCCAAAACCTGCTCCTTTCCAATTCACTGCCCTATCAAAATACATTTTCCATCCTTGTACTTCAATGGCCTGCAAATGTTCATCCAAAAATTCCAAGACTACCTCTTCACTATCTGGTACTGGTTGTTGGGCCAGGAATTCTGCCACTGCTCTACCTTTGATTATTTTCCTGGTTACATACTCAATCTCAAATTCTTCCAATATTATCAACCATCACCCATACTTTCCAATCAAAGAGGGTGTCTCCCTTAAGTACTTCATTGGATCCAACTTGAAAATTGCTTGCACACTATAAGGTTGAAAGTAATGCCGTAACTTCTTAGAAGACCAAACCATAGCTATGCAAGTCTTTCAATGATACTATACTTAATTTCATAAGGTAGGAGCTTTCTACTCAGATAATAGACTGCGTGCTCATTCCCTGACTCATCTGCTTGGGCTAGCATGGCTCATATTGACTCTTCTTCTACTGCTAAGTATAATAACAAGAGTTTATCGGGTTTAGGTGGTTTTAAAACAGGTGAATTTAGCAAGTACTCCATTATTTGCTCAAAGGCCTTTTGACACTCTTCATTCCACAGGACCGACTGATTCTTTTTAAGTAATTTAAAGATAGGTTCGTAGATTATGGTGAGTTTTGCTATAAACCTGCTAATGTACTGTAATTTACCAATGAATCCCCAGACTTCTCTTTTCATCTTGGTGGCTAGCATATCCCTAATTGCTTTAACTTTGTCAGGGTCAATCTTAATGCCATTTGACCAATCACATGTCCCAACAATTTTCCTGAGGTAACCCCGAACACACACTTCTTCAGGTTTAATCTTAGCTTATACTTCAATGCTCTATCGAAGAGTAATTCTAAGTTTTGGAAGTGTTGTTCCCTTGTATCTGATTTCACCATCATATCATTAACATATACTTTGACTTCTTTGTGCATCATGTCATGAAATAATGTGGTGGCCATCCTTTGGTAGGTTGCTCCAGCATTCTTTAACCCAAATGACATTACCCTATAACAAAATATACCCCATGTAGTAATGAAAGTAGTTTTCGCCTTATCCTCTTAGGTCATTAACACTTGGTTGTATTTGGAAAATCCATCTACGAACGAATGTAACACGCTAGAGGTTGCACTATCAATGAGGATATCTATATGGGTAAAGGAAAATCATCTTTAGGGGAAGCCTTGTTTAAGTCTCTATAATCCACATAGACCCTAATTCTCCCATCTTTCTTTTGCATGGGGACTATGTTGGCTAGCCAGTCTGGATAATCTATCACTTCAAGGAACTTTACTTGTATTTGTTTAGTGACCTCTTCTTTAATCAATTCAGCCCATTCCGATCTTAACCACCTAAGCTTTTGTTTGACAGGTTTCATGTGAGTGTAAGTAGGAATCAGGTGTTCAGCTATGTCTCGATCTATTCCAGACATATCCTCACAAGACCAAGCAAATACTTCTTAATATTTTTTAATATTTTTTCAAATCTCTCTCTCTCATCAGGAGTAAGGTTGGATGCTATGCTAATGTTTTTATATTTTTGGTTATTCCCAAATTTAATGATTGTGTATCAATAGAGTTAATATTAAAGATGCTCATATAGCCACTATTTGAATGTATGCAACCATTAGGAGAAACATCACACAAGTAAGCAAATCAGACTTTATTGCATTCATTTTGGAAAAGAAAACATCATCATCCTCATACAAAGCAGATAAATTAAAATTAAAATCAAAATCAAAATCATTGTCATTGTTTTCAAAATAATAAAGTAGAACATCTTCAAACTTCTCTTCAACTAGGGCAGCAATCTCATCTGGAGTCTTCTCAACTTTAAGATAACTTGCTTCTCCCCTTTCTGATTGGGCTCCTTGTCGGCTGGCAGGGTGAGCTCTTTCTTCACTTGTTCCACTAACTCGACAACATCAGTAAAAATTTCAAAATCCAGGATCAACTTTCCCATGAACATGATTGGCTCGGGCTTTCTTTGGAGTGGTCCCATATCTGGAGCTTTGACAAATACTTTTTCAAGTGGTGGGAAGCTCATCTTCTCATTCTTCTTTGGCTGGACATCTTTATTGGTTCCTTCATACCCTAACCCTTTCTTGGAAGTTTGAGTTTTGAAATCTGGAAGCTTTGTCACACTAGCCTTGCCCTTTCCAAGACAAGTTCTAGGAAGGTAGCTCATGTTCTTCATCATCTTTAAAATTCACTACTTCATCATGAAAAATTGCAGCAACTTGGAAACCATTGAGAGGCGTATCTACCATCAGAGCATTAACAACCTCATAATCTTCGACCTCGATGACCACCGTCTCATCTCCGTTAGGGAACTTGATCTTTTGATGAAGGGTAGAAGGAACCTCCACCAAGAGGATGAAACCATGACCATCCCAAAAGTAGAGTAAAAGTAACAGGTATGTCCAAACCAATAAATTCAACAATAGATTCGATTGGATGAACCTTCACAATAGCTTTGAAAGTCCCTTTGGCATGCCTTTTAGTATTGTCATAACCCCTAATGGTTACCTTGGTTGGGCTAAGATCCCTTGTTGACATAGCTATCTTTGGCAATATTTTAATGGACAAACATTTATAGCAGACCCATCATCAACCATTACACATGGAGTTCTGGTGAGCACGAGCCTAATGCTATAGCAATACCACAAGTCCACGGGTCGCCCAAGTAATAAAGTAGTGAGTGAGTTATCATTCCACTGAGGACAAGGTCAAGTACTAGTGCAAATCTTAACCGTTGTTTAGCAAATCAATAGTTTTATGATGTTTTGTAATTAAAAACAACTAATTTAATAACTAAAAGTAAAGGAAAATTAAATGTTGTGCAAAAAGGATTGATGATAATAATACCATCCATATATTGAATCCCCCTAGCCACAATTATATTTATGAAAATCAATTCAATTAAATCACATAATATAGTTGAATTGGCATTCCTCTAACTTAGACTAAAACCTCTCTCGAGTAAATTAATCCCTAATCACTAAGTAGAGTGCCAAAATCTCTTCTCAAACACAATTAAATAGATCTTACATTAAGAACAAGGAACTACAAACCAAAGGATCTTGTAAGTCTATCTTTAGCACTCCAATCAATCCTTAATCCTTATGAGTATTCAATTCATATTAAGCTTTCTCAAGTTAATAATATGAAAATTGCAACCAATCAATAAGCATGCTATTATCAATTGGAAATAAATCATTAAGCATCATAAGAATAAAATAACTCAATCAAATGATTCAATTAAATGAGATTATTCAATCCATATAAATAAGCTAGGGTTCATCAATATCTAGATAGAAAATGAATTAGTTCATGTTCAAAACCAAAAAAACAGAACAAGAGAAATGAGTAAAAAAAACCAAACAATCCATGGCGAATAATTTGTATTTCTTCACTTCAATCCTTGATTCTTGGTTTAGGTCTTGTATAGGATGTATATCCTTCTTCAAACTCAGCTCAAGACTCTCCTCTTTGCTCCAGCAGTTGGCTCCTTCTCCCTTGTTCCAGCCTTCACGTCCCTCCTTACTCCTCTTCATTTTCTTCTCCTTTTAACTCCCTTCAAAGCTCACAGCCCATACCTTCCAGCTCATAACCCATATCTTCCAACTCACACCACTCTCCCTTGTCTCCCACATTCCCTTTGTTTTTTCTTTCTTTTCCTCAAATTAGGCAAGCTTTTCTTTTATTTAATATTACTTTTGGAAAAAGCTAGTCTTTGTTCCCCACTTGTCTGCAAAAGAATTCAATTATTCAAGGTTGCCCTAGGTGACATGGCCAAGCTTGCTGGCCGTGTCTCTCACTTTGCTTGGGACATGGCCAAGCTTGTTCATCGTGTCTCCTTCTGCCATTTCTTTCCTTCTTTTCTTCTAGGTGACACGACCAGTGGCTTGGCCGTGTCATGTGGGTGTGTCACCTTCTGCTTCTAGCTTTGTCAATTTGTTTTCTTTATTTCAAAGGGTGACACTGCCAAGCTCCTGGCCGTGTCATGTGACAAGGCAAGTGGCTTGGCCGTGTCATATGATGGTGTCAGCTTCTGCCTTCATTTCTTTGGTTTCTTGGTTTTGCTCTTTAGGTGAGACACGGCCAGTGGCTTGGCCGTGTCTCTTGAGCGTGTCAGCTACTGTATTGGAATTCTTTTGAGGGACACGACCAAGCTTGCTTTGGCTTGGCCATGTCTTGCTTGATTCATGCTTTTCCTTCATTGTTTTGATCATCCAAGGGAGTTTTTGCACTTTAACCTAAAACAAACACTTAAAACAAACTTTAAACAAAAATCAAATGAAACATTAAACAAAAATCAAATGAAATATTAACTAAAAACACATAAAAATCATACTAAAAACAAGTACAAAAATACTCTTATCAAATACCCCACACTTAATTCCTTGCTTGTCCCCAAGCAAGGTTAAAATCAAAACAAGCTAAACAAGATAAATTTTGTTAAGTTCAAGAGTTATAAAAATGTTTCAAGACTTCCCTATCCCTAAATCCGCAATCAATATCAAATCAAACAAAACTTATACCTAAGCAATTAAGTGACTTTCCAAGCATATCCTATGCTTGTCACTCCCTCACCAACTCTTAGAAAGTGTTTGATCAAGGTGCTGTTTACACTCATAACAATCAATGAAAGATTATTGCCATAGGCTTGCTTATGGATCAAATCTCCACTACCTAATTATAATCAAGCATCAATCAAAAGGTCTTTTATTGGGTTGTAATGGGGTTAAGGTAGAGGCATGACATTTAGGAAATGTGAGCTTAATCATTAAGTTCAAGAGCACTTCAAGAATGAAGTAACCGATCATCTGTATAACCCAACGATCCCAAAACACCTTCCTCTTATCTACTCCTTGACATTAAAGAACTTTTCAAGGGAACTCACTTATTACATCTTGTAATGATTATTCCAAACATATTCCAACCCTTTCAACAAGAAAAACAATTATTCTTATTATTTTTCTTCTTTTTACTTGATTTTTTTCATTTTATACATATATATTTTATATTTTGCTTTGCAATCTTAAACTTACTATATTTAACCCCACACTTAATTCAACACAACACTCGGTCATAAATGCTCTTAAAATGCTCTTGACCTAATGAAAGGGTAAGAGACAAAATAGCATGATTCAAAGTTAGTAGTGTTGCAAAAAAGAAAGAAAAGGATAAACGGAATAGGCTCAAAATTGGCTAACTAAGGTTAAAAATAGGGTTGGTTTTTAAGCCAAAGTGGGTTCACCTAATTGCCTTAATCATCTTGATGCCAAATTGAAATTTTTATGTAATCTTAAAATGCATGTAAAGCAAGTTCTAGCAAGTCATCAATCAAAGATGTTCACCCACAACAAGAATGATAAGTTGATGGCTCAATTTCTCATTAGGTTAAAGGCAATGCAAGGAAAAACCAACAAAATTGACAATAAGTATCAATTCTACTCAAATCTCAAATTCATGCTTCAAAAATTCAAAAGTCATCTATCAACAATATTTATAACAATTGAACTTTTCAAAATTTATTTATTCAAAGAAAAATAAGAAAAACATTAACTAAGCTTGAACTAAAACAAGTAAAAGTAAAAACACAAAATGCACCCCACACTTAAAGATTCACATTATCCTCAATGTGAGCATGCATAAACTAAGAGAGAGTTTAGATGAAACCTGTTTTCATATTTAACTAAACTTAAATATGCTCAATTTACCCTTCAAATTCAAATGAATGCATAATGAACAAACCACCAACCAACATCACAAACCAAAAATACAGGAATTAAAGACACAAAAATTAATGAACGAATAAAATGGTGGGTTGTCTCCCACCCAGCACTTCTTTAACGTTGTATTAGTTAGACGTTCAGGGCAACTTTCCCTGGTCTTGGAGGTGTAAAACCTCCTCTAAGTCCTGTATTTCCCCTCAATAGTAAAATTTGAGCCTGTGCCCATTGACTTTAAAATCTCCTTTTTCCGGGTGAGTTATTTCAACCACTCCATAGGGGAAAACTTCCTTAACAGTAAAAGGACCGGACCATCGAGATTTCAACTTACCTGGAAAGAGTCAAAGCCTTGAATTGTACAATAATACCTAATCTCCTGCTTGAAACTATTTTCGTTCCTTAATGTGAGCATCATGCCATCTCTTGGTACGTTCCTTAACATTCTCGCATTGTCATAAGCTTGCAATCTCCATTTGTCCAACTCGTTTACCTGTAATTTTTGCTTTTCACCTGCACAAGCTAGATCAAGGTTAATCTGTTTTATAGCCGAATATGCATTATGTTCAATTTCAACAGGTAAATGGCAAGCTTTTCCATATACCAACCTAAATGGCGCAGTGCCCAAGGGAGTTTTGAATGCAGTCCTAAAAGCCCATAGAGCATTGTCCAATTTCTCGGACCAATCCTTTCGGGATTGCTCTACAGTTTTTTCCAGAATTCTTTTAATTGCCCTATTTGTGTTCTCAACTTGGCCACTAGTTTGGGGATGATAAGGAGTAGCAAACCTATGTGTAACTCCTAATCTTTTGAAAACTGTCGCTAGCTGAAAGTTACAAAAGTGAGTACCCCCCTATCACTTATAATTGCTTTTGGTGTACCAAATCGAGAAAACAACTTCTTCAAAAACTTCACCACAACCCTAGCATCATTGGTTGCCAAGGCTTGGGCTTCAAGCCATTTAGATACATAGTCTATAGCTACAAAAATATATTTGTTACCAAGGGAATTTGGAAAGGGTCCCATAAAATTGATCCCCCATACATCAAAGATTTCACAAACTAAAATCCCATTTTGGGGCATCTCATCACGAGAGGAAATGTTTCTAGTCCATTGGCAATGATCACAGCGGTTCACAAATTCATAGTTATCCCTAAACAAAGTGGGCCAATAGAATCCTGATTCTAGTACCATTTGGGCAGTCCTATTGGCTCCCATATGACCACCAGCTGGTCTAGCATGGCATTGACTTAGAATGTTTATTGTTTCTTGCCATGCCACACATCATCGAATCATGCGATCCTTACATATCCTAAACAAAAAGGGATCCTCCCAAAAATAATACTTTAAATTAGAAAAGAATTTCTTCTTTGCTTGATAAGTTAAGTCCTTAGGAAGTTCCCTAACAGCTAAATAGTTAGCAAAATCTGCAAACCAAGGCATTTAAAAATTTAAATTACTTACCTCACTTACCATGGCGTACAACTGCTCATTGGGGAAGTGATCATCAATGTCCTCTTCTTCAAATCTCTCTGGTTGGATTCTCCAAGAGAGAAAGGTGATCGGCTGCAAGATTTTCAGCTCCCTTCTTATCTTGAATCGTCAAGTCAAATTCCTGCAATAACAAAACCCAACGGATTAGCCTAGGCTTATCATCAATTTTCGCAAATAAATACCTTAAAGCCGAATGGTCTGTATAAACAATCACTTTTGACAAGATTAGATATGATCTAAACTTGTCAAAAGCAAAAATCACAGCTAGCAGCTCTTTCTCTGTAGTTGTGTAATTAGCTTGAGCTGTGTTCAAGGTCTTGCTTGCATAGTAAATAGGCTGGAAGTATTTCTCCTTGCGTTGACCCAAGACTGCTCCCACTGCAAAGTCACTTGCATCGCACATTAGTTCAAATGGTAGACTCCAATTGGGAGCTACCATGATTGGAGAATGGGTCAATTTCTCCTTAAGAGTTGTGAATGCTCTCAAACATTCCTCATCAAAAACAAAATCTACATCCTTCTCAAGGAGTCTTGTCAATGGATGGGCTATCTTAGAAAAATCTCAAATGAACCTCCAATAAAAACCCGCATGTCCTAGAAAAATTCTGATGGCCTTCATAGATGTGGGTAGTGGTAGCTTCTCAATGGTGTCTACCTTAGCCCGATCCACCTCAATGCCCTTGCTTGAAATTTTGTGTCCCAACACAATTCCCTCTTGAACCATGAAATGACACTTTTCCCAATTAAGCACTAAGTTGGTTTCCTCACATCTCATCAAGACTCTTTCAAGATTTTCCAAACATCTGTCAAATTAGCTGCCATAAATCAAGAAATCATCCATAAATACCTCCATAATATCCTCAACAAGTTCATCAAAGATTGCCACCATACACCTTTGAAAAGTCGCAGGTGCATTGCACAACCCGAATGGCATTCTTCGATATGCGAATGTCCCATATGGGCAGGTGAATGTAGTTTTCTCTTGGACTTTCGGGGAGATCAGAATTTGGAAATAGCCTAAAAGACCATCCAAAAAACAGTAATACTCTTGCCCGGATAACCTCTCTAACATTTGATCAATGAAGGGTAAAGGAAAATGGTCTTTCCTAGTTGCATCATTCAATTTCTTGTAGTCTATGCAAACCCTCCAACCGGTAACTGTTCTTGTTGGAATCAGCTCATCATTTTCATTAGGGACCACCGTCACCACTCCTTTCTTTGGTACTACCTAGACTGGGCTCACCCAAGAACTATCCGAAATCGAATATATAATCCCTGCATCAAGTAGTTTTATCACTTCAGCCTTCACTACATCTTTCATCTTTGGGTTTAGTCTCTGTTGTGGTTGCACTACCGGCTTGAATTTGTCCTCCATCAGTATCTTGTGAGTGCAATAGGATGGATTGATACCCTTGATGTCTGCTATCTTCCAAGCTATCACATTCTTATGTTTCTGCAACAACTGGATAAGCTTTTCCTTCTGCTCAGAAGATAGGTGGGAACTCAGAATTATTGGTAATTTCTTCTTCTCCGCCAGAAATCCATACTCAAGGTGATCTGGAAGGGGCTTTAGTTCCAGGTTGGGTGGATCAATCACCGATGGTTTTGGCTTCTCTTCCTTTGGCATCTTAATAGTCTCATATGCCCTACATTTGAACGATTTGCTTGCCTCAAGAAAAGCAAGTTGCTCCATTGCTTCTTGATCCTCAACATTTTCCTGCAATAAACACAACTCAAAACAATGTTAGTAACACAATTTACGGTCTCATGCTCAATAACATCATTACATGATTCCGACTCATTAAGTGAAAGTGAATGTTTCATGGCATCATGTATCCTAAAAATAACTTTCTCATCACCCACTCTCAAAGTTAATGTGCCATCATGAACATCGATAAGGGGACGGGCTGTATTTAAAAATGGCCTACCAAGAATAAGTGAAACATTCGCATCCTCATCAATATCAATGACAACAAAATCATTGGGGAAAATGAAATCCCTGACTTTTACCAACACATCTTCTATAATGCCACGAGGGTGGACTACTGACTTATCAGCAAGTTGGATGGTCATAAGTGTTGGTTTAGGTTTTCTAATGCCTAACTCTTTAAACATTTTATAGGGCATAACACTTATGCTAGCCGCCAAATCAGCTAATGCACTTTTAACCTCAAGGTTACCTATCAAACATGGAATGGTAAAATTACCTGGATCTTTTAACTTCTTAGGTAACGTCCTTTGTAAAATAGCCAAACTCTTTTCAGATAAATGCACTAAAGACACTTCCTCAAGTTTCCTTTTATTGGAAAGGATATCTTTCAAAAATTTAGCATATTTAGGCATCTGTGACAAAGCTTCAGCAAATGGAATATTAATGTGTAATTGTTTAAAAAGTTCAAGAAACTTACCGAACTGAGCATCAATATTGTCCTTGTTCAATCTTGCCGGATAGGGTACTCTAGGTTGGTATTCCTTCAGTATGGGGCTGCTTTCTTGTGGCTGCTTCTCTTTCTCACTTTCTAGTGTAGCTTTCTCTCCCGAAGTGACAGGAGGATCGTTGTCTTTTTCTTTTTCTTGTACTTCAGCCCTTTTCTCTACCACTTCTCCTCTTTTCTCATCCACATTACCCTTGATCTCTTTTCCACTCCTTAGTGTAATTGCCTTAAGCTGCTCTTTAGGATTTGCCTCAATGTTGCTAGGCAAGCTTCCTTGTGGTCTCTCACTGAGCCACTTGGCAATTTGCCCCACCTGATTCTCCAAATTATGAATAGAGGCTTGTTGATTTCTTAGGGTGGTTTTAGTTGATTGGAACCTAGTTTCAGAAGTTGCTATAAATTTCTCCATCATGTCCTCCAAACTACTCTTTCTTGGAGGGGCAACTTGTTGATGTTGGGGCTGCTGGAATCCAGGGGGAGGTCTTGGATTATTTTGATTATTCCATGAGAAATTTGGATGATTTCTCACCCCGGATTGTATGTGTTGTTGTAGGGGTTATTTTGTTGTTGCCTTGGCATATTTCCCATATAATCTACTTGCTCTTGCCTAGCAAATATGTTGCCACAAGAGTAAGGCAAAGGTAACTGGTATGTCTAAAACAACAAATTTAACAATAGATTTAATTGGTCCAACCTTGACAGCAGCTTTGAAAGTTCCTTTGGCGTGTCTCTTAGTGTTGTCATAGGCCCGAATTGTTACCTCAGTCAGGTTTAGATCTCTTGTTGACATGTCTAGCTTTGGCAATATCTTAAGTGGGCAAACATTTATGGCGGACCCATCATCGACTATTACACATGGAGTCCTCTTCCCCTTGACTTCTATTTTGATAAAGAGAGGTCAGATGTGATCTCTCCCCTCCTTTGGTAAGTCCGCGTCTGAAAAAGAAACTGCTCCCATATTAACTTCACTCTTCTCTTGCACTTCTTCACATTTCATTACCCCTCCAATTTTTATGAAGTTGATCAACTCCTCCGGTGTTGTAGAGGTAGAAATTGGCATGCTAGCCAAGGCTTTGGCCATAGTTTCTAGGTTCTTCTTAGAAGTAGCTAATAAGTCCCAAATGCTAACGCTTGCTTGTGTTCTTTTCAATTGCTTGAGCATAGCATCATCTTCTTCTTCTTTATTTCCAACTTTAACTTCCTTACCTTTATTAGTTTCTACCTCCTTAGGTTACCAGATCTAGTGTTCATTACTTCATCTTCTTTGGGCTCGGACCAAGTCCACTCCTCTTTCTTGGATACAAGATCATCATCACTATCGGTTGAATCCCAAAACCCATTGACAACACAAATTGTTACTTCTTTACCCACCATAACTTGTTTAATTCCATCAAATACCTCTTCTTCTTTAGTTGCTACTCCACCCACATCTTGGAAAGAAGACATGACAAAATCTTCATGCAAACCCCCCCTCCAATCATGAAGGTTGCCGGCGGTGGTACTCTATTGAACTTTGGCAATGGGTTGTCTTCGGTGTTTGGCTTATTGGGCTCAAGTAGCTTTCCATTATCAATTAGATTTTGGATCTCATGTCTCAACCTCACACATCTATCCGTGTCATGCCCTTACAATTGATGAAACTGACAAAATGCTTTAGTGTCGAAATTAGGTGGGAGAGGGTTAGGCAAAGGGTGAGGATTTAAGGGTTGTAGCAATCCCTTTCTTTGAAGTTTATTGAGAACCCAAGACATCTGTTTCCCTAATTTCAAAAATTATCTCCTTGTTCCTTAGTTAGTAGCATTGACACCGACTGCCTTTTGCATGCTTTGGCTACCAGACTAATAGTTCCCTTTCTCATTCCTTCTTGTTGAAAAATGGTTCTTCTCTCTTTCCCATTCTTCAATTTGTAAACCCGCTTGGAGAAGGTCTTTGAAATCACGGATGAGTGTATGAGACTTCCTCTCACAAAGACTAGGCAACACCCCTCTCACAATCATCCTTATTTGATCGGATTCATTGGGCCTCTTCTTGAGCAAAGCGGCCTTGTTTCTCCATCTCTTCATATAATCCACAAAATTCTCATTTGACCTTTGCCTAATGGACTCCACTTCCATTAAGGTAACTTCCATTTCAACATTGCATCCATATTGTTGGATGAAGGCTTTGTAAAGCAGATCCCAACTCTTTTATGTTCCATCATCTAAGGTATTGACCAAATTTTGGATAACAGGGTCCAATGAGAGCATAAAGTACCTTAGGGTTTGAGCCTTAATAGCTCGGGTAGACTGCATGGTAGTGATATATTGCTTCACATGGAGATGAGGATTTCCAGTTCCATCAAACTTCGTAAAAGATGGTATCTTGAACTTGTACGGGACTTCTTCATCTAGCTCAAATAATTTGTCAACTTTAGACATTTCCTCGATTTTCAGTTTCTTCTCAAATTTCTTTTCTAAATCAGCAATCATCTTTTCCACATCAGAAGTTTCAGTCTTCCCCATAGTTGACCTTTCAACAATCTTCGGTTCTTTTTTCTTCTTTTGAGCATCTTGGTAGTATTGAGCCCAATCGTCATTATGATCGATGATCACCTTATCATCATCAAAAACCACTTCACCAACTTTAGTCTTCCCTATGTCCTTTGGCTTCTTAGTGCTAGCAGATGCCTCTGCATGATTTTCTAAGATTGAAGTCAATTGGTTCTTCATGGTCTCAGCTAGGGGCTCTTTTATTTCTTCCATTTTGGCATTGAGGGCTTCATCCACCATTCTTTGAATTTGTTCGGGCTCCATTATTTTTGGTGAGCAAGTGATTGGGTCGTTGCTAGATTCTTCGCTTCTTGCGTAGGTCGGATTGTCATAAGCTTTTGAACTATCATAATCCAGGGCTGTGAGCCAGAAAGGATTAATGATATGAGATGCAAATGTATGCATGTATGCATGTATGCACAAATAATAGACAAACAAGGACAAATAGGACATTCCTTCCAACCTTAAAACATCCACACACAAATGGCGAGTCTCTTTTCCTAGGAATATGGTTAACAAAATACCAACATGGGGTACCTTGCTTTCGAATAATTCCCTCGGACGTTTCAACCAATAGTTATATTTTTGAAAATGGAAATCCATTCATAGTAATTCCCATTAATTAGGTTTTAATCCATTCAACCAACTATAGTAGCTTTTATGCTATATTGGATTAAAACCAAATTAAGAGGTTTATTATAGATAGATTTCTCACTTGAAAAAGTAACTAATGAGTCATGCCAAAAACAAGCCCATGATTAATTATTTCTTAGTATAAACTAGGCTCACAATTGATTTTTGATATTTCGTAATTGACCTAAATATTTTGCAAGCTCTTTGTAAGAAAAGGTTGGATGAAAATAATTTTATTTATAAGCCCATTGTAAAAAGATTTTAGAAAAAATTGATTTTGGGCTTAGTATTTGGGCCATGAGCAAAAGAATTTTTGATTTGCTTTTAGAAAAGTTTTATATCCAAAAACCCTCTTGAAAAGTTTTGAAAATTATTTTGGTCTTTTGGTGTAACGACCCCACCTGTACGGTCTTACTACAGCTGGTCTATTGGGCCTTTTCTCCCTTAGGTGGACCGTAGTCCCAGCCCTCAACCCGGCAGGCCGCCACAGTACTGGACTGCTCTCGTGGGCCCTCCAGCAGGATTTGTTTATTTGGCTCACAAAGGAGTCGCCTCCAAAGATTGAACACCTGACCTCTCCCTTAAGAGAGCCAGCAAGCACAATCCAGTACCATTCACTAATAGTAACACTATTCATAAATAGTAACATTTACTATTTATCAATAGTAATACTATTTATAAATAGTAACATTTACTATTTATCAATAGTAACACTATTCATGAATAGTAAAAATTACTATTTATGAATAATAAAATTTACTATTCATGAATAGTTTTGAATTTGGTTTTATGCTTTCCGTTCCTCTATAAAAGGCCACCAATCCTTCATTTCATTTCACAATTTCAATTTAAAATTTGTAATTCTCTCAAATTTCTTTTCAATTTCAGCACATATTTTTCAAAAACAATGCATGATTTGAGGTCAGGGACTTATTCTAATGCCGAGTTATTGGAGTTTATTTGGCATCATGAAGATGAAAATCTAGATATACTGGTCGGGATGCCGCTCCATTGCAGTTCCAATCCAAAGAGTGAGGTAATTATTTTTCTTTCTTTTTCTTTTGATTGATTTGATTGATGATTATATATATATATATATTATTGTGAAAAATAAATTAATTTAAGTAGATAGAATAACACGTACTTACCTGGTATTAACTTACCTGGGTCTGTGTTAGCATGATCGTTGTGTCATTCGGGCCGGAGGGTGTATTTATAAAGCCCGACAATGGTACGATGTAATGCCTTCTTGGGTAAGGCGGATTATCCGAGATAGCGTCTTCGAACAGTTCATCTTACAATTGACAATTGGTCCAGTCGATTTTACTGCCATAACCGGCCTTCGATATGATGGTGTTCCGGTTCCTCTGACCAATGAAATTTTAACATTTGAAGAAATTCAGGAATTAATTGGTATGGAACCGTCATATAAAGGGCTTTTTAAGATAAAAATTGAGTCGATTCGTAGTTATTGGATTAACTACGAAGGTCGGGTTGGTAGAAATAGGGCCGAACAGTATGCTCGATGATTTTTGTTATATCTGCTCGGGTCGACCATCTTAGGCAGCACTGAATTGTCCATTCACTTGTCAGTGTTGAGTGCCCTTTCTTATCTCAGAATGGTATCATCTTGTGGCTGGGGTGAAGCTGGTCTCGCGTGTCTTTACCATGGTCTCGATAAGCTTTGCCGAAACAAGAATTCTTTTGCCGGCTTGATGGCGGTTGTTGAGGTATTCTTTCTTCCACCAATGTCTTTTCCCCTCTTTTCTTGCATGAATGTGATCTTTATTTTTATTGTAGATATGGGCATATGAACACAACCTCATGAGGGTTCCCGACATTTCTCGAGAGAGAATCGGGTATCCTAGATTAAATTACTAGTTGTCCGATTGTGTGGATGTTCCCGGCTCTCATCATGTGCATACTCATCGCTTTGTGTTGAGCCGCTTAACCTAGGATCAAGTAAAAGAACATTAGTATGCTTTAAATTTTGTGTGAACATTTTACTTATCATATGTTATTTTGCAGGTGAATTTGGCCTGGTGGAATCCAGAGGAGCGAGCAAATTGGTCTCCTTTGATGAGGGCTGCACTATCTTTCCAACATTCTCGCCGAATTATTGCTGGCCCAGTGTCTAGTGGCTGGTTTCTCGGGGAGAGAGTTTATGAATGGTTTCTCGGTCTAGAGCAGCGGAGGTTTCCAATGCAAATCCCGAAATATACTTTAAATATTATGTCGATGCTGGAGGATGCATAGTGGTCAGCCCGGTATGGTTATGGTGCTGAGTCATTTCTCCATTTACCGGGTTCGTTTTATGACCTTTTTATTCAAATACGACTCTTGCACTTTGATGTATCTCCTGTTGGTGTGTGGGAGATTTTTGATGAAAATGAGGGTAGAGATGAGGAGGTACATCACAGAGATGCAGGAGAGTCTGTTCCACATCTCGGGGCCATTACTTCTTAGGTAAAACTTTTACCACTTTTCCATTGCAATTGCTTTTTCTTTCTTTGATTCTTTAATGATTGTTGCAGGTTGTTGGCTCGATTGATCATGAGGCTGGACCTTCTTTTATTGCCCTTCGTTTGCCCATTCTAGCCCGCCAGATATGCCATCTCATCCGCAGGGTATTGATATGAACTACCAGGTACGTTTCTTATTTCATAATAGTTTTATGCTATATGTATGCATGATTATGTATGCTCTTACCTTTTTCCTTCTTGGCTCACAGCAGATGCTCGAAGAACAAAATAAAAAACTTCAAGAAGAGTTGGCTGCAAGTCGTCAACAGGCTTTTCATTTTGAAAGTTTATATCATCAATCTGAATAAAATTTTTGTAACTTCCAATTCCGGGGGATGAGGGATCCCGGCGCTTCTTCATCAAGAGGCCCCCAGACTGATGAACATGAGATCCTTTCGTCTGCTTCTGATGAAGACCATGACAAATTGGAACTCCAAGACAATGGGGATTTTAGTGCTTCTACTTCGGATGATCCCGGGATGAGTAATTTGCCCCCTCCTCCAACAGGCGACGATTTTTTCAAGTCTTTATTTAATGACCTACCACCACCCTCTTAGTGATATGTAAATATTGTAGCAATTGTAAAACATTGTACAATAATGAAAAATATACAATTTTCCTCTTTACTGTAAACCTTCTTTCTCTTTTTTTTTACATATTTTTTACATATTTTTTATAGTACATCATAATTAATATCTACCTTATTTGCTAAACCAAATCCGATCTGGTAAAGGAAATTCATTGCCATTTCCTTTCCCTATGCCATATGGTCTTATCCTTTCCCATTATATTTTCCATTTCACTTTTGGAAAAGGTTTATTTTCTTTTATATAAATCACCTTGCATGCCATATCTTAATTCATAAACCAAAAATCTCTCTCTTTTAACGTGAGGACTCCCTTTAGCAATTTTAATTTTTCCTTCATTCATTCACCATGACCGAGCATCATTTAAAGAGAATAAAAATTTTATTTAAGAATATGGATGCCATCCATTGGAAGCAATTTTCATGGTCAAAGCTTGATGTTTTAAAACGTTTTCAAAATGTCAAATTAGACCACTCCTTCTTACATGTCGTGGCTTCCTTTTGGAATACGAATTCTAGGGTATTTAGAATTAATGGCTTTGAAATGTGTCCCTTGATTGAAGAATTTGAGGCCATCCTTGGACATCCAAATAATCAACAAATGGTGTTACCCACATTGATTTCCAAGACTCAATAGAAGATGCAGGTGTTATTTCAAATTCCAAAACCCAAAGTTCTTCGGTTGATGAGAGGTGAAAAAATTCTACTTGCTCCTTTGATTGACTTTTGTTTCTCTCATTTGGCTCCTACTAAGGCATGGGGACTCATGCTTTGTCTTTGCTTGCTCCACCAATTCTTGCTTGTTTGATGGCGATATTGATCCACGAGTATTGGATATTATGGACCAAATGGAAGGAGCCTTGTCACCGGTGCCTGTGATTTTAGCCAAGACCTTAGTTGGATTAGACCGATTTAAATCAGGATAGTCAAAGAGACTGACTGGGAGTCCATTGCTGCTTCAGGTAATTACCTAAACTGGCCCTTTTGGGTTTTCAATTTAGGTTTTTCTTTTTTTCTTTTTTCCTAGTCCGCCCATGCTGGTTTTCGAAACTAGCGAGCTGTCCTAATTTTTGCCTAAGCTGCCCTTGCGGGTTTTCAACTTAGCGGACCTTTTTTCTTTCATTTAATTCTTTCTTCACAGATTTGGCTTTAGGAGCGTCTTTGTTTGCTTGATACTCTCTCCATGGATTTTGACAGATACCTACCATGTCATTATTCTGCTAGGAAGCTACTCCATCCATCTTCTTCATATGCTGACTAGGTTGACTGGATCCACTCACGCTCCGAAGTTAATATCCGTTGGTCGGTACCTTGGTGGAAGATTTCTTGTATCACCATGCGGACATACTTGATGTACGTTCCCATTGTTGCTCTTCATCAAGGTACATGCTATGATCCTCGCCGACTTGGCCATCAGTATGGAGCTGAGCCTCGTGATTCTAACTTTGCTCCTGACCTAGACATGCCTTGCTTGACTGAAGCCTACTTGGATCGGCTGAGGCAAAGCTGGCCTGCACGTTACACTTATCGACTGCCATAGATTTTACATTTGTCAATTCAGAAAGTGTTTTGTTAGGATGAAAAATAACTAAAGTAATAAAAGATGCTTCTTTTCCATTTATAATTTGTCATCACCTTTTGCAATTATGATTATTTATTTCATCCATATCTGGTCAAATACTTATAACATTGCACATAGAACAATTTTAACATTAATTCTATTTTATTAAATTGGGGAACAACCAAACATAAAGCCAGCATATACAAGATCACTCCTGTTGCCAATTAGCCCTTTCGGGTTTTCTAATTGATGATTTTCTCTCATTTAGCCCCAATTGTTGCCTAGCCCGCCCTTTTGGGTTTTCGAAACTAGCGGACTGCTCTAACTTTTGCCTAGGCTACCCTTTTTGGTTTTTCAACCTAGCGAGCTCTTTTTTCCTTTTTTCTATCATACATAAAACCTCTTCAACCTGTCAATGTTTATTGGCTCACTAAATTCGTTCCCATCCATGTCTGACAACTTCACCGCACCTTTGCTCATGACTTGTTTCACGGCATATGGCCCTTCCCAGCTAGGTCTGAACTTCCCTCTTGGATCAGATACATTAGGCTTACATTGCTTTAACACCAAATCCCTAACTTTGAATTTTCTGACCTTAACCCTTGTATTGTAGGCCCTAGCTATCTTCTTTTGATACAGTTGATGATGATACAATGCCTTTAATCTTCTCTCTTCTAATAAAGCTAATTGTGTGTATCTGCTTGCTACCCATTTCGTTTAAGGCAGTTTTGCTTCCAAGACTACTCTCAATGACTTGATCTCAATCTCAATTGGCAATATTACTTCCATCCCATAAAGCAAAGGGAAGCATCTCTGACCAATCCCTGTAAGTCTTGGTCATCTTGGACAGAATTTGCTTAATTGTCTTATTTGTTGCTTCTACTGCACCGTTAGCCTTTGGTCTATAAGGAGAGGATCGATGATGATGAATGTGGTACTTGGAGAATAAATCCTTAACTACTCCTTGAAATTATACCCCATTGTCTGATATCACACTATACGGGACCCCGTATCTGCAGATGAGGTTCTTTTCGATAAATAGCCATTTGACTTGCACCTAGCTTGTTAAAGGATTTGGTTTCGACCCATTTTGAAAAATAATCTACTGCTACTACAATGAATCGGTGACCGTTTGAAGCTGTCGGATGTATCTCTCCTATAATGTCGATACCCCAGGTGGCAAATGGCCAGGGTGAAGACATTGAATGCAGTTCTTTAGGAGGCATGTGATTCAAGTTACCATACATCTAACATTGTTGGCACTATTTGACAAACTCAATACAGTCTCTCTCCATGGTCAACCAATAGTAACCTTGTCGAATAATCTTCTTAACTAAGGCCAAACTACTCATGTACATACCGCAACTTCCTACATGTATTTCTGACATGATGCGCTCCACTTCAGGCTTTCTTAAACATCTCAAATGCACTCCATCACGCCATCTTTGATATAACTCCCCATGGAAGGTGATGTATTGTAATGACCACCACCTTATGGCTCTTCTCTCTTTCTTTGTTGCCCCCGGCAGGTATTCTCTTTCTTCCAAAAATCGCCTTATAGTATCATACCACGCACCATGGTCTGTATCAACTTCCATGATTGTCTCGTATTCATAGCAAGGAGTTGATGAACTGGTCAAGATTAGAGGCTTAAGGAATAGGCTAACAGGGTTTTCCCATACCGAAGCCAATGTGGCCAGGGCATCAGCCATTTGATTTTCTTCTCTTGATAGGTGTATAAACCTACACTCCTTAAAATTCTTCTTCATCATTGTCAAATAACGGTGGTATGGTTTTAATTTTTCCTCTTTCAACTCCCATTCTCCATTTACTTGGGATACAACTAGCAATGAATCGCCATAAACTTCCACCTTATCCACCTTCATAATCATTAGGGTTTCCAAACCGAAAATACAAGCTTCGTACTCCACCATATTATTGGTTGCCCTAAATTTCAATTTTTTGGCTAAAGGGATGAGTTCCCTTTCGGGCGATTCTAGTATAACTCCTAAACCTACTCCTTTCCTATTTACCGCTCCATCAAAATACATTTTCCACCCTTGTACTTCAAGTACTTCTAAATGTTCATCTAGAAATTCCAAGATTACCTCTTCACTTTCTGGTAATGGTTGTTGAGCCAGGAATTCTGCCACCGCTCTACCTTTGATTATTTTCCTGGTTACATACTTGATCTCAAATTCCTCTAATATTATCAACCATTGACCATATTTCCCAATTAAAGAGGGTGTCTCCCTTAAGTACTTCATTGGATCCAACCTGGAAATTGCTTGCACACTATACGATTGAAAGTAATGCCGCAACTTCTTAGAAGACCAAACCATGGCTATACATGTCTTTTCAATGATACTATACTTAATTTCATAAGGTAAGAGCTTTCTACTCAAATAGTAAACGGCATGCTCAATCCCCGACTCATCTGCTTGGGCTAGCATGGCTCCTATCAACTCTTCTTCTACTGCTAAGTATAGTAATAGAGGTTTGTCGGGTTTAGGTGGTTTCAAAACAGGTGGATTCAGTAAATACTCTTTTATTCGATTAAAGGCATTTTGACACTCTTCATTCCATACGACTGGCTGATTCTTTCTAATCAACTTGAAGATAGGCTCACAGATTGTTGTGAGCTTTGCTATAAATCTGCTAATGTATTACAGTTTACCAATGAATCCCTGAACTTCTCTCTCCGTCTTTGGGACTGGCATATCCCTGATTGTTTTAACTTTGTCAAGATCAATCTCAATGCCATTCGGACTAATTACATGTCCCAATAATTTGCCTAAAGTAACACCGAATACACACTTCTTCGGGTTTAATCTTAGCTTATATTTCAAAGCTCTATCGAAGAATAATTCTAAGTTTTGGAAGTGCTGCTCCCTTGTGTCCGACTTAACCATCATATCATCAACATATACTTCAACTTCTTTGTGCATCATGTCTTGAATTAGTGTGGTGGCCATCCTTTGGTAGGTTGCTCCAGCATTCTTTAAGCCGAAAGGCATCACCCTATAACAAAATATACCCCTTGTAGTAATGAAAACAGTTTTGGCTTTATCCTCTTGGGCCATTAACACTTGATTGTATCTGGAAAATCCATCTACAAACGAGTGTAGCACACTAGAGGCTGCACTATCAATGAGAACATCTATATGAGGTAAAAGAAAATCATCCTTAGGGGAAGCCTTGTTTAAATCTCTATAGTCCACGCAGACTCTTATCCTCTCATCTTTCTTTGGCACAAGTACTATGTTGGCTAGCCAATCTGGGTATTCTATTACTTCAAGGAACTTTACTTGTATTTGCTTAGTGACCTCTTCTTTAACCAATTCAGCCCACTCAGGTCTTAATCGCCTAAGCTTTTGTTTGACAGGTTTAATGTGAGTGTAAGTAGGAATATGATGCTCGGCTATGTCTCGATCTATCCCCGGCATATCTTCATAAGACCAAAAAAAAACTTCTTCATATTTTTTGAATATTTTTTCAAATCTCTCTCTCTCATCAGGAGTAAGGTTGGATGCTATGCTAATGTTCTTAGGATTTTCAGTTGTTAACAAATTTAATGATTGTGTGTTAACAGAATTAATATTAAAGATGCTCATGTAATTGCTATTTGAATGTATGCAACCATCAGGAGAAACATCACACAAGTAAGCAAAATCAGACTTTATTGCATTCATTTTGTAAAAGAAAACATCATCATCCTCATACAAAGCAGACAAATTAAAATCAAAATCAAAATCATTGTTCTCAAAATCATAAAGCAGGATGTCTTTAAACTTCTCTTCAACCAGGGCAGCAATCTCTTCTGGAGTCTTCTTGGCTTTCAGGGCAGCTTCATTCTTCTCTTTTGGATTGGATTCTTCGTTGGTTGACAAGGTGAGCTCTCTCTTCACTTGCTCCACTAGCTCAGCAACATCTACAAAAATTTCAAAACTTGGGATTAACTTACCCATGAACATGATTGGCTCAGGCTTTCCTTGGAGTGGTCCCATATCTGGAGCTTTGACAAAGATCTCTTCAAGTGGTGGGAAGCTCATCTTATCACTCTTCTTTGGCTGTACATCATTGTCTTCATCATATCCCAACCCTTTCTTGGAAGTTCGAGTTCTGAAATCTGGTAATTTTGTTAAACCGGCCTTACCCTTTCCAAGACCAGCTCAGGGAAGGTATTTCATGTTCTTGATCATATTCAAGACTTTGGAGTCCACTACTTCATCATCAGAAATTGTAGCCACTTGAAAACCATTGAGAGGCCTCTCAACCATTAGAGCATTAACAATCTCATTATCTTCAGCTTCAATGACCACTGTCTCATTTCCGTTGGGGAATTTGATCTTTTGATGAAGGGTGGAAGGAACTCCACCAAGAGGATGAAACCATGGTCACCCCAAGAGTAAGGCAAAGGTAACTGGTATGTCAAAAACAACAAACTCAACAATAGATTCAATTGGACCAACCTTAACTGTAACGACCCTCCCTGACCAGGTCGGCTGCCCGGCCCACTAGTGGCTTACGGCCTGGCCTTTTCACCACCTGGGCACGGAGTCCGTAGGAGGCAAGCGATCGCTACAGTACTGGACAGCCCTCGCAGCCCATCCAGCAGGAATTTGTTTATTTGGCCCCAAGGGGTCGCCTCCCTGGATCGAACCCCTGACCTCCCACTCAAGAGAGCCAGCGAGAACCATCTACTAGCAGAAATGGTACTGGATGGTTCTCGCTGGCTCTCTTGAGTGGGAGGTCAGGGGTTCGATCCAGGGAGGCGACCCCTTGGGGCCAAATAAACAAATTCCTGCTGGGTGGGCCGCGAGGGCTGTCCAGTACTGTAGCGATCGCTTGCCTCCTACGGATTCCGTGCCCAGGTGGTGAAAAGGCCGGGCCGTAAGCCACTAGTGGGCCGGGCAGCCGACCTGGTCGGGGAGGGTCGTTACATTAACAGCCGCTTTGAAAGTCCCTTCGGCATGCCTCTTAGTGTTGTCATAAGCACGAATTGTCACCTCGATTGGGCTTAGATCTCTTGTTGACATGGCTAGCTTTGGCAATATCTTAAGTGGACAAACATTTATGGCGGACCCATCATCGACCATTACACATGGAGTCCTCTTCCCCTTGACTTCTATTTTGATAAAGAGAGGACGGATGTGGTCTCTCCCCTCCTCCGGTAAGTTTGCATCTGAAAAAGAAACTGCTCCCATACTAACTTCACTCTTTTCTTGGACCTCTTCGCATTTCATTACTTTCCTAATTTTTATGAAGTTGATCAACTCCACCGGTGTTGTGGAGGCAGAAATTGGCATGCTAGCTAAGGCTTTGGGCATAGTTTCTCGGTGCTTTTTAGAAGTAGCTAACAAGTCCCAAATGCTAACACTTGCTTGGGTTCTTTTCAATTGCTTGAGCACAGCATCATCTTCTTCTATTTCGACTTTCTTCCCCTTATTAGTTTCTATCTCCTTAGGTGGTGGCCTAGCATAAGGCTTACCGGATCTAGTATTCATCACCTCATCTTCTTCGGGCTCGGACCAAGTCCACTTCTCCTTCTTGGGTATAATATCATCATCCCTATCACTTGAATCCCAAAACCTATTGAAAACACAAATTGCTACTTTTCCACCCATCATAGCTTGTTCAAATGCCTCTTCTTCTTTGGTTGCTTCTCCACCCATCATAGCTTGTTCAAATGCCTCTTCTTCTTTGGTTGCTTCTCCACCCACATCTTGAAAAGAAGACATGACAAAGGCCTCATGCAAGCCTCCTATTGAATTTTGGCAATGGGTTGTCTTTAGTGTTTGGCTTGTTGGGCTCGGGTAGCTTCCCATTATCAATTAGATTTTGAATCTCATGTCTCAACCTTACACATCTATCAGTGTCATGCCCTTGCATTTGGTGAAATTGACAAAATGCCTTGGTGTCAAAGTTAGGTGGGAGAGAGTTAGGCAAAGGATGAGGATTTAAGGGTTGTAGCAATCCTTTTCTTTGAAGCTTGTTAAGAACCCAAGACATCAATTTTCCCAATTCTGAAAATTGTCTCCTTGTTCCTTGGTTAGTAGCATTAACACCGACGGCCTTTTGCATGCTTTGGCTACCAGGTTGATAGCTCCCTTTCTCATTCCTTTTTGTTGCAAAGCAGCTCTTCTCCCTTTCCCATTCTTCAATTTGCAAACCAGCTTGGAGAAGGTCTTTGAAATCTCGGATGAGTGTATGAGACATCCTCTCATGAAGACTAGGCAACACCCCTCTCACAATCATCCTTATTTGATTGGATTCATCGGGCCTCTTCTTGAGTAAAGCGGCCTTGTTTCTCCACCTTTTCACATAGTCCACAAAATTCTCATTTGGCCTTTGCCTAATGGACTCCACTTCCATCAAGGTTCTTCCAACTCAACATTATATCCATATTGTTGGATGAAGGCTTTGTAAAGTAGATCCTAACTCTTTTATGTTCCATCATCTAAGGTATTGAATCAATTTTGGACAACATGGCCCAATGAGAGCATAAAGTACCTTAGGGTTTGAGCCTTAGTAGCTCGGGCAGATTGCATGGCAGTGATATACTACTTCATATGATGATGAGGATTTCCGATTCCATTGTACTTAGCAAAGGAAGGCATCTTGAATTTATAAGAGACCTCTTCATCTTGTTCAAATAGTTTGTCGATCTCAGACATCTCTTCGGTTTTCAACTTCTTCTCAAATTTCTTTTCTAAATTGGCAATCATCTTTTCAACATCAGATATCTCGGTCTTTTCAATAGTTGCCTTCTCACCAACCTTTGGTTCTTTCTTCTTTTCTTGAACATCTTGGTAGTATTGAGCCCAATCATCATCATCATCAATGATCACCTTTTCATCATCAAAAACCACTTCACTAACTTTGGTCTTCCCTTTGTCTTTTGGTTTCTTAGTGCTAGCAGATGCCTCGGCATGGTTCTCTAAGATTGCAGTCAATTGGTTCTTCATGGTCTCAGCTAGGGCCTCTTTGATTTCTTCCATCTTGGCATTGAGGGCCTCATCCACCATCCTTTGAATTTGTTTGGGCTCCATTGTTTTAGGTGAGCAAGTGATTGAGTCGTTGCTAGATACTTCGTCTCCGGTGTAGGTCAGATTGTTTTAAGCTTTAGAACTATCATAATCCAGGGCTGTGAGCCAGAGAGGATCAATGATATGAGATGCAAATGTATGCATGTATGCACAAATAATCAACAAATAAGGATAAATAGGACGTTCCTTCCAACCTTATAACATCCACACCCGAATGGCGAGTCTTTTTTCCTAGGTATATGGTTAACAAAATACCAACATGGGGTATCTTGCTTTCGAATAATTCCCTCGGATGTTTCAACCAATAGTTATATTTTTGAAAATAGAAATCCATCCATGAAAATTCCCATTAACTAGGTTTTAATCCATCCAACCAACTAAAGTAGCTTTTATGCTATATTGGATTAAAACTAAATTAAGAGGTTTATCATAGATAGATTTCTCACTTGAAAAAGGTGGAAGTATAAAAGCTAGAAATTAAGAGGTTTAGACACCCATCCGAAGATGGAAACATGTCCTTACATCAGATGCCTAGATAGGACACCCACCGAAAGGTAGAAACATGCCCCTTACATAGGTTCTAAAATAGAAAAGCAATTTAAATTACATGATATTTAACTAATGAGGTACCCACCAAGTGGAAACATACCTCTTACAACATTTGGAAATCTAAATAAATTGATAAAAGTAAATAACTATTCAAAATAAATAAATCATTCATCAATGGTATTAAATATCAATAGAAAGTAAACATCCATCCATGATAAATAAAATAAACCAAGTATTGAACTTAAATAAATTAAAGCATATAAAATAAATCAAAGCATATTAAATATGGAATTGAATAAGACAAATAAAAGTCCAATTATAGCTACTGTGACTTTTTTATGGAATTAAAATAAATTGTAGTTTTATGTTTTAAAAGGTTGGTAAGACTCTTTGATTAAACAAATTAAGGTTTGAATAGTAAAATCATGAAACTAGGGTTTTAGACACTTTAAAATACTTTTGATTCATGGTTTTAAATGGTGATTCATTGTGTTCTTAAGCTACTGTGTAAAATTAAAGAATTTGTGTTTTTATGGTTTTTGAAATTTTAAAGGATTAGGGTTCAGAAAAAATTAAGGTTTAAAGTTTTAAAGGAGGTTAGGATTCATTATTTTAGGTTTTGGAGTTGAATTAGGGTTTTAGGAGCTTTGAATTGGAGTTTCGGGTGATGAATTGGCTTTTGGAATTTGGAAATAAATTTGATAATTTTATGAAGTTTTATGAATTTAAACAAACGGATTAAAGTTTTTATAAATAGAAAAGATGTTTTTTAAAGCTTTTTGAAAGAAACAGAACCTAGTTTAAAATTTTGAAAGAAATAGAATCAAATTTTGGTTTTGTTGAAAAATATGTTTAATTAAGGTTTTAAGATTTTAAAGAAGAAAAAATAACAATTTTAAGCCTTTTGGAAAATAAACCAACGAAATAAGGTTTTTGACTTTAGAAAAACTAAATTAAAGTTCTAAGATTTTAAATTTTGAAAAACACAAATTCCTAGTTTTAGCTACTGTGAAAAAAAAACCAAAGAATTTAATACATACCTCCTTTTGATGATTCCACCAAAAATTGTTTTTCTTGGATGAACAAAATCAAAGGCAAGCTTTGTTGCCTTTGAATTCTTGAATTCCCTTCACTGCTTCTCTCCAAAAAGTCCCAATTTCATCTCCAATTTTTCTCCTTTTTCCTCTCGGATTTCTTTTCCTCTTTCTGCCTCCCCTTTTTTTTTTTTTATGTTTAGTCCATATTTATAGAAATTTTATATCCTTCATTCCTAATTATTCATGGCAACTAATGTTAATAAGAGAAGGAAATTGAAACCTAATTGAATTAGGTTTTGAAAAATTTGCGTCGAAAAAAATTGCGCTGCTGAAAAAAATTGCCGCAGGAAAAAGCGTTGGCCAAAAAATCTGTCGCAGGAAATTGCGACAGTGGGTGGGCTGCGGGCGACCATTTCGCTAGCAGAAAAATCCTGCGAGCAAAATGGAAAAGCCATTTCGCCCGCAGATTTTTCTGCCGGCGAAATGCCCACGGGCCCGCGTGACGATTTTTTCGTCGCCCATTTTTCCCGACTCCGATTTTTATTTTTATTTTTATTTTTTGACTTTTATTTGTTTATTTTTATTTTTTATTAATAAAAATTAGAAACTAAAGCAAAAATTATTTAATAAAAGTTATTTTGGACCAATTAGACAACAAAGATCATTTATGACTAAATAAAAATATTGGACTGGACTGGGTAAAAAATTAAGGGTCTACAAAGAGGAATCCACAGGTGTATTTTTTGCGCATTCACCATGTATTGTCGGATATATTCATATTTTATTTTGTATGCTCCCTTCTACCTAGGCTTTAAACTGATTAAATGGCAAATCTCATCCTCGATCAATATGTCATTGGTCAAAGAGACGGGGATCCCATCACATTTTGAGCACATTATTGCGGTAAAATCTACTGGACCGATGGTTATCTCCCCAATAGGCAAGTGAAAGGTGTGGGTGGTGTCCATCCACCCTTCAGCAAGCATCTAAATTATGCTTATGTCAATTTGATATCCCTTTGTTGGCAGCTGCAGTACAAATTCTTTTAAGCCACACTCTCAAAATCATTCTCCGGACTGGAGGTGGTCCTCGCTCATACCACTGGCGGGCCTTATGGACATTCCTACGACCATTGATCACACAGCTATCATACTGCCACAATAAAGGTGAGTCCACCAGGTAAGTATCTCAGCCTTACTAATAAAAAAACAAAAAAATAATAAAAAAAATTTGATGCACTTATTTTCCTTTTTAATAGGCTTCAAAAATTTATTTTTGATAGGTATTGCATCACGACAAATATTTGTTTACTTTATTTTATCTTCATGTATAAAGTCATTTTATTAATTTGTCTATTGCTAATATTATTTTTTTTCTAAAATAACTAAATAAATAAATATTATACATTTTTTCTAAATACATTTTTACTAAAGTCATACCAAAAATTAATTTCTATGTATGTACTGATTTTCTAAGTTCATGTTACTTTAACTCCTATATTATTTTGATATTTGATTATTTTGATTGCATTAATTTGCTCATTTTTACAACTACTATAAATAATCAATTGAAGCAAAAAAATATATAATAAAAATTATGCATAAAGAAGCATTGCAATAAAAATAAAAATAAAAGTATATACTTGTGTTTTTCCTTGTGAGCTTCCGTGAAGGTGCATTCCTGCTAAGATGGAAACTCTATCCAGCTCGGTACTTCTGAGGTAAGCATGCAATTTAGGAACTATACGAGGTTCAGTTCTAGATGCATTTTGGTTTACCACCATTATATATGTTGAAAGTTGAAAATTATCAAATAAACCAGGAAATTGAAATTATTTGCTCGAAAGCTTAAAACTTTGCCTGAAGTTTAGCATTCCTTCTTAGAATGAAATGCTAAGTATTTATAGAGAATGAGTTTGGAGAATAAGTTCAAAACAACAGCACCATTCACATGCCTTACTCGTGAAAATAAAACAAATTTGAAAAAGGAAAAGGCAACAAAGACAAAGTCACTGCATCATTCATGTCTCCTTCATATTTCATGTCTCCTTTCAATAATTCATGTTTCAGCTCACATATAGCACGCGAGCACATAGTATGTTACTTTCAATAATTCATATACAGCACACGAGCACACAATAAAAGTATATTTATTGTGGGTTTAAAATTTTTGTGTCTAAAAAATATTATTTGTACTCACAAAATATTTTTTCTATGCAGGGAGCAAGAGTATATAGGTATTCATACACAGTAAAAAATATTCAATTTTTTTACAAGTCCTCTACTGACAGCTGAAATTAATTATTTGCAGGTACCTCGAGTTCAGAACCCAACCAACCTCTGGTCCAAAATCCAACAATCTAGTTTCAGGTCTAGAACCTAACAAATCCTGTCTTCGGGTCCAAAACCCAACCAATCTTGGGTCTAGAACCCAACTAATCTAGTTTTGGGTGTAGAATCCAACCAGTCTTGGGTCCAGAACCAAACAAACTTAGGGTCTAGAACCAAACCAATCTAGTTTCAAGTCCAAAAACCAACAAATCTAGTTTTGGGTCTACAACCCAACCAACCTCTGGTTCAGAACTCAACTAGTCTAGGGTCCAAAATCTAATCAACCTCTGGTCCAGAATCCAACCAATCCAATTTTGGGTCCAGAGCCTAACAAATCCTATTTCGGGTCCAAAACTCAACCAAGTCCAAAACCTAACCAATCCAGTTTCGAGTCCGGAACCTAACCAACCTCGGGTCTAGAACCCAACAAATCAATTTCTCTGGTCTAGAACCCATCCTATTGAAAACTTAGCACAAAGTCATGTTGCTTTTCACTCTCTGAATAAATTCAAGATTATTCAAGCAGGGGGCAAACTCTAGACCCTTGATTTTAGCACTAGTTAGTCTGGTCCTAATTAAAGAAGGCCTAAATCATGATTGGTACATTCTTAATAGATTAAATCTATTTTAAAGCCTTTAATTAAATTGGTTCAATTTTTATAAGTCTTAAAATAAGTCAGTTCACCTTTAAAAACCCTAAAACAGTTCGATTTGGAATTTGATCGAGTTTATTTGGGTTTTGGTCAGACCATTTTGATATAGGCAGCATCCATATCGAATTGGAGCCACCCAATTCAATATGGATGGCCTTCATATCAAAATGGAGGCCTCCAACTCGATATGGATGGCTCCATAATGAATTAAATGTAACACCCCGATACCCCATATAAGTACTATACATATACCGGGTATACATACAGTAAGTATATAAAGTATAAGGATGTCACTTTTCGTTACAATTTAAAAACCTTTAACATAATTTAAACCACAATACATTAATTTAAAGAGCATTTACAAAATCATTATACTTTTAATGATCTTACATATATATAAGAATCTTATCTTTATCAAAACTTCATTTATACATATGAATACACTCTTGTCAGAAATACATCATAATTAAAAGTTATACATGTATGCATCACCCTCTAGTTGGTCTCGATAAATTCTTACTCTTCTCGTGGCATAACGAAAGACTTCATATCTTCCACCTAGTCACCTGCGCGATTACACATCCGCGCTAAGCCCGAAAGCTTAGTAGTACAAATAAATAATATAAACATACATTATAGAAGTTCTAACATATAATGATATATCAAATTCCATGTACCATTAGTTTCTTATCATGGTTTCCCTTTTTAGTTACACCTTTCATATATCTCTACTAATCTCATATATTATATATACATATATACATATCATTAACACCAACCACAATCCATCACTAATACTCACAATCATTATATCAATATACATATTACATATCATACTTCATATCATTATTTTATTCACAATTCACCAATCATGAATCACATTTCCAACAAAGGCAAACATTATACCATTCACAGTTCACCACTCATGAATCACATTAAACAAAGACAAGCATGGGCCCAAAACACACTAATATGCCATTCCCTTTTTCAGAGTTAATGCTTTGGTTTTGTTATCACATTCATCATTATCATAAACCCAACTAGGCTTCAAGGATTAGGTTCAACCAAGCTTCAAGGGGAACAAAGCATGCTAAGTATCAACCCAACTTGGCTTCAAGAACCAACCCAACCTAGCTTCAAGGGTTGTAACATCTCAATTAGGCTTCAAGGATCAAATCCAACCTAACTTCAAGAGATTGTTACCAATATTAGGCATGCCACCAACAACAAACTCTGAAAATGGAATAACACATTAGCCACACAATTCATTTAGCAATTTCATTCTCAATTGAATCATCATAGCCAATCACAATGGCTTCACATCACACTTGAGTTATCATAGCCAATCACAATGGCTTCACATCACATTTGAGTTATCATAGCCAATCACAATGGCTTCACTTCACATTTGAGTTATCATAGCCAATCACAATGGCTTCATATCATGTCATGTCTCAATTCATATTATAATATTTCATAGTATACATAATCAATTACCCCATCATATCCTTCACATTTTACATATAGCATCAATGATATAACATTACAAAGTACTTTATTCATATAACACATTACCAGTTCACAAGATTCACAATGTATAAAACATAACATTGTTCATATAGTATCATATGCATCATCATTACTCACATTGTGTCCCACATTACACACAATATAACATTATTCATATATTTAGAATCTTCCACATATATTTGTTTAGGTCATTCTTTGTATTAAATGTGTTTAGAGTGTCTATTTTTATGTTTAGGTGGAAGAAGACCTTTGAAGAATCAATACAATGTGAGAAAGGCAAAGAACAATCACAGTAACCAACACCTTCAAGGGACACGGCCAAGCTTGTGGCCGTGTCTCTCAACCAAAAGCTCCAACACGGCCAAGACTTCCCTAGCTTGGTTGTGTCTCCCTTAAACCAAAGAAACCAAAATGAAAGAATTCAGGCAGTAGCAGACACAGTCAAGGGACACGGCCAAGCCAATGGCCGTGTCTCTCCAAAATTGATCCAACACGGCCAAATTTCCTTAAACTTGGCCGTGTCTCCCAAAAATATTTAGTCTTGCCCGTGTCTCTTCTTTAGTTTGGCCGTGTTTCTCATGAATGAAAACCCTAAACATGCCCAAGTCTCTTTTTCTTGAATTAAAACACATTATGCACAACATACCCTCATTCAAATGGATATAATCAATGTCTTTAACACTTATTTTACATATTCATCACAATATTCACATTAACATTACTATTAATCACTTACCATTTCAAAACCCTAAAATCAACATCACTCTTATTCTTTCAATATCAACATCCACTTAACTTACCATCTTCAAACCAAAACCAACACCAATTCAATCTTTTTAACTTATACTCAATTTCAACACTTATAAACACATCTCAAACACACCAAATCATAATATCAACAAATCATAACTCACCTCAAACACAACTTCAAAATAACAAAGGAAAACAAGAGAGTACTTACCAAAATTGAGGAAATCCCACAAATCTCCAACTTAATCCTTTGATTCTTCCTTCAATTTGATTTTAGAAATCAAAGCACCTCTCTTCCTCTCTTCTTCCTTTGGTAGCCGGCCACACCAAGCAAAGAAAAGAAAATGAAGACAAGTCAAACTTTTCTTCTTCTTTAAATCTCCACCAAGCAATTCTAACAAAGCAATTACCTAAATGCCCTTCATCCATTTAACTTAGCTTCTTTTCACTTATATGCCCATTTAAGTAATTTCACATATCACAAATAAAATATCTTCTTCCCTTGACTCCTCATTTTGACCAACATATATGTTATATATATTACCATATACCCAACATATACACTTTCTCTCTACACATTATTTTCCTTTTTAAATAATACCTAAACATTCTCTTTTCAATTTCTTTTCTTATCAACATAACATATACACATAATTCAAACAAATAATAATTGTATCCAAACTTCTAGGGCACACATTGGGATATTACAGTTCTCCCCCTCTAAAAAGAAATTTCATCCTCGAAATTACCAGTACCGTAACAATTCATTCTTAACAAAATACTATCTTATTACTTCCTTGATCAACCATTCAAAAGAACTCATTACATTCCTATTAATATCTTAACATTAATTATCCCGTCATTACAATCACTGTCTAAATAAACATTTATCAAGCCTCAATGGATAACAAGATCCTTATTTTTCACAAACTGAGTTACTTCTTTAGCATGCTTTTCACTTAATTTACATATTAATACACTACCTTTCAACTTATTTTACAAATAACCAAAATTTCCCATTTTTTTTTATCATGATTTAAACTACTAACTCCATTCATTCATGTCCAATCACACTTTAAAATTTTACATCCTATACATTATCATGTAAATAATTATACTCTCAGTATAACTATACATATTAAATCTCAATAATAATTTATAATCTTAGCCAAATCCAGATCACTTGATCTATCTGTCACAATATACCCACATTCCAATATTGTTCAATTCCAACCAACGATTAATTTATTTAACTTATCATGAAATTTCACAATTTTCATACATGTATATATATAACTTAATTCCATTAGGGCAAACTTATATTCAATTCCTGATTTCTTTCGATCCATATTCAGACAAATTATCATAATAACAAATCACTTCAAATTATCTTTTAATATACACATAGTCTATTCACTTAAACCTCAAGTCCATTCATTTATTCATTATATACCATAAACATATTCAGTATAACCCTCAGTCACATTTTATATTTTCTCCCTTTTTAATATCTCCTCACATTTCATATCATTGTCATATTTATTTTGATTACCTTTTTGTCATATTATCCATAACTCAAAACATTTCCATAATTTCTTTTTTTTTTCTTTACCTTCATAATTATAACCAAATTCTTAACATAAAATGATAAAGTACAACTTTATCCATCATAACTTTTAACTATACTTTTCAAACAAAATTTCCAATCTCACCAAATCTGTATTACAATCATTTTATCTAAGACCCAAATCTATGGATAACAAAATTAACCGATCAAATATACTGAACAACACATATGGCTTTAAGAGATTAATATTCAAGCTTGGGACTTTCAAATCAATACTGTTCTTTTTATAATTTTATTTCTCAATCTTTACGACATATTCCTTCTTTACATTATTGCTATATCAGCAGTTAACACATTCCAACTCCGTTTCAAACCAATTTGCACTCGATTAAATGATCCTTATCAACTTAATTCATATTTCAACAATATTACTATATATATATTTTCAATCATATGCAGTTCTTATACAATTTCTATTCGTCACTTCATTTCTAATCCATTTACAATCTCTTATAATATATAATTACATAGAACTTTCCATATGTGAATACTTTGGGACTCTAAAAATCATATGATCATCACGTTCAGTGCTCACCATAACAATTTCCACTGTCCAATATTACTCAAGTCCATTCCCTTCTCACTTCCATCACATAATCCATCTAGCTCTACATAGTTCAAGACCTAATCTCTCTTAGGTCCACTAATACATACAACATCTTTTTCCATATCACTAATTTTATAATAATACCACATACATATTCATAAGTCACCTTCATAATATGATCCACATTTTTTTTATATCATAATTTCATTCATATTGAAAAACTCAGTTCACATATCATATACATGTACACACTTAATTACATGCTCTTATTTTATTTTCCTTTTTCATACATTCCATACAAATTTAATGTTTATCACTATCATTCTCATTCTTCCAATATGATGTAAAGTATTTATTCACACTACAATTATATATATTCTGACTATACTAACACTTCACATCCTTCTTGGTCACATTCCCAATGTGACATCTCTTTCATTTTCATCTTTAAAAATATTTAATATACTTCCATATCCATTTTTACCCTTTGCAGTAAAATGACTTAAAATGGCTCATTTTCATTTGCTTATCCACTTCCCTTTTTACTTCCAAAAAAATTCTCATACTATCAATCACATTACTCAATTCATAATACTTTCATGTGCAATATTAATCATTTCACCTAGCTCATGTATTGAATATACATTAAACCATCAATATCCAAATAATCTTTATCAAATTCCACTAAAACTTTAACTTTTCAACTTACTATTTCGCTTAAGCTTCAATTTGCCAAACTCATCTTTTCTTAATATCAACTTTAAAAACAACATATATATATATATATCACAAAGCAATATCAAAACATATAATTTTCACAATTATCAAGCTCATTTCAAAAGATACAAATGTCACATATTATCACCATTACCATGAGCTTTCACAATATCCAAGCATCTCACATTTCCAACATTGAATTTACAATGTTTGCATTAAAATAACAATACCAATTTATATTCTTACTTAACCAATATCATCTCTTTTTCCTTTAAACAAAACCTTAACTTTATATATATATACATACCCCAAACTTTAAATAATCACACTTTGTCTATACTAATCAACTCATACAATATTCCACCATACTCTCCTCATTTAAATAACATATCTTTCAATATTAACAATCCAACAATATTTCCTCTGTCTAGCAAACCCAACATAAACTTCATTATAAAGATGTTCAAAGTGTAGAGGAAGAGTACATACTTTAATCTTGATTTTGTTTCCAACTCATTTTCAACTTTATTCTCCTTTTCATTTCTTTATTCTTCAACACATTTAACAATTCACTTTACTTGCATAAATTTCCATTTTTTTTCTTAATTTATCAATTAAACTTATATAAATCCATATCATTACTTTCTCTAGCTTTTCTTTCATGTAAAACATCATTCACACTCTAGCATCCATCTCATATAACACAGATATACTACAAATCATATAATGCCACACCCGAGACCAACCTAGGTGTTAATGCATATGCATGTATTACCAATTGCATTTCAAAACTCTTCTTTTTAATTCATTTTAAGCGTTTCAATTTTTTTTTAATTTCACTTAGGCCGAGAATCTCGAACCTAAGCTCTGATACCAAAATAATTGTAACACCCCGATACCCCATATAAGTACTATACATATATCGGGTATACATACAGTAAGTATATAAAGTATAAGGATGTCACTTTTCGTTACAATTTAAAAACCTTTAACATAATTTAAACCACAATACATTAATTTAAAGAGCATTTACAAAATCATTATACTTTTAATGATCTTACATATATATAAGAATCTTATCTTTATCAAAACTTCATTTATACATATGAATACACTCTTGTCAGAAATACATCATAATTAAAAGTTATACATGTATGCATCACCCTCTAGTTGGTCTCGATAAATTCTTACTCTTCTCGTGGCATAACGAAAGACTTCATATCTTCCACCTAGTCACCTGCGCGATTACACATCCGCGCTAAGCCCGAAAGCTTAGTAGTACAAATAAATAATATAAACATACATTATAGAAGTTCTAACATATAATGATATATCAAATTCCATGTACCATTAGTTTCTTATCATGGTTTCCCTTTTTAGTTACACCTTTCATATATCTCTACTAATCTCATATATTATATATACATATATACATATCATTAACACCAACCACAATCCATCACTAATACTCACAATCATTATATCAATATACATATTACATATCATACTTCATATCATTATTTTATTCACAATTCACCAATCATGAATCACATTTCCAACAAAGGCAAACATTATACCATTCACAGTTCACCACTCATGAATCACATTAAACAAAGACAAGCATGGGCCCAAAACACACTAATATGCCATTCCCTTTTTCAGAGTTAATGCTTTGGTTTTGTTATCACATTCATCATTATCATAAACCCAACTAGGCTTCAAGGATTAGGTTCAACCAAGCTTCAAGGGGAACAAAGCATGCTAAGTATCAACCCAACTTGGCTTCAAGAACCAACCCAACCTAGCTTCAAGGGTTGTAACATCTCAATTAGGCTTCAAGGATCAAATCCAACCTAACTTCAAGAGATTGTTACCAATATTAGGCATGCCACCAACAACAAACTCTGAAAATGGAATAACACATTAGCCACACAATTCATTTAGCAATTTCATTCTCAATTGAATCATCATAGCCAATCACAATGGCTTCACATCACACTTGAGTTATCATAGCCAATCACAATGGCTTCACATCACATTTGAGTTATCATAGCCAATCACAATGGCTTCACTTCACATTTGAGTTATCATAGCCAATCACAATGGCTTCATATCATGTCATGTCTCAATTCATATTATAATATTTCATAGTATACATAATCAATTACCCCATCATATCCTTCACATTTTACATATAGCATCAATGATATAACATTACAAAGTACTTTATTCATATAACACATTACCAGTTCACAAGATTCACAATGTATAAAACATAACATTGTTCATATAGTATCATATGCATCATCATTACTCACATTGTGTCCCACATTACACACAATATAACATTATTCATATATTTAGAATCTTCCACATATATTTGTTTAGGTCATTCTTTGTATTAAATGTGTTTAGAGTGTCTATTTTTATGTTTAGGTGCAAGAAGTGTAATATCCCAAGGTACACCCCAAAAGTTTTGGAGCTATTTAATTGGATGTAATTTGTGTGTGTATTAAGGGGAAAGAGAAAAGAAGTGAAGAGAAGATATGTTGGTAAAATATGTAAGGAAAATATTATAAGAGCTAGATGGATATGAATAATAAAGTGTATATATGGTATTTGGTGATATGGGAAATATAAATGCAATATATATAACATATACATATACTCACATATACATCACATATTCATGATGTATAAATTGGTGTAGGAAAGTGAGATATATATATATATATTTGTATAATTAGTTAATAATAATAATAATGATAATAAGGACAAAAAGAAAAAGAAGAGGAAAGCAAAAGAAATTTGTGTGGAGGAGATTTAATGGTATTATTATTATTATTATTATTATTATTATTATATATATAAAGGATAAGAACGAAGGAAGAATGGAGAAACTTCATTCTTCTTCTTCTTCTGTTTGGTGAACGAGAGAGAGAGAGAGAAGCTAGAGAGAGAAGCACCAAGGATTAAAGGAATTTAAGGGAATTGAAGATGGAGATGAAGATTTGGCATGCTATTCAAGTAAGTACTAATCTCTTAAGTGGATTTTTTATTGATTATAGAAATATATGAGTTTTTATCTTCTTGTTTTGATTTCTTTTGGATTGAGATTTATATTTGGTATAATGGGTGTGTAAGATGATGAAAAGAAAAGATTGAAGCATGTAAATGTATTGAACTATCATCTAAGTGATGATAAGTTGAGATAATTGTGAGAATGATGATGAATTGTTGAGTTAGGGTTGTGTATAAATGAATTGGTACTTTGAGTAGTTGATTATAGTGAGGAGTATATATTGATTATTATGATGATATAGTGAAGATAATTATATGTTAAAATGATAGGAAATTGATAAATATTAATAAAGATGATGATTAATAGGGTTGTGGTGTGATTTTGGAAGGGCTTGGATGAATTTGGAAGTGTTTGGTCTTTGAATCATTGAAGGACACGGCCAAGTTATGAGAGACACGGCCAAGTTAGGGTCAACTTGGCTGTGTTGAATGGTTTTTGGAGAGACACGGCCACTGTCTTGGCCGTGTCCCTTGACCGTGTTTGCCACTGCCTAGTTTGTGTTGAGAGACACGGCCGTGTCCCTTGCCGTGTCTGCTTCTGGATTGTTTATGTTGAGAGACACGGCCACTGGCTTGGCCGTGTCTACTGCCCGTGTTTGCTACTGGAACTTTTGGTTGAGAGACACGGCCACAGGCTTGGCCGTGTCCCTTGAGGGTGTTTATTATTGTGTTTGTTAATTGTTCTTCTTACTTTGTTGGATCTTCAAGGGTCTTTTGTATCTAAACACACTTAAAAACAATAATGATCCAACCAAATGTGTATAGAAGATTCTACATTCATGTATAATGTAAATTGTTTTGTATATAACAATGATGATATAGGAAATGTGGAAGAGATAATGATCATGGAAAATGGTATGTGCAATGCCATTGATTATGTATTGTTGAGTGATGAATTGATCAATATGATTAGATGATAACAATGATGTTTATGATACTATATGAGCAATGTTGTGTATAATGCATTGTGAATCTTATGAATTGCAATGATGACTTATATATATATATATAAATATATATATTATGAAAAATATGATGAGAAGTCATTGTTATTGACTATAATGATTTAAATGTGATGGAAAGCCATTGTGATTGGCTATGATGATTCAAGTGAAAGAGATAAGGCATGTTTGCCTAATTGATGATGAAGTTGATAATGAATTAATAAATGAATTGTGTAACTAATGTGTTATTCAATTTCAGAGTTCTGGATTTGGGAGGCATGCCTATAAAATGAAAGGTAACAGTCTTGCCGGGTTGAGGATCTCTTCAATTTGAGTTGAATTGAGGTCCAAGAGACTGGGTCTGTTACACTATGAGATTTGTGCTTATAAGATATATGATTAGTAACAGTCTTGCCGGGTTGAGGATCTCCTCGATTGAGTCGGGTTGATGGTCCAAGAGACTGGGTCTGTTACTTGATAAATGTCATATATGAGAATTGTAGTAACAGTCTTGCCGGGTTGAGGATCTCTTCAATTTGAGTTGAATTGAGGTCCAAGAGACTGGGTCTGTTACACTATGAGATTTGTGCTTATAAGATATATGATTAGTAACAGTCTTGCCGGGTTGAGGATCTCCTCGATTGAGTCGGGTTGATGGTCCAAGAGACTGGGTCTGTTACTTGATAAATGTCATATATGAGAATTGTAGTAACAGTCTTGCAGGGTTGAGGATCTCCTCGAGTTTAGCCGAGTTGATGATCCAAGAGACTGGGTCTGTTACGCTATCCATGGATAGAGATATCTATATATGATGCCTACGGGCTTGATGATTATGATTATAGACCAAAGCAGTAACTCTGAACTTTGAATAACATATTAGTATTGTTCGAGCCCGAGTCTGTCTTTGTTTACAATGTGATATTCAAATGTTGAAATAAATGAGTAATGAGATCTATAACTGCCTTTATTGGAAGTATGATTTTGTAATATGTGTATTGATGTATTGAAAGTGAATATGTTTTGAGGGACTTTCTTGATATATGAATTTATGAAAATGTTGTATGATGTGTAAATTGTATATGAATGTGGAATTTGTGAGAATTGTCTTCATGAAGGTTTGGATAGAACATAAAATGGTGCTTTGTTGAAATGATGTATATTTATATGTATATGAGATAGAAAAAGGGAAGAATTGAGTTGTGAATGTTCTATGTGATTATATAACTAATTTATGAAATTAGTAGGAACTTATGAAGAATGCATTAAGAAAGGAAAATGTGGTAAGAGAACAATAAACCATAAAGCTAAACATATGAGGTATGATAATTTGGTAAAGTATATTTTATTATTCAGTTGTACTACTAAGCTTTCGAGCTTAGCGTGGTTGTTTAATCGCGCAGGTATTTATGCGGTTGATCTGGAAATCTAGCTGTGATGCCACGAGAAGTGTAAGAGTGTCTCGAGACCAACTAGAAGGTGATGCATACATGTATGATTTTAGTTATGATTCACTTTTTGAATAGAATCATGATTTTTATAAATATTTCTTAAAATTAACATAATGTTGTTTAGATTCGGATAAAGATTTTTAAATAGAAACTAAAAGTGACATTCTTATACTTTATATACGCATTGTATGTATACCAGGTATATGTATAGTGCTGATATGGAGTATAGGGTTGTTACAGTTATTTTGGTATCAGAGCTTAGGTTCGAGATTCTCGGCCTAAGTGAAATTAAAAAGAAACTTTTTTTTGAAATGTTTAAATAAGTATTGAAAAGAAGAGTTTTGAAATGCAATTGGTAATACATGCATATGCATTCACATCTAGGTTGGTCTCGAACGTGGCATTATGTGAATTGTGATGTATTTGAATTACATGAGATAAATGATAGTATTCAAATGAGGTTTCATATGAAAGTAAATTTTGAAATGTTGATAATTGAGAAGTGATTGTGATGTAAAGAAATGATGTGGAAATTATAAGTAAAAAGTTTGATTATTGATATGGGTATGATAAAAAAAAAAAGATGATGTTGGTTAAGTACAAAGAGATATATTGGTATTGTTTGTATTGTTATTTCAATGCAAACATGGGGATTTCAATGTTAGAGATGTGATATATTTGAATATTGTGGAAGCTCATGTTAATGGTGGTAGTATGGGATATTTAGATTTTTGGAATGAGCTTAATAATTATGAAACTTATATGTATTGGTGTTGCTTTGTGGTATATACATATAAGATGTTTTAAAGTGATATTTAGAAAGTGAGATGAATAAATTGAAGTTTAAGTAAATTAGTAAGTTGAGAATTTATGGTTGTAATGGAATGTGGATAAAGATAAATTAAATATTGATAGTTTAATGTATTTAATACATGAGATATATGAAATGAATATTAGTGCTCATGAAAGGAATGAGATTGATAGTAGGAAAAATTTGGTGTGAAATAAAAGAAAAAGGGATTGAACAAATGGATATAAAAAAATATGTTAAAGGTATCTAAAAACAAATGTGAGTAATCTCTTTGTGAAATAATATTATAAGTAGAGTGTATATATTTATTAAAGTTAATGAATAACTTAAGTTATAATAAACAAATGAGCATGATGATAGTCAAAGGAAAATGATAAATATTAGATTGGTATAAACTATATGAAAAAGGGAAATTTAATAAATTGCATAATTATGTGTTTATATAAAGAGGATTTGTGAAATGAACTTTTGATATGAATGTGATCTATGAAGGTGTGGATAATATGTTTATTATTTTATATCATTACATGTTTAATGGTATTAGGAGTGAGAATAGACCTGAGTAATATTGAAAAGTGAAACTGTTATAGTAATAACGAAATGAGATTATCATAAGATGTGTTGGAGCTCAAAGAATTTATGTGGATATATTTTTTTTATGTATAAGTGTGTAATAAGAAATTGTAAGGAAGGAGTTATATATTTGAAAATTTTTAGAAGAGATGGATTGGAAATGAAGTAATGAAAGATACTTATGTAAGATTGGTATCTAATTGAAGGTTGGGCTTAGGAAATGTTAAAGATAATATTATTAAACATGAGTTGGGTTAATAATGATAAATTTAGCAAAAGCAAATTGTTTTGGAGATGGAATTAAAATGTATTAATTCTTGGTGTAATAAAAGCTTGAAGAATAAATATATAATATATGTGATACAAGTTAGTATTATAATTGTAAAGGTTGGAAATTGAATAATAGAAGAACAATATTGATTTACAACCCTTAAGTGTGATTGTTAATATATCATTGTCATATGATTTGGTTAGTGTGATTAGTGATTAGTTTTATTATCTTCAGATTTAGAACTGAGATGGATAACTATGTTTCCAGAAACATGATTAAAAGATATGATTGGTGAAGTTATATCTTATACTTTCGATATTAAAAATTTAATTGTAATTATGAGAAGTAAAGCAAGGGAAGAGAATTGTGATAAAGTTTTAAGCTATGAATTGTGTGATAAAACAATAATTATATAAATATAGTAATATTGGGTGAAGTGAAGAAATAATAAAAGGAAAGAAACTGTAATCATCTATGAAAGTTATATAGGATATATTTACAGTGTAAAGTGATTACGTGAATGAACTTAAAATTTATGGGAGTATGAATAATGTTGGAAATGATATGATTGTATAATGAGATGTTCAATATAGTTGATGATATATGAGTATACTATTTTGATGTGATGAGAAACCATAAATGTTGGCATTGATGTTAGAAATGAATTATAATGGAGGTAGATTATCTAATTGATTGTGAAAAGATAAATGAACAGACGTATCTGCCTCCTGTGGAATCATGCGGATCCAATGTGTTGGACAACCAAACTTGGATTACCAATCTGGTTGGGGAAAAAGTTCGTTTATAAAGCTATAGTGGTTGGCTAATTTGATAAATTTTGAATGAATATAAGAGATGATGATATAATTATTGAAATAAGATTATGTGAATGATGAGATGTATAAATACAACATTGAAATACATTGTGATGTATGATAAGAATATGGGCATTGTTAGTATTAATTTATGAATATCCTAATAAGGTATGGAACTGTGGCTTGAATCAACAATATATGAATCTGAAAGACTAGAATTTGAATATAAGTTTGACCTAATGGAATTAGGTTATATTTATATAGGTATATATATATTGTGAAACCCAATGATAAATTTTGATAAGTTAATTGTTGGTTTGAATCGAATAAGATGGAAATATTAGTATATTGTGATAAATAGATCGATTGATTCAGAGTTTGCTAAAGTTGCAAGTTAATATTGGGATTTAATATGTGCAGTTGTATTGGGAGTGTAAAAGTTAAATGGTAATGTGTATAATGTAATATCTTGGCTTATGAATAAACATAAATAAATTGAATTATATCAATGGTACAAGGTGAGAAAAAGAGAAATGTTGTTTACCTGTTAAGTAAGTTTAAAAGTTTGGTATTAATATTTATATTAAGGAAGTAAGGATATTGTTATCCATTGAGGTTTAGCAAATGTTATTTTGAAAGTGATTGAAAGAATGGAATAATTAATGTTAAGATTAATTAATGATTTTTGAGGTTAAAGTTAAGAGATATCTATCAAGAGATAAAGTGATAATTTGACTCTAATACAAAGATAAGATTCATTGGAAATGTAATGAGTCATTTTGATTGCTTTGCTGAGAAAGTAACAAGGTATAAAGATATATATATATATACCTATACAATGATGAATTATGAATTTCAGAGAAGATGATTATTTCTAAGGGGGAGAGTAGAAGTTATGTGATTTGATAAAGTTATAATGTACGATACGATTATCTTCGTATGGAAATTAAGATGGTAATTTGTTTTAAATTGATTGCTATTATGTTGGACAATTTCGAGGACGAAATTATTTAAGGGGGAGAGAATTGTAATATCCCAAGGTACACCCCAAAAGTTTTGGAGCTATTTAATTGGATGTAATTTGTGTGTGTATTAAGGGGAAAGAGAAAAGAAGTGAAGAGAAGATATGTTGGTAAAATATGTAAGGAAAATATTATAAGAGCTAGATGGATATGAATAATAAAGTGTATATATGGTATTTGGTGATATGGGAAATATAAATGCAATATATATAACATATACATATACTCACATATACATCACATATTCATGATGTATAAATTGGTGTAGGAAAGTGAGATATATATATATATATTTGTATAATTAGTTAATAATAATAATAATGATAATAAGGACAAAAAGAAAAAGAAGAGGAAAGCAAAAGAAATTTGTGTGGAGGAGATTTAATGGTATTATTATTATTATTATTATTATTATTATATATATATAAAGGATAAGAACGAAGGAAGAATGGAGAAACTTCATTCTTCTTCTTCTTCTGTTTGGTGAACGAGAGAGAGAGAGAGAGAAGCTAGAGAGAGAAGCACCAAGGATTAAAGGAATTTAAGGGAATTGAAGATGGAGATGAAGATTTGGCATGCTATTCAAGTAAGTACTAATCTCTTAAGTGGATTTTTTATTGATTATAGAAATATATGAGTTTTTATCTTCTTGTTTTGATTTCTTTTGGATTGAGATTTATATTTGGTATAATGGGTGTGTAAGATGATGAAAAGAAAAGATTGAAGCATGTAAATGTATTGAACTATCATCTAAGTGATGATAAGTTGAGATAATTGTGAGAATGATGATGAATTGTTGAGTTAGGGTTGTGTATAAATGAATTGGTACTTTGAGTAGTTGATTATAGTGAGGAGTATATATTGATTATTATGATGATATAATGAAGATAATTATATGTTAAAATGATAGGAAATTGATAAATATTAATAAAGATGATGATTAATAGGGTTGTGGTGTGATTTTGGAAGGGCTTGGATGAATTTGGAAGTGTTTGGTCTTTGAATCATTGAAGGACACAGCCAAGTTATGAGAGACACGGCCAAGTTAGGGCCAACTTGGCCGTGTTGAATGGTTTTTGGAGAGACACGGCCACTGTCTTGGCCGTGTCCCTTGACCGTGTTTGCCACTGCCTAGTTTGTGTTGAGAGACACGGCCGTGTCCCTTGCCGTGTCTGCTTCTGGATTGTTTATGTTGAGAGACACGGCCACTGGCTTGGCCGTGTCTACTGCCCGTGTTTGCTACTGGAACTTTTGGTTGAGAGACACGGCCACAGGCTTGGCCGTGTCCCTTGAGGGTGTTTATTATTGTGTTTGTTAATTGTTCTTCTTACTTTGTTGGATCTTCAAGGGTCTTTTGTATCTAAACACACTTAAAAACAATAATGATCCAACCAAATGTGTATAGAAGATTCTACATTCATGTATAATGTAAATTGTTTTGTATATAACAATGATGATATAGGAAATGTGGAAGAGATAATGATCATGGAAAATGGTATGTGCAATGCCATTGATTATGTATTGTTGAGTGATGAATTGATCAATATGATTAGATGATAACAATGATGTTTATGATACTATATGAGCAATGTTGTATATAATGCATTGTGAATCTTATGAATTGCAATGATGACTTATATATATATAAATATATATATTATGAAAAATATGATGAGAAGTCATTGTTATTGACTATAATGATTTAAATGTGATGGAAAGCCATTGTGATTGGCTATGATGATTCAAGTGAAAGAGATAAGGCATGTTTGCCTAATTGATGATGAAGTTGATAATGAATTAATAAATGAATTGTGTAACTAATGTGTTATTCAATTTCAGAGTTCTGGATTTGGGAGGCATGCCTATAAAATGAAAGGTAACAGTCTTGCCGGGTTGAGGATCTCTTCAATTTGAGTTGAATTGAGGTCCAAGAGACTGGGTCTGTTACACTATGAGATTTGTGCTTATAAGATATATGATTAGTAACAGTCTTGCCGGGTTGAGGATCTCCTCGATTGAGTCGGGTTGATGGTCCAAGAGACTGGGTCTGTTACTTGATAAATGTCATATATGAGAATTGTAGTAACAGTCTTGCCGGGTTGAGGATCTCTTCAATTTGAGTTGAATTGAGGTCCAAGAGACTGGGTCTGTTACACTATGAGATTTGTGCTTATAAGATATATGATTAGTAACAGTCTTGCCGGGTTGAGGATCTCCTCGATTGAGTCGGGTTGATGGTCCAAGAGACTGGGTCTGTTACTTGATAAATGTCATATATGAGAATTGTAGTAACAGTCTTGCCGGGTTGAGGATCTCCTCGAGTTTAGCCGAGTTGATGATCCAAGAGACTGGGTCTGTTACGCTATCCATGGATAGAGATATCTATATATGATGCCTACGGGCTTGATGATTATGATTATAGACCAAAGCAGTAACTCTGAACTTTGAATAACATATTAGTATTGTTCGAGCCCGAGTCTGTCTTTGTTTACAATGTGATATTCAAATGTTGAAATAAATGAGTAATGAGATCTATAACTGCCTTTATTGGAAGTATGATTTTGTAATATGTGTATTGATGTATTGAAAGTGAATATGTTTTGAGGGACTTTCTTGATATATGAATTTATGAAAATGTTGTATGATGTGTAAATTGTATATGAATGTGGAATTTGTGAGAATTGTCTTCATGAAGGTTTGGATAGAACATAAAATGGTGCTTTGTTGAAATGATGTATATTTATATGTATATGAGATAGAAAAAGGGAAGAATTGAGTTGTGAATGTTCTATGTGATTATATAACTAATTTATGAAATTAGTAGGAACTTATGAAGAATGCATTAAGAAAGAAAAATGTGGTAAGAGAACAATAAACCATAAAGCTAAACATATGAGGTATGATAATTTGGTAAAGTATATTTTATTATTCAGTTGTACTACTAAGCTTTCGAGCTTAGCGTGGTTGTTTAATCGCGCAGGTATTTATGCGGTTGATCTGGAAATCTAGCTGTGATACCACGAGAAGTGTAAGAGTGTCTCGAGACCAACTAGAAGGTGATGCATACATGTATGATTTTAGTTATGATTCACTTTTTGAATAGAATCATGATTTTTATAAATATTTCTTAAAATTAACATAATGTTGTTTAGATTCGGATAAAGATTTTTAAATAGAAACTAAAAGTGACATTCTTATACTTTATATACGCATTGTATGTATACCAGGTATATGTATAGTGCTTATATGGAGTATAGGGTTGTTACAAGAAGACCTTTGAAGAATCAATACAATGTGAGAAAGGCAAAGAACAATCACAGTAACCAACACCTTCAAGAGACACGGCCAAGCTTGTGGCCGTGTCTCTCAACCAAAAGCTCCAACATGGCCAAGACTTCCCTAGCTTGGCCGTGTCTCCCTTAAATCCAAAGAAACCTAAATGAAAGAATTCAGGCAGTAGCAAAATTGATCCAACACGGCCAAATTTCCTTAAACTTGGCCGTGTCTCCCAAAAATATTTAGTCTTGCCCGTGTCTCTTCTTTAGTTTGGCCGTGTTTCTCAAGAATGAAAACCCTAAACATGCCCAAGTCTCTTTTTCTTGAATTAAAACACATTATGCACAACATACCCTCATTCAAATGGATATAATCAATGTCTTTAACACTTATTTTACATATTCATCACAATATTCACATTAACATTACAATTAATCACTTACCATTTCAAAACCCTAAAATCAACATCACTCTTATTCTTTCAATATCAACATCCAATTAACTTACCATCTTCAAACCAAAACCAACACCAATTCAATCTTTTTAACTTATACTCAATTTCAACACTTATAAACACATCTCAAACACACCAAATCATAATATCAACAAATCATAACTCACCTCAAACACAACTTCAAAATAACAAAGGAAAACAAGAGAGTACTTACCAAAATTGAGGAAATCCCACAAATCTCCAACTTAATCCTTTGATTCTTCCTTCAATTTGATTTTAGAAATCAAAGCACCTCTCTTCCTCTCTTCTTCCTTTTGTAGCCGGCCACACCAAGCAAAGAAAAGAAAATGAAGACAAGTCAAACTTTTCTTCTTCTTTAAATCTCCACCAAGCAATTCTAACAAAGCAATTACCTAAATGCCCTTCATCCATTTAACTTAGCTTCTTTTCACTTATATGCCCATTTAAGTAATTTCACATATCACAAATAAAATATCTTCTTCCCTTGACTCCTCATTTTGACCAACATATATGTTATATATATTACCATATACCCAACATATACACTTTCTCTCTACACATTATTTTCCTTTTTAAACAATACCTAAACATTCTCTTTTCAATTTCTTTTCTTATCAACATAACATATACACATAATTCAAACAAACAATAATTGTATCCAAACTTCTAGGGCACACATTGGGATATTGCATTAAAAGCCATATAATTTGATATGGACGCCATCCATATCGAATTGGATGCAAAAAAATTCGATATGGTTGGCCCATATTGAATTAAACAAGGTTTAGGTTGATATGACCTCGGTTTCATGTCGAGTTTTTTTGGTTTTAATTCGATATGGTTACGGTTTGGGAATTATGAATTTGCAAATTCAAATTAACCTAGGGTTAACACATTTTAACCTAATTTATTTCCTATAGATAGGTGATTCAATAATAGAAGAGTGGGGAGGGGGCAATTTTTTTTATTACCAACAACAAACAATCATCAAGCAACAAAGGGACTTAGGAGCAGCCACAATTATTAACTAAACAACAATAACAATTTTACAAAGATCAACACATAACAATTGTCAAGGGCAATTGCTTCACTCAACCAACACTCTCAGTTTTGGTGGAGTCAACAAACAAAAGAATGTTTTCATCTTTTTAAATTTAATAGAAACTTTTATTGATTATGGTCTTAAGCATCATTTAATATTCATGCCTAGTAGCTTGCTTTTATTAGTTTTAAAGTCACAGTAGATTACTTATTCAACTTTTCTTCATTCAAAAGCTCCCTTAGTTTGCATTTACTAAGTCCAAATTTCTAGTAGCTTGTTTAGTTATTGTCCAATAAATTGTTAACTTATATTTATAGAGTTTAAGTGTCCAGTAACTTAAGATTTCAAACCCTAATATTCAAAACCTTAATTCTTTTTTAAAATATGCAAAACCCTAGTTTTCAAATATTCAAAACCCTAATCATGTTTCTCTAAAACCAAATCCCTAATCCTATTTTCCTAAAATCCAAAACCATAATCCTGTCCTTCAAACATTCAAAACCCTAATTTATTATATAAACCATAAAAAACCCTAATTTACTTTCTAAACCCTAGAAACCCTAGTTTTCAAGCTCCAAACCCAAAATTTGTTTTAGAATCCATAAAATCTTGGTTTTATCCAGAAAACCCTAATTTTCTTTAAAAAAAAAACCCTAATCTTATTTCCTAAACCCTAACATCAATATTTTAAAACCTTAAAAATCCTAAGTCTAACATGTAAACCCTAATTTTATATACTTCATACTCTAGATTGAACCTTGAATTTTATTATTTACTTTACTATATTATGTTATTTTTTGAATGTTTTACGTTGTGTTTCTTGATTCGTGGATTTCATTATTTAGTTTTTTGACATTAGACAATTATTATAAAGGCATTTTTCTATCCTTGGATGAGTGCCTATTTTGATTGCTTTCTTTTAATAAAAATAATGGATGTTTATTTCTTTTAGATTGTATGTAATATGGATGATGTCATAATTTTTAAGAATTTAATAATATTTAGACCGAAAAAGGAGATGGGTTCTAATGAACCAGCATTTTGGTGGTGTTGGGTCATTCTCACCTTCCCCATACATACCCAACTTTTCGAACCCATTACGGGGTTGGGGATTTCTTAGGAATCGAGTCATCCACCCCTTTTTTTTCTAGCCCGTCCGAGTGGCGACTCTATTTTCTCTGGGTTTAGGCCCATATTCTCTTAGGCCCTAGGCCTAACAGTGCCAGTCGTAATAACCTTTCCACATGGGAGTGGGGGCAAAAATCCCCGCTCACACCCTACAAAACTAGGGTTTTATCCTAAAAACTAAGGTTGAACATGTAATTTAGGATTTTGGATCACCATATAAATAAAATTAAAAGCAGTAAACCAAAGATATAGTATATTTGCATGATTAGATGAGAACAACACTTATTAAGTTAAATAGGTTTAGTTGGTGAAGATCATACATTCATTTTAGATTTTGCCAAATAAAAGCTACTATATCAGGCTTATTGGATAAACCACACAATTCTACAACCTTGGAAGGTTTTGATGAGTCTGGACCAGTGACATTTGGCTACTTGTAGACCTTTAATTTTTGACCCAGTCCGGTCCAATATATTTTAATTAGTCCAAAATAATTTTTGTGTTGTCCAATATATTTTAGTCTAAAATAATTTTTGTGTTATCTTAATTAAATAATATTTGCATTAGCATTTAATTTTTATAATTAATAAATAATAATAATAAAAATAATAATAATAAACAAATAAATAATAATAAAAATCGACGACGGAAAATCGGCGACAAAAAATTTCATCTCCGAAAAGGGGTCGGACGAAATGGCCCGCAGGCAATTTCGCCCGCCCCCAGCTTGCAGGCTCTTGCGGCAACTTTTTTGCTAGCAAAATTTTTCCGCAGCAGTTTTTTTTTTTTGCTAGCGAAATTTTTCTGACACAAATTTTTCCAAAACCAAATTCAATTTGGTTTCGGTTTCCTTTTCTTAATTAATGTTAGATTTCGTGAACAATTGAGATTAATCATCAAAATCTTCTATAAATAAGGACTAAAAAACAACACAAAAAAAAGGAAAAAAATTGGGGAGGAAAATTTTAGAGGAAAAATCTTTGAATCGATCGGACTAGGAGAAACCTTTGGTAGTGAAATCTATCGGACTTTTTGAGAGAAAAATAAGCAAGCAATCAATCCAACAAAGGCAGCCATCTTGCCTTTGCTTTTGTTCATCCAAGAAGTAATTTTTGGTGGAACCAACAAATGAAGGTATGAATATCAAATATTTTTTTCTTTACCGTAGCTTGAATCATTAAACTCTTTATTTTGATTCTAAAAACCTTAGAACCCTAATTTACTTTTTCTAATCCTTAGAACTTAAATCGTCTCCTCTATTTTCAAAAACCCTAAATTACTTTTTCTGTTTCTTCAAAATATCAAAACTCTAATCTACTTTCCAACTTTCCAAATCCTTAAATCATTTTATTAATTCCCTAAAACCCTAATCTGCTTTCCAATTTTCCAAAACCCTAAATTGAATCCTTTTCTTTCCAAAAACCCTAAAAAACTTCTTTTCTGTTTCCATAAACCTTAAATCATTTTGATTATTTTCATAAAGCTTCATAAAATTATAAATTGTTTTTCCAAATTCTAAAATCAAATACATTCTCCAAAACACTAAAAATCCTAATTCAACTCCAAACCAAGACAGTAACCCCAAACTAGCTAACCTTAAACCCTAGTTTTCTATATCCTAATCTTTAAAACCTTAAAACCTTATAAATCTAAATATTAAAATTCAATATAGTAAATCCAAAATAATAATCCAGTAACCGTAAATCATAAACCTAATGTTTTAATATCCAAACCCTAATTTCATGATTTTATCCCTCAAACCCTAATTTGGTTAATCAAAGAACCTTATCAATCCCTTAAATCATAAAACCTGAATCCATTTTAATTCCCTTAAAACTTAAAGTAGCTTAAACCAATAAATTCCAAAACCCTAAACATTCAATAAAAAATCTTAAATAAAAAGCAGTAGCCATAATTTGTATATTTACTTGTTTTATTCTTAGATTTGATTGTGTAGTTCATTATATGCTTTGATTTATTTTATATGCTTTAATTTATTTAAGTTCAATGCTTGGTTTATTTAGTTTATCATGCATGGATGTTTATGTTCTATTGATGTTTAATATCTTTGATGAATGATTTAATTATGATGAATGGTTATTTACTTTTATCGATTTATTTAGATTTCCAAATGTTGTAAGATGTATGTTTCCACTTGGTGGGTACCTCATTAGTTAAATATCATGTAATTTAAATTGCTTTTCTATTCTAGAACCAATGTAAAGGACATATTTCTACCTTTCGGTGGGTGTCCTATTTAGGCATGGATTATGTAAGGGCATGTTTCCATCTTCGGATGGGTGTCCATTTATTTGTTTTGCTTGAACATTGCTTTGATCTTAATATAATGATGCTTTATTTCAATTGTGTGTAATATGGATAATATTGTTATATTTAAGAATTTTATAATATTAAGACCTGTAACGGAGGCCAGTTCCAATGAACCGGGCGTTGTGGGGGTGCTTGGCCATTTCTCACCTTTTCCACACTTACCCAACTTTTCAAACCCATTAGGGGTTGGGGATTCCTTAGGAATCGAGTCATCCACCCCTTTCTTTTTCCCGGCCCATCCGGGTGGCGACTCCATTTTCTCCGGACTTAGGTTCGTGTTCTCTAAGGCCCCGAGCCTAAACAGTGTCGAAGTCGCAAAAACCATTCCACGGAGAGTGGGGGCAAAAATCCCCGCTCACACTACTATGTCTCATGTTTTTTTATCTCTATCTCTTTGATTCTCCAATTGTCTCTTTGCTTTCTGTGTCTTTTGTATTTTTGTTAATTTCAGTCTCTTTAATTGTTAATTGTCACCTCTTTGGCTACTGTGTTAATTGTTTTTTATAGGCAATATTAGGGCACTGGTTTAAACAATCCTAACTGACTTAGGAATGGCCCGAGCCATTCAAATCCTAGTATAATTAAAAAACTTAAAATGGGGTTGGACATGAGAGCTCATGGTAAATTGGCATGGCCAATTCAACATGAGCACAACATGAGCTTGTGTTCATGTCGAATTGGCATGTTCAATTCATCATGAGCTTGTGCTTATGTCAAATTGGACATTATAATTCGACATGAACATGTGCTCATGTGGAATTGGCATGTCTAATTTTATAAGGGCATAGCTCATATCGAATTGTCGTGCTCAAATCCAACCAGAGTTGGTTTAAACTTTAAAATTCAGATCAGGTTTAATTTTAACATTGTACCGGACTTAATTCAAGCTTTTAAAATTTGATCGGACTAGGTTTAAGATTTTAAAATTAGACCAGACTAGATTTAAGCTTCTTGGATTTAACTTGGCCCTTTTAATTAGGACTAAACTCATTTAGGGCCAAAATTAAGGGTCTACACTCAAACTTTTACATTAATTAGTTATGTGTCTGCCCCATTGCTGATATGCACAAAATTCATTGACCTTGTAGCTCCTAGGTAAGGGGAAAGGATGCTTACTTATTCCTAGAGTTGTCATTAAATGAGCTTCCAAAGCTTTCATATAGACCAGGCCTAATGGCATCCCTAAGTCTGTAAATTCCCTTTTGGTGTTACTTTTCTTAAAATGCTTGCCCATCTTGGGGGGATCCATTATTGTTGTTTCACGTTCCATGAGTTCCTAATGGTTGAAGTTGTTTTCTCTACCTTGGAAATGATCCAAGGAAGAGGAAATGTTGATGCTTGCTTGGAAAGTCTTTTGGGTGACTTCCTCATTAGTTGCTATGTTGACCTGACTTATTTGAGGCATGGCATTGAGACTCCATATAATTGAGTAGGATTTTCTTGAAATTGGCTTGATGGATGTTGAGAATAGTGGTAGCTTCAACATGTTCTGTCAGCTTGTTGATAAGCTCAATAACATAAACCTCCTGTGCAATGAGCACTATTTGAAAATTCTCTCATTGTGGCTAGGTTGGATGGTTAGATTTCAATAGGTGTGCCATGTAGTTGGATGGCGAGCTATAGTGGCAGACCCAGATGGGTATGTTCCCAAAAGGTGAGCCATTTGATTGCGCATGATGGATTGGTTTGTTCTCAATAGATAAGCCATATGGCTAAGTTGAATGGTGGATAGGTGTGTTCCCAAAATGTGAACCATGTGGCTAAGTTGAATGGTGGTTGGGTGTGTTCTCAAAAGGTAAGCCATGTGGCTAAGTTGAATAGTGTATGGCTGCATTCCCAAAAGGTGAGCCATATGGCAAAGTTGAATGGTGGATGGGTGTGTTCCTAAAAGGTGAGCCATATGGCTAAGTTAAATGGCAGGTGGGTATGTTCCCAAAAGGTGAGGTCCAGTGTGGTCCATCATGGTTTGAGCCATTGTGGCTCGAGGAGGCTGGTTATGATATCTATCGATGCAAGCCATGTGGTTGAGAGAAAACTAGGTACGATCCTTAATGGTTCAGGCCATGTGGCTCGGTGGGGTAGGGTATGGTCCCTAATGGTGCTAGTCATTGAGGCTCGATGCAATAGGATATCATTCCTAATAGTTTAAGCCATGAGGCTCGGGTGAAGATAAGGTATGGTCTTTAATGGTTTAAGATATGTAGCTTGGTAAAGATAGGGTATGGTACCTAATGGTTGGGCCATGTGGCTAGATAGGGTATGGTCCCTAAAGGTTATGCCATGCGGCTGAGCTATGTGGCTGGCCTATTTATTTGGTTTAGACTTTGTGACCTTGATTTAAGCCTAAAGGTTTGTGTTTGAAAGGGTTGAAGCCATTGTGGCTATGGTTTATGTCTAAAGGTCAAGCCTTTGTGGCTTAAGTTCATGCATGATGGTTAGGTTTATACTAATGAGATAAGTCAATGTGGGTTAGGTTTGATTTCTAAAGGTTGAGCCAATGTGGCTTGAGCTTGTGTCTATAGGTTAAGCTAACTCAGTGGTTTAGCTAGTGCGGCTTGGTTTTGGTGATTGGGCTAAAGATGATCGAGCCAATGTGCCATTGATTTCATTTGGATGGGTTAAGTTGATGTGGGCTTAGTTTAGATGTAATGGTCAAGCTAATATGGCTTGATTTTGTGGGTTAAAACTATGATGTCGATTGAGCCAATGTGGTTTAGGTTAGATGATTAAACGGGTGCGGCTTAGCTATGGAGATTGAGGGTTAAGCCAATTGCAGCCTTGATTTGAGGGGTTAAGCCTATGGAGCATAGATTTTATATAGTTGGTCAAACTAATGTAGCATCAGGCTCAATTTTATGTTGAATGAACAAGTTAATGTGGCTTGGTTCTTACTTGATAGGTCAAGCCTATAGGGGCTTTGTTTCATACTCGATGGTTAAGCCAATGTGGCTTATGTTCATATGGTGAACCCATGCAGTTTAGGTTTGTGTTCTATGGGTCAAGCCAATGTAGCTTGGGTAGGTTTGTGCTCTATGGTTCGAGCCAATGGAGCTTGGCCTCATGAGGTAAATCGATGTGGTTAAGGTTTATTTTTATAGATAAGCTAATGTGGCTTAGTTTTTATGGGGACAGTGTCGATAAAATGCTGTGCATGAATGAAAATAATTTTATGAGGATAGTTTAGGATTATGATGCATATCTCTTAAGGGTAATTTAGTCCAAAGGGGTCCCATAACATTAGGACAACGATATGCCTAACCACATGACAAATAATAAATATGGCATGGGTCCAATAGTATGTGCATATCCATTACACTTTAAAAGGTTTGAGAATTCATCATAGGTTGGATGCTTTTGCTATCCTCAAACATACCTAATGAAGATTGTCAAGTAGATGCTACTTGGTACCTAGGGTTTCCTAAAACTAAAGGGTAAGGAGCCTTTATGCATGATAAATGAGAAAATCAATCAAAGAGAAAATGGCTTTGAAAAAAGGCCATTAAAATTTAATTTGAAAAAATTTAAGGAGTCCCCAATGGAGTCACTAGCTGTGAGGACTCACTCGAACACCAAATCCTAGCCGCAATGGGAGAGCTGAAAATCCTCATTTAGGGCTTGTTTTCACACGATATCACCACATACGGTATTATTTTTAAAAGAAACTCTCCTTTTATTTTGAAAAGGGATGGTGGCTTTTATTTTAAAAATTTAAAATTGGAGAGTCGTCACCTTAGTTTATTTTATTTGGGAAAACCCATTTAATTGACTCCATTAAGTTTGATTACTTTTTACCCAAAAAGGTCAATGGTTTGAAACCAATCACGATGGGTCTCGGGCTAAGTTTTCATACCAGTAAAAGAAAATGATTTTTTTTCTCCTTTTGATTGATTTGGTCCTGCGTTTAACTGATTTAGTGAAAAATATGATTTTTTATGTATTATGTCACAAATAAATTTGAATGACAATATATCACAATACATACACATTTAATAAGGATGACATCCACAAATGCAATGTGGTATAATAAAATACTACAACTCCTCAAAAATAATAATTCAATGGGAGCTTCAACTCTAGTCCTTATGGGTCTTAGATTGAGCACAAATCCCCAATCCACATAGTAAACTCAAAAGAAAATAAAAGAAGAAAACTATTAAAATCAAATGGCGTCCATTTGCAAGGCTTACAAAATTTACAAACGGAGCCTCAAAATATTTAAAATTCAATAAGCAAATAAAAAACAATGATAACGTGGAAAAATAATAATTAAACGACAAAAAGAAAAAAAAAAGAAATGAGGTTGGTTGTTAAGATGTGGGCTTGCCTCTCGGAATGATAATCCGAGTCTACCTACTTATCTTATTTGTGTGGGAATCAGGGACGTAAGTAGTTCATTCCTAAAGGACTTAAATTAACTAATTTTATAGTAAATTAGTTACCGAATTGAAAAGAGATTGGAAAGTGAAACATACCTTGGATAGGCGCTTTTCTTGATAGATGGTTGAAGGGCCTTGCCACTTCATAGTTCCACTAGTCCAAGAAAATTCAGCTTTTTATCACAGGGATATTTTGCCAGATTTTCAAGGTCTAAAGTTTTTAATCCTCCAACCAAAGGGGCAGACTCCTATTTATAAGAGTCCAAATCCAATCCAGGCGACATGCAATGTAGACTATCCTCACTGCGAGCGGCCTGCTACGCGTTACATGACAGGATGGAAAAACATATTTCTATATACATCACTTGTACTTACATTCCTTTTCAAAATAAAAGGAGAGTTTCTTTTAAATAAAAGAAACAAAAATATTTTCAAAACAAAAGATAATTCTAAACCTATGCTTACAGAACTGACTGCAGACCGTACGCGGTGGTGTCAGATGAGCCTTAGTCCAAATAATTATTTCTGCTCCCGATTTTCAAACAAGCCAGATCAATGCCTGAGTGAAGCCTTATAGCTGGCGACTCCACTAGGGACTTTTAAAATTTTCAAAATAAAATTTTAATGGGCTCTTTTCGAAATCATTTTTCTCTAACAATTTCCAGATTATCCTTCAGTCTAACCTCCTTTTGGTTTGGGCTACAAACTAGCCCAAGAAGATGTGGAGGAGATAGAGGGGAGAGCTAAGCAAAGATCCTAATGCAAAAGGGCGGGAGAAATATTTGACTAGCCTATGAAACCTTACTTCAAAACTTTAAATGGACATTTTGTTGAGAAGGAATAGACTACCTTTATTATTGATTTCCTGAACCACGATTGAATCCCATTACTAATGACCTAACCATAGGGTTTGAAAATTTATTTGATGTCAGGCTTAGCTTAGGAGATAATGAGCCTACCTTGAAGGCAGAAGAAGATTTTGAAGACAACATAGAGCTCGGTCTATTTGAAGTAGTTGTGTTAGAAAAAGGAGCATAACTCGATTTCAGCCACCTAATCCAATCAGCTACATGAATATGTAACAACTAGTCTTTTGAAAGGAATGGCAGTCCATTGTTAGAACCTACCCCACCCATAGTAGAACCAAGTGTCCGGCTTGATCAAGAGTCAAGCCTCTAGTCAAATTCTCAACATGTGTCAGATACCAAGCTAAGAGTCCAATTCGACTTCAAACTCAAGTCAAGTTCCCAGTCAGTTACCAACATTGAGTCCGAGTCTCAGTTCGAGTCCCCTAGTTCAGGATATAATTTTGTCACTTGTGAGTCTGATTCTTTGGAATCATCTAATTAGCCCGGGACTAATCATGCTTTGCTTCAAAATATTATCCTTTTTGGGAAAAAATGAAATTGATTTAATGGTTTATGTTAAAGTGGGGTTTTCCTTAAAACTTCTCAAATGAAATAAATTAAAATGGCGACTCTTCAATTTTGCTTTTCAAAATAAAAGCGACCATCCCTTTTCAAAATAAAAGGAGAGTTTCTTTTAGATAAAAGAAACAAAAATATTTTTAAATCAAAAGATAATTCTAAACCTATGCTTACAGAACTGAGTGAAGACCGTACATGGTGGTGTCATATGAGCCTTAGTCCAAATAAGTATTTCGGCTCCCGATTTCCAAACAAGCCAGATCGATGCCTGAGTGAGGACTTACAGCTGGCAACTTCACTAGGGACTTTTAAAATTTTTAAAATAAAATTTTAATGGGCTCTTTTCGAAATCATTTTTCTCTAACAATTTCCAGATTATCCTTCAGTCTAACCTCCTTTTAGTTTGGGCTACAAACTTGCCCAAGAAGATGTGGAGGAGATAGAGGGGAGAGCCAAGCAAACATCCCAATGCAAAAGGGTGGGAGAAACATTTGACTAGCCTATGAAACCTTACTTCAAAACTTTAAAAGGACATTTTGTTAAAGAAGGAACAGACTCCCTTTATTATCGATTTCCTGAACCATGATTGAATCCCATTACTAATGAGCTAACCCCAGAGTTTGAAATTTTTTTTGATGTATGGCTTAGCTTAGGAGAGAGTGAGCCTACCTTAGAGGCGGAAGAAGATTTTGAAAACAACATAGAGCCCGATATATTTCAAGTAGTTGTGTTAGAACAAGAAGCATAATCAGATTTCAGCCACCTAATCCAATCAGCTACAGGAATACATAACAGCTAGTCTTTCGAAAGGAAAGGCGGTCCATTGTTAGAACCTACCCCACCCATAGTAGAACTAAGTGTCTAGCATGATCAAGAGTCAAACCTCCAGTCAGATTCTCAGCATGTGTTAGATACCAAGCTAAGAGTCTAATTCGAGTTCAAACTTAAGTCAAGTTCTGAGTCAGTTACTAACACTGAGTCCGAGTCTCAATCTGAGTCCCCTAGTTCAGGATCTAATTTTATCACTTATGAGTCTGATTCTTTGGAATCATCTAATTTTGAGTCGATTTATAAGGGAAAGCCTTGTAATCATTTCTTGATCAATAAAAATTCCAATGTTTCCACTTATTTTCCTTTGTCTCCTGATAATATTACGGAACATTCCATATCAATGAGATTAATGAGGACAAAGAAACAATAAATCTGGGAACACCAGAAGTAAAATAATACATTCATTACATCCTCATTCATTCATAAACTAGAACTGGGGTACTTCTTAAAGAATTCCTGGATTATTTTGCATGGGAAGTAAGTGGTATGACAGGGTTAGACCCCTCCATAGCAGCACATAAGATTCCAACATTTTACCACATGAAACTAGTCAAGTAGAAACTCCGATGACTCAAGTCAAAATGGTCCTTAAAGATCAAAGAGGAAATAACCAAGCTACTAAAAAACTGATTTATAGAGCCCATCATGTAACCTCAATAGGTAGCTAACAATGTGTCGATCCCTAAGAAAGATGGAAAGGTTCGTATGTGTGTAGACTTCACAGATCTCAACAAGGCATGCCCAAAGGATGACTTCCCTCTGCCCCACATTGATATCCTAGTTAATAGATTGGCTAGATATATGTTGGTTTCATTAACCGACCTCTATGTTGGGTATAATCAAATCTCAGTTCATCCTCCTAAAAAGAAGAAGACAAGTTTTATTGCAGATTAGGGCACGTACTGTTATAAGGTTATGCCCCTTGGCCTCAAGAACGCAGAGGAAACCTATTAAAGAATGGCCACTACACTCTTCTATGACATGTTGCACCAAGATATGAAGTCTATGTGGATGATATGGTTACTAAATTGAAGAAAGCTAAAATGCATGTTGAGGCCCTCAGATAGTTCTTCCTTCGACTCCATCAATACAACTTGAAACTCAATCCTGCCAAATGTGTGTTTGGAGCAGCCTTCGGTGCATTTTGGGACAGATGGTTAGTTCATGGAGAATTGAAGTGGATCCTACTAAATCTATGCCAATTCTCAAAATTCCCGCTCATAAGATGAAAAGAAGATTAGGGGATTCTTAGGTCACCTGCAGTATATTAGCCATTTAATCTCTCAAATGGCTGATGTATGTGGGCCCATCTTCAAATTACTCAAGAAAGACACCCCGGCCAAGTGGAATGACAAATGTCGAGATGCATTTGAAAATATCAACAATACCTATTGTCACCATCAAACCTTGTGAGCGGGGATTTTTGCCTCCACTCCCGGTGGAATGGTTCTTGCGACTTCGGCACTGTTTAGGCTCGGGGCCTTAGAGAACATGGACCTAAGTCTGGAGAAAATGGAGTCAACACCCCTACATCCTGTACACGCACACTACATAACACCACAATGTAATATACGTACACTGAATATAGGGACGCTACAGTTTTCTTTAACATTTAAATCATTTTAGATGATAAGATATTCTTTCTCATTATATATTATAGAAAATAGAGTAATTAACTTGTAATATAAAACAAAATAGATATATATATACGTTTACTTAATACGCAGTGGAATTTATAAAATATTTACATATATGAATACATTCAAATCCATATTTACAATTATACATATATTTACATTAGAATCCATGCTTTACAAAATATAAAGAAGTTATACATGATTGGCAGCTTTTCTCTAATCTTTAAGTCCCAAAATAAATCCTTCAATGTCTACTCTCACTCGGTCTTGAGGAACTCTCGGGTTCAACCCTGTCACCTGTGCGATCAACCACTATCGCGCTAAGCCAACGGCTTAGTAGTACAAAGTATACTAACATTATACTTTAATGCAATGCAATGTCACACATTTAACAATAGAGACAACCTCATAGGTGGAAAGATAATATCACACCTTCATATTTCATAAATCATACACATATAAACATATCACATTTCAAAGTCATTCCATAGATCTTATTATTCAATTATTTTACCATTAATGAATCACATTTAAACAAAGACAAGCATGGGCCCAAAAGACACCAATATGCCATTCAATTTTCAGAGTTAATGCTTTGGTTTTGTTATCACATTTATCATTATCATTATCCCAACTACGCTTCAAGGATTAGGTTCAACCAAGCTTCAAGGGGAACAAAGCATGCTAAGTATCAACCCAACTTGGCTTCAAGAACCAACCCAACCTAGCTTCAAGGGTTGTAACATCTCAATTAGGCTTCAAGGACTAGACCCAACCAAGCTTCAAGGGGAGTAAAACATGTTAAACTTCTACCCAACTTGGCTTCAAGGATCAATTCCAACCTAACTTCAAGAGATTGTTACTAATAGGCATGCCACCAATCAACAAAACTCTGAAAATGGAATAACACATTAGACACACAATTCATTCATTATTTCATTATCAATTAGGCAAACATGCCTCATTAAAGTCATTATAGTCAATCACAATGGCTTTATATTCCATCAAATCTCAATCCACATTATAACAATTCATCTTTCAAATACACAATCATCTACATCATCATATCCTTCACATTATACACATAGCATCATTGATATAAACATAACAAAGTACATTATTCATATAAGTCAACAATGTAATAATGCAATATTTGTACTTACCTCAATAACAATTCACACAACTCTAAACACTTCCTTTTCCAAGATTCTTTTACTTCTTAGATCAATGATAAATCACTTTCTTCAAGACCTAATCCAAAAATAATAACATACACTTGCTTAGGGATACACATGAAATAATCAAATTAAGAGTTGACTGGGGAAAACTCTAAACATGACACGCTCAACCACACGGGCGTGTCCCTGACCGTGCCCTAACTCCACAACACAGAAGCTTTTACAAGCTCAGAAGCACGGGCGTGTCACTGGACGTGTAATACATTCTACCTCTCTGAAAAATATCAACACGTCCAACAACGTGAGCGTGCTCATGGCCGTGTAAACTCTCCATTCTCACAGTAGCTATGACACGCTGAATAACACGGATGTGTTAATGGTCGTGTCAAACCTACTGCCTCCAACACAATTGACACGCCTAAAACTCTGGACGTGCTCATGGGCGTGTCAGACCAAAAACTCATATTCCGGCCAAAACAACAAAACACTTCTTTTCACCAACATCCACTTCAAACAAACTTAACAAAACATACCCAAAAACCATCTTAAACTTACAAAAACACCAAAACAACTCCACATCTATAACAAACACAAATCACAAATATCATCACAAAACCCTAAACACAAATACAACACCATCTCTTCCAACCAACTTACTCTTTTCTTCAATCCATCCTTATAATTCATAATCAATCTAATCAAACACTCTTAAACATATCACAATCAAACAACACACCCTTAAATAATATATCAAACTCAAACACAACTTCAAATAAGCAAAGAAATCAAAAGAGGACTTACCAAAGTAATGAAACTTCTTGAATCATCAACTTGATCACTTAGATCTTCCTTCAATTTGAGCTTAGAACCTTAAAATCCTCTCTTGCTCTCTTGCTTTCTCTTGTCTTTGGATGAGCCGGCCAACACCATGGAAAAGAAGAAAAGAACATAAAGAAACAAAGTCAAACTTCTCTTTAAATCTCCACCTAGTATTTCAACATGAGAAATTACCTAAACACCCTTTTACAAATTGTTTTTATTTCCTTTAAAGCACTTGCCCTCTTTTAGTAATTTCACAAATCACAAATTAAAATATCTTCTTCCCTTGACCACCCATTTGACTTGCATATATGTTATTTATACTTCCATATAAACAACATATACACTTTCTTTTAATTTCTTTTCTCTTGCAAATTAACATATACATTCAATCCCATATAAAACAACAACAATATTCAAAACTTCTAAGGCATACATTGGGATATTACAATTCTCCCCCTCTAAAAAGAAATTTCATCCTCGAAATTACCTGTCATCAAGTCTGGAACAACTGAGGGTATTGATCTTGCATTGCTTGCTCACTCTCCCAAGTTGCCTCTTCTCTCCCATGATTCTTCCATAGAACCTTCACCAAAGGCACTTTCTTATTCCTCAACTCTTTCACTTCATGTGCCAAAATAGCAACTGGTTCTTCTTCAAATGTCAGATCTGGACTCACTTCGATAGATTCAATTGGCAAAACATGAGATGGATCCGACCTGTATCTCCTCAACATAGAAACATGGAATACATTATGGATCCTATCCAACTCAGGTGGCAAAGCAAGCCGATAAGCAACTGGTCCAATTCTTTCCAATACTTCATAAGGTCCAATGAAACGAGGACTCAGCTTCCCTCTTCGACCAAATCTCAAAATCTTTTTCCAAGGAGACACTTTCAAAAATACTTTATCTCCCACATTATACTCAATATCTCTCCTCTTCAAATCTGAATAAGACTTCTGTCGGTCTAAAGCTGCTTTCAACCTATCTCGAATCACTTTCACTTTCTCTTTAGTTTCTTTAACCAAATCAGGACCAATTAACTTACCTTCTCCAAGTTCATTCCAACATAGAGGTGTCCTACACCGTCTACCATACAATGCTTCGAATGGTGCCATACCAATGCTGAATTGATGACTATTATTGTAAGCAAATTCCACAAGTGGCAAGAATCTATCCCAACTTCCAGAGAAATCAATGACACAGCTTCTCAACATGTCCTCAATAATCTGTATCACTCTCTCTGATTGCCCATATGTCTGCGGATGAAAGGCAGTGCTAAAGTGCAGTCGAGTACCCAAAGCACCATGTAAACTCTTCCAAAACCTTGAAGTAAACCGGGGATCTCGATCAGACACTAAAGAAATTGGGACACCATGCAACTTCACAATCTCATGGATATACAGCTCAGCTAACCTCTCCAGAGAATAATCCATCCGAACTGGAAGAAAATGAGCTGTCTTAGTCAACCTATCAACAATTACCCAAATAGCATCATGCTTTCTTTGTGTCAATGGTAGACCAGACACAAAATCCATTGTCACTCTTTCCCATTTCCATTCAGGCACTGATAAAGGTTGAAGTAATCCTGTTGGAACTTGATGCTCGGCTTTTACTTTCTGACATGTGAGACATTTGGATACAAACTCCGCTATGTCTCCCTTCATACCAGACCACCAGTAATACTGCTTCAAATCATGATACATCTTTGTATTGCCCGGATGCATAGCAAATACTGACTGATGTGCTTCTTCTAAAATAATCCTTCTCAAATTAGCATCATCAGGTACACACAATCTATTCTTAAACCAAAGACTCCCATCATTTCTCACAATAAAATCTCGACTCTTTCCATTCTGACAATCTGAAACAATCTTTTGAATCTTTTCATCAACCACTTGAGCCTCTTTAATCTGATCCAACAATACCGGTTTCAATTACAACTATGCCAACAATGCACCATCATCACAAGACACAAAACTAACATGCAACGCTCTCAACTCAACAAGCAACAAGAGCGAATAAACAGTCAAACCTGCTAAAGACTTCCGACTCAAGGCATCAGCAACAACATTTGCTTTACCAGGATGATAATCAATCAAACAGTCGTAGTCTTTAATCAATTCCAACCATCTCCTCTGTCGGAGATTGAGCTCTCTTTGGACACCCAAATATTTTAAACTTTTATGATCCGTATAGATAAAACACTTCTCCCCAAACAAATAGTGTCTCCAAATCTTCAATGCAAACACAATGGCTGCTAACTCTAAATCATGGGTTGGATAATTGAGCTCATGCGGTTTCAATTGTCGAGAAGCATAAGCTATAACTTTACCTTCTTGCATCAAAACACAACCCAAACCATTATGTGAAGCATCACTGAAAATCACATATGGTTTATCTTCCACAGGAAAAGTAAGAACAGGCGCTTGAGTCAACATTTCTCTCTACTGTTCAAAGCTAGCCTGACACTGATCTGTCCACACAAATCTAACTCCCTTTCGAAGTAATCTGGTAAGTGGAGTAGCTATCAAAGAAAATCCTTTCACAAACCGTCGGTAATAGCCTGCCAAACCCAGAAAACTTCTAACTTCAGTCACAGACTTTGGTAGACTCCAATTCAAAATAGCTTCAACTTTACTCGGATCAACTCTAATACCCTCTGCTGAAACTATATGACCGAGAAAAGTTACTTGATCAAGCCAAAACTCACATTTTGACAATTTAGCAAACAAGTGCTTCTCTCTCAAAATCTGCCGCACAATCCGCAGATGCTTGTCATGCTCCTCCTCATTACGCTAATACACCAAGATATCATCGATAAAAACTACCACAAACTGATCCAAATAGGGCCTAAATACCCTATTCATCAAATCCATAAAAGCTGCAGGTGCATTCATCAAACCAAAAGGCATAACTAGAAATTCATAATGCCCATACCTTGTACGAAAGGCTGTCTTAGGAACATCTTCAGCTCTGACCCTCAACTGATGGTACCCTGATCTCAAATCAATCTTGGAAAACAATGCTGCACCCTTCAATTGATCAAAGAGATCATCAATTCTAGGCAAAGGATATTTAATTTTAATGGTCACCTTGTTCAATTTCCTATAATCGATACACAATCTCATAGTACCATCCTTCTTCTTCACAAACAAAACAGGAGCTCCCCATGGTGAAACACTAGGGCGAACAAACCCTTTATCCAACAACTCCTACAACTGCACCTTCAATTCTCTCAATTCAGCAGGTGCCATTCTATAAGGAGTAATAGAGATAGGAGTGGTACCAGGCAATAATTCAATACCAAACTCCACCTCTCTCTCTGGAGGTAACCCTGGCAACTCTTCTGGAATCACATCTGAAAACTCTGCAACTGTAGGTATACTATCAATTTGAGAACCCCTTACTCTAGTATCCACCACATGAGCAAGATAAGCATCACACCCTTTTCTAATCAACCTCCTAGCTGCAACAGTTGAAACAAACAAGGATGCTAGCTGTCCCTGCTCACTAGATACTATTACCTCTCTACCATCACCAGTTCTCAAAGTAACAAGTTTTTTTTGACAGTCTACCACAACTCCATGTCTAGATAACCAGTCCATGCCTAGGATCAAATCATATTCTTTAAAAGGCATTTCAATCAAATCTCCATAGAACTCCTCACCTTGCACTACTACCGCACTATCTCGGTGCACCTTGCTAACAATCACACTATGCCCTAAAGGATTTGTCACCAATACATCAAATCCTAGGGATTCAGCATGCAATTCAGACACAGGCAAAACAGATGCACTAATATATGAATGAGTAGATCCTGGATCAATCAAAGCAAGTACTGAAATATCAAATAAAGAAAAAGTACCAGCTATGACTGTTGAAGCATCTGGCTGCCTCTGCACATATATCCTTTGAGAAGATCCAGCCTCCTCTGGTCTACTCTCCCTGGATGAAGAACCTCCTCTAGAACTGAACCCAGATCTACCTCCTCTATTGACATTCCTCGACCTCCCCTCACACTAGGTCGAGAAGCTGCAGAATCTACTAACATCTGCTCCTGCCTCTCAGGACAATCTCTAACAAAATGATCAGGCGATCCACATCTGAAACATACCCCTGCTACACCAGTCTTCCAACAAGTACCACCATGTGGCCTACCACAATGAATACATATGGGTAGAGTGGATCTCTGAATCACTGGGGTCGGAGCACTCGCCACTGAAACTGTAGGTCTCGATCTCTGCCCATGAAACTGTACTGACCTACTAGCTGGCCTCTGACTCCTACTAATCCAAGGAACAAACCTTCCTTTACCTCTCTTCACAGATGAAGACCCTACTTCAAGTTGGGGTTTCCTAACCCTGATCTCTTCCTCAAAAGCAGCCGCTGCAATACCTTGGGCTCTCTCTACACTCCGAGCTGCTGCAACCAACTGGGAAAAATCATGATATCTAGATCCAGCCACAAGACACATAATAGAGGGCCTATATCCCTCCTCAAATCTCCTGCATCTATCAATCTCATCAGATATAATACCCCCAGCATAATGGCTCAACCGGATAAACTCAACCTCATATTCTGTTACGGTCCGGTTGTCTTGCTTCAAACTTAAAAACTCCATTTTCTTCACATCTTTGTACTCCCTCAGAGTATACTTCAATTCAAACTCTCTTAGAAAATCAGTATAGGATAATTTAGGTGGATCATCCATAGCATGGGGTACTGTCTTCCACCAATCATATGTGTCCTTCTGCAACAATGATCTTGCATAATCAAAATTTTCTTCTGGAGTGGCTTGCAACTGAATAAATATTCTCTGTACTTTATCTAGCCACTGCTCAGCTATAGCTGGATCAATAGTACCCAAAAAACCTTCTGCTCCATACTTCCTTAATTTATCGTAATGTCTCACTGATACCAAAGGCTGTGGGGGTGGTAGCGCTGGTTGCACTGGTGCTTGCCTCAATTTTTCTACCACATGCCTAAGCCAAACTGGCGAAACCTCCTCACCAGCTGGTCTCCCTGACACAGAAGCAGGTACCTCTCCAGCACTATCCACTCTAGCTCCCTCTCTAACCTCATCACTATCTTTAAGTCCCAAAATAAATCCTTCAATGTCTACTCTCACTCGGTCTTGTGGAACTCTCGGGTTCAACCCTGTCACCTGCACGATCAACCACTATCGCGCTAAGCCAACGGCTTAGTAGTACAAAGTATACTAACATTATACTTTAATGCAATGCAATGCAATGTCACACATTTAACAATAGAGACAACCTCATAGGTGGAAAGATAATATCACACCTTCATATTTCATAAATCATACACATATAAACATATCACATTTCAAAGTCATTCCATAGATCTTATTATTTAATTATTTTACCATTAATGAATCACATTTAAACAAAGACAAGCATGGGCCCAAAAGACACCAATATGCCATTAAATTTTCAGAGTTAATGCTTTGGTTTTGTTATCACATTTATCATTATCATTATCCCAACTACGCTTCAAGGATTAGGTTCAACCAAGCTTCAAGGGGAACAAAGCATGCTAAGTATCAACCCAACTTGGCTTCAAGAACCAACCCAACCTAGCTTCAAGGGTTGTAACATCTCAATTAGGCTTCAAGGACTAGACCCAACCAAGCTTCAAGGGGAGTAAAACATGTTAAACTTCTACCCAACTTGGCTTCAAGGATCAATTCCAACCTAACTTCAAGAGATTGTTACTAATAGGCATGCCACCAATCAACAAAACTCTGAAAATGGAATAACACATTAGACACACAATTCATTCATTATTTCATTATCAATTAGGCAAACATGCCTCATTAAAGTCATTATAGTCAATCACAATGGCTTTATATTCCATCACATCTCAATCCACATTATAACAATTCATCTTTCAAATACACAATCATCTACATCATCATATCCTTCACATTATACACATAGCATCATTGATATAAACATAACAAAGTACATTATTCATATAAGTCAACAATGTAATAATGCAATATTTGTACTTACCTCAATAACAATTCACACAACTCTAAACACTTCCTTTTCCAATATTCTTTTACTTCTTAAATCAATGATAAATCACTTTCATCAAGACCTAATCCAAAAATAATAACATACACTTGCTTAGCGATACACATGAAATAATCAAATTAAGAGTTGACTAGGGCAAACTCTAAACATGACACGCTCAACCACACGGGCGTGTCCCTGACCGTGCCCTAACTCCACAACACAGAAGCTTTTACACGCTCGGAAGCACGGGCGTGTCACTGGGCGTGTAATACATTCTGCCTCTCTGAAAAATATCAACACGTCCAACAACGTGAGCGTGCTCATGGCCGTGTAAACTCTCCAATCTCACAGTAGCTATGACACGCTCAATAACAAGGATGTGTTAATGGTCGTGTCAAACCTATTGCCTCCAACACAATTGACACACTTAAAACTCTGGACGTGCTCATGGGCGTGTCAGACCAAAAACTCAGATTCCGGCCAAAACAACAAAACACCCAACAAAACACTTCTTTTCACCAACATCCACTTCAAACAAACTTAACAAAACATACCCAAAAACAATCTTAAACTTACAAAAACATCAAAACAACTCTGCATCTATAACAAACACAAATCACAAATATCATCACAAAACCCTAAACACAAATACAACACCATCTCTTCCAACCAACTTACTCTTTTCTTCAATCCATCCTTATAATCCATAATCAATCTAATCAAACACTCTTAAACATATCACAATCAAACAACACACCCTTAAATAATCTATCAAACTCAAACACAACTTCAAATAAGCAAAGAAATCAAAAGAGGACTTACCAAAGTAATGAAACTTCTTGAATCATCAACTTGATCACTTAGATCTTCCTTCAATTTGAGCTTAGAACCTTAAAATCCTCTCTTGCTCTCTTGCTTTCTCTTGTCTTTGGATGAGCCGGCCAACACCATGGAAAAGAAGAAAAGAACACAAAGAAACAAAATCAAACTTCTCTTTAAATCTCCACCTAGTATTTCAACATGAGCAATTACCTAAACACCCTTTTACAAATTGTTTTGATTTCCTTTAAAGCACTTGCCCTCTTTTAGTAATTTCACAAATCACAAATTAAAATATCTTCTTCCCTTGACCACCCATTTGACTTGCATATATGTTATTTATACTTCCATATAAACAACATATACACTTTCTTTTAATTTCTTTTCTCTTGCAAATTAACATTTACATTCAATCCCATATAAAACAACAACAATATTCAAAACTTCTAAGGCATACATTGGGATATTACACAGACCGAGGTGATCAGCAGAAGTATTCTCATTGACTCCTTTTCGACACTCATTCAAGTCTTGCATTGGAATGATAGAAAGCTTTACATTTATGGCTTTTATCTTCAAGATGTTGAAAATATGAATAATGGAGACTTCAAGCAGCAGAGTCAGGGATTCATCTATTTCAAACTATGTCTCAGCATGTCAGTTGATAGCTTCTTCATGACCTTGCCAATAATCGTTTCCTTTGCCCAATGTGTCCTTTGGAGGTTCAACATACTTCCTTTAACTTGAAGGCTTTGTATGACAAAACACTTTTTTTCTTTCCCTTTTTTTTGAATTTTAGTTTTGAAATCAAATGTTGGCTTTGCCAAATTAATGTCAATGTACCTCAGGACTTGAATTTTCAAATTAACATATCTATAACATGACAACCCTAGTTACCGTACTAAACTCGGGAATTATTTCTATTTAAGCAAGATCTGTTGCACTTCAGATAGGCACATACACATTACTTGGTTAAAGGTCACATTTGATTTTAAATATTGTCTATCTCATATGCATGCTTATCCAAACTATCTCCACTAATAGACTCTACCTACCAAGAGAGATCAACAGGTCTTTGATAGGCTTGAAATGGGGTCTATGAGGGACATGGGTTTAAATGAAGGCCATTTTGAGATAGGAGCTGATGTAACATAGTAGACAAACCCTCACACTACAAATTTCTTGTTGGAACTTTAGGCAATTGGGAGCAATCTTTCTAGACTCCAAGTTCCTTCTATCTTCTTGGCATTAATCTGGATCTTGATTAGGACAGTCTTTGCCCTTGTAAAAAGTTTAAGACCCAAATTTGCTTCTTTTCTTCTTTTCCCTTTTCTTTCCTCTTTATTTTTCTTTTCTCTCTTTCCTTACTCTTCCCTTTTCTTTAAGCATTTTATCATTTTGTCCTTCTTTCTTGAAGGACTATCAAGTACAGAACTTTCACGAACTGAATAGTATTTCTAATTTTTCTTTGATTTTGATCGAATCTTTGGTTGGGTTGGACCAATTCAGGTCAAACCATCCTTATAAACTAAATAGAAGCCTTTTGTTGTCTTAGGTAAAAGAGAACTCAGTTGGCTTTTTGAACCTTTTTGGGTTTTCTTTTCTTTTTTCTTTTATTTTTTCTCTTCTTTTTTTTATTTTCTTTTTCTTTTCTTTTGTCTTTTTTGTTTTCTTTTCTTCTTTTTCTTTTTTTTTTGGTTCTAGCTCTAAAAGAGTTGTCTTGTTTGTATGGGCTTCTAATAATGGATAAGTGGAGTAACAAAAATCTTTTGTAATAGGGCTAAATCATTTGTTACTCTAATGATGATGTTGTTTTGATATATTGGAGATATTAAGGGAACTTCAACTACCCTTATGGTCTTGAAAACTTCAACTATCCTTATGGTCTTGAAAACATCAACTATCTTCATGGTCTTAAGAACTTCAACTATCTTCATGATCTTGACCAATCATTACTTTCTTTGATCTTCTTGCCTCTTTATCTTAGTGATCATAAGACTTGTCAAAAGTATCACAACAGCTCATGGTAGATTATTGAGGTTTTTTAAGCCAATGAAAAGAAAGCTAAAATTTTATAAAGGCTCAAAGGGACAACTAGGGATTAATATTTAATAGGGTGGATACTAGTTGTTGGCTCGACAAACAATGCCTAGATCATCTCTCCCTTAAATAAGTAGAGTTCAATTTTGCCTCAAAAATTTGTCAAAGCATGTTCTAAGACTGACTAGGACTTAGACAAAGGTAATTATGCAGGAGCCCTCTCTAAGTAAGCATACACAACTCAATGCTATAGAGTGATTCCCTCATCTAGCAAAGTCATTCAAGTCATGATGCCTAGACACATTAATTTATAAACATCAAGCTAAATTCCTCATCGGTTGAGTACCAAATGAACAAAGACCAACAAGATTTTTACAAAAGTAATTTATTCAAGCAACTTTAGATTTGAAAAACAAGATTGTTCCAATTTAAATATTAAAGAAAGTAAAATTGAAAGCAACATTCAAGCTAAGGAAAGTTCGTTGAGTTTAAGCTTCTTTTCTCTTCACATCTTCAGTATTTCCATCTTGAAAGGATGATAAAACAAAATCTTCTTCCAATCCTTTTCCCACCATGAAGGTTGCCGGTGGAGGCACTCTTCCAAACTTAGGCAAAGGGTTGTTCTTGGTATTGGGCTTATCCGGCTCAGGTAGCTTACCACTGTCGATTAAATCTTGGATCTCATGCCTTAGACGAGCACATTTATCTATTTCATGCCCTCGCATTTGATGAAATTGACAGAAGGCCTCGGCATTGAAGTTTGGTGGCAGTGGATTATGTAACGGTCGAGGAGCTAACGGTTGTAAAAACCCTTTCTTTTGCAGCTTGCTAAAAACCCAAGATAGAGGTTTCCCCAATTATGAGAATTGTCTTTTATTTCCTTGACCGGTTACATTAATATCAACTTTTTTTGCGTGCTTTGATTACTAGGCTGGTAATTCCCTTTCTCTTCCCTTCTTATTGAAAAGTGATTATTCTCTCTTTCCCACTCTTCAATTTGAAGACCAGCTTGGTGAAGATCTTTGAAATCCTTTATAAGGGTGTGAGACATCCTTTCATGGAGATTGGGCAGGACACCTCTCACGATCATCCTTATTTGATCAGATTCATCGGGCCACTTCTTGAGCAAAGCAGCCTTATTTCTCCACCTTTTCACATAGTCCACAAAATTTTCATTTGGCCTTTGTCTAATGGACTCCACTTCATTAAGGTAACTTCCATCTCAACATTATACCCATATTTTTGGATGAAGGCTTTGTAAAGCAGATCCCAACTCTTTTGTGTTCCATAATCTAAGGTATTGAACCAATTTTGGACAACAGGATCCAATGAGAGCTTAAAGTACCTTAGAGTTTGAGCCTTAGTAGCTCGGGCAGACGAGGCATCTTGAACTTGTACGGGACTTCAAACTGCTTCACATGGAGATGAGGATTTTCGGTTCCATCAAACTTTAGGAAAGATGGCATCTTGAACTTTTACGGGACTTCTTCATCTAGCTCAAATAATTTGTCAACTTCGGACATTTCTTCAGTTTTCAGCTTCTTCTCAAATTTCTTTTCAAAATCAGCAATCATTTTTTCAATATCAGAAATTTCGGTCTTCTCCATAGTTGATCTTTTAACAATCTTCGGTTCCTTTTTCTTCTCTTTAGCATCTTGGTAGTATTGAGCCCAATCATCATCATCATCAATGATAACTTTTTCATCATCAAAAACCACTTCACCAACTTTGGTCTTCCCTTTGTCCTTTGGCTTCTTAGTGCTAGTAGATGCCTCGACATGATTTTCTAAGATAGCAGTCAATTGGTTCTTCATGGTCTCAGCTAGGCCTCTTTTATTTCTTCCATTTTGGCATTGAGGGAATCATCCACCATTCTTTTAATTTGTTCGGGCTCCATTGTTTTTGGTGAGAAAGTGATTGAGTCGTTGCTAGATACTTTGTCTCCGGCGTAGGTCGGATTATCGTAAGCTTTTGAACTTTCGTAATCTAGGGCTGTGAGCTAGAGAGGATCAATGATATGAGATGCAAATGTATGCATGTATGCACAAAAAATAGACAAACAAGGACGAATAGGATGTTCTTTCCAACCTTATAACATCCACAGACGAATGGCGAGTCTCTTTTCCTAGGTATATGGTTAACAAAATACAAACATGGGGCATCTTGTTTTCGAATAATTCGCTCGGACGCTTCAACCAATGGTTATATTTTCAAAAATGGAAATCAGCTCATAATAATTCCCATTAATTAGGTTTTAATCCATTTATCCAACCAAAATAGCTTTTATGCTATATTGGATTAAAACTAAATTAAGAGGTTTATTATAGATAGATTTCTCACTTGAAAAAGTAACTAATGATTCATGCCAAAAACAAGCCCACGATTAATTATTCTTAGTATAAACTAGGCTCACAATTGATTTTTGGTATTTCTCAATTGACCTAAATAATTTGCAAGCTCTTTGTAAGAAAAGATTGGATAAAAACAATTTTGTTTCTAAGCCCATTGTAAAAAGATCTTAGAAAAATGTATTTTGGGTTTAGTATTTGGGCCATGTGCAAAAGAATTTTTTATTTATTTTTGAAAAGTCTTATGTCCAAAGACCATCTTGAAAAATTTTGAAAATAGCTTTGGTCTTTTGGACATTAAAGAAAAGTTTATTTTGAGATTACAATACACTTAGGTCATATTAGAAAAAGAACAAACCAAATAATCCATGATTTAAGCCAAGATGAATTAACCATAGTCAAACAACATGCATTTGGGGGTAAAACCTAAGGAAAGTAACTAGGCCAATTACATGAGCTTTAGTCTTTGGGTAAAAAGGCTTAGGTTCCCATAGCAAGCATATACCAAATGGTACGAGGCTATGAGTGGTTATTCCATGCTCGATCTCCATACCTTGAGTAAAAGTATGGTATCCCTTACATAACATAACACGGGTAACACGGGCGTCCTAACAAACGCACATGATGCAATGGATAATATCATTATAAGAAACAATAGAATAATATAAAGACCAACGGAATCAACTTCTCTTATCCCCAGTGGAGTCGCCACTGTTAGCGGGGATTTTTGCCCCCACTCCCGGTGGAATGGTTCTTGCGACTTCGGCACTGTTTAGGCTCGAGGCATTAGAGAGCACAGACCTAAGTCTGGAGAAAATGGAGTCGCCACACAGATGGGCCGGGAAAAAGAAAGGGGTGGATGACTTGATTCCTAAGGAATCCCCAACCCCCTAATGGGTTTGAAAAATTGGGTACATGTGGGGAAGGTGAGAAATGGCCCAGCACCCCCACAACGCCTGGTTCATTGGAATCGGCCTCCTTTACAGGTCTTAATATTATAAAATTCTTAAATATAACAACATTATCCATATTACACACAATAATTAAAATAAAGCATCGATATATTAGAAATCAAAACAATGTTCAAACAAAAGCAAATAAATGGATACCCATCCAAGGATGGAAACATGTCCTTACATCCCATGCCTAAATAGGACACCCACCAAAAGGTAGAAACATGTCCTTTACATTGGTTCTAAGATAGAAAAGCAATTTAAATTACATGATGTTTAACTAATATGGTACCCACCAAGTGGAAACATACCTCTTACAACATTTGGCAATCTAAATAAATTGATAAAAGTAAACAATAAATCATTCATCAAAGGCATTAAATACCAATAGAAAGTAAACATCCATCCATGATATATAAAATAAACCAAGCATTGAACTTAAATAAATTAAAGCATATAAAATAAATCAAAGCATAATCAAATATAGAATTGAATAAAGCAAATAAAAGTCTAAATTATGGCTACTGTGAGTTTTTTTTAAGGAATTAAAATAGATTAAAATTTTGTGTTCTAAAAGGTTGGTAAAGTTCTTTGATTAGCCAAATTAGGGTTTATGATGTAAAATCATGAAATTAAGGTTTGAACACTTTAGAATACTTTTGATTTGTGGGTTACGATTACTCATCAAATTATGGTTTCAAGCTTACTGTGTAAAATTAAATATTTATGTTTATATGGTTTTTAAAATTTTTAAGGATTAGGGTTTATAAAAATTAAGGTTTAAGGTTTTAAGGAGGTTAGGGTTCACTATTTTAGGTTTTTGGAGTTGAATTAGGGTTTTAGGATTTTTGAATTTAGGGTTTCGGGTAATGAATTTTATTTTAGGATTTGGAAAGACAATTAACAATTTCATGAAGTTTTATGAATTTAAACAAAAGATTTAAAGTTTATAAGAGCAAAAAAGATATTTTTAAGTCTTTTGGAATGAAACAGAACACAATTTTGGGTTTCGATAATTTGGGATGCAAATCTTGGTTTTGGGGTTTTGATGAAATAAAACTAATATCTTTAAACTTTTGAAAAAATAAAGCAATGATTTAAGATTTTCATACTTTTGAAAAGGTGAATTGAGGTGATGAGGATTTTAATTTAGAAGAAACAATTATGTGATCTAGCTACTGTGACAAAATAAAAGAAATTAAGAATTCAAACCTTATTTTGTAAGTTTCACCAAAAATTTCTTCTTAGATGAACAAGGTCAAAGAAAAGCTTTTTTGCCTTTGAATTTCTTGAATTGTTCCCTCCAAAGTCCGACTCAATTTACTGCTAGAAGGAATTTTCAGAGTTTCAGAGTTTTCCTTCTCACTCTCGGTCACAAATTTCAGTCCAATTTTCCTCCCCTTTTCTCCTCCTTTTTTGTGTTGTGTAGTCCATATTTATAAAAGAATTTATGATATAATTCTAGTTATTCACTGTATTTAATCCTAATTAGGAAAAGGAAACCAAAACCTAATTGTATTAGGTTTCGAAAAATTTGCGTCGAAAATATTTCGCTGGCAAAAAAAAATACTGCGGAAAAACTGCACTGGAGAAAAAGCTGCCGCAGCCACGGGCAAAATGGCCAAGGCCATTTTGCCCACAGGAAACACCTGTGGGCGAAATGGCCAAGGCCATTTCTCTCACTATTTTTTCCTGCGAGCAAAATGGCCAAGCCATTTCACCCGCAGAAATCATTTGCGGGCGAAATGGCTTGGGCCATTTAGTGCAGCCGACTCTTTTTTTTATTCAATTTTTGTTTATTATTATTATTTTTCATTTTTTATTAATAAAAATTAGACACTAAACCAAATATTATTTAATTAAGATAACAAGAACTAATTAAAATGTATTGGACAACACAAAAATTATTTTGGACTAATTAAAATATATTGGATCGAATCGGGTCAAAAATTAAGGGTCTACAGTCCTGCAACTTCCAAGACCTAGTGATCCTCTACTCCTTTATCTTTCAGTAACTGACGAAGCAATGGGAGCCATGCTTGCTCAACATGAGGAAAGATCAAGGAAGGAGTTTTCCATTTATTACCTTAGCAAAAGGTTATTAGCCTAAGAGCTGAAGTACAATTACATTGGAAAGTTGTGCCTAGCCCTCATATAGTTATGTCAAAAATTGTGCCAATGTATGGCCTTTTACACCACGCAAGTAATTGCATATTAGGGCCCCTTGAAATTCCTTATGGAAAGGCCAGTCCTAGATAGTAAGATGGCACAATGGCTTGCAGTCTTATCCACTTTTGATCTCAAGTTTATGGCATACAAAGCAATCAAAGTATAGTAGTTAAACAGTTAGTTGATGCTCCTATTCCAACTATGGTTGAAGAACAATAATTTCCAGATGAACATATCATGGGTATTGATAAGGAAATTTGGGTAACGTACTTCGACGGCTCATCTAATCACAAAGGTTATGGTGCAAGTATTATCCTTATTACCCTGGAGGAAGAACAAATTCCATTGGAAATAAATTGGCTTTTGAAGTCACGAATAATGAGGCAGAATATGAAGCATACACAATTAAGCTGGAAGTAGCTTTGAAGTTGAAATTAGAAGCTTAGAGGTATATGGTGATTCTACCCTTATTATATCCCAATCATTGGGAAAGTGGTAGATAAGAGAAGAACTTCTAGTTCCTTACCATCGATGCTTGGAAGACTTGGCACAACAGTTTGTGTAACACCCTTATACCCTATATACATACACTACATACACCCAACATATGTAATATACGAATATATGATACAAGAATGCCACTACCAATTTCAATAAAACAAATCCTTGCTCATAGAATCTATATAAACTTAAACCATTTAACTGATATAATATAAATAATAGATGAAATATTACTTGCTAAAACACATATGTATACTTCATTACCAAAGTTTTATCCAAAACCTTTTTAATAGTTTGCGGAATATACATATATATATATCAAAATATAACATAATATACATGAAATCAATATATACAAAAGTATAAAATATATACATGCTAGTAGTTTGTCTCTGATCTTGATGTCCCACAATCAACTCTGCACTCAATGTCTCAAGCCTAGACTCAACTCGGTCTAGACAAACTCTTCAGCTCAACTGAATCTACCCTGTTACCTGCGTGATGAATCACAATCGCACTAAGCCAAAATCTTAGTGATACAAACTTTGATAACAATATAGTTCAAATGCAATGCCAATGCACAATACATAAGGATATTATATCTCATAACATTATGTCATTATATCTTAATATATTGCTCAATTGTTCCACAATTCATAATTCACATAAAAGCAAACACAAGCATAGGCCCAAAAGAAACCAATATGCTATTCAAATCTCAAAGTTACTGCTTTGGTCCAAAATGACACCATGTGTCTAGCCCCGAAGGCAAATCATAATCATAATGAGGATTAACTCATATGTAACATCCCAACTAAGCTTCAAGGACTAGTCCCAACCTAGCTTCAAGGGACTACTAAATCATATAGCATCCCAACTAGGTTTTAAGGACCAAGCCTAACCCAACTTCAAGGGACTGTTACGTCTTAGGCATGTCTCTAAACATAAAACTCAGAAAATTCAATAACATACTAGGCACACAATTCTTTCATAATTCCATTATAAAATCCTTTCTAATTTTCTTATGATCAAACTAGGCACAGTGCCTCAAACATCTCACTTATATCAATATAGCCATTACCAATGAATTTACATACCATCTTTAATGTACGCATAACAAATTGCATTACCCATACGTTTTGGGTCATTATCATATTTTGCACATAGTTTACATTATACAAATCATAGCATATTACTCATGCACCAACATGTAGTAAATAACTTAACACATTTTCCAACTAAATGTGTTAAGTCCCAATGTCATGTAAATATAAGCAATTATTCAAAGTTTGTACTTACTTCTTGTAAACCCTTAAATTTTGACCCAGTCCAATCCGATAATCCAGAATAATTTTTATGGTATTTTAATTATTTTAATAATATTTTAATTACTTATAATATTTAACAATTATTTTTAATAAAAATCAAAAATATAAAATATAAAAAAAATTAAAAATCGAACGGATTGGTAACTGACGCGCAGCAGCGCGGTAGGGCATTTCGCTGCAAAAAGTATATGTGGTGAATTAGTGTAGACCCTTAATTTTTTACCCAGTCCGGTCCAATTAATTTTAATTAGTCCAAAATCATTTTTGTGTTGTCCAATATATTTTAACTAGTCCAAAACAATTTTTGTTATCCTAATTAAATAATATTTACTTTAGTATCTAATTTTTATTAATAAAAAATAATAAAAATAAACAAATAAATAAAAATAAAAATAAAATCGGCCACGGAAAATCGACGACGAAAAATTTTGTCGCCGAAAAGGGTTGCGGCGAAATGGCCAAAGCAGGATTTTCCTGCTGGCGAAATGGCCCGCAGGCCAATCTTCGCCCCGCAGCCCATAGTCAGCTGTGGCAACTTTTTTGCCAGAGCAATTTTTCCGCAGCAGTTTTTTTTTTTGCCAATAAAATTTTTTCAACGTAAATTTTTTCGAAACCAAATACAATTAGGTTTCGATTTCCTTTTCTTAATTAATGTTAGATTCCGTGAATAACTAAAATTAATCATAAAAATCTTCTATAAATAAGGACTAAAACAACACAGAAAGGGGGAGAGAAATTGAGACAGAAATTGAGGAGGAAAACCTTGAAAGGAAATCGGATTTTAAAAGTTCCTTCTGGCAATGAAATCAAGGGGACTTTTGAGAGAGCAAACAAGTAATTCAATCCATCAAAGGCAGCAAAGCTTGTCTTTGTTTTTGTTCATCCAAGAAGAAATTTTTGGTGGAACCAACAAACGGAGGTATGAATGTCAAATTTTTTCACAGTAGCTTAAATCATCCAATTGTCTCTTTTGATTCAAAAAACCCTAGAACTTTAATTTACCTTTTCTAAAGCTTAAAAACCTTAATTCGTTTATTTGTTTTCCAAAAATTTTAAAATTGTTATTTTTGTTTCTTCAAAATCTCAAAACCCTAATTTACTTTCCAATTTTTCAAAGCCTTAAATTGAATCTGTTTCTTTCCAAAAACCCAAAAAAAAAAATCTTTTCTATTTCTATAAACCTTAAATCATTTTGTTTATCTTCATAAAGCTTCATAAAATCATAAATTGTTTTTCCAAATTCTAAAATCTAATACATTCTCCGAAAACACCAAAAACCTCAATTCAACTTTAGAATCAAAACTAGCTAACCAAAACCCTAAAGTTTTCTAAACCCTAATCCTTTAAACCTTAAAACCTTATAAACATAAATATTAAAATTCAAACACAGTAAGCCTAAAAAACCATAATTCAGTAGCTAATAATCATAAATATAATGTTTTAAAGTGTCCAAACCCAAACTTCATGATTTCACTCTTCAAACACTAATTTGGTTAATCAAAGAATTTTATCAACCTCTTAAATTATAAAACTTTGATCCATTTCAATTCTTTTAAAAATTTACAGTAGCTTAGACCCATGAATTCCAAAACCCTAAACACATTAATAGAGAATCTTAAATAGAAACAGTAGCCCTAATTTGAATCTTTATTTGCTTTATTCAATTTTATATTTGATTATGCTTTTATTTATTTAATTTATTTAAGTTCATTACTTGGTTTATTTAGTTTATCATGGATGGATGTTTACATTCTATTGATGTTTAATATCTTTGATGAATGATTTAATTATGATGAATGGTTATTTACTTTTATCAATTTATTTAGATTTCCAAATATTGTAAGAGGTATGTTTCCACTTGGTGGGTACCTCATTAGTTAGACATCATGTAATTTAAATTTCTTTTCTATTTTAGAACCAATGTAAAGGACATGTTTCTACCTTTCGGTGGGTGTCCTATTTAGGCATTGATTATGTAAGGGCATGTTTTCATCTTCGGATGGGTGTCCATTTATTTGTTTTGCTTGGACATTGTTTTGATTTTCAATATATCGATGCTTTATTTTAATTATTGTGTGTAATATGGATAATATTGTTATATTTAAGAATTTTATAATATTAAGACTTATAAAGGAGGCCGGTTCTAATGAACCGGGCGTTGTGGGGGTGCTGGGCCATTTCTCACCTTCCCCACACGTACACAACTTTCTGAACCCATTAGGGGGTTGGGGATTCCTTAGAAATTGAGTCATCCACCCCTTTCTTTTACCCGGCCCGTCCGGGTGGTGACTCCATTTTCTCCAGACTAAGTCCGTGTTGTCTAAGGCCCCGACAGTGCCGAAGTCGCAAGAACCATTCCATCGGGAGTGGGGGCAAAAATCCCCGCTCACAGTGGCGACTCCACTGGGGATAAGAGAAGTTGATTCCGTTGGTCTTTATATTATTCTATTCTTTCTTATAATGATATTATCCATTGCATCATATTAGATTGCATTGTGTGCATGAGTTAGGACACCCATGTTACCTGTGTTATGTTATGTAAGGGATACTAAGCCCAAAATCCATTTTTCCTTTTTACAATGGGCTTAGAAACAAAATTATTTTCATCCAACTTTTTCTTACAAAGAGCTTGCAAAATATTTAGGTCAATTATGAAATACCAAAAATCAATTGTGAGCCTAGTTTATACTAAGAAATAATTAATCATGGGCTTGTTTTTGGCACGAACCATTAGTTACTTTTTCAAGTGAGAAATCTATATATAATAAACCTCTTAATTTAGTTTTAATCCAATAAAAGCTACTTTGGTTGGATAAATGGATTAAAACCTAATTAATGGGAATTATCATGGATTGGTTTCCATTTTTGAAAATATAACTATTGGTTGAAACATGCGAGGGAAATATTCGAAAATGAGGTAGCCCATTTTGGTATTTTGTTAACCATATACCTAGGAAAAGAGACTCGCCATTCGTGTGTGGATGTTATAAGGTTGAAAGGAACATCCTAGTTATCCTTGTTTGTTAATGGTTTTTGCATACATACATACATGCATACATTTGCATCTCATATCATTAATCCTTTCTGGCTCATAGCCCTGGATTACGATAGTTCAAAAGCTTATGACAATCCGACCTATGCCGGAGATGAAGTATCTAGCAACAACTCAATCACTTGCTCGCAAAAAAAAAATGGATCTCGAACAAATTCAAAGAATGGTGGACGATGCCCTCAATGCCAAGATGGAAGAAATAAAAGAGGCCCTAGCTGAGACCATGAAGAACCAATTGACTGCAATCTTAGAAAATCATGCCGAAGCATCTGCTAGCACTAAGAAGCCAAAGGACAAAGGGAAGACCAAAGTTGGTGAAGTAGTTTTTGATGATGAAAAGGTGATCATTGATGATGATGATGATTGGGCTCAATAGTACCAAGATGCTCAAGAGAAGAAAAAAGAACCGAAGATTGTTGAAAGGTAAACTATGGAGAAGACCGAAACTTCTGATGTTGAAATGATGATTGCTAATTTAGAAAAGAAATTTGAAAAGAAACTAAAAACTGAGGAAATGTCTGAAGTTGACAAATTATTTGAGCTAGATGAAGAAGTCCTGTACAAGTTCAAGATGCCATCTTTCGCGAAGTTTGATGGAACCAAAAATTCTCATCTCCATGTGAAGCTATATATCACTGCCATGCAGTCTGCCCGAGCTAGTAAGGCTCAAACCCTAAGGTGCTTTATGCTCTCATTGGATCCTGTTGTCCAAATTTGGTTCAATACCTTAGATGATGGAACACAAAAGAGTTGGGATATGCTTTACAAAGCCTTCATCCAACAATATGGATATAATGTCGAGATGGAAGTTGTTTTATTAGTTTTTGTCATAAAATTGCTATTTATTTCTTAAGATAATTATTGTTTTCTTCATGCATTTTGGTAGTTTTAATCTGTTTATTTAGTGATTTCAGCAATTTTTGTAGTTTTTAATTTATCCCAGTGTTTAGATCATTTTTGTACTAGTTTTTAGTATGATGTTTATGTGTTCTTAGTTAATGTTTCATTTGATTCTTATTTAAAGTTGTTTTAAGTGTTTGTTTTAGGTTAAAGTGCAAAAACTCCCTTGGAAGATAAAAACAAAGAAAGAAGAGCATGAATCAAGCAAGACATGGCCAAGCCAAATCAAGCTTGGCCGTGTCACCTCAAAGGAAATCTTGGTAGAACATGACACGGGTAGGAGACACGGCCAAGCCACTGGCCGTGTCTCACCTAAAGGGCAAAACCAAAGAAACCAAGAAAGAAAGGAAAATTTGGCAGAAGCTGAGACTGGCAGGTGACACGGCCGAGCCACTGGTCGTTTCACATGACATGGCCACAAGCTTGGCTGTGTCCCATATTAAGCCAAGAAGGACCAAGCAAAGAAAGAAAAGAAACAGTAGGTGACACTGGCAGCTGGCAGGTGACACGGCCAAGCCTTTTTAGCCACAAGCTTGGCCGTGTCACTCCATGGGACCAAAGAAAGAAAGAAAGCACAGAATTTTAGCGAGGGATTTGCATAAATAAGAAGATTAGGGCAAGAGAAAAAGGGATCAACACACCTTCAGCCGTTCTACACATATTTTTCAGCCGTTCTTTATTTTTCTAGAGATCTTTTCTCTAAAAATAAGAAAACTATAGAAGATTGATTTCAATTTCATTCAAACATTCTAGATCAAATTAGTTATAGCCATTACATTATTCTTTTAGCAAAAATCTGAGCAAGAGACTCTTCAAAAGCAAAAGGGAAATTGTAATTGGGTTTTGTTCTTTAACTCTATCTCTTAACTTTCATTGAAATTTTATTTATGAATTCTCTAATGTCTAAATTAATTTCTTTGAATTTAAATGAGATGAATATGTTTGATAGCATTACTATGAACTAATTTTGATCTAGTCTAGGGTTTGTATGGATCTACTATGATTGTATGAACTGGTTATTTCTCTTAATTGGTTTATTTCTTTTATCCTTAATTGAATGGATTAACATTAATATATAATTGATTGGCCACCAATTATGTGTTTTAGGTATTCAGATGAAGGATTGAGAAATGAAATCTAACACTAGAATAATTCAATTAGGGAATTAGGTGAATTAGAAATATAAACCTAAGAAAAAGATCATTTTGATTGTAATAAGATTAATTGAAAAAGGTTTGAATGCGAGAACTTATTTCCTTGATTTGATTAATTAAGTTGCTTGAAATCTGATCTTTGAAATTAAATCAGTTGAGAGGAATAGCTATTCATATATATAAGTTAGTAGAGAAGTGCAAACCCTAGGCTTTTCTATTAAGTGAATAAATATATTTGTTCAGTTTCCTTTCGTTGTTATTCATTCAATGCCTTCTTTTTTTGTTAGTTTTTTAGCAATTTAATTTTATAAATCAAAGATTATTTATTGATAATTTGTTTATTACGATTTGATAAATAATTAGCTTATCCAGGTTCCTTGTGAGACGACCTTGAGGTGTTCACCGAAATACTACAACAGCCTCGTATACTTGCGAGTATAGCTGTAGTAGTATTTACTAGAGCGCAACAAGTTTTTGGTGCCATTGCCGAGGAAGCTAATTGGCATAATTGTTTATTAGTTATATATAATTTTTAAATTATTGTTCATTGTTTATATTTTATTTTATTTTTCTTTTGCTTTAAATAATTCCTTCTTCTAGAAATTTTATTTATGCAAGGCAGGAGATCACTCGGAGGAGAGCTTTGCCAATTTATTTCAGAAATTCAAAGAGTGAAGAGGAGCAGAGAAGAGTTTGAATTGTATACAAGGTTTGATACAGAGGAGGAAATTTCTGATTTTGAGTCAGATACTGCACAATCTACCAATATGGGAGATGAGAGGCAAAGAACTATGAGGGAATTTGCCAGACCTGTCATTGGGACATCCACCTCATGAATAAGATTGACAGATGCAGTAACAAATTACGAGTTGAAAAATATCCATTACAATATGCTGCCATCATTCTATGGAGCTCCGAATGAGGATCCTTTAAATTTTATCCGAGATTTCAACTCCACCCTCAACACATTTCCATTGGGAGGACTAACAGAAGACCAGTTGAGGATGAGGTGTTTTCCATACACATTAAAGGATAGGGCAAAAAGCTAGCTTATGATGTTGCCTAAAAATTCTTTGACAACTTGGAAGCAAGTATATAACAAGTTTATAAGACAGCTGAATTAAGAGGAAAAATAGCTACATTTGTTCAAATGGATGGAGAGCCATTTCATGAGGCTTGGGATAGGTTTAAGATGTTGTTAATCCAGTGTCCAAACCATCATTACCCACTTTAATTGTTGAATCAGTTTTTCTACGATGGTCTAACCCAGCAATTTCAGAATACTGTTGATAATGCAGTTAGGGGAGCTATGGGAGAAAAGACAACAAAAGAGACTTATGAAATCTTTGAAATGTTGGGAGCTAATTCCCAATAGAAAAGTGTAAGAGGAAGAAGTAAAGGGGTAAATCAAGTGGAAGCCAACAGTGAGATGGTCAATCAGATAGCTAAATTGACAAAGCAAGTGCAGATGCTGAACATGAAGAATAATGCTTTTTCATCCACTCAAGAAGTGTGTGGAATTTGTGGAACTTTTGGGCATGGAGAAAATATATGCCCTTCTGCGTACGAGTCTTATGGAAATGAGGCTGAGTAAGTTAACACTATGGAGGGATATCAACCAAGGGCCCGGAATGATCCTTTCTCACAAACTTACAATCCTGGTTGGCGGAATCATCCAAACTTTTCGTGGGCAACAAATAATTCTCAATAACCTTTCCATTTGTTCCAAAGACAAAATCAACCGCCAGGGTAATCTTCAAATCAAGGGTAGCCTAAGAGATACAGTTTAGAGGATAGTTTACATGCTTTTATCCAAGTTAGTACCAAGAATCAAGAGATGAATAACAGAAGGTTGGATTCATTGGAAGCATCTTTCAAGAAAGTGGAGACCTAAGTGGGACAACTTGCACAACAGATGTAGATTCAACAGAAAGGAAAATTTCTGAGTCAACTTGAGCAAGCACAAGCAGTGACTATTCTTAGAAGTGACAAGGTAATAAATAATGGTGTTGAAAATAATTCTGTGAATGCAGGTGATCAAGAAAACGAAAAAGAAGGAGAACCATAGGATAAGGGTGATGGAGAAAAATCAATGGAGCAATCTCCTTCAGCAGATTTACACAAGCCAAGTAATCCTTACAGGCCACCTATACTATTCCCCAGCAGATTGAAGAAGGATAAACAAAATAAGCAATTTTTAGACATCTTCAACATGCTGTCTAAGGTAAGTATTAACTTACCTTGAAGAAATAAAGAATATGCCGGCTTATGCCAAATTCTTCAAGGAATTGAATACCAAGAAAAAGAGGTATGAGCCAAATGAAAAGGTGATAGTATCAGAGGTAGCCAGTGCTGTTTTGCAACATAAACTACCTCCGAAGCTAAAGGATCCTGGCAATTTCATAATTAAAATTACTATGGGTAATGGAAAGGGGACTGATGGCATGTGTGATTTAGGAGCCAGAGTTAATGTGATGCCTTACTCTGTGTATCTGGAATTAGAACTTGGGGAACTTAAACCTACTAAAATGGTCTTGTAATTAGCTGACAGATCTCTTAGATTCCTGAAAGGAATTATAGAAGATGTGTTAGTTAAGGTTGGTGGGTTGATAGTGCCTGTGGATTTTATATTCCTTGACATGGAAGGAGATAACCCTACACCATCCGCACACACTATTCTACTGGGTAGGCCTTTTATGGCTATGACCAACACCTTGATTGATGTTAAAAATGGTAAATTGTCAATGACTGTCTTGGGACAAAAGGTTGAATTTTCTATTTTTAACACTTCTCCTATTCCTACAACTGCATTATATGAGAATTGCTCTTTAATTGATTGTATTGACGAAGTTGTTTCAAATGTGTTCTTACAAACAAGTTCTTCTGATAAACTGGAGCTGGCACTGACCTTAGATCGTGGCTTGGATATTTTTTACTCAGAAGTAGCCAGTTGCATTGATATATTAGAAAGTGCTGAAATAGATTAATTTAAAGAAGAACCATCATTCGAGCTTCCCTCAATCCAAAAAGAAGAGAATAATCCTTCACTTGAGTTAGAGCTAAAAGAGTTGCCTAAAAACCTGAAATACGTGTTTTTAGGAGGTCACAACACCTTACCTGTGATAATTTCTAGCGAACTTAGTGAAAGCGAAGAGATGAGGTTGGTGAGTAAATTAAAAAGATTGAAAAGAGCTATAAGATGGGGGTTGAGTGATATGAAAGGTATTACCCTTCAATGTGCATGCATAGAATTATCTTAGAAGAGGGAGCTAAACCTATGAGAGAGACCCAAAGGCACCTTAACCCAAACATGAATGAAGTGGTTAAGAAGGAAGTGCTTAAATTGCTAGATGAAGGAGTGATATATCCGATAGCCAATAATGAGTGGGTTAGCCCAGTACATGTAGTGCCTAAGAAATCAGGAATCACTGTGGTAAAAAATGAAAAGAATGAATTGATTCCTACTAGGACTACCACTGGGTGGAGAATGTGTATAAACTACAGGAAGTTAAATAATGCCGCAAAGAAAGATCATTTCCCTCTTCCTTTTATTGATCAAATGCTGGATAAACTTTCTGGACACTCACATTATTGCTTTTTGGATGGACTTTCCGGTTATTATCAGGTGGCGATAGCACCAGAGAATCAATCCAAGACCACTTTTACTTGCCCTTTTGGAACTTTCGCATTTCAGCAGATGCCCTTTGGCTTATGCAATGCGCTTGCAACTTTTCAGAGATGCATGATGTCTATTTTCATGGACATGATAGATGACTTTATTGAGGTATTTATGGATGATTTTTCTATTTTTGATGACTCTTTTGATAATTACCTCAGAAAACTTGTTCTTGTGCTTGAAAGATGCATTGAATGTAATCTCACTTTGAGTTGGGAAAAAAGTCATTTCATGGTCACTCATGGCATTGTGTTAGGCCATATAGTGTCAGGTAAAGGGATTGAGGTGGATAAAGCTAAGGTAGAGTTGATTGCTAAGTTACCTCCACCTACCTCTGTTAAGGGAATAAGAAGCTTTCTAGGGCATGCAAGTTTTTACTGAAGGTTTATTAAAGATTTTTCTAAAATAAGCCAACCATTGTGTCATTTGCTTGGAAAAGATGTTCGATTTGTATTTACTGCACAATGCATGCAAGCTTTCAATTCCCTTAAGGAAAAATTGACTAGTGCACTGGTAATTATAGCTCTTGTTTGGTCCTTACCTTTTGAAATTATGTGTGATGCATCCAACCATGCAGTAGGAGCTGTCCTTGGGTAAAGGGTTGAGAAATTTTTGAGAATGATTTATTATGCTAGCTTGACCCTAAATAGCACACAAGTTAATTACACAACAACTGAAAAAGAAATGCTAGCTGTTGTTTTTGCCTTAAGATAATTTTAGAGCATATTTGATTGGGTCTAAAATTATAGTGCATTCAGATCACGATGCTTTAAAATATTTTTTGGCCAAACAACATGCGAAACCTCGTTTAATTAGATGGGTACTATTATTGTAAGAATTTGATTTTCAAATCAAAGATACTAAGGGTAGTGAAAATGTTGTAGCTGATCATTTATCTAGGTTACCTTTCTTTGATGAAAATCTTGTATCTGATAGCGTTCATAGAAATCTAGAAGCATTTCCTGATGAACAGTTGTTTGCAGTAATGAATTCACCATGGTTTGTAGATATTTCTAACTATCTTGCTTGTGGTATTTTGCATTCTGACATGTCATTTCAGGAAAAGAAAAGGTTTTTGCACATGAGTAAATTCTATTTCTGTGATGAACCTTACCTATTCCGGATATGCAAAGATGAGATAGTTCACAGGTGTGTATCTAAGGAAGAACAACTGAGTGTTCTTCAATTTTTTCATGACCTTCACTGCGGTGGTCGTTTTGGAGGGAGAAAGACTGCGGAAAAAGTGCTTCAAAGTGGATTGTATTGGCCTACCCTATTCAAAGATGTTCAAGAATATTGTAAGCATTGTGACCGCTGTCAAAGAGTAGGTAATATTGGTAGGAGGAATGAAATGCCCCTTCAATCATATATTGTGGTTGAACTTTTAGATGTTTGGGGAATAGACTTCATGGGTCCTTTTCCCAACTCTTTTGGTTATGAATACATATTGGTTGTTGTTGATTATGTTTCAAAATGGGTGGAGGCAATACCCACCCCAACTAATGATGCTAATATGGTTGTTAAATTTGTGAAGGAATACATTCTTAGCAGATTTGGCACACCAAGACTGATAATCAGTGATGGGGGAAGTCATTTCTGCAACAAACTTTTCGAGAAGTTAATGCACAAGTTGGGTGTGAAACACAAAGTGGCGACCCCATACCATCCACAGACTTCAGGACAAGTTGAGACATTCAACAAGCAAATTAAAGGAATTCTGGAAAAACCAGTCAACTCATCAAGGAAGGATTGGGCAAGTAGATTGAATGAGGCATTGTGGGCATATGGAACAGCTTTCAAGACTCCCTTGTGTATGAGTCCATACCGATTGGTTTTCGGTAAGGCTTGTCATTTACCATTGGAGTTAGAGCACAAGGCATTTTGGGCAATTAAGACTCTCAATTTAGATTTGGACAAGGCAAAGAGAGAACGTTTTTTGCATATTTCGGAGTTAGATGAACTAAGGAATGAGGCATATGAGAGTTCGAGGATTTATAAGGACTATACTAAAGCACTTCATGACCAAATTTTAGTACAAAAGACATTGAGCCCAGGTATGAAGGTCTTGCTTTTCAATTCTCGTCTCCGACTGTTTCCAGGAAAACTCAAGTCTTGATGGAGCGGTCCTTTTGAGATAACTCAGGTATATCCTTCCGGTGTTATAAAATTACTTAACTCTCGAACGAATGAAACTTTTAAAGTAAATAGACAGAAAGTTAAACCATATAATGAAGGGTTACAAGAAGTAAGGATTGTCGATAGTGCTTTGATCTATGATCTTTTATTCTTGCAGTAACGTTCAGCTAAGACGACGTTAAGGAAGCGCTAGATGGGAGGCAACCCATTGCTATTGTTTTTAGCTTTTTAGTTTAGTATATTATGTTTATTATTTATTTTCCCTTATATTTTTCTTTAAGGCTTGATGGTTAGGAGATTGAAAGTGTTTCTATTCTTGCAAAGAACAGGCCAGGAGCATTGAGTTTAATTGAGAAAAGGAGGGCCATCCATTTCCAACTTTCCTTGATCGCATGTTTATGCTGAAGTCACGGTATTTGCTTTAGTTGTTTTCTTTCATGTTGATTATTTGTACGAAAGCTTCACTATGCGTGCCACAAACGAGGTTCTTTCTATCTATTCTTTTGTTTACATTGAGGAAAATGTAACTCATAAGTGTGGGGTAATTTTTAAGCTTTTCTTTAATTTTTGTTTTGCTTTCTTTGTGAGTTATATTGCGCATTTTTCATGGCATAATTGTTGGAAACTTATTTTCATGGCATAATTGTTGGAAACTTATTTAATTTTCTATAATTCTAGCATTACATTTGAGCCTTTAGTATCACCATAGAGATTAGCATTTGAATTCATACATGATCAATTTTTACATTCTGCAATTCATGACATATAAATCTCTGAGAACCCACCCTTTGTGAGTTTTGAGCCTCATAGATTGAATATTATTGTCAATCGATTTTCTTTTCTTAAGTGTGCACCTTCATGATTTTGTATCTCTAGAGCTTGCTTTTGCATACTAATTGAACTCACATTATGATTTCATCTTATGTTTTAAAATGATGAAGGCAAATTAGGATTACCCCTTTTAGCTTAAAAAGACCTCCCTTAATTATGAATTCCTTAGTGAGCCAAGTTGAGCCTTTGACCTTTTATTGATTGATCAACTCAATTAACAACTCAACATTTTTCTATTATTATCATACTTTCATTAAGGAATGGAGTTTCTTATGATATGACAATAGGAGTTGTTTAATTGATAAGTGTGGGGTAAACAAAAAAAATAGTATTGTTTTAGTAAGATTTGGGGCTGAAATGCATACTTTGCATATTGTATTTGACTAAGAGTCGATTATTCTTTTCTTCTACAATTGAGCTAGATTTTCAATGTAATTTTATAATTCATATATATATATAATAAATAAAAATAAAAAGAGAAGATATATATATATATATACAAAATTCACATATTTTCTAGCATTAGTCATCAAAGAGGAATTTCGACTCATTTACTTTTCTTTAAGTATGCAAATATTTGAGACTATCAAGGGTTGATGAATATGCTATTTGAGGGAGTTATGAGTTTCTACGCAAGATTATTGTCTAATTTAGATACTCCATTTCTTAATGTTCCAACTTAAATGTCTTTTCTCACACCTTCGCCTTAGCCCCATTACATCCAAACGAAAAGACCTTTGGATTATTTATTGAGAAAAATCAGTGAGAGAGATTGGATAATTAAGCAAGTTTATGGTGGTATGCAGTCATGATTGGTTTGAGTTAATTAACCTTTGAAATTGAGAGAAACACTTAGATAAGAGATGATATTTGTTATGTCTGAATTAATGAATGAGTTAAGAAAATCTTGATTGAAGTAAATTGCATTTATTTATTGCTGAGTATTGAAGGATTTCATCTTATATACTTGAATTATAGTTAAGGTTAATTGAGTTTTTAATTTATGATATGTAAATTTGCTTGAGGACAAGCAAAGTTTTAAGTGTGGGGTAGTTGTTTTATTAGTTTTTGTCATAAAATTGCTATTTATTTCTTAAGATAATTATTGTTTTCTTCATGCATTTTGGTAGTTTTAATCTATTTATTTAGTGATTTCAGCAATTTTGTAGTTTTTAATTTATCCCAGTGTTTAGATCATTTTTGTACTAGTTTTTAGTATGATGTTTATGTGTTCTTAGTTAATGTTTCCTTTGATTCTTATTTAAAGTTGTTTTAAGTGTTTGTTTTAGGTTAAAGTGCAAAAACTCCATTGGAAGATCAAAACAAAGAAAGAAGAGCATGAATCAAGCAAGACATGGCCAAGCCAAATCAAGCTTGGCTGTGTCACCTCAAAGGAAATCTTGGTAGAACATGACACGGGTAGGAGACACGGCCAAGCCACTGGCCGTGTCTCATCTAAAGGGCAAAACCAAAGAAACCAAGAAAGAAAGGAAAATTTGGTAGAAGCTGACACTAGCAGGTGACATGGCCAAGCCACTGGTCGTGTCACATGACACGGCCACAAGCTTGAACGTGTCCCATATTAAGCCAAGAAGGACCAAGCAAAGAAAGAAAAGAAACAGTAGGTGACACTGGCAGGTGACACGGCCAAGCCTTTGGCAGTGTCACATGACACGGCCAGGTCTTGGCCGTGTCACTCTCATCTCCAAAGAACAAAGAAGACTAAGGAAAGAAACAGAAGCTGACACACCCAGGTGACACGGCCAAGCCACTAGCTGTGTCACATGAAACGGCCACAAGCTTGGCCGTGTCACTCCATGGGACCAAAGGAAGAAAGAAAGCATGGATTTTTAGCGAGGGATTTGCATAAATAAGAAGATTAGGGCATGAGAAAAAGGGACCAAAACACCTTCAGCCGTTCTACACATATTTTTCAGCCGTTCTTTATTTTTCTAGAGATCTTTTCTCTAAAAACAAGAAAACTATAGAAGATTGATTTCAATTTCATTCAAACATTCTAGATCAAATTAGTTATAGCCACTACATTATTCTTTTAGCAAAAATCTGAGAAAGAGACTCTTCAAAAGCAAAAGGGAAATTGTAATTGGGTTTTTTTCTTTAACTCTATCTCTTAAGTTTCATTGAAATTTTATTTATGAATTCTCTAATGTCTAAATTAATTTCTTTGAATTTAAATGAGATGAATATGTTTGATAGCATTACTATGAACTAATTTTGATCTAGTCTAGGGTTTGTATGGATCTACTATGATTGTATGAACTGGTTATTTCTCTTAATTGGTTTATTTCTTTTATCCTTAATTGAATGGATTAACATTAATATATAATTGATTGGCCACCAATTATGTGTTTTAGGTATTCAGATGAAGGATTGAGAAATGAAATCTAATACTAGAATAATTCAATTGGGGAATTAGGTAAATTAGAAATATAAACCTAAGGAAAAGATCATTTTGATTGTAATAAGATTAATTGAAAAAGGTTTGAATGTGAGAACTTATTTCCTTGATTTGATTAATTAAGTTTCTTGAAATCTGATCTTTGAAATTAAATCAGTTGAGAGGAATAGTCGTTCATGCATATATGTTAGTAGAGAAGTGCAAACCCTAGGCTTTTCTATTAAGTGAATCAATATATCTGTTCAGTTTCCTTTCTTTGTTATTCATTCAATGCCTTCTGTTTTCGTTAGTTGTTTAGCAATTTAATTTTATAAATCAAAGATTATTTATTGATAATTTGCTTATTACGATTTGATAAATAATTAGCTTATCTAGGTTCCTTGTGAGACGACCTTGAGGTGTTCACCGAAATACTACAGCAGCCTCGTATACTTGTGAGTGTAGCTTTAGTAGTGTTTACTAGAGTGCAACAAGTTTTTGGCGCCATTGCCGAGGAAGCTAATTGGCATAATTGTTTATTAGTTATATATATTTTTTAAATTATTTTCATTGTTTATATTTTATTTTATTTTTCTTTTGCTTTAAATAATTCCTTCTTCTAGAAATTTTATTTATGCAAGGCAGGAGATCACTCAGAGGAGAGCTTTGCCAATTTATTTCAGAAATTCAAAGAGTGAAGAGGAGCAGAGAAGAGTTTGAATTGTATACAAGGTTTGATACAGAGGAGGAAATTTCTGATTTTGAGTCAGATACTGCACAATCTACCAATATGGGAGATGAGAGGCAAAGAACTATGAGGGATTTTGCCAGACCTGTCATTGGGACTTCCACCTCATGTATAAGATTGACAGATGCAGCACGAAATTACGAGTTGAAAAATATCCATTACAACATGCTGCCATCATTCTATGGAGCTCCGAATGAGGATCCTTTAAATTTTATCCGAGATTTCTACTCCACCCTCAACACATTTCCATTGGGAGGACTAACATAAAACCAGTTGAGGATGAGGTGTTTTCCATACACATTAAAGGATAGGGCAAAAACGTAGCTTATGATGTTGCCTAAAAATTCTTTGACAACTTGGAAGCAAGTATATAACAAGTTTATGGGCAAATTTTGCTCACATCATAAGACAGCTGAATTAAGAGGAAAAATAGCTTCATTTGCTCAAATGGATGGAGAGCCATTTCATGAGGCTTGGGATAGGTTTAAGATGTTCTTAATCCAGTGTCCACACCATCATTACCAACTTTAATTGTTGAATCAGTTTTTCTACGATGGTCTAACCTAGCAATTTCAGAATACTGTTGATAATGCAGCTTGGGGAGCTATGGGAGAAAAGACAACAGAAGAGACTTATGAAAGCTTTGAAATGTTGGGAGCTAATTCCCAATAGAAAAGTGTAAGAGGAAGAAGTAAAGAGGTAAATCAAGTGGAAGCCAACATTGAGATGGTCAATTAGATAGCCAAATTTACAAGGCAAGTGCAGATGCTGAACATGAAGAACAATGCTTTTTCATCCACTCAAGAAGTGTGTGGAATTTGTGGAACTTTTGGGCATGGAGAAAATATATGCCCTTCTGCGTATGAGTCTTATGGAAATGAGGCTGAGCAAGTTAACACTATGGAGGGATATCAACCAAGGGCCCGGAATGATCCTTTCTCAAAAACTTACAATCCTGGTTGGCGGAATCATCCAAACTTTTCATGGGCAACAAATAATTCTCAATAACCTTTCCATTTGTTCCAAAGACAAAATCAACCACCAGGGCAATCTTCAAATCAAGGGCAGCCTACGAGAGACAGTTTGGAGGATAGTTTACATGCTTTTATCCAAGTTAGTACCAAGAATCAAGAGATGAATAACAAAAGGTTGGATTCATTGGAAGCGTCTTTCAAGAAAGTGGAGACCCAAGTGGAACAACTTGCACAACAGATGTAGATTCAACAGAAAGGAAAATTTTTGAGTCAACTTGAGCAAGCACAAGCAGTGACTGTTCTTAGAAGTGGCAAGGTAATAAATAATGGTGTTGAAAATAATTCTGTGAATGCAGGTGATCAAGAAAACGAAAAAGAAGGAGAACCAGAGGATAAGGGTGATGGAGAAAAATCAATGGAGCAATCTCCTTCAGCAGATTTACATAAGGCAAGTAATCCTTACAGGGCACCTATACCATTCCCCAGCAAATTGAAGAAGGATAAACAAAATAAGCAATTTTTAGACATCTTCAACATGCTGTCTAAGGTAAGTATTAACTTACCTTTACTTGAAGAAATAAAGAATATGTCGGCTTATGCCAAATTCTTCAAGGAATTGAATACCAAGAAAAAGATGTATGAGCCAAATGAAAAGGTGATAGTATCAGAGGTAGCCAGTGCTGTTTTGCAACATAAACTACCTCCGAAGCTAAAGGATCCTGGCAGTTTCATAACTAAAATTACTATAGGTAATGGAAAGGGGACTGATGGCATGTGTGATTTAGGAGCCAGAGTTAATTTGATGCCTTACTCTGTGTATCTGGAATTAGTACTTGGGGAACTTCAACCTACTAAAATGGTCTTACAATTAACTGACAGTTCTCTTAGATTCCCGAAAGGAATTATAGAAGATGTGTTAGTTAAGGTTGGTGGGTTGATAGTGCTTGTGGATTTTATATTCCTTGACATGGAAGGAGATAACCCTACACCATCCGCACACACTATTCTACTGGGTAGTCCTTTTATGGCTACGACCAACACCTTGATTGATGTTAAAAATGGTAAATTGTCAATGACTGTCTTGGGACAAAAGGTTGAATTTTTTATTTTTAACACTTCTCCTATTCCTACAACTGCATTATATGAGAATTGCTCTTTAATTGATTGTATTGACGAAGTTGTTTCAAATGTGTTCTTACAAACAAGTTCTTCGGATAAATTGGAGCTGGCACTGACCTTAGATCGTGGCTTGGATATTTTTGACTTAGAAGTAGCTAGTTGTGTTGATATATTAGAAAGTGTTGAAATAGATGGATTTAAAGAGGAACCATCATTCGAGCTTCCCTCAATCCAAAAAGAAGATAATAATCCTTCACTTGAGTTAGAGCTAAAAGAGTTGCCTAAAAACCTGAAATACGTGTTTTTAAGAGGTCAGAACACCTTACATGTGATAATTTCTAGCGAACTTAGTGAAAGGGAAGAGATGAGGTTGGTGAGTAAATTAAAAAGATTAAAAACAGCTATAAGATGGGGGTTGAGTGATATGAAAGGTATTACCCTTCAATGTGCATGCATAGAATTATCTTAGAAGAGGGAGCTAAACCTATGAGAGAGACCCAAAGGCACCTTAACCCAAACATGAATGAAATGGTTAAGAAGGAAGTGCTTAAATTGCTAGATGAAGGAGTGATATATCCGATAGCCAATAGTGAGTAGGTTAGCCCAGTACATATAGTGCCTAAGAAATCAGGAATCACTGTGGTAAAAAATGAAAAGAATGAATTGATTCCTACTAGGACTACCACTGGGTGGAGAATGTGTATAAACTATAGGAAGTTAAATAATGCCGCAAAGAAAGATCATTTCCCTCTTCCTTTTATTGATCAAATGCTTGATAAACTTTCTGGACACTCACATTATTGCTTTTTGGATGGACTTTCAGGTTATTATCCGGTGGCGATAGCACCAGAGAATCAATCCAAGACCACTTTTACTTGCCCTTTTGGAACTTTCGCATTTCGGCGGATGCCCTTTGGCTTATGCAATGCGCCTGCAACTTTTCAGAGATGCATGATGTCTATTTTCACGGACATGATAGATGACTTTATTGATGTATTTAAGGATGATTTCTCTATTTTTGGTGACTCTTTTGATAATTGCCTCAGAAAACTTGTTCTTGTGCTTGAAAGATGCATTGAATGTAATCTCACTTTGAGTTGGGAAAAAAGTCATTTCATGGTCACTCATGGCATTGTGTTAGGCCATATTGTGTCAGGTAAAGGGATTGAGGTGGATAAAGCTAAGGTAGAGTTGATTGCTAAGTTACCTCCACCTACCTCTATTAAGGGAATAAGAAGCTTTCTAGGGCATGCAGGATTTTACTGAAGGTTTATTAAAGATTTTTCTAAAATAAGCCAACCATTGTGTGATTTGCTTGGAAAAGATGTTCGATTTGTACTTACTGCAAAATGCATGCAAGCTTTCAATTCCCTTAAGGAAAAATTGACCGGTGCACTGGTAATTATAGCTCTTGTTTGGTCCTTACCTTTTGAAATTATGTGTGATGCATCCAACCATGCAGTAGGAGCTGTCCTTGGGTAAAGGGTTGGGAAATTTTTGAGAATGATTTATTATGCTAGCTTGACCCTAAATAGCACACAAGTTAATTACACAACAACTGAAAAAGAAATGCTAGCTGTTGTTTTTGCCTTAAGATAATTTTAGAGCATATTTGATTGGGTCTAAAATTATAGTGCATTCAGATCACGCTGCTTTAAAATATCTTTTGGCCAAACAACATGCGAAACCTCGTTTAATTAGATGGGTTCTATTATTGCAAGAATTTGATTTTCAAATCAAAGATACTAAGGGTAGTGAAAATGTTGTAGCTGATCATTTATCTAGGTTACCTTTATTTGATGAAAATCTTGTATCTGATAGCGTTTATAGAAATCTAGAAGCATTTCCTGATGAACAGTTGTTTGTAGTAATGAATTCACCATGGTTTGCAGATATTGCTAACTATCTTGCTTGTGGTATTTTGCATTCTAACATGTCATTTCAGGAAAAGAAAAGGTTTTTACACATGAGTAAATTATATTTTTGTGATGAAACTTACCTATTCCGGATATGCAAAGATGAGATAGTTCGCAAGTGTGTATCTGAGGAAGAACAACTGAGTGTTCTTCAATTTTGTCATGACCTTCACTCCGGTGGTCATTTTGGAGGGAGAAAGACTGCCGAAAAAGTGCTTCAAAGTGGATTTTATTGGCCTACCCTATTCAAAGATGTTCAAGAATATTGTAAGCATTATGACCGCTGTCAAAGAGTAGGTAATATTGGTAGGAGGAATGAAATGCCCCTTCAATCTTATATTGTGGTTGAACTGTTAGATGTTTGGGGAATATACTTCATGGGTCCTTTTCCCAACTCTTTTGGTTATGAATACATATTGGTTGTTGTTGATTATGTTTCAAAATGGGTGGAGGCAATCCCCACCCGAACTAATGATGCTAATTTGGTTGTTAAATTGTGAAGGAATACATTCTTAGCAGATTTGGCACGCCAAGAGTGATAGTCAGTGATGGGGGAAGTCATTTCTGCAACAAACTTTTCGAGAAGTTAATACACAAGTTGGGTGTGAAACACAAAGTGGCGACCCCATACCATCCACAGACTTCAGGACAAGTTGAGACATCTAACAAGCAAATTAAATAAATTCTGGAAAAACCAGTCAACTCATCAAGGAAGGATTGGGCAAGTAGATTGAATGACACATTGTGGGCATATGGAATAGCTTTCAAGACTCCCTTGGGTATGAGTCCATATCGATTGGTTTTCGGTAAGGCTTATCATTTACTAGTGGTGTTAGAGCACAAGGAATTTTGGGCAATTAAGATTCTGAATTTAGATTTGGACAAGGCAAAGAGAGAACGTTTTTTTGCAAATTTCGGAGTTAGATGAACTAAGGAATGAGGCAAATGAGAGTTCGAGGATTTATAAGGACTATACTAAAGCACTTCATGACCAAATTCTAGTACAAAAGACATTGAGCCTAGGTATGAAGGTCTTGCTTTTCAATTCTCATCTCCGACTGTTTTCAGGAAAACTCAAGTCTCGATGGAGCAGTCCTTTCGAGATAACTCAGGTATATCCTTCCAGTGTTATAAAATTACTTAACTCTCGAATGAATGAAACTTTTAAAGTAAATAGACAGAGAGTTAAACCATATAATGAGGGGTTCCAAGAAGTAAGGATTGTTGATAGTGCTTTGATCTATGATCCTTAATTCTTGCAGTAACATCCAGCTAAGACGACATTAAAGAAGCGCTCAATGGGAGGCAACCCATTGCTATTGTTTTTAGCTTTTTAGTTTAGTATATTCTGTTTATTATTTATTTTCCCTTCTATTTTTCTTTAAGGCTTGATGGTTTGGAGATTGGAAGTGTTTCTATTCTTGCAGAGAAATGGCCAGGAGCATTGAGTTTAATTGAGAAAAGGAGGGCCATCCAGTTCCAACTTTCCTTGATCGCATGTTTATGCTGAAGTCACGGTATTTGCTTTAGTTGTTTTCTTTCATGTTGATTATTTGTACGAAAGCTTCACTATGCATGCCACAAACGAGGTTCTTTCTATCTATTCTTTTGTTTACATTGAGGACAATGTAACTCATAAGTGTGGGGTAATTTTTAAGCTTTTCTTTAATTTTTGTTTTGCTTTCTTTGTGAGTTATATTGAGCGTTTTTCATGGCATAATTGTTGGAAACTTATTTTTATGGCATAATTGTTGGAATCTTATTGACTTTTCTATCATTCTAGCATTACATTTGAGCCTTTAGTATCAACATAGAGATTAGCATTTGAATTCATACATGATCAATTTTCACATTCTGCAATTTATGACATATAAATCTCTGAGAACCTACCCTTTGTGAGTTTTGAGCCTCATAGATTGAATATTATTGTCAATCGATTTTCTTTTCTTAAGTGTGCACCTTCATGATTTTGTATCTCTAGAGCTTGCTTTTGCATACTAATTGAACTCACATTATGATTTCATCTTATGTTTTAAAATGATGAAGGCAAATTAGGATTACCCCTTTTAGCTTAAAAAGACCTCCCTTAATTAAGAATTCCTTAGTGAGCCAAGTTGAGCCTTTGACCTTTTATTGATTGATCAACTCAATTAACAACTCAACATTTTTCTATTATTATCATACTTTCATTAAGGAATGGAGTTTCTTATGATATGACAATAGGAGTTGTTTAATTGATAAGTGTGGGGTAAACAAAAAAAATAGTATTGTTTTAGTAAGATTTGGGGCTGAAATGCATACTTTGCAGATTGTATTTGACTAAGAGTCGATTATTCTTTTCTTCTAGAATTGAGCTAGATTTTCAATGTAATTTTATATTTCATATATATATATAATAAATAAAAATAAAAAGAGAAGATATATATATACAAAAATCACATATTTTCTAGCATTAGTCATCAAAGAGGAATTACGACTCATTTACTTTTCTTTAAGTATGCAAATATTTGAGACTATCAAGGGTTGGTGAATATGCTATTTGAGGGAGTTACGAGTTTCTATGCAAGATTATTGTCTAATTTAGATACTCCATTTCTTAATGTTCCAACTTAAATGTCTTTTCTCACACCTTCGCCTTAGCCCCATTACATCCAAACGAAAAGACCTTCGGATTATTTCTTGAGAAAAATCAGTGAGAGAGATTTGATAATTAAGCAAGTTTACGATGGTATGCAGTCATGATTGGTTTGAGTGAATTAACCTTTGAAATTGAGAGAAACACTTAGATGAGAGATGATATTTGTTATGTCTGAATTAATGAATGAGTTAAGAAAATCTTGATTGAAGTAAATTGCATTTATTTATTGCTGAGTATTAAAGGATTTCATCTTATATACTTGAATTATAGTTAAGGTTAATTAAGTTTTTAAATTATGATATGTAAATTTGCTTGAGGACAAGCAAAGTTTTAAGTGTGGGGTAGTTGTGTTATTAGTTTTTGTCATAAAATTGCTATTTATTTCTTAAGATAATTATTGTTTTCTTCATGCATTTTGGTAGTTTTAATATGTTTATTTAGTGATTTCAGCAATTTTGTAGTTTTAATTTATCCCAGTGTTTAGATCAATTTTTTTAGTAGTTTTTAGTATGATGTTTATGTGTTCTTAGTTAATGTTTTATTTGATTCTTGTTTAAAGTTGTTTTAAGTGTTTGTTTTAGGTTAAACTGCAAAAACTCCCTTGGAAGATCAAAACAAAGAAAGAAGAGTATGAACCAAGCAAGACATGGCCAAGCCAAATCAAGCTTGGCCGTGTCACCTCAAGGAAATCTTGGCAGAACATGACGCGGGTAGGAGACACGGCCAAACCACTGGCCATGTCTCACCTAAAGGGCAAAACCAAATAAACCAAGAAAGAAAGAAAAATTTGGCAAAAGCTGACACTGCCAAGTGACACGGCCACATCAGTCTAGTAACCAAAGAATGCAAAAGGCAGTTGGTGTCAATGCAACTAACCAAGGAACAAGGAGTCAATTTTTGGAATTAGGGAAATCGATGTCTTGGGTTCTCAATAAACTTCAAAGAAAGGGATTGCTACAACCCTTAAATCCTCGCCCTTTGCCTAACCCTTTCCCACCTAATTTTGACACTAAAGCATTTTGTCAGTTTCACCTAATGCAAGGGCATGACATTGATAGATGTGTGAGGCTGAGACATGAGATCCAAAATCTAATTGATAATGGGAAGCTACCCGAGCCCAATAAGCCAAACACCAAAGACAACCCATTACCAAAGTTCAATAGGGTACCGCCGCCGGCAACCTTCATGATTGGAGGAGGTTTGCATGAGGATTTTGTCATGTCTTCTTTTCAAGATGTGGGTAGAGAAGCAACCAAAGAGAAGAGGTATTTGATAGAATTAAACAAGTTATGGTGGGTAAAGAAGTAACAATTTGTGTTGTCAATGGGTTTTGGGATTCAAGCGATAGTGATGATGATCTTGTATCCAAGAAAGAGGAGTGGACTTGGTCCGAGGCCGAAGAAGATGAAGTAATGAACACTAGATCTGGTAAGCCTTATGTAAGGCCACCACCTAAGGAGGTAGAAACTAATAAGGGTAAGGAAGTTGAAGTAGGAAATAAAGAAGAAGATGATGATGTTGTGCTCAAGCAATTGAAAAGAACCCAAGAAAGTGTTAGCATTTGAGACTTATTAGCTACTTCTAAAAAGCACCATGAAACTATGGCCAAAGCCTTGGCTAGCATGCCAATTTCTACCTCCACAACATCGGAGGAGTTGATCAACTTCATAAAAATTGGAGGGGTAATGAAATGTGAAGATGTTCAAGAGAAGAGTGAAGTTAATATGGGAGCAGTTTCTTTCTCAGATGCGGATTTACCGGAGGAGGGGAGAAATCACATCCGCCCACTCTTTATCAAAATAGAAGTCAAGGGGAAGAGGACTCTATGTGTAATGGTCGATGATGCATCAGCCATAAATGTTTGTCCACTTAAGATATTGCCAAAGCTAGCCATGTCAACAAGGGACCTAAACTCGACCGAAGTAATAATTCGGGCTTATGACAACACTAAGAGACACGCCGAAGGGACATTTAAAGCTGCTATCAAGGTTGGTCCAATTGAATCTATTGTTGAATTTGTTGTTTTAGACATACTGGTTTCCTTCGTCTTACTCTTGGGGTGACTATGGTTTCATCCTCTTGGTGGAGTTCCTTCCACCCTTCATCAAAAGATCAAGTTCCCCAACGGAGATGAGACAGTGGTCATTGAAGCTGAAGATAATGAGATTGTTAATGATCTAATGATTGAAAGGCATCTCAATGGTTTTCAAGTAGTTGCAATTTCTGATGATGAAGTAGTGGACTCCAAAGTCTTGAATATGATAAAGAACATGAACTACCTTCCCAGAGCTGGTCTTGGAAAGGGTAAAGTCGGTTTGACAAAGCTGCCAAACTTTAGAACTCAAACTTTAAAGAAAGGGTTGGGATATGATGGAAACAATGATGTCTAGCCAAAGAAGAGTGAGAAGATGAGCTTCCCACCACTTGAAGAGATTTTTGTCAAAGCTCCAGATATGGGACCACTCCAAGGAAAGCCCAAGCCGATCATGTTCATGGGAAAGTTGATCCCAGGTTTTGAAATTTTTGCAGATATGGCTGAGCTACTGTACCAAGTGAAGAAAGAGCTCACCCTATCAGCCAACAAAGAATCCAATCCAAAAGAGAAGAAAGAAATTGTGCCAAAAGCTGAGAAGACTCCGGAGGAGATTGCTACCCTGGTTGAAGAAAAGTTTGAAGACATCCTACCTTTTGATTTTGAGAACAATGATCTTGATTTTGATTTTAATTTGTATGCTTTGTATGAGGATGATGATGCTTTCTTTTCCAAAATGAATGCAATAAAGTTTGATTTTGCTTACTTGTGTAATGTTTCTCCAGATGGTTGCATACATTCAAATAATAGTTACATGAGCATCTTTAATATTAATTCTATTAACACACAATCATTAAATTTAGGAACAACCGAAAATCCTAAAAACATTAGCATAGCATTCGACCTTACTCCTGATGAGAGAGAGATTCAAAAAAAATATTCAAAAAATATGAAGAAGTGTTTGCTTGGTCTTATGAGGATATGCCTGGAATAGATCAAGACATAGCCGAGCATCATATTCCTACTTACACTCGCATGAAACCTGTCAAACAAAAGCTTAGATGATTAAGACCTGAGTGGCTAAATTGGTTAAAGAAGAGGTCACTAAACAAATACAAGTGAAGTTCCTTGAAGTAATAGAATATCCAGATTGGCTAGCCAACATAGTACCCGTGCCAAAGAAAGATGGAAGAATAAGGGTCTGTGTAGACTATAGAGATTTGAACATGGCTTCCCCTAAGGATGATTTTTATTTACCCCATATAGATGTCCTCATTGATAGTGCAGCCTCTAGCGTGCTACACTCATTTGTAGATGGATTTCCTGGATACAATCAAGTGTTAGTGGCCAAAGAGGATAACGCCAAAACTGCTTTCATTACTACATGGGGTATATTTTGTTATAGGGTGATGCCATTCGGCTTAAAGACTGTTAGGGCAACCTACCAGAGGATGGCTACCATACTATTTCATGACATGATACACAAAGAAGTTGAAGTATATGTTGATGATATGGTGGTTAAATCAAATACAAGGGAACAACACTTCCAAAACATAGAATTATTCTTTGATAGAGCTTTGAAGTATAAGCTAAGATTAAACCCGAAGAAGTGTGTATTCGGTGTTACCTCAGGTAAATTATTGGGACATGTGATTGGTCCGAATGACATTGAGATTGATCCTAACAAAGTTAAAGCAATTAGGGATATGCCAGCCCCAAAGACGGAGAGAGAAGTTTGGGGATTTATTGGTAAATTACAATACATTAGCAGGTTCATAGCAAAAAAAGAATCAGTCGGTCATATGGAATGAGGAATGTCAAAAGGCCTTTGAGCGAATAAAAGAGTATTTATTGATTCCACTTGTTTTAAAACTGTTTAGGTCATTTTTGTACTAGTTTTTAGTATGATTTTATGTGTTTTTAGTTAATGTTTTGATTGATTTTTGTTTTAAGATTGTTTAAAGTGTTTGTTTTTAGGTTTGAGAGCAAAAACACCCTTGGAAGATCAAAACAGTGCAAGACTAGCATGAACCAAGCAAGACATGGCCAAGCCAAAGCAAGCTTGGCCATGTCCCTCAAAATTTCTTCAAGACAGTAGCTGACACACCCAGAGACACGGCCAAGCCTCTGGCCGTGTCTCATTCAAAGGGGAAATCAAAGAACAAGCCAAATATGAGAAGGAAAACAAGCAAGCAGAAGCAGACACACCCAGTGACACGGCCAAGCCTCTGGCCGTGTCACATGACACACCCAGGAGACTTGGCCGTGTCCCATACCAAGCCAAGGAAGAAAAGAAAGAAGAACAAAGAGACAGAAGGTGACACACTCAAGGGACACGGCTAAGCTTGTGGTCGTGTCCCTCCAAAAGAGCTCAAACACGGCCAAGCAATCCAAAGCTTGGCCGTGTCACACATCCAACTTCAAAAGAAAAGAAAGAAAGAAAGAAAGAAGATCCAGAGAGGGACATGACCAACTATCTTGGCCGTGTCCCATGCCAATCAAGAGACACGACCAACTGTCTCGGCCGCGTCCCATGCCAATCAAGAGACACGGCCAAGCCAACCTTGGCTTGGCCGTGTCACCTAAAGGAAATCAAGGAAAAGGCCAAGAGACACGGCCAAGCTCACCCAAGCTTGGTCGTTTCACCTTAAATTCTATAAATTATTTTGCACGAGAAAAGAAAAAGAGGGAGAGAGCGGCTAGGGTTTGAGTTAAAAGAAAAGAAAAGAGAAGAGAGGGCACTCATATTTTGGGATGAGGAGAGAGTGACACTCCCCTTATCCCTCATCTTCATCCTCCATCTTCATCTTCTCCATCTTCCATTGACAAGCTTCAATTTGGTTCTTTAGGATAAATTGGGTTACAAGCTCTCAAAGGTTGAAGAAACTTCATTGAAAGGATTGGTGACTTGAGAAAGCTCCAATCCATCTCTCAAAGGCATAATCAATTGAAGGTTTGGTGACTTGAGAAAGCTCCATCTTATATTGCAAAAGGGAAATCAACCATTGAAGAGGGCTTGAGTTCTTCATCAAACATCAAAGTGGAGCTAGGAGGAAGACTAGTAATCCTACTCTTGGCATCTTCACAAGGGGTTTTTCTATTCTCTCTTTTAATTCATTTCAAAATTAATTTTGTTATATTAAGAGAATTGATATTGCAGTTGGACAATTTGTATTTGATTTATATTGAGTTGAATGAATGTTTTTAATTGATGATGTTGAGCTAAAAACCCGTGCTTAGGGTTTGTAGTATATTTGATTGAATGTTTTGATTTGATATTTCCATTGATTACCTTGTTGTTGGTTGATTGCATTGGATTGTATGCTAGGTTAATAGATTAGCTACCTATTGATCTCTAGATATTGAATGAAGGACCGAGAGGTGAAATTTGATATTGGAATTATGCAACCGACTACCTTATGAATGAATTAGAAATATAAGTTCTAGGGTTTCATTAATTTGCAAATGTAAAATAATTGGTTATTGCTAATTCGTGAATGTGAGAACTAATGAATTGGTAATTGACTAATTAACCTTAAGGAACAAATTAATTACAAGGCTATGTTAATGGATATATGAGAATTGAGCTTTGATTGAATGGACCTATAACCCTAGTCACTTTCCCAAGAACTGGATTGATCTTGTGCACCCATCAAACACATCAAACCCTACGTACGTTAATTTTAGTTTTAAATTGTTCTTTAGCATTCCAAACAACAAACTCTTGCTTTTAGTTTAATTGCTTTAATCAAGCTATTACGAACCACACCTTCTTGGGGAAATGACCTTGGGGCGATCACCTTTGCTACAGCTACCTCGTATACTTGCGAGTGACGCTTTGTAGTAGTACTTAATTTGAGCGCAACAAAAACCACCTAAACCCGGCAAACCTCTATTACTATACTTAGCAGTAGAAGAAGGAGCCATGCTAGCCCAAGCAGATGAGTCAGGGATTGAGCATGCAATTTACTATTTGAGTAGAAAGCTCCTACCTTATGAAACTAAGTATAGTATCATTGAAAAGACATGTATAGCTATGGTTTGGTCTTTTAAGAAGTTGCAGCATTACTTTCAATCATATAGTGTGCAAGCAATTTCCAGGTTGGATCCAATGAAGTACTTAAGGGAGACTCCCTCTTTGATTGGGAATTATGGTTGATGGTTGATAATATTAGAAGAATTTGAGATCGAGTATGTAACTAGGAAAACAATCAAAGGTAGAGCGGTGGCAGAATTCCTGGCCCAGCAACCATTACCAAAAAGCGAAGAGGTAATCTTGGAATTTTCGGATGAACATTTAGAGGCAATTGAAGTACAAGGGTGGAGAATGTATTTTGACGGAGCAGTAAATAAGAAAGGAGCAGGTTTGGGAGTTATACTATAATCGCCCGAAGGAGAACTCATCCCTTTAGCCAAAAAGTTGAAATTTAGGGCAACCAATAATATGGTGGAGTACGAAGCTTGTATTTTTGGGTTGGAAACCCTAATGATTATGAAGGTGAATAAGGTGGAAGTTTTTGGCGATTCATTGCTAGTAGTATCCCAAGTAAATGGAGAGTGGGAGTTGAAGGAGGAAAAATTAAAACCATACCACCATTACTTGACCATAATGAAGAAGAACTTTAAGGAGTGTAGGTTTATACACCTATCAATAGAAGAAAATCAGATGGCCAAAGCCCTAGCCACATTGGCTTCAGTATGGGAAAATCCTGTCAGTTTATTTCTTAAGCCTCTAATTTTGACCAGTTCGTAAACTCCTTGCTACGAATATGAGACAATCATGGAAATTGATAGAGACCATGATGCATGGTATGATACTTTAAGGCGATTTTTGGAGGAAAGGGAATACCCGCCGGGGGCAACAAAGAAAGAAAGAAGAGCCATAATGTAATATCCCAATGTATGCCTTAGAAGTTTTGAATATTGTTGTTGTTTTATATGGGATTGAATGTATATGTTAATTTGCAAGAGAAAAGAAATTAAAAGAAAGTGTATATGTTGTATAAATAACATATATGTAAGTCAAATGAGTGGTCAAGGGAATAAGATATTTTAATTTGTGATTTGTGAAATTACTAAAAGAGGGCAAGTGCTTTAAAGGAAATCAAAACAATTTGTAAGAGGGTGTTTAGGTAATTCTTTGTTTTGGAATACTTGGTGGAGATTTAAAGAGAAGTTTGACTTTGTTTCTTCATGTTTTCTTCTTCTTTTCCTTGTGTGTTGGCTGGCTCATCCAAAGACAAGAGAAAGCAAGAGTGCAAGAGAGGATTTTAAGGTTCTAAGCTCAAATTGAAGGAAGATCTAAGTGATCAAGTTGGTGATTCAAGAAGTTTCATTACTTTGGTAAGTCCTCTTTTGATTTCTTTGCTTATTTGAAGTTGTGTTTGAGTTTGATAGATTATTTAAGGGTGTGTTGTTTGATTGTGATATGTTTAAGAGTGTTTGATTGAATTGATTATGGATTATAAGGATGGATTGAAGAAAAGAGTAAGTTGGTTGGAAGAGAATGGTGTTGTATTTGTGTTTAAGGTTTTGTGATGATATTTGTGATTTGTGTTTGTTATAGATGTGGATTTGTTTTGGTGTTTTTTGTAAGTTTAAGATGGTTTTTGGGTATGTTTTGTTAAGTTTGTTTGATGTGGATGTTGGTGAAAAGAAGTGTTTTGTTGTTTTGGCCGGAATCTGAGTTTTTGGCTTGACACGCCCATGAGCACGTCCAGAGTTTTAGGTGTGTCAATTGTGTTGGAGGCAGTAGGTTTGACACGACCATTAACACGTCCGTGTTATTGAGCGTGTCATAGCTACTGTGAGATTGGAGAGTTTACACGGCCATGAGCACGCTCACGTTGTTGGACGTGTTGATATTTTTCAGAGAGGCAGAATGTATTACACGCCCATGGTTCTGAGCGTGTAAAAGCTTCTGTGTTGTGGAGTTAGGGCACGGTCAGGGACACGCCCGTGTGGTTGAGCGTGTCATGTTTAGAGTTTGCCCTAGTTAACTCTTAACTTGATTATCTTATGTGTATCCGTAAGCAAATGTATGTTATTATTTTTGGATTAGGTCTGGAAGAAAGTGAGTGATCATTGATCTAAGAAGTAAAAGAATCTTGGAAAAAGGAAGTGTTTAGAGTTGTGTGAATTGTTATTGAAGTAAGTACAAATATTGCATTATTACATTGTTGACTTATATGATTAATGTACTTTGTTATGTTTATATCAATGATGCTATATGTATAATGTGAAGGATATGATGATGTAAATGATTGTGTATTTGAAAGATGAATTGTTATAATGTGGATTGAGATGTGATGGAATATAAAGCCATTGTGTTTGACTATAATGACTTTAATGAGGCATGTTTGCCTAATTGATAATGAAATAATGAATGAATTGTGTGTCTAATGTGTTATTCCATTTTCAGAGTTTTGTTGATTGGTGGCATGCCTATTAGTAACAATCTCTTGAAGTTAGGTTGGAATTGATCCTTGAAGCCAAGTTGGGTAGAAGTTTAACATGTTTTACTCCCCTTGAAGCTTGGTTGGGTCTAATCCTTGAAGCCTAATTGAGATGTTACAACCCTTGAAGCTAGGTTGGATTGGTTCTTGAAGCCAAGTTGGGTTGATACTTAGCATGCTTTGTTCCCCTTGAAGCTTGGTTGAACCTAATCCTTGAAGCCTAGTTGGGATAATGATAATGATCAATGTGATAACAAAACCAAAGCATTAACTCTAAAAATTGAATGACATATTAGTGTCTTTTGGGCCCATGCTTGTCTTTGTTTAAATGTGATTCATAAATGGTAAAATAATTGAATAATGAGATCTATGGAATGACTTTTAAATGTGATATGTTTATATGTGGTTGTCTCTATTGTTAAATGTGTGACATTGCATTGCATTGCATTAAAGCATAATGTTAGTATACTTTGTACTACTAAGCCGTTGGCTTAGCGCGATAGTGGTTGATCGCGCAGGTGACAGGGTTGAACCCGAGAGTTCCTCGAGACCGAGTGAGAGTAGACATTGAAGGATTTATTTTGGGACTTAAAGATCAGAGAAAAGCTGCCAATCATGTATAACTTCTTTATATTTTGTAAAGCATGGATTCTAATATAAATATATGTATAATTGTAAATATGGATTTGAATGTATTCATATATGTAAATATTTTATAAATTCCACTGCGTATTAAGTAAACGTATATATATCTATTTTGTTTTATATTACAAGTTAATTACTCTATTTTCTATAATATATAATGAGAAAGAATATCTTATCATCTAAAATGATTTAAATGTTAAAGAAAACTGTAGCGTCCCTATATTCAGTGTACGTATATTACATTGTGGTGTTATGTAGTGTGCGTGTATAGTATGTAGGGGTGTTACAATTGTTTTGGTATCAGAGCCTAGGTTTGAGATTCTCAACCTAGGTAAAATGTAAGAAAAAGAGTATTTTGACTTTAAAAGTTAGTTTTTGAATAACATACATGTTTGGTATTGGCAGTCTTTGATCATTAATGAGATGTATTCTGCTGTGTTTGCAGACATAGGTTGTGATGGATTCTTACTTACGTCAGTCAGTAGAGGGGAGTGCGGAGAGTGTAGCTCCTGATGAGGTTAGAGAGGGAGCTAGAGTGGATAGTGCTGGAGAGGTACCTGCTTCTGCGTCGGGGAGACCAGCTGGTGAGGAGGTTCCGCCAGTTTGGCTTAGGCATGTGGTTGATTTGTTGAGGCAAGCACCAGTGCAACCACCGCCGCCACCCCCACAGCCTTTGGTATCAGTGAGACAGTATGATAAATTAAGGAAGTATGGAGCAGATGATTTTCTGGGTACTATTGATCTAGCTGTAGCAGAGCAGTGGCTAGATAAAGTACAGAGAATATTTGTTCAGTTGCAAGCCACTCCAGAAGAAAAATTTGATTATGCAAGATCACTGTTGCAGAAGGACGCATATGATTGGTGGAAGACAGTACCCCATGTTATGGATGATCCACCTACATTGTCCTATACTGATTTTCTAAGAGAGTTTGAATTGAAGTATACTCCGAGGGAGTACAAAGATGTGAAGACAATGGAGTTTTTGAGTTTGAAGCAAGACAACCGGACCGTAACAGAATATGAGGTTGAGTTTATCCGGTTGAGCCATTATGCTGGGGGTATTATATCTGATGAGATTGATAGATGCAGGAGATTTGAGGAGGGATTGAGGCCCTCTATTATGTGTCTTGTGGCTGGATCTACATATCATGATTTTTCCCAGTTGGTTGCAGCAGCTCGGAGTGTAGAGAGAGCCCAGGGTATTGCAGCGGCTGCTTCTGAGGAAGAGATCAGGGTTAGGAAACCCCAACTTGAAGTAGGGTCTTCATCTGTGAAGAGAGGTAAAGGAAGTTTTGTTCCTCGGATTAGTAGGAGTCAGAGGCCAGCTGGTAGGTCAGTACAGTTTCAGAGGCAGAGATCGAGACCTACAATTTCAGTGGTGAGTGCTCCGACCCCAGTGATTCAGAGATCCACTCTACCCATATGTATTCATTGTGGTAGGCCACATGGTGGTACTTGTTGGAAGACAGGTGTAGCAGGGGTATGTTTTAGATGAGGATCGCCTGATCATTTTGTTAGAGATTGTCCTAAGAGGCAGGAGCAGATGTTAGTAGATTCTGCAGCTTCTCGACCTAGTGTGAGGGGAGGTCGAGGAGGCAGAAATGTCAGTAGAGGAGGTAGATCTGGGTTCAGTTCTAGAAGAGGTTCTTCATCCAGGGAGAGTAGACCAGAGGAGGCTGGATCTTCTCAGAGGATATATGTGATGCAGAGGCAGCTAGATGCTTCGGCAGTCATAGCTGGTACTTTTTCTTTATTTGGTATTTCAGTACTTGCTTTGATTGATCCAGGATCTACACATTCATATATTAGTGCATTTTTTTTTGCCTGTGTCTGAACTGCATGCTGAATCCCTAGGATTTGATGTGTTGGTGACAAATCCTTTAGGGCATAGTGTGATTGTTAGCAAGGTGCACCGAGATAGTGCGGTAGTAGTGCAAGATGAGGATTTTTTTGGAGATTTGATTGAAATGCCTTTTAAAGAATATGATTTGATCCTAGGCATGGACTGGTTATCTAGACATGGAGCTGTGGTAAACTGTCAAAAGAAACTTGTTACTTTGAGAACTGGTGATGGTAGAGAGGTGATAGTATCTAGTGAGCAGGGACAGCTAGCATCCTTGTTTGTTTCAGCTGTTGCAGCTAGGAGGTTGATTAGAAAAGGGTGTGATGCTTATCTTGCTCATGTGGTGGATACTAGAGTAAGGGGTTCTCAAATTGATAGTATACCTACAGTTGCAGAGTTTCCAGATGTGTTTCCAGAAGAGTTGCCAGGGTTACCTCCAGAGAGAGAGGTGGAGTTTGGTATTGAATTATTGCCTGGTACCACTCCTATCTCTATTACTCCTTATAGAATGTTACCTGCTGAATTGAGAGAATTGAAGGTGCAGTTGCAGGAGTTGTTGGATAAAGGGTTTGTTCGCCCTAGTGTGTCACCGTGGGGAGCTCCTGTTTTATTTGTGAAGAAGAAGGATGGTACTATGAGATTGTGTATTGATTATAGGCAATTGAACAAGGTGACCATTAAAAATAAATATCCTTTGCCTAGAATTGATGATCTCTTTGATCAATTGAAGGGTGCAGCAGTGTTTTCCAAGATTGATTTGAGATCAGGGTACCATCAGTTGAGGGTCAGAGCTAAAGATGTTCCTAAGACAGCTTTTCGTACAAGGTATGGGCATTATGAGTTTTTAGTTATGCCTTTTGGTTTGACGAATGCACCTGCAGCTTTTATGGACTTGATGAATAGGGTATTTAGGCCCTATTTGGATCAGTTTGTGGTAGTTTTTATCGATGATATCTTGGTGTATTCGAGTAATGAGGAGGAGCATGACAAGCATCTGCGGATTGTACTGCAGATTTTGAGAGACAATCACTTGTTTGCTAAACTGTCGAAATGTGAGTTTTGGCTTGATCAAGTAACTTTTCTCAGTCATATAGTTTCAGCAGAGGGTATTAGAGTTGATCCGAGTAAAGTTGAAGCTATTTTGAATTGGAGTCCACCAAAGTCTGTGACTGAAGTTAGAAGTTTTCTGGGTTTGGCAGGCTATTACCGACGGTTTGTGAAAGGATTTTCTTTGATAGCTACTCCACTTACCAGATTACTTTGAAAGGGAGTTAGATTTGTGTGGACAGATCAGTGTCAGGCTAGCTTTGAACAGTTGAGAGAAATGTTGACTCAAGCGCCTGTTCTTACTTTACCTGTGGAAGATAAACCATATGTGATTTACAGTGATGCTTCACATAATGGTTTGGGTTGTGTTTTGATGCAAGAAGGTAAAGTTATAGCTTATGCTTCTCGACAGTTGAAACCGCATGAGCTTAATTATCCAACCCATGATTTAGAATTAGCAGCCATTGTGTTTGCATTGAAGATTTGGCGGCACTATTTGTTTGGGGAGAAGTGTTTTATCTATACAGATCATAAAAGTTTAAAATATTTAGATGTCCAAAGAGAGCTCAATCTCCGATAGAGGAGATGGTTGGAATTGATTAAAGACTATGACTGTTTAATTGATTATCATCCTGGTAAAGCAAATGTTGTTGCTGATGCCTTGAGTCGGAAGTCTTTAGCAAGTTTGACTATTTATTCACTTTCGTTGCTTGTTGAGTTGAGAGCGTTGCATGTTAGTTTTGTATCTTGTGATGATGGTGCATTGTTGGCACAGTTACAATTGAAACCGGTATTGTTGGATCAGATTAAAGAGGCTCAAGTGGTTGATGAGAAGATTCAAAAGATTGTTTTAGATTGCCAGAATGGAAAGAGTCGAGATTTTATTGTGAGAAATGATGGGAGTCTTTGGTTTAAGAACAGATTGTGTGTACCTGATGATGCTAATTTGTGAAGGATTATTTTAGAAGAAGCACATCAGTCAGTATTTGCTATGCATTCGGGCAATACAAAGATGTATCATGATTTGAAGCAGTATTACTGGTGGTCTGGTATGAAGAGAGACATAGCGGAGTTTGTATCCAAATGTCTCACATGTCAGAAAGTAAAAGCTGAGCATCAAGTTCTAACAGGATTACTTCAACCGTTATCAGTGCCTGAATGGAAATGGGAAAGAGTGACAATGGATTTTGTGTCTGGTCTACCATTGACACAAAGAAAGCATGATGCTATTTGGGTAATTGTTGATAGGTTGACTAAGACAGCTCATTTTCTTCCAGTTCGGATGGATTATTCTCTGGAGAGGTTAGCTGAGCTGTATATCCATGAGATTGTGAAGTTGCATGGTGTCCCAATTTCTTTAGTGTCTGATTGAGATCCCCGGTTTACTTCAAGGTTTTGGAAGAGTTTACATGGTGCTTTGGGTTCTCGACTGCACTTTAGCACTGCCTTTCATTCGCAGACAGATGGGCAATCAGAGAGAGTGATACAGATTATTGAGGACATGTTGAGAAGCTGTGTCATTGATTTCTCTGGAAGTTGGGATAGATTCTTGCCACTTGTGGAATTTGCTTACAATAATAGTCATCAATCCAGCATTGGTATGGCACCATTTGAAGCATTGTATGGTAGACGGTGTAGGACACCTCTATGTTGGAATGAACTTGGAGAAGGTAAGTTAATTGGTCCTGATTTGGTTAAAGAAACTAAAGAGAAAGTGAAAGTGATTCGAGATAGGTTGAAAGCAGCTTCAGACCGACAGAAGTCTTATTCAGATTTGAAGAGAAGAGATATTGAGTATAATGTGGGAGATAAAGTATTTTTGAAAGTGTCTCCTTGGAAAAAGATTTTGAGATTTGGTCGAAGAGGAAAGCTGAGTCCTCGTTTCATTGGACCTTATGAAGTATTGGAAAGAATTGGACCAGTTGCTTATCGGCTTGCTTTGCCACTTGAGTTGGATAGGATCCATAATGTATTCCATGTTTCTATGTTGAGGACGTACAGGTCGGATCCATCTCATGTTTTGCCAATTGAGTCTGTTGAAGTGAGTCCAGATCTGACATTTGAAGAAGAACCAGTTGCTATTCTGGCACATGAAGTGAAAGAGTTGAGGAATAAGAAAGTGCCTTTGGTGAAGGTTCTATGGAAGAATCATGGGAGAGAAGAGGCAACTTGGGAGAGTGAGCAAGCAATGCGAGATCAATACCCTCAGTTGTTTCGGACTTGATGACAGGTAATTTCGAGGATGAAATTTCTTTTTAGAGGGGGAGAATTATAATATCCCAATGTATGCCTTAGAAGTTTTGAATATTGTTGTTGTTTTATATGGGATTGAATGTATATGTTAATTTGCAAGAGAAAAGAAATTAAAAGAAAGTGTATATGGAAGTATATATGGAAGTATATATAACATATATATAAGTCAAATGAGTGGTCAAGGAAAGAAGATATTTTAATTTGTGATTTGTGAAATTACTAAAAGAGGGCAAGTGCTTTAAAGGAAATTAAAACAATTTGTAAGAGGGTGTTTAGGTAATTCTTTGTTTTGGAATACTTGGTGGAGATTTAAAGAGAAGTTTGACTTTGTTTCTTCATGTTTTCTTCTTCTTTTCCTTGTGTGTTGGCCGGCTCATCCAAAGACAAGAGAAAGCAAGAGTGAAAGAGAGGATTTTAAGGTTCTAAGCTCAAATTGAAGGAAGATCTAAGTGATCAAGTTGGTGATTTAAGAAGTTTCATTACTTTGGTAAGTCCTCTTTTGATTTCTTTGCTTATTTGAAGTTGTGTTTGAGTTTGATAGATTATTTAAGGGTGTGTTGTTTGATTGTGATATGTTTAAGAGTGTTTGATTGAATTGATTATGGATTATAAGGATGGATTGAAGAAAAGAGTAAGTTGGTTGGAAGAGAATGGTGTTGTATTTGTGTTTAAGGTTTTGTGATGATATTTGTGATTTGTGTTTGTTATATATGTGGAGTTGTTTTGGTGTTTTTTGTAAGTTTAAGATGGTTTTTGGGTATGTTTTGTTAAGTTTGTTTGATGTGAATGTTGGTGAAAAGAAGTGTTTTGTTGGGTGTTTTGTTGTTTTGGCCGGAATCTGAGTTTTTGGCCTGACATGCCCATGAGCACGTCCAGAGTTTTAGGCGTGTCAATTGTGTTGGAGGTAGTAGGTTTGACACGACCATTAACACGTCCGTGTTATTGAGCGTGTCATAGCTACTGTGAGATTGGAGAGTTTACACGGCCATGAGCATGCTCACGTTGTTGGACGTGTTGATATTTTTCAGAGAGGCAGAATGTATTACATGCCTAGTGACACGCCCATGGTTCTGAGCGTGTAAAAGCTTCTGTGTTGTGGAGTTAGGGCACGGTCAGGGACACGCCCGTGTGGTTGAGCGTGTCATGTTTAGAGTTTGCCCTAGTTAACTCTTAACTTGATTATCTTATGTGTATCCGTAAGCAAATGTATGTTATTATTTTTGGATTAGGTCTGGAAGAAAGTGAGTGATCATTGATCTAAGAAGTAAAAGAATCTTGGAAAAAGGAAGTGTTTAGAGTTGTGTGAATTGTTATTGAAGTAAGTACAAATATTGCATTATTACATTGTTGACTTATATGATTAATGTACTTTGTTATGTTTATATCAATGATGCTATATGTATAATGTGAAGGATATGATGATGTAAATGATTGTGTATTTGAAAGATGAATTGTTATAATGTGGATTGAGATGTGATGGAATATAAAGCCATTGTGTTTGACTATAATGACTTTAATGAGGCATGTTTGCCTAATTGATAATGAAATAATGAATGAATTGTGTGTCTAATGTGTTATTCCATTTTCAGAGTTTTGTTGATTGGTGGCATGCCTATTAGTAACAATCTCTTGAAGTTAGGTTGGAATTGATCCTTGAAGCCAAGTTGGGTAGAAGTTTAACATGTTTTACTCCCCTTGAAGCTTGGTTGGGTCTAATCCTTGAAGCCTAATTGAGATGTTACAACCCTTGAAGCTAGGTTGGATTGGTTCTTGAAGCCAAGTTGGGTTGATACTTAGCATGCTTTGTTCCCCTTGAAGCTTGGTTGAACCTAATCCTTGAAGCCTAGTTGGGATAATGATAATGATCAATGTGATAACAAAACCAAAGCATTAACTCTGAAAATTGAATGACATATTAGTGTCTTTTGGGCCCATGCTTGTCTTTGTTTAAATGTGATTCATAAATGGTAAAATAATTGAATAATCATATCTATGGAATGACTTTGAAATGTGATATGTTTATATGTGGTTGTCTCTATTGTTAAATGTGTGACATTGCATTGCATTGCATTAAAGCATAATGTTAGTATACTTTGTACTACTAAGCCATTGGCTTAGCGCGATAGTGGTTGATCGCGCAGGTGACAGGGTTGAACCCGAGAGTTCCTCGAGACCGAGTGAGAGTAGACATTGAAGGATTTATTTTGGGACTTAAAGATCAGAGAAAAGCTGCCAATCATGTATAACTTCTTTATATTTTGTAAAGCATGGATTCTAATGTAAATATATGTATAATTGTAAATATGGATTTGAATGTATTCATATATGTAAATATTTTATAAATTCCGCTGCGTATTAAGTAAACGTATATATATCTTTTTTTTTTATATTACAAGTTAATTACTCTATTTTCTATAATATATAATGAGAAAGAATATCTTATCATCTAAAATGATTTAAATGTTAAAGAAAACTGTAGCGTCCCTATATTCAGTGTACGTATATTACATTGTGGTGTTATGTAGTGTGCGTGTATAGTATGTAGGGGTCTTACACATAAGGCAGTGGTCTTTGCAATGCATTACATTCCATGGAGAGTTATATCGAAGATGGCCTGATGGGGTGCATTTGAGATGTTTAAGGAAGCCTGAAGTGGAGCATATCATGTAAGAAATACATGCAGGAAGTTGCGGACCATACATGAGTTGTTTGGCCCTAGTTAAGAAGATTATCCGGCAAGGTTACTACTTGTTGACCATGGAGAGAGATTATATTGAGTTTGTAAAGAAGTGCCAGCAATTTCAGATGTATGGTAACTTGAATCACATGCCTCCTGAAGAATTGCATTCTATGTCTTCACCCTGGCCATTTGCCACTAGGGGTATCAACATTATAGGAGAGATACATCCAACAGCTTTAAATGGTCACCGTTTCATTGTGGTAGCAGTAGATTTTTTTCAAAATGGGTCGAAGCCAAATCCTTCAACAAACTGGGTGCAAGTCAAATGGCTAGATTTATTGAAAAGAACCTCATACGGGGTCCCACACAGTGTGATATCAGACAATGGGGTACAGTTTCAAGGAGCACTTAAGGATTTATTCTCAAAGTACCGAATCAATCATCATAGATCCTTTCCTTATAGACCAAAGGCTAATGGCGCAGTAGAAGCAACAAATAAAATAATTAAGCAAATTCTGTCCAAGATGACCAAGACTTACAGGGATTGGTCAGAGATGCTTCCCTTCGCTTTATGGGGATATAGGACAAGTGTGTGAACACCTACTGGAATGACACCGTTCTCTTTGGTTTACGAGATGGAAGCAGTGTTGCCAATTGAAATGGAAATCAAGTCATTAAGAGGGTGTTTCTCAAAACTTAAAAGCTGGTCAAAACTGATTATAAGCAGTTTTTAGATTATAAGTTGTTTATTTAAGTGTTTCTGAAAACTTAAATAGTAGATTATAATCTAATTTTAAACAGTTTTTTAAAAGTTGGGTTTTGCTACTTTTTTTTAAGCACTTATTTTTTAAGCATTTTTGACCAAGTAAAAGACCATACTATCCCTACCTAATCTTCAATATTTCAAATTTGCCCACCCTATACACTTTAGTTCCCATCAAAATTTTTTTATGTTTAGGATTCTAATTAATATTTTTAGGATTCTAATTAATTTGGTAATATTTACATGGTAGATTTTTATTTGTATAATTTATTGATAACACCAATATTATTATTATTATTAAATAAATTTTATTATTATTATTATTATAATTACAAAATAAATTTTGAATTGATATTTAAAAAATCATTTTTATACAATAAATAAAGTCAGGGACAATTTGGTCATTTTGACAGTTTCTGCAATTAAAAAATGATTATAAGCTAATTTTACAGAAACACTTAACTGATTATAAACTGATTATCACCTGATTATTAACTAGTTTACAGAAACGCTTAACTCCTTATTTTTAATATGATTATAATCTAAAAATCACTTATTCACAATAAGCTGAAAAGCTCCAGTTTTGAGAAACACCCTCTAAGAGCAGTCTTGGAAGCCGAACTGCCTTAAACGGAATGGGCAGCAAGCAGATACACATAGTTAGCTTTACTAGAAGAGAGAAGGTTAAAGGCACTGTATCATCACCAACTGTATCAAAAGAAGATAGCTCGGGCCTACAATAGAAGGGTTAAAATCAGAAAACTAAGAGTTGGGGATTTGGTGTTGAAGCAATGTAAGCCTAATGTATTTGATCCAAGAGGGAAGTTCAGGCCTAGCTGGAAAGGGCCATATGTCGTGAAACAAGTCATGAACAAAGGTACGGTGAAGTTATCAGACATGGATGGGAACGAGTTTAGTGACCCAGTGAACATTGACAGGTTGAAGAGGTTTTATGTATAAAATAAAAAAAAAGAGAGAGAAAGAGAGCTCGCTAGGTTGAAAACCCAAGAAGGACGGCCTAGGTAAAAGTTAGAGCAGTCCGCTAGTTCTGAAAACCCGAAAGGGTGGGCTAGGCAACAATTAGGGCTAAAAAAGTGAAAATCATCAATTAGAAAACCCAAAAAGGCTAGTTGGCAACAGGAGTTATCTTGTGTATGCTGGCTTTATGTTTGGTTGTTCCCTAATTTAATAAAACAGAATTAATGTTAAAATTTGCTCTATGTGCATTGTTATAAGTATTTGACCAGGTATGGATGAAATAAATAAAAACAATAGCAAAAAAAGATGACAAATTATAAATGGAAAAGAAGCATCTTGTAACACCCCGATACCATATATAAGTACTATACATATACTTAGTATACATACAGTAAGTATATAAAGTATAAGAATGTCACTTTTCGTTATCTTTTAAAAACCTGTAACATAGTTCAAACCATAATACGTTAATTTAAATAACATTTACAAAATCATTATCTTTATCAAAACTCCATTTATACATATAAATATTCTCTCACCAGAAATACATCATAATGAAAAGTTTTACATGTATGCATTACCCTCTAGTTGGTCTCGACAAACTTTTACTCTTCTCGTGGCATAACGAAAGACTTCATATCCTCCACCAAGCTACCTGCGCGATTACACATCCGCGCTAAGCCCGAGAGCTTAGTAGTACAAAAATAACATATAAACATACATTATAAAAATACTAACATATAATGATATCTCAATTCCATGTGCCATTAGTTTCTTATCATGTTTTCCTTTTAAATTGCACCTTTCATATATCTTAACTAATTTCATGTATTATATACATATCATTTTTACCAACCACAATTCATCAATAATAATCACCATCAACATACTAATACCCACATTACATATCATATCATTATCACCAATCATCAATCCAACATTAATACTCACAATCAATATTTCAATATACATATTACATAACATTTCATGTCATTATTTTATTCACAATTCATCAACCATGAATCACATTTCCAACCAAATTCACCCTAGATTTCATTACTCGTTTATTACAACATTTATATATATCATATTGACAACAACGACAGACTCGGGCCCAAACGACACTAATATGCCATTCAATTTTCAGAGTAATGCTTTGGTTCATTCATCACATTTATCATTATAATAGACCCAACTAGGCTTCAAGGATTAGGTTCAACCAAGCTTCAAGGGGAGCAAAGCATGCTAAGCATCAACCCAACTTGGCTTCAAGAACCAATCCAACCTAGCTTCAAGGGTTGTAACATCTCAATTACGCTTCAAGGACTTAGCCAACCTAACTTCAAGAGATTGTTACTCATTTTAGGCATGCCACCAACAACAAACTCTGAAAATGGAATAACACATTAGTTACACCATTCATTTATTACTTTCATTCTCAATTCTCATCATCAATTAGGCAAACATGCCTTATGTCTTTCAATTGAATCATCATAGCCAATCACAATGGCTTCACATCACATTTGAGTTATCTTAGCCAATCACAATGGCTTCACATCACATCTGAATCATCATTATACATATACAACATCAATTACATTAGCTAAACAAACCGATCATTAGCTTTACATCTCTTTATGTCTCAATTCACATTATACACTTCATTATTCAAGCATACATAATCAATTTCATTGCACATGTATCTTAAATTCATCATCATATAAACAACATATCCCTTTATAACATTTCAATCATTATTATCAACCATGATGATCTCACATTTCATCATTTCTCAAAACACATTGACAACATTCATTATTAAGACATTTATTATAATAAATTGCATTGCACATACCTTTTTGGATGATCCTCATCTCTTCCACACTATACAAGTCATAATATTAGTCACATTGTTCATATAACATACTACCATTCACAAGATTCACAATGCAGAACATAACATTGTTTATACATAATCATATGCATAATTGATACAATATTTCATAGTACATATCACATTACCATTCACAATGCATATAGCCTAACATTGTTCATATGCTTCATCAATCTCATCAAATGTGTGTTATAATCTCAACATCATATGAATGTATGTTCCACATATATTTATTTAGATCATTCTTTGTTTTCAAAGTGTTTAGAGTGTTTATGTTTAGGTTTAGGAACAACAAAACCTTTGAAGAATCAAAACAAAGTGAGAAAAGTCAAGAACCATCACAGTAGCAAACACCTTCATGGGACACGGCCAAGCTTGTGGCCGTGTCTCTCAAAACCAATTGGCAGTAGCAAACACATGCATAACACACGGCCGTGTCCCTCCAAAATCAATCCAACACGGCTCAATTTTCCTTGACTTGGCCGTGTCTCTCATGAATTGGCCGTGTCTCTCCTTGCTTTTGGCCGTGTCACTCAAGAACAAAACCCTATTTGTGGCCAAAACACTTCTAATTGAATTTAAACACATGATACACAACATAAACTCATTCAAATGGATGTAATCAAAGTCATTAACACTTATTTTGCATGTTTAACACAATAATCACAATTAACCATACATTTAATCATTCATCACATCAAGACCCTAAAACCAAATTCACTCTTGATCTTCCACTATCAACCTCCACATAACTTACCATATTCAAGACCAAACCAATCACCAATTCAATCTTTTAACTTACAATCAATTCTAACACTTATAAACACAATTCAAACACACCAAATCATCACATCAACAAATCAGAAATCACCTTAGACACAACTTCAAGATTAACAAAAGAAAACAAGAGAGTACTAACCTTAGATGAAGAAATTTCACAAATCTCCAACTTCATCCTTTGATTCATCCTTCAATTTGATGTTAGAAATCAAAACACCTCATTTGCTCTTCCTTTCCCTTTGGTAGCCGGCCACACCAACAATGAAGAGAGAAAAAAGAATACAAATTCAACTTCTCTTCTTCTTTAAATATCCACCAAGCAATTTAACAAGACAATTACCTAATTGCCCTCATCCATTCAACTTAACTTTTGTCACTTATATGCCCTTTATAGTAATTTCACTTAACACAAGTTAAAATATCCTCTTACCTTGACTCCCCATTTGACTAACTTATATGTTATATATATTACAATATACACAACATATACATTTTCTTAACACACTCATTTCCTTTACAAATACATATATACATTTAATTCAAATCAAAACAACAATTGTATCCAACTTCTAGGGCACACATTGGGATATTACAATTCTCTCCCCCTTAAATAATTTCGTCCTCGAAATTATCAGTACCGTAACAATTCATTCTTAACAAAATACTATCTTAACTTCCATATGAAGTTAATTATATGCTTAAGTTATTATGTCATCAAATCATATAACTTCAACTCTCCCCTTTAGAATCAACCATCTTCTTTAAATTTCACAACTCATCATTCTATAAGTTTATATATCTTATCACTTCCTTGATTAAACATTCAAAAGAACTCATTACATTTCCTATTTATATCTTTATACAAGAATCATATCCTTTTATAGCACACTTATACTTCGTTCAATCTTTATATTTAATATATTTTGTTCTTTCACTTCTTTGTAATTACTCTCTTAACTTTAACCTTAAAAACCATTGGTTTATATCTGAGCATTAATTATTCTGTCATTACAATCACTGTCTAAATAGACATTTATCACACTTCATTAGATAACAAGATCCTTATCTTTCACAATTGGAGTTACTTCTTTAGCATGTTCTTCACTTAACTTACCTATTAATACATTACCTTTCAACTTATTTTATAAATAACCAATCCTTTTTTTTTATCAAGATTGATAACTACTATAACTCCATTCATTCTTGTCCATTCACATTTTAACATTTTACATCATATACATTCTTATGTAACTAATTACACTTTTGGTACAACTACACATATTAAATCTCAATAATGATTCATAATCTTAGCTAAATCTAGATCAATTGATCTATTTATCACAATATATTCACATTCCAATCAACAATTAATTCATTCAAATTCATCATGAAAGTTCACAATATTCATATATGTATATATATAACCTAATTCCATTAGGGCAAACTTATATACAATTCCCGATCTCTTCCGATCCATATTCAATCAAATTATCATGATAACAAATCATTTCAAATTATCTTAATATAATTCTCACCAATTTTCATAAAAATTTTATACCATATTTACTATCAATAGTTCTTTCATTTAAACCTCAAGTCCATTCATTTATTCATTATATACCATAACATATTTAGCATAAATTTTCAGTCATATTACCCATAACTCAACACATCTCCATAATTTCCTTTTTCCCTCTTTAACTTCATAATTATAACCAAATTCTTAACATAAAATGATAAAATACAACTTTATCCATCATAACTTTTAACTATACTTCTCAACATAATTTCAATCTTACCAAATCTGTATTACAATAATTTGATCTAAAATCCAAATCCATGGATAACCAATTAATCGATCAAATATACTGAACAAAACACATGGCTTTAAGAGATTAATATTCAAGCCTGAAACTTTCAAATCAATATTGTTCTTATATAATTTTATTCTTAGTCTTTACAAACACAAAACTAAGGTGTACCTCAGGAATGATATATTCCTTTCTTTACATTTTTACTAGATCAGAGGTTAACACATTCCAACCTCGTTTCAAACCAATTTACACTCGATTATATGATCTTTATCAACTTAATTCATGTTTCAACAATATTACTATATACATATTCAATCATATGCAATTCTATACAATTTTTATTCATCACTTCATTTCTAATCCATTTACAATCTCTTATAACATATAATCACATAGAATTTCCATATGTGAATACTTTGGAATTTTAAATATTATATAATCATCAAGTTCAATACTCACTATAACAATTTCCACTGTCCAATATTACTCAAATCTATGCTATACTTACTTCCATCACATAATCCATCTAGCTCTTCACAGTTCAAGACCTAATCTCTATTAGGTCCTCTAATACACACAACATCATTTCCATATCACTAATTCTATAATTTACCACATACATAATTATAGGTCACCTTCATAATGTAATTCACACATTTGTATATATGTCATAATTTCATTCATATTGAAAACTCAGTTCACATATCATATACATGTATACATTTAATTAGTTAGATGCTCTTATTTATTTATTTTTTTTCATACATTCAATACAAATTTTCCTTTATAACTGTAACAACCATCCCAGTCCACCTGCTGAGCCATTCCTATCCGGAGAAACCTTCAGGGTCTCTGGGCTGGGCTATTACAGCACTAAACTGCCCTCACCGGCCTTCCAACAGGATTCACTTATTTGACTTACACCCAAGACATATGAGTGCAAGTCACCTCCCTGGATCGAACCCCTGACCTCCCACTTAAGAGAGCCAGTGAGCGCAATACAGTATCGATTCTTCCAATATGATGCAAAATATTTATTCACACAACACATATATATATATATTCTGACTATAATAGCACTTTACATCCATCTTAGCCACATTCCCAATGTAACATCTCTTTCTCTTTCATCTTTAAAAGCATTTAATATATTTCCATATCCATTTTTACCCTTTTCAATATAATGACTTAAAATAGCTCATCTTCATTTGCTTATCCACTTCCCTTTTTACTTCAAGACAAATTCTCATACTATCAATCACATTACTCAATTCATAATACTTTCATATGCCATATTAGTCATTTCATCTAACTCATGTATTGCATATACACTAAACCATCAATATCCAAATGATCTTTATCAATTTCCACTAAAATTTTAACTTTTCAACTTACTACTTCACTTAAACTTCAATTTATCAAACTCATCTTTTCTTAATATCCATTTTAAAAACATCCTATATATATATATATCACAAAGCAATATCAACACATATAATTTCCACATTTATCAAGCTCATTTCAAAAATCTCAAATATCACATATTATCACCATTACCATGAGCTTTCACAATATCCAAACATCTCACATTTCTAACACGGAATTCACAATGTTCTCATTAAAATAACAATACCAATGTATATTTTTACTTAATCAATATCATCTCTTTTTCCTTTAAACAAAATCTTAACTTTACATATACATACCCCACATTTTAAATAATCACACTTTGTCTATACTAACCAACTCATTCAATATTCCCCCATATTTTTCTCATTTTAGTAACATATCTTCCAATATTAACAATTCAACTACATTTCCTCTATCTAACAAACCCAACATAAATTCTATTATAAAGAGATTCAAAGTATAAAGGAAAAAGTACATACTTTTATTTCGATTTGATTTCAACTCAATTTCAATTTTATTCTCCTTTTCATTTCTTTATACTTCAACACATTTAACAATTCACTTTACTTGCATAAATTTCCATTTTTAATTTATCAATTAAACTTATATAAATCCATATCATTTCTTTCTCTGACTTTACTTTCATGTAAAACATCATTCACACACTAGTATCCATCTCATATAACACAAATATTTTACAATTCATATAATGCCACATCCGAGACCAACCTAGGTGTTAATGCATATGCATGTATTACCAATTTCATTTCAAAACTTTTCCTTTTTACTTCTATTTAAACTTTTCAAAGCTTTTTCTTTTTTAATTTCACTTAGGCCGAGAATCTCGAACCTAAGCTCTGATACCAAAATAATTGTAACACCCCGATACCCTATATAAGTACTATACATATACTTAGCATACATACAGTAAGTATATAAAGTATAAGGATGTCACTTTTCGTTATCTTTTAAAAACCTGTAACATAGTTCAAACCATAATACGTTAATTTAAATAACATTTACAAAATCATTATCTTTATCAAAACTCCATTTATACATATAAATATTATCTCACCAAAAATACATCATAATGAAAAGTTTTACATGTATGCATTACCCTCTAGTTGGTCTCGACAAACTTTTACTCTTCTCGTGGCATAACGAAAGACTTCATATCCTCCACCAAGCTACCTGCGCGATTACACATCCGCGCTAAGCCCGAGAGCTTAGTAGTACAAAAATAACATATAAACATACATTATAAAAATACTAACATATAATGATATCTCAATTCCATGTGCCATTAGTTTCTTATCATGTTTTCCTTTTAAATTGCACCTTTCATATATCTTAACTAATTTCATGTATTATATACATATCATTTTTACCAACCACAATTCATCACTAATAATCACCATCAACATACTAATACCCACATTACATATCATATCATTATCACCAATCATCAATCCAACATTAATACTCACAATCAATATTTCAATATACATATTACATAACATTTCATGTCATTATTTTATTCACAATTCATCAACCATGAATCACATTTCCAACCAAATTCACCATAGATTTCATTACTCGTTTATTACAACATTTATATATATCATATTGACAACAACGACAGACTCGGGCCCAAACGACACTAATATGCCATTCAATTTTCAGAGTAATGCTTTGGTTCATTCATCACATTTATCATTATCATAGACCCAACTAGGCTTCAAGGATTAGGTTCAACCAATCTTCAAGGGGAGCAAAGCATGCTAAGCATCAAACCAACTTGGCTTCAAGAACCAATCCAACCTAGCTTCAAGGGTTGTAGCATCTCAATTACGCTTCAAGGACTTAGCCAACCTAACTTCAAGAGATTGTTACTCATTTTAGGCATGCACCCAAATTTTCCTTAGGTCCAGAACCTAGAATCTCTTCTAAGTACAGAACTTAGCTCGGGTCCAGAACTCAAATTTTACTTAGGTCCAGAACCTAGAATCTCTTCTAAGTCTAGAACTTAGCTCGGGTCCAGAACCCAAATTTTCCTTCGGTCCACAACCTAGAATCTCTTCTAATTTCAGAACTTAGCTCGGGTCCAGAACCTAAATTTTTCTTAGGTCCAGAACTTAGGTCGGGTCCAGAACTCAAATTTTCCTTAGGTCTAAAACCTAAAATCTCTTCTAAGTCCAGAACTTAGCTCGGGTCCAGAACCCAAATTTTTCTTAGGTCCAGAACCTAGAATCTCTTCTAAGTCCATAACTTAGCTCGAGTCCAGAACCCAAATTTTCTTTAGGTCCAGAACCTAGAATCTCTTCTAAGTCTATAACTTAGCTCGGGTCCAGAACCCAAATTACCCTTAGGTCCAGAACCTAGAATCACTTCTAGGTCTAGAACCTAGAATCACTTCTAAGTCCAGAACTTAGCTCGGGTCTAGAACCCAAATTACCCGTAGGTCTAGAACCTAGAATTTTTTCTAAGTCCAGAACTTAACTCGGGTCTAGAACCTATTTTATTAGTTTTTGTTATAGAATTGTAACTTATTTATTATGATGATTATTGTTTTCTTCATTCATTTTGGTAGTTTTAATCTATTTATTTAGTGATTTTATCAATTTTGCTAGTTTTAATTTATCCCAATGTTTATGTCATTTTTGTACTAGTTTTTAGTGTGATGTTTATGTGTTTTTGGTTAATGTTTCATTTGATTCTTATTTAAAGTTTGTTTCAAGTGTTTGTTTTAGGTTAATGTGCAAAAAAACTCCCTTGGAAGATCAAAACAAAGAAAGAAAAGCATGAAGCAGCAAGACATGGCCAAGCCAAATCAAGCTTGGCCGTGTCACCTCAAGGAAATTTTTGACAGATCATGACACGGGCAGGAGACACGGCCAAGCCATTGGCCGTGTTTCACCTAAAGGGCAAAACCAAGGGAACCAAGAAAGGAAGAAAAATTTGGCAGAAGCTGACACTGGCAGGTGACACGGCCAAGAGCTTGGCCGTGTCACTCTCATCTCCACAGAAGCAAAGAAGAGCAAGAAGACACAGAAGCTGACACACCCTGGTGACACGGCCAAGCCACTGGCCGTGTTATGTGACATGGCCACAAGCTTGGCTGTGTCACTCCATGGGGCTACGGAAAGAAAGGAAATGCGGATTTTGAGAGAGGGTTTTGTATAAATAAGAAGATTAGTACACATTTTTCCAGCCGTCAAACACAAACTTTTGAGCTATTCTTCATTTTTCTTTTGAATTTTGATTTCACTTTCATGCAAACACTCTATATTAAATTAGTTTTAGCCATTGAATTATTCTTTTAGCAAAAATCTGAGCAAGAAATTCTTCAGAAGCCAAAGGAAGTTTGTAATTTGGTTTTGTTCTCAAACTCTATCTCTTAAGTTTCATTGGAATTGTATTCATTAATTCTCTAATGTCTAAATTAAATTCTTTGAATTTTAATGAGATGAATTTGTTTGATAGCATCAATATGAACTAATTTTGATCTAGTCTAGGGTTTGTATGGATCTACTATGATTGTATGAAATGGTTATTGCTCTTAACTGAATTATTTCTTTTATCCTTAATTGAATGGATTAATGTTAATATATAATTGATTGGCCACCAATTATGTGTTTGAGGTATTTAGATGAAGGATTAAGAAATGAAGTCTAATGCTGGAAAAATTCAATTAGGGACTTAGGTGAATTAGAAATATAAACCTAAGAAAAAGATCATTTCATTTGTAACAAGATTATTTGAAAAAGGTTTGAATGCGAGAGCTTATTTCCTTGATTCGATTAATTAAGTTGCTTGAAATATGATCTTTGAAACTAAATTGGTTGAGAGGAATAGCCGTTCATACATATAAGTTAGTAGAGAAGTGCAAACCCTAGACTATTCTATTAAGTGAATCAATATATCTGTTCAGTTTACTTTCATTGTTTTAAATTTAACTCGTTCTGTCTTCATTAGTTGTTTAGCAATTTAATTTTATTGATAATTTGTTATTTACAATTTGATAAACAATTAGCTTATCTAGCTTCCTTGAGAGACGACCTTGAGGTGTTCACCAAAATACTACAGTAGCCTCGTATACTTGCGAGTGTAGTTCTAGTAGTGTTTATTAGAGCGCAATAAGTTTTTGGCGCCGTTGCCGGGGAAGCTAATTAGCGTAATTGTTTATTAGGCATAAATATTTTAAATGATTTTTCATTGTTTACATTTTATTTTTCTTTTGCTTTTAATAATTCTCTTTTTTAGAAATTTTGTTTATGCAAGGCAGGAGATCACTTGGAGGAGAGCTTTACCCAATTATTCCAGAAATTCAGAGAGTGAAAAGGAGCAGAGAAGAGTTTGAACTGTATACCGGGTATGATACAGAGGAGGAGATTTCTGATTTTGAGTCGGATACTGCATAATCTACCAATATGGGAGACGAAAGGCAAAGAACTATGAGGGATTTTGCCAGACCTGTCATTGGGACTTCCACCTTATGTATAAGATTGACAGATGCAGCAAGAAATTATGAGTTGAAGAATATTCATTACAACATGCTTGGACTTTCTATGGAGTTTGGAAAGATCCTTTGAATTTTATCTGGGATTTCTACTCCACCCTCAACACATTTCCATTGGGAGGACTAATAGAAGACCAGTTGAGGATGAGGTGTTTTCCATACACATTGAAGGATAGGGTAAAGAGCTGGCTTATGATGTTGCCTGAAAATTCTTTGACAACTTGGGAGCAAGTTTATAACAAGTTTATGGGCAAATTTTACTCACATCAGAAGACAGCTGAATTAAGAGGAAAAATAGCTACATTTTCTCAATTTGAAAGAGAACCATTTCATGAGGATTGGGATAGGTTTAAGATGTTGTTAATCCAATGTCCACACCATCACTACCCACTTCAACTGCTGAATTAGTTTTTCTACGATGGTCTAACCCAGCAATTTCAGAATACTGTTGATAACGCAGCTGGGGGAGCTATGGGAGAAAAGACCGCAGATGAGACTTATGAAATCTTTGAAATGTTGGGAGCTAATTCTCAACAGAAAAGTGTAAGAGGAAGAAGTAAAGGGGTAAATCAATTGGAAGCCAACAGTGAGATGGTCTATAAGATAGCTGAATTGACAAGGCAAGTGCAGATGTTGAACATGAAGAATAATACTTCTTCATCCACTCAAGAAGTGTGTGGAATTTGTGGAACTTTTGGGCTTGGAGTCTTATGGAAATGAGGCTGAGCAAGTTAATGCTATGGGGGATATCAACCAAGGGCCCAGAATGATCCTTTCTCAAACACTTACAATCCTGGTTGGCGGAATCATCCAAACTTTTCCTGGGCAACAAATAATTCTCAACAAACTTTTCATTTGCTCCAGAGACAAAATCAACCACCGGGGCAATCTTCAAATCAAGGGCAGCCTAAGAGAGAGAGTTTAGAGGATAGTTTACATGCTTTTATCCAAGTCAGTACCAAGAATCAAGAGATGAATAACAAAAGGTTGGATTCATTGGAAGCATCTTTTAAGAAAGTGGAAACCCAAGTGGGACAACTTGCACAACATATGCAAATTCAACACAAAGGAAAATTTTCGAGTCAACCTGAGCAAGCTCAAGCAGTGACTGTTCTTAGAAGTGGCAAGGTAATAAATAATGATGTTGAAAATAATTCTGTGAATATAGGTGATCAAGAGAACAAAAAGGAAGGAGAACCAGAGGACAAGGGTGCTGGAGAAAAATCAATGGAGAAATCTCCTTCAGCAGATTTACATAAGGCAAGTAATCCTTACCGGCCACCTATACCATTCCCCAGCAGGTTGAAGAATGATAAACAAGATAAGCAATTTTCAGACATCTTCAACATGTTGTCTAAGGTAAGTATTAACTTACCTTTACTTGAACCAATAAAGAACATGCCGGCTTATGCCAAATTCTTCAAGGAATTAAACACCAAGAAAAAGAGGTATGAGCCAAATGAAAAGGTGATAGTATCAGAGGTAGCTAGTGCTATTCTACAACATAAACTACCTCTGAAGCTAAAGGATCCTAGTAGTTTCATAATTCAAATTACTATTGGTAATGGAAAGGGGACTGATGGCATGTGTGATTTAGGAGCCAGTGTTAATTTGATGCCTTATTCTGTGTATCTCGAATTAGAACTTGGGGAACTTAAACCTACCAAAATGGTCTTGCAATTAGTTGACAGATCTCTTAGATTCCCGAAAGGAGTTATAGAAGATGTGTTACTTAAGGTTGGTGGGTTGATAGTGCCTGTGGATTTTATAGTTCTTCACATGGAAGGAAATAACCCTACACCATCCGCACACATTATTCTACTGGGTAAGCCTTTTATGGCTACGACCAACACCTTGATAGATGTTAAAATTGTAAATTGTCAATGACTGTCTTGGGACAAATGGTTGAATTTTCTATTTTTAACACTTCTCCCATTCCTACAACTGCATTATATGAGGATTGCTCTTTGAATGATTGTATTGACGCAATTGTTTCAGATGTTTTCTTGCAAACAGGTTCTTCGGATAAATTGGAGCTGGCACTGACTTTAAATCGTGGCTTGGATATTTTTGACTCAGAAATAGTCAGTTGCCTTGAGATATTAGAAAGTGCTGAAATAGAGGAACTTAAGGAGGACCTAGCATTTGAGCTCCCCTCCATCCAAAAAGAAGAGAATAAACCTTCACTTGAGTTAGAGCTAAAAGAGTTCCCTAAAAATCTAAAATATGTGTTTTTAGGAGATCACAACACCTTACCTGTGATAATTTCTAGCGAACTTAGTGAAAGGGAAGAGATGAGGTTGGTGAGTGAATTAAAAAGATAGAAAAGAGCAATAGGATGGGGGTTAAGTGATATCAAAGGTATTAGCCCGTCAATGTGCATGCATATAATTATCTTATAAGAGGGAGCAAAACCTGTGAGAGAGACCCAAAGGTGCCTTAACCCAAACATGAGTGAAGTGGTTAAGAAGGAAGTACTTATATTGCTTAATGAAGGAGTGATATATCCGATAGCCAATAGTGAGTGGGTTAGCCCAGTACATGTAGTGCCTAAGAAATCAGGAATCACTGTGGTAAAAAATGAAAAGAATGAATTGGTTCCTACTAGGACTACCACTGGGTGGAGGATGTGTATCGACTATAGGAAGTTGAATAATGCCACAAAGAAAGATCATTTCCCTCTTCCTTTTATTGATCAGATGCTGGACAAACTTTCTGGACACTCACATTATTGCTTTTTGGATGGACTTTCAGGTTATTATCAGGTGCCGATATCACCAGAGGATCAATCCAAGACCACTTTTACTTGCCCTTTTGGGACTTATGCATTTCGATGCATGTCCTTTGGCTTGTGCAATGCGCCTGCAACTTTTCAGAGATTCATGATGTCTGTTTTCAAAGACATGATAGATGATTTTATTGAGGTATTTATGGACGATTTTTCTATTTTTGGTGACTCTTTTGATAATTGCCTCAGTAAACTTGTTCTTGTGCTTGAGAGATGCATTGAATGTAACCTCACTTTGAGTTGGCAAAAGAGTCATTTCATGGTTACTCACAGCATTGTATTAGGTCATGTTGTGTATAGCAAAGGGATTGAGGTGGATAAAGCTAAGGTAGATTTGATTGCTAAGTTACCCCCACCTACCTCTGTTAAGGGAATAAAAAGCTTTCTAGGGCATGCAGGTTTTTACCGGAGGTTTATTAAAGATTTTTCTAAAATAAGCCAACCATTGTGTCATTTGCTTGGGAAAGATGTTCCATTTGAATTTACTGCACAATCCATGCAAGCCTTTAATTCCCTTAAGGAAAAATTGACTAGTGCACCGGTAATTGTAGCTCCTGTTTGGTCTTTACCTTTTGAAATTATGTGTGATGCCTCCAATCATGCAGTAGGAGCTATCCTTGGGCAAAGGGTTGAGAAATTTTTGAGAGTGATCTATTATGCTAGCTTGACCCTAAATAGTGCACAAGTTAATTATACAACAACTGAAAAAGAAATGCTAGCTGTTGTTTTTGCCTTAGATAAGTTTAGAGCATATTTGATTGGGTCTAAAATTATTGTGCATTCAGATCATGTAGCTCTCAAATATCTCTTGACAAAACAACATGCTAAACCTCATTTAATTAGATGGGTGCTATTATTGCAAGAATTTGATTTTCAAATCAAAGATACTAAGGGAAGTGAAAATGTTGTAGCTGATCATTTATCTAGGTTACCTTTCTTTGGTGAAAATCTTGCATTTGATAGCATTCATAGAAATCTAGAAGCATTTCCTGATGAGCAGTTGTTTGTGGTAATGAATTCACCTTGGTTTCTAGATATTTCTAACTATCTTGCTTGTGGTATTTTGCGTTCTGACATGTCATTTCAGGAAAAGAAAAGGTTTTTGCACATGAGTAAATTCTATTTTTGAGATGAACCTTACCTATTCCGGATATGCAAAGATGAGACAGTTCGCAGGTGTGTATATGAGGAAGAACAACTGAGTGTTCTTCAATTTTGTCATGATCTTCACTGTGGTGGTCATTTTGGAGGGAGAAAGACTGCAGAAAAAGTGCTTCAAAGTGGATTTTACTGGCCTACTCTATTCAAAGATGCTCAAGAATATTGTAAGCATTGTGATCGCTGTCAAAGAGTAGGTAACATTGGAAAAAAGAATGAAATGCCCCTTCAATCTTATATTGTTATTGAACTGTTTGATGTTTGGGGAATAGACTTCATGGCTCCTTTTCCCAAGTCTTTTGGTTATGAGTACATTTTAGTTGTTGTTGATTATGTTTCAAAATGAGTGGAGGCAATCCCCACCCGAACTAATGATGCTAATGTGGTTGTTAAATTTGTGAAGGAATACATTCTTAGCAAATTTGGCATGCCAAGAGTGATAGTCAGTGATGGAGGAAGTCATTTCTGCAACAAACGTTTTGAGAAATTAATGCACAAGTCGGGTGTGAAACATAAGGTGGCGACCCCATACCATCCATAGACTTTAGGACAAGTTGAGACATCCAACAAGCAAATAAAAGGAATTCTGGAAAAAACAGTCAACTCATCAAGGAAGGATTGGGCAAGTAGATTGAATGATGCATTGTGGGCATATCGAACTGCTTTCAAGACTCCCTTGGGTATGAGTCCATGCCGATTGGTTTTTGGTAAGGCTTGTCATTTACCAGTGGAGTTAGAGCACAAGGCGTATTGGATAAGGCAAAGAGAGAATGTTTTCTGCAAATTTCAGAGTTAGATGAACTAAGGAATGAGGCATATGAGAGTTTGAGGATTTATAAGGACTGCACTAAAGCACTTCATGATAGAATTTTAGTACGGAAGACATTGAGCCCAGGTATGAAGGTTTTGCTTTTTAATTCTCATCTCCGACTGTTTCCAGGAAAACTCAAGTCTCGATGGAGTAGTCCTTTCGAGATAACTCAGGTATATCCTTCCGGTGCTATAAAAGTGCTTAACTCTCGAACGAATGAAACTTTTAAAGTAAAAGGACAGAGAGTTAAACCATATAATGAGGGGCTCCAAGAAGTAAGGTTCGTTGATAGTACTTTGATCAATGATCCTTGAGTCTTGTAGTGATGCCCAACTACACGACATTAAAGAAGCGATAAATGGGAGGCAACCCATCGGTTTGCATTTCTTTTCATAGTTACAATTTCATATTTAGAAATTTTAATTTCATGTTTGGTTTAAGTAAAATGGAATGGGTGCTTTGATCAGTTTTTATTTTTTTTATTGTGTTTCAGGGTTAAGCAAGGAAGAAGATTGCATTTCTTGTAGATTTGATAAAAAAAAGAGCCAAAATGGCCGTGTCAAGCAAGCCCAAAACACACAGGCTCAGACACGGTCAAAAAGCTTGGCCGTGTTCTTGGCCGTGTCACACAGACACGGCCACGCCTATACCCATGTCCCTTTCTTGTCTTGCAATTTCTTATCACAGTAGTAGACACATTCAAGGGACACAGCCAAGCCGCTGGCCGTGTCCCTCCAAAAGTTTCAGACACGGCCAAGCCAAATCAAGCTTGGCTGTGTCACCTTTATTTCCAAGCTTAAAAACACGATTTCAGCCCTTTTCTTTAATTTTAAATCCCTAGTTTCCCTTTTTCCTTTCTCTCTCTCTCGGCTCTCTCTCTCCATAACCTCCATGATCATTTTCTAAAAGCTTCAAAAATCCCACTAATTCTCTATTTTTCTTCACCAAAACCAAATTCAACCTGTTCAATCTTCTTCTTTTCTCATCAAAAACCAATTAAATCTGTTAAAGCTTCAATTTTTTCCAAATCTATCAATATGCCTAAAACAAAGATGGTGTCCCACTACAAGAGGAGGCAACCTCCAACTGCAGCTCCATCTTCATCTTCTTCATCTTCAAAGAGAGTGACTCTTCTAGCTAGGGGTTTCTTTCCAACAAGGTATGTAAGCGATGAATCCCTTAATGCTCTTCATATTAGGGATAATTTTTATAGCTATGTTCAAAACCTTGGGTGGGAGAAATTGGTCTCCCTTCGACCTTTGCAATTTCAAGAGCTTACTATGGAATTTTTAACCTCTCTTAAGGTCGAAAGAGATGAACAGAAAATTTATACTAGGTTGAATTTTAAATTTTTTGGGAAACCATGTGTAGTTAGTATTGAGCAATTGAATGCTATCTTTGGTTTCCATCAACAAGGGAAAAAATTTGTACCTAAAGGTTTTAAATAGCAATTTGCATGGGGAGCACTGGGCTCAGGAACATATGTGGCCAAATCGGCCAAGGCAACAAAATTGAGCAATCCCGCTCTAAGATATTTACATCGCTTTATGTCTTGTGGGTTCTTTGCACTAAAGGAAAGCCCAGGTGTAGTGGAGATTAGTGAACTCTTTTTCTTAGACTGTGCTTGTAATGCCATATCCGTTAGTGCCGGCTATTGGTTGGCCGATGTTTTTGACAATGTGGCGAATAAAAAGAAGGGTGCTATTTGTATTGGAAGATTGGTTATCACTTTAGCAACAGCCCTTCTTGATGATTTTGACCTGAGTAACTGCTGTATGACTAAAATTTTGGGCAATAATTCATTAGACCTGGCCACACTTGAGAAGATGCATATGGTTGTGAACAGAGGAGGGGCCTATGTGATGGCTTCAGTTGAGCCAGATGCACCAGGGGGCTGATAAAAGAGAACACGAGTCCATGAGGAGTCCGACTCAGATTCTCTTTATTTGGATGAAGATGCTCCGGTCCCAGACAATCAGGAGATCATTAATAGGATAGAGGCACTGGAAAGCAAGGTCTATCGTAACCATGCTGCGGTCTTGCAACAGTTGGACCAAATCAATAGTAACCTTGGTAAGATTCTGAGCCTCCATCCTTCAGCTGCATCATCATCACATCCTCCATCACCATAGATCAAATCGGCTCTAATCTTTTAAGAAAACACCTTACTTTCTTGTGTTTAGTTATCACATATTTTTGTTGTTATTTTTCCTTTTTGTTTTTAAAGTTAACACTTTATATTTTGGTTATTTTTTATATATATTGTATTTTGTTTCTGAACAATTGATGTTTGTGGGTGAAATGGTAGCATTTGCCTCACAAGGGAACAATGGAAAACATGTTGTACCTTAACTCTTTTTCTTTATTATCCTTGTTTCCATTGAGGACAATGTAACTCATAAGTGTGGGGTAATCTTTAAGCTTTCCTTTAATTTTTGTTTTGTTTGTCTTTGTGTGTTATATTGTGCGTTGTTCATGGCATAATTGTTGGAAACTTATTGACTTTTCTGTAATTCTAGCATTACATTTGAGCCTTTAGTATCAGCATAGAGATTAGCATTTGAATTCAATCAGGATCAATTTTCACATTCTGCTATTCATGATATATAAATCTCTGAGAACCCACCCTTTGTGAGTTTTGAGCCTCATAGATTGAATATTATTGTCAATCAATTTTCTTTCTTAATTGTGCACCTTCATGATTTTGCATCTCTAGAGCTTGCTTTTGCATGCTAATTGAACTTAGATTATGATTGCATCTCAAGTTTTAAAATGATGAAGGAAAATTAGGATTACCCTCTTTAGCTTAAAAAGACCTCCCTTAATCATGAATTCTTTAGTGAGCCAAGTTGAGCCTTTGACTTTTTCTTGATTGATCAACACAATTCACAACTCAACATTTTCCTATTATCATCATACCTTCATTAAGGAATGGAGTTTCTTATGATATGACAATAGGGTGGTTTAATTCATAAGTGTGGGGTAAGCAATTTCTTTGAAAAAAAAATAGTATTGTTTTAATAAGATTTGGGGCTGAAATGCATACTTTGCATATTATAATTGACTAAGAGTTGATTATTCCTTTCCCCCACATTTGTGCTAGATGTTCAATGCAATTTTATATTTTGTATATATATATAAAAAAATAATAAATAAAAATAAAAAAAGAAGATATATATATACAAAATTCATATATTCTCTACCATTAGTCATCAAAGAGGATTTTTGACTCATTTACTTTTCTTTAAGTATGCAAGTATGTGAGACTATCAAAGGTTGGTGAATATGCTATTTGAGGGAGTTACGAGTTTCTATGCAAGATTATTGTCTAATTTAGATACTCCATTTCTTAATGATCAAACTTAAATGTCTATTCTCACACCTGCACCTTAGCCCCATTACATCCAAACAGAAAGACCTTCGCATTATTTCTTGAGAAAAATCAGTGAGGGAGATTGGATAATTAAGCAAGTTTATGGCAGTATGCAGTCATGATTGGTTTGAGTGAATTAACCTTTGAAATTGAGAGAAACACTTAGATGAGAGTGGAGATTTGTTATGTCTGGATTAATGAATGAGTTAAGAAAATCTTTATTGAAGTAAATTGCATTTATTTATGGCTGACTCTTAAAGGATTTCATCTTACATACTTGAATTATAGTTAAGGTTATTTGAGTTTTTAATTTATGCCATGTGAATTTGCTTGAGGACAAGCAAAGTTTTAAGTGTGGGTAGTTATTTTATTAGTTTTTGTCATAGAATTGTAACTTATTTATTATGATGATTATTATTTTCTTCATACATTTTGGTAGTTTTAATCTATTTATTTAGTGATTTCATCAATTTTGGTAGTTTTAATTTATCCCATGTTTATGCCATTTTTGTACTAGTATTTAGTGTGATGTTTATGTGTTTTTGGTTAATGTTTCATTTGATTCTTGTTTAAAGTTTGTTTCAATTGTTTGTTTTAGGTTAATGTGCAAAAAAACTCCCTTGGAAGATCAAAACAAAGAAAGAAAAGCATGAAGCAACAAGACATGGCCAAGCCAAATCAAGCTTGGCTGTGTCACCTCAAGGAAATTTTTGGCAGATCATGACACGGGCAGGAGACACGGCCAAGCCACTGGCCGTGTCTCAACTAAAGGGAAAAACCAAGGGAACCTAAAAAGGAAGGAAAATTTGGCAGAAGTTGACACTGGCAGGTGACACGGCCAAGCCACTGGCCGTTTCACATGACAAGGCCACAAGCTTGGCCTTGTCCCATATTTAGCCAAGAGAGAAGAGCAAAGAAAGAAGAGAATCAGTAGGTGACACTGGCAAGTGACACAGCCAGAAGCTTCGCCGTGTCACTCTCATCTCCACAGAAGCAAAGAAGAGCAAGAAGACACAGAAGCTGACACACCCAGGTGACACGGCCAAGCCACTGGCCGTGTCATGTGACATGGCCACAAGCTTGGCCATGTCACTCCATGGGGCTACGGAAAGAAAGGAAACGCAAATTTTGAGTGAGGATTTTGTATAAATGAGAAGATTAGGGCAAGAGAAAGGGGTTACACATTTTTCCAATCGTCCAACACAAACGTTTGAGCTATTCTTCATTTTTCTTTTGAATTTTGATTTCACTTTCATGCAGACACTCTAGATTAAATTAGTTTTAGCCATTACATTATTCTTTTAGCAAAAATCTGAGCAAGAGATTCTTCAGAAGCCAAAGGAAGTTTGTAATTTCGTTTTGTTCTCAAACTCTATCTCTTAAGTTTCATTGGAATTGTATTCATGAATTCTCTAATGTCTAAATTAATTTCTTTGAATTTTAATGAGATGAATTTGTTTGATAGCATCAAGATGAACTAATTTTGATCTAGTCTAGGGTTTGTATGGATCTACTATGATTGTATGAAATGGTTATTACTCTTAACTGAATTATTTCTTTTATCCTTAATTGAATGGATTAATGTTAATATATAATTGATTGGCCACCAATTATGTGTTTGAGGTATTTAGATGAAGGATTGAGAAATGAAGTCTAATGGTGGAATAATTCAATTAGGGACTTAGGTGAATTAGAAATATAAACCTAAGAAAAAGATCATTTAATTTGTAACAAGATTATTTGAAAGAGGTTTGAATGCGAGAGCTTATTTCCTTGATTCGATTAATTAAGTTGCTTGAAATTTGATCTTTGAAATTAAATTGGTTGAGAGGAATAGCCATTCACACATATAAGTTAATAGAGAAGTGCAAACCCTAGACTATTCTATTAAGTGAATCAATATATCTGTTCAGTTTACTTTCATTATTTTAAATTCAACTCGTTCTGTCTTCATTAGTTGTTTAGCAATTTAATTTTATTTATAATTTGTTATTTACAATTTGATAAATAATTAGCTTATCTAGCTTCCTTGAGAGACGACCTTGAGGTGTTCACCAAAATACTACAGCAGCCCTGTATACTTGCGAGTGTAGTTCTAGTAGTGTTTATTAGAGCGCAAAAGAACCCAAATTTTTCTTAGGTCCAGCACATAAAATTTTCCTTAGGTCCAAAATCTAAAATTACACTTAGGTCCAGAACCTAAAATTATCCTTGAGTCTAGAACTCGAACCGGGTCTAGAACCCAAAACCTCAACCATCTCAAAAATTAAGTCTTATTGCTTTTCACTCTCTTTCACTAAAGTCTCAGATCATTCAAGTAGGAGGCAAACTGTACACCCTTAATTTTTGACCTAGTCCGGTCCAATATATTTTAATTAGTTCAAAATCATTTATGTGTTGTCCAATATATTTTAACTAGTCTAAAATAATTTTTGTTATCCTAATTAAATAATATTTACTTTAGTATCTAATTTTTATTAATAAAAAATAAAAAATAATAATAAACAAATAAATAAAAATGAATATAAAAATAAAAATAAAATAGGCGATGGAAAATCAGCTACAAAAAATTTCGTTGCAGAAAAGGGTTGCGGCGAAATGGCCGCAGGAATTTTCTGCGGGTGAAATGGCCCGCAGGCCAATCTTCGCCCCACAACCCATAGCCAGCTGCGACAACTTTTTTGCCAGAGCAATTTTTCCGTAGCAGTTTATTTTCCCCAGCAAAATTTTTTCGACGTAAATTTTTTCGAAACCAAATACAATTAGGTTTCGGTTTTCTTTTTTTAATTAATGTTAGATTCTGTGAATAACTAAAATTAATCATAAAAATCTTCTATAAATAAGGACTAAAACAACACAGAAAGGGGGAGAAAAATTGAGACCGAAATTGAGGAGGAAAACCTTGAAAGGAAATCGAATTTTAAAAGTTCCTTCTGGCAGTGAAATCAAGGGGACTTTTGAGAGAGCAAACAAGTAATTCAATCCATCAAAGGCAGCAAAGCTTGTCTTTGTTTTTGTTCATCCAAGAAGAAATTTTTGGTGGAACCAACAAACGGAGGTATGAATGTCAAATTTCTTCACAGTAGCTTAAATCATCCAATTGTCTCTTTTGATTCAAAAAACCCTAGAACTTTAATTCACCTTTTCTAAAGCTTAAAAACCTTAATTCGTTTATTTGTTTTCTAAAAATTTTAAAATTGTTATTTTTGTTTCTTCAAAATCTCAAAACCCTAATTTACTTTCCAATTTTTCAAAACCTTAAATTGAATCTGTTTCTTTCCAAAAATCCTAAAAAAAAAAATATCTTTTTTGTTTCTATAAACCTTAAATCATTTTGTTTATCTTCATAAAGCTTCATAAAATCATAAATTGTTCTGCCAAATTCTAAAATCTAATACATTCTCCGAAAACACCAAAAACCTCAATTCAACTTTAGAATCAAAACTAGCTAACCAAAACCCTAAAGTTTTCTAAAACCTAATCCTTCAAACCTTAATACCTTATAAACATAAATATTAAAATTCAAACACAATAAGCCTAAAAAACCATAATTCAGTAGCTAATAAACATAAATATAATGTTTTAAAGTGTCCAAACCCAAACTTCATGATTTCACTCTTCAAACACTAATTTGGTTAATCAAAGAATTTTATCAACCTCTTAAATTATAAAACTTTGCTCCATTTCAATTCTTTTAAAAATTTACAGTAGCTTAGACCCATGAATTCCAAAACCCTAAACACATTAATAAAGAATCTTAAATAGAAACAGTAGCCATAATTTGAATCTTTATTTGCTTTATTCACTTTTATATTTGATTATGCTTTGATTTATTTTATATGCTTTAATTTATTTAAGTTCAATGCTTGGTTTATTTAGTTTATCATGGATGGATGTTTACATTCTATTGATGCTTAATATCTTTGATGAATGATTTAATTATGATGAATGGTTATTTACTTTTATCGATTTATTTAGATTTCTTAATGTTGTAAGAGGTATGTTTTCACTTGTTGGGTACCTCATTAGTTAAATATCATGTAATTTAAATTTCTTTTCTATTTTAGAACCAATGTAAAGGACATGTTTCTACCTTTTGGTGGGTGTCCTATTTAGGCATGGATTATGTATGGCATGTTTTCATCTTCGGATGGTGACCCATTTATTTGTTTTGCTTGGACATTGTTTTGATTTTCAATATATCAATGCTTTATTTTAATTATTATGTGTAATATGGATAATATTGTTATATTTAAGAATTTTATAATATTAAGACCTGTAAAGGAGGCCGGTTCCAATGAACCGGGCGTTGTGGGGGTGCTGGGTCATTTCTGACCTTCCCCACACGTACCTAACTTTTCGAACCCATTAGGGGGTTGGGGATTCCTCAGGAATCGAGTCATCCACCCCTTTCTTTTTCCCGGCCCGTCCGGGTGGCAACTCCATTTTCTCCGGACTTAGGTACGTGTTCTCTAAGGCCCCGAGCCTAAACAGTGCCAAAGTCGCAACAACCATTCCACTGGGAGTGGGGGCGAAAATCCCCGCTCACAATTAGGCATTGCCCAATTCGCAAGAACCATTCTACCGGGAGTAGGGGCAAAAATCCCCGCTCACAATTAGGCACTGCCCATTGCATCATCAATTTTTTCCAGCTCGACCCGTAGGTACGGTAGCCCGCGCGCTGCCGATTTTTTGGCCAAACCTTATTTTACCCGGTTTTGTAATTTTTCCTAAATAGTTAGTATTTCCTTATTAAATTAGGATTAGGTCTTTATTTTTTTCTTATAAATACCACATTAAAACACAAGGATAGAGCGAAGGGAGACAGAAAACCCTAGACACAGAAGGGGACGGAGAGAAAAACCCTAGCAATGGAGTAAAAATTTTAAAGCTTACAATCAGGAACCTAAAACCTTTAAACCACCAACAACAATTGAGCAATCAAAAAATCAAACACTGTCCAATTCACAAGGCAGTAAAGTCTTGATATTGCTCGGCCAGAAATTAAGCATTGAGGCAGGCAGAAGCTTTGATCAATCTCTTCAATTTGGTGGAGCCTTTAAATGTACGTAATTTCTTTAAATTCAGTTTATTAAATCAAAAATCACTTCCACTTTCAAACTCTCATCACAACATACTGATTACTCAATTTCTTTTTTAATTCAATTCATACAGTAGCTAAGGTTTTAGATAAAGTGAATAATATAGTCATTCAAAACTCAAATCTAATTTCTTAAACCCTAATTAATTCAAATCCTATTTCTTAATTAATTTTGTTTTCAAACCTTCACAGTAACTATTTTGTTATAATTTTATTCAGTGAGTTATTTTAGTCTTTCAACAATAAATTTGGTTTTCTACATATGTTTCACCTAAAAATACTTAAGTAGTTGGTATAGTCAATATTAAAACCATACTTAACTTTGATCACGGTAAAGCATCAAATCCTAAATTCAAAATCACAATATGAAAAATCAAGTTTCCAAGCCATGAAACCCTAATATCTTAACTGTGAGTCCTAAACCCTAATATCTTAAGGTTTCAAAACCCTAATTTCATGATGTTAGCCCTAAACCCTAATTTGATTAACCAAAAACCTTATTACTTTCTTAAAATTACAAACCCTAATCAATTCCATTTTTCCAAAAACCCTCACAGTAGCTGTAGACCCTTAATTTTTTACCTAGTCTGGTCCGATATTTTTTTTATATATAGTCCAAAATAATTTTTGTTGTATTTTTTATTTTAGTATTTATTATTTATAATTTTTTATAATAAAAAAAATAAATAAACAAAAATAAAAAATAATAATAATAAATAAATAAATAAATAAAAATAAAAATCGACGATGGAAAAATCGGCGATGAAAAATTCGTCGCTGAAAGTGGAATTGGCTAAGGCCAATTCGCCCCCATTTCGCCCACAGGAAATTCCTACGGTGAAATGGCCTTAGGCCAATTCACCGCAGGAATTTCCTACGGTGAATTGGCCCCAGCCAGCGCTCGCAAATCCTCGCCAATGCTCTTAGTTTTCTCCAGCAAAATTTTTCCAGCGCAATTTTTTTCGAAACCAAATTCTATTTGGTTTTGGTTTCTTTTCCTAATTAATTTTAGTTTCCTTAAACAATTAGAAGTAGGCATATAATTTTTTCTATAAATAACACTTTTAAAACTCCAAATTAAGGATGGGACTTTGATTAGGTGATCAAAAATTGAACTTTTAAACTTAGATTGAATCGGAGTAAAAAAGACAGAAAACCCTAGCAAGAGAGATTAGCAAAGAGCAAGCAATCAACAATTCATCAAAGGTAACCACCCTGCCTTTGTCTTTGTTCATCTAGAAAGCAATTTTTTTTGGTGAAAGCAACGAACGAAGGTTTAAATCTCTATTTTCTTTATTTATTTCTTTACAGTAGCTTTATCATTCAAATTGAATAAATTATTTCATCATACAAATTGATCAAACCTTAAAAACCCTAAAATGTTTCTTCTAAACCCTAAATTTATTTCTCTTTATTTTCAAAACCTTAAAACCCTAAAATTGTTCCTCTTCTGTTTCCAAAAGCTTTAAAACCATAAATTGTTTTCCTTGAACTATTTTCATCTAAACCATAACTTTTTGTTGAAAATCCCCAAATGTTTTCTTAAATTGCCAAACCCTAGTTCTCTTTACGTTTTCTAAGAGTCATAATTATTTTATAAAACTCTAAACTATTTTCTTAAATCGTAAAACCAAATATGTTTTCTAAAATACCAAAAACCCTAACTTTTTCAAAAAATAAAAATAGTAAACCCTAAGTTTTCCTAAACCCTAATTCAATGAATCCAATCTAATAAATTTAAACCCTAAAGCCACGATCTAATAAATCTAAAATCACAATCCAGTAACCATGAATTACAAACCTAATATCTTAATATTCCAAAACCCTAATTTCATAATGTTACCCCTAAACCCTAATTTGATTCATAAAACCCTAATCCATTCCAATTTTCTTAAACCTTACAGTAGCCTAAACAAATAACAATAATAATACTAAAATCCCAAAACCCCAAATATTAATTAAAGAACTTTAAATAGAAACAGTAAACCCTAATTTGTATCTTTACTTGCTTTATGTTTAGATTTGATTATGTAGTCTATTATATGCTTTGATGGTTGATTTATTTAATTTCAATGCTTGATTTATTTAATTTATCATTGATGGATATTCTCTTTATTATTATGATTGTTATTTGTTTTTTTTAGTATTAATTGTAAGAGGTATGTTTCCACTTTGTGGGTACCTCATTAGTTAAATATCATGTAATTTAAATTGCTTTTATATTTTGATCAATGTAAAGGACATGTTTCTACCTTTCGGTGGGTGTTCTATTTAGTTTAGACATGAACAATGTAAGGACATGTTTCCATCCTCGGATGGGTGTCCATTTATTTGCTTTGCTAGGACATTGCTTTGATTTTAATATAATGATGCTTTATTTCAATTGTTGAGTGTAATATGGATAATATTGTTATGCTTAAGAATTTTATAATATTAAGACCTGCAAAGGAGGTCGGTTCCAATGAACTGGGCGTTGTGGTGGTGCTGGCCATTTCTCACCTTCCCCACACGTACCCAACTTTCCGAATCCATTAGGGGGTTGGGGATTCCTTAGGAATCGAGTCATCCATCCCTTTCTTTTTTCCGGCCCGTCCGGGTGGTGACTCCATTTTCTCTGGGCTTAGGTCGATGTTCTCTAAGGCCCCGAGCCTAAACAATGCCGAAGTCACAAGAACCATTCCACCGGGAGTGGGGGCAAAAATCTCCGCTCACGGTAGCGACTCCACTAGGGATAAGAGAAGTTGATTCTGTTGGTTTTTTTATTATTCTATTCTTTCTTATAATAATATTATCCATTGCATCATATTAGATTGCATCATGTGCGTGAGTTAGGACGCCCGTGTTGTATTATGTAAGGGATACCATACTTTCACTCAAGGTATGGAGATCGAGCATGGCATAACCACTCATAGCCTCGTACCTTTTGTTATATACTTGCTATGGGAACCTAAACCTTTTAACCCAAAGACTAAAGATTATATAATTTGCCTAGTTACTTTCCTTAGGTTTTTATCCCAAATGCTTGTAGTTTGACTATGGTTAATTTATCTTGGCTTAAATCATGGCTTATTTGGTTTGTTCTTTTTCTAATATGACCTAAATACATTGTGAGCTCAAAAAAAAATTTTCTTTAAAATCCAAAAGACAAAATTAATTTTCAAATTTTTTCAAAATGGTCTTTGGATATAAAAATTTTCCAAAACAAGTTAAGAATTCTTTTGCTCATAACCCAAATACAAAGCCCAAAATATGTTTTTTCTAAAATCTTTTTACAATGGGCTTAGAAACAAAATTATTTTCATCTGACCTTTTCTTCAAAAGAGCTTATATTTATTTAGGTCAATTAGGAAATACTAAAAATCAATTGTGAGCCTAGTTTATATTAAGAATAATTAATCATGAGCTTGTTTTTGGCATGAACCACTAGTTACTTTTTGAAGTGAGAAATCTATTTATAATAAACCTCTTAATTTAGTTTTAATCCAATTTAGCATAAAAGCTGCTTTTGTTGCTTGAATGGATTAAAACCTAATTATTGGAAATTATCATGGATTGATTTCCATTTTTGAAAATATAACTATTGGTTGAAACGTCCGAGGGAAATATTCGACAATAAGGTACCCCATGTTGGTATTTTGTTAACCATATACCTAGGTAAAGAGACTTGCCATTCGTGTGTGGATGTTATAAGGTTGGAAGGGACGTTCTACTTATCTTTGTCTATTGTTTGTGCATACATGCATACATGCATACATTTGCATCTCATATCATTGATCCTTTCTGGCTCACAGCCTTGGATTATGACAGTTTAAAAGATTACGACAATCCAACCTATGCCGGAGACGCAGAATCTAGCAACGACTCAATCTCTTTTTTCACCAAAAGCAATGGAGCCCGAACAAATTCAAAGAATGGTGGATGATGCCCTCAATGCCAAGATGGAAGAAATAAAAGAGGCCCTAGCTGAGACCATGAAGAACCATTTGACTGCAATTTTAGGAAATCATGCCGAAGCATCTGCTAGCACTAAAAAGTTAAAGGACAAAGGGAAGACTAAAGTTGGTGAAGTGGTTTTTGATGATGAAAAGGTGATGATTGATGATAATGATAATTGGGCTCAATACTACCAAGATCCTCAAGACAAGAAGAAAGAACCAAAGATTGTTAAAAGATCAGATATGGAGAAAACTGAAACTTTTGATGTTGAAAAGATGATTGCGGACTTAGAAAAGAAATTTGAGAAGAAATTGAAAACCGAACAAATGTCCGAAGTTGACAAATTATTTGAGCTAGATGAAGAAGTTCCGTACAAGTTCAAGATGCCATCTTTTGCGAAGTTTGATGGAACCAAAAATCCTCACCACCATGTGAAGCAGTATATCACTGCTATGCAGTCTGCCCAAGCTACTAAGGCTCAAACTCTAAGGTACTTTATATTATCATTGGATCCTGTTATCCAAAATTGGTTCAATACCTTAGATGAAGGAACACAAAAGAGTTGGGATCTGCTATACAAGGCCTTCATCCAACAATATGGATACAATGTTGAAATGGAAGTTACCTTAATGGAAGTTGAGTCCATTAGGCAACGGCCAAATGAGAATTTTGTGGACTATGTGAAAAGATGGAGAAATAAGGCCGCTTTGCTCAAAAAAATGCCCGATGAATCTGATCAAATAAGGATGATTGTGAGAGGGGTGTTGCCTAGTCTTCGTAAAAGGATGTCTCATAAACTCATCCGTGATTTCAAAGATCTCCTCCAAGCTGGTCTGCAAATGGAAGAATGGGAAAGAGAGAAGAACCATTTTTCAATAAGAAGGAACGAGAAAGGAAACTATCAGTCTGGTAGCCAAGGCAAGCAAAAGGCAGTCGGTGTTAATACTACTAACCAAGGAACAAGAAGGCAGTTTTCAAAATTGGGGAAACTGATGTCTTCGGTTCTCAATAAGCTTCAAAGAAAGGGATTGTTACAATCCTTAAATCCTCGTCCTTTGCCTACCCTTCTCCCACCTAATTTTGACACTAAAGCATTTTGTCAGTTTCATAAAATGCAAGGGCATGAAAAAGATAAATGTGTGAGGTTGAGGCATGAGATCTAAAATTTGATTGATAGTGGGAAGCTACCCGAGCCCAACAAGCCAAACACCAAAGACAACCCATTACTGAAGTTCAATAGAGTAACACCACCAAAAACCTTCATGATTGGAGGAGGTTTGCATGAAAGTTTTGTCATGTCTTCTTTTTAAGATGTGGGTGGAGAAGCAACCAAAGAAGAAGAGGTATTTGGTGAAATTAAACAAGCTATGGTGGGTAAAGAAGTAGCAATTTGTGTTGTTAATGGGTTTTGGGATTCAAGCGATAGTGACAATGATCTTGTGTCCAAGAAGTAAGAATGGACCTGGTCCGAGCCTGAGGAAGATAAAGTAATGAACACTAGATCCGATAAGCCTTATACAAGGCCATCACCTAAGTAGGTGGAAATTAATAAGGGAAAGGAAGTTGAAGTAGGAATAAAGAAGAGGAAGATGATACTGTGCTCAAGTAACTGAAAAGAACCCAAGCAAGTGTTAGCATTTGGTATTTATTGGCTACTTCTAAAAAGCACCGAGAAACTATGGCTAAGGCCTTAGCTAGCATGCCAATTTTCACTTCCATAACACTAGAAGAGCTGATCAACTTCATAAAAATCGAGGGAGTAATGAAATGTGAGGATATTCAAGAGAAGAGCGAAGTTAATATGGGAGCGGTATCTTTCTCAGATGTAGATTTACCGGAAGAGGGGAGAGATCACATTCGCCCTCTCTTTATCAAAATAAAAATCAAAGGGAAAAGGACTCCATGTGTAATGGTTGATGATGGGTCCGCCATAAATGTTTGTCCACTTAAAATATTGCCAAAGCTAGCCATGTTGTGACCGGGGATTTTTGCCCCCACTCCCGGTGGAATGGTTCTTGCGACTTCGGCACTGTTAGGCTCGGGGCCTTAGAGAACATAGACCTAGGTCCAGAGAAAATGGAGTTGCTACTCGGACGAGCCGAGAAAAAAGAAAGGGGTGGATGACTCAATTCCTAAGGAATCCCCAACCTCTTAATGGGTTCGAAAAGTTGGGTACGTGTGGGGAAGGTGAGAAATGGCCCAGCACCCCCACAACGCCCGGTTCATTGGAACTGGCCTCTTTTATAGGTCTTAATATTATAAAATTCTTAAGTATAATAATATTATCCATATTACACACAATAATTAAAAGAAAGCATCAATATATTAAAATCAAAGCAAAGTCTAAGCAAAACAAATAAATGGACACCAATCCGAAGATGGAAACACGTCCTTACATCACATGACTAAATAGGACACCCACCAAAAGGTAGAAACATGCCCTTTACATAGATTCTAAAATAGAAAAGCAAATTAAATTACATGATATTTAACTAATGAGGTATCCACCAAGTGGAAACATACCTCTTACAACATTTGGAAATCTAAATAAATTGATAAAAGTAAATAACCATTCATAATAAATAAATCATTCATCAAAGGTATTAAACATCAATAGAAAGTAAACATCCATCCATGATAAATTAAATAAACCAAGCATTGAACTTAAATAAATTAAAGCATAAGAAATAAAACCAAGCATTATCAAATATGGAATTGAATAAGGCAAATAAAAAGCCAAATTATAGCTATTGTTTCTATTTAGGGTTCTTTATCTCAAGTGTTAAGGTTTTGGAATTCATAAAATTAAGCTACTGTGACTTTTTTATGGAATTAAAATAGATTAAGGTTTTATGTTTTAAAAGGTTGGTAAGACTTTTTGATTAACTAAATTAATATTTGAATGGTGAAATCATGAAAGTAGGGTTTGAACACTTTGAAATACTTTTGATTTGTGGGTTACGGTTATTCATTGTGTTTTTAAGCTACTGTGTAAAATTAAAGTATTTATGGTTTTATGGTTTTTAAAATTTTAAAGGATTAGGGTTTAGAAAAAAATTAAGGTTTAAAGTTTTAAAGGAGGTTAGGGTTCATTATTTTAGGTTTTGCAGTTGAATTAGGTTTTTAGGCTTTTGATTTTAGGGTTTCGGGTGATTTGTTGATTTTAGGATTTGGAAAAACAATCTGATGATTTCATGAGGTTTTATAAGTTTAAACAAAGTGATTTGAAGTTTACATAAATAGAAAAGATATTTTTAAAGCTTTTGGAAGGAAACAGAATCACAATTATGGTTTTGTTGAAAAACAAGTTCAATTAGGGTCTTAAGATTTTGAAGGAGTAAAAATAACAATTTTAAGTCTTTTTGGAAAATAAAATAATGAATTAGTGTTTTTAAACTTTAAACAAAGGGAATTAAGGTTTTAGGGTTTTTGAATTAAAAGACATCATTTATTAGTTTATGCTACTGTGTAAAATATAAAGAAATTAGAATTTCATACCTTATTTCGTAAGTTGCACCAAAATTGCTTCTTGGATGAACAAGCTCGAAAGACAAGCCTTTTTGCCTTTTTGAATTCCTTAAATCGTGTTTCTGCTACTTTAAAAATTAATTGAATTCAAGCTTTTCCTTCACGGATTTGGATTTCCCTCCTACTGTCCAATTTTTGTTCCCCCTTTTTGATTGCCTTTGGTCCTTATTTATAGAGGTTTCATATGGTTTATTCCTAATTAATCACGGTAAATAATATTGATAAGAAAAGGAAACTGAAACCTAATTGAATTAGGTTTCGAAAAATTTGCGTCAGAAAAATTGCGCTGCCAAAAAAAATTGCGCTGGCAAAAAAAATCTACCACACTATCCAAATGTTGCTACCAATTTTACTTAGTCAAATTTTTGTTTCGATTTTACAGAAATTTTGCCAGAGGTTCGCCTAGAAATTTGGGTCCCAGTGTCGACAAAACTGATTTTTTTTATTTTTGAAAATATTTTTACACAAACCAATGCGAATACAATCAGTTTCAATACACTCCCAATGAATCCACCTTATACCCTCAACTACAAACCTGCAAGAAGAATTCACACTTCTAATACAAATTAAAGTAGAGGTTTCTTATTATTACATACTACTAACGTATAGTATAACATAGAAATTCTCAATCTTATATTTTCATATACATATACATGCCACAACTAGCTAACTCATAATATAGGAAATGAAAGACTACTCTGAGGTGCTGCGCTGTGTTGTGCTGCTCGATGCTAATCACCAAAATCTACTGCTCCGAACCTACGAGTCAAGAAAACTTAACTCGCTGAGCAATGACGCTCAGTGGGTACTTTAGCGATTAAAATATAAGTAAAACATGAAAGCGTTTGAAGTAAAAGGAAATAATTAAATCATAAATCAACCCACCTTAAACCAATGGAAGTTACTGTACATTCAGTGTATATATACTTCCAACAAATGTAAAAACCATAATTCAAACTCATTTTGCATTACGTAGTTTAAAAGAAACACAGGACTTTGCCTCAAGCTCTACTGGCATATAGGGAACCATAGCGATAAGGCAGTGGCCCTCACCACTGTAACATAGGTGGCCCTCACCACCATGGTTATAACCAATTCCGCTCTATGACCTATACCCGTAGGTAACCGCCGGAGCATTCCAATCACAAATTCACAACATCTCCGCTCCACGGCCTATACCCGAAGGTAACCGCCGGGGTGTATCAAACACAATAAGTGGCAGTACTGCATAAGTTAGTATAGTGCACCATACCCTTATCTACCACTCCCAACTACCTAGTAGAGCATAAAGGTTAAAATGATTCAATTTAAGTCTCAAACTTCATTTTAGAATGACTCAAGAAATTATTTTAATTTCCGTTTCACTTTGCCATTTACGCCGCGTACCACATTCTTTAGTCAAACCATTACCCTTTTTCACATATTTAACATCCACAATAAACATATCAAACATTTCAAAGCATTCCTCAAAAGATCACAAATTTACCAAATGAATAGTGTCGCGGCACGTAAAATCGGCAACGCAAAATGGCATGACCAAATGAATAGTAAAATCTGGGTTTTCGTCAAAATTTCAGTCCGTTTCAGTCATGCATTTGACCAGGTAAATGATCTTATTTTTGGCTGAAATTTTACAGGAAAATTATTTCATATGTTGACTAATTACACGTAAAATTTTGTTGAAAAATTCATTCATTTGCTACCTCAAAAAATTGCAACAAAAAGAGTCCAGAAATCTGCCACTTTGGAACCATTTCGGCCCAAATATATGAAATACATGAAACAGTTTATTTTTCTTTTCCAAATCAATATGAATGCTTATTTAATGGTAAAGTGAAGATTCAAACACTTCCCTTTGACAACTTTTGCATGTTTAACTTAAATCAAACTAATTAAAGTTCATCAAATCAACTTGCCAAAATTTTTCTCAAAACACATGGTTTAAATTAAATTTAACCAACTCAATTGCCATAAGAAACCAAGAACATAACTCAAACATTTAATTTAAACTCAATCAATATATTTATGAATCAACATCAAAAATACCATAAACCAAAGTTTGTAAGAAAAATAAAATTTCTTTTATGGTAAAGTAACAAACCTTGTTCTTTTAATTCCCCTTTGCTTTTCCTTCTTCTCCTTTCTTAATCTTTGTTTTTCCTTCAAGAAATTCAAGAACACAACCTTAAACATAAACCTTAGCAATTTAGAACAATAAGCTATTCTCCCATTTCTTTTCAAACTAAACCCTAATCTAACCTTATTAAACCTTAGAAACCTTGATTCTTCCATTTAATTAATCAATCTCATCACTACTTAAATTTTCCCCAAATCCACCATAAGAACCCTAATTTCCAACCTTCCAATAGATATATAAATACTTAAAATTGATACTAGATTGAATTCTACATACTTGAAAACCTTAAAACTTACCTTGAAAATCAAACTTGACAAAAATTGGAAATCCTTTGGTGTTCTTCCAATGGTGGCCGAAAATTTGGAATGGGTGAGAGAGAGAGATTTGTTCTTCATACCATGATATATATATAAGGGAAATGATGCTCACTTTTGGGTTGGATAAATGCCTTAGGGCCATTTGTCCACATCTTTTTCTTTTCTTCTTTTTATAATGCTAAATGGTCACCTTTAATTGGTCCAAATGTCTCTTTATTTTATTTATTTAAAACCCAAGTCCTTGAACTTTCTTTTAATCATATTTTGGCCCCTCAACTTCCTTGTGCTGAAATTTTTATGGCCTAAGGTGTGAAAAGACTAAAATACCCTCCGGCAATTAATAAGTCGTAACTTTTAAACTGTACAGTTCCACGAGGCAAACTACATATGGTTTTGATCCTCTTGACCTCTACTTTCTATTTTTAAGGTCTATTTTAGGTTTCCAAGTCATTTTGAAAATTTACCAATAAGCCCTCGACTTTTTACAAAATTCCCCTTTAGGTCCCTTCTTTGCTCGGGTTTTTGCCCGGGCTCCATTTCTACTGACGATTGTTTCATATTCAACCCCTCGACATCCTTTACACACTCATGTGTTTATTTCCTACTTTAGATTCATGTATAAATTTTAATTAATAATGACCAACATGTCCCTAGTCAAAATCCCCTATATCTTCCAAACCGTGCGTTTTCTGGAAAAATCGTTACGTGTCGTTGCGACCCGATTCTTCTCTACTCTCCATTTTTTGAATCTATTATGTGCACTATTAAGAACATCCAGTACAACTTTTAAAAATTACAATCACCTCCCCAAAATTTTTTGAAATTACAGTCACCTCCCCAAGACTTTTTGAAATTACAGTCACCTCCCTAAAACTTTGCATTTTTCTTCAATTAGGTCCCATTGATCCTATAGCCTTATTTGGAGCCGTTGTCAGGAATTATCTTCTCCTTTCCCCTTCTCTCACTGTGCACGTGACTGCTATGCATAAATGCGGTGATGGATGTGACAGTTCCTCCCTCGTTAATTTAGGCTTTGTCTCGAAGCCCATCAGGTTGAAATAAATATGGGTACTGCTTCCTCACAGTTTCTTCGCGTTCCCATGTAGCTTCTTCTACTTTGTGATTCCTCCAAAGCACTTTGACCAATGGGATCTTCTTATTCCGCAACTCTTTGATTTCCCATGCTAAGGTTTCTACCGGCTCTTCCTCGTATGTCAGGTCGGGCTGAATCTCGATATCTTGAGCTTGTATAATATGGGTTGGATCTGAACGATACCTCCTTAGCATTGAAACGTGGAAAACATCATGTATTTTACTTAATTCGGGTGGTAACGCCAATTGGTAAGCTACCGGACCTATACGTTCAATGACTTTGTAAGGCCCAATAACCTTGAACTTAGCTTACCCTTTTGTTTAAATCTTAGCACTTCTTCCATGGTGAAACCTTAAGAAATACCTTATCACCAACATTGAATTATATGTCCCTTCTCTTCAGGTCCGCGCATGATTTTTTTTTGTCTATCCGCCACAGCTTTTAACCGATCCCGGATAATTTCTACTTTCTCCTCGGTCTACTTAACTATCTCCGGGCCCAAGATCTTTGCTTTGCTTAATTCCGTCCAGCAAATTGGAGTCCTGCATTTTCATCCTTATAGTGCTTCATAAGGAGCCATCTGTATGCTAGACTGGTAGCTGTTGTTGTAAGCGAACTCCATTAAACTTAAGTACTTCTCCCAGCTACCTTTGAATTCTAATATGCACGCTCTTAACATATCTTCCAAGATCTAGATTACCCTCTCTGACTGTCCGTCCGTCTATGGATGAAACGACGTACTCTAGTCCGTTCGAGTTCCCAAAGCCGTTTGGAACTTTTGCCAAAAGTTCGACGTAAAGCATGGATCTTTGTCCGATATGATTGATGTTGGAACTCCATGAAGTCGTATAGTCTCTTTAATGTACAAGTCTGCTAACTTATCCAGGGAGTAGTTCATCCTTACTGGTAAGAATTGAGCTGACTTAGTTAGCTGGTCTACTATCACCCATATTGCATCATGTTTGTCTCTTGTCATTGGTAGTCCCGCCACAAAATCTATAGTTATGCGATCCCATTTCCATGTTGGAATCGTAATAGGTTGTAGAAGTCCCGAGGGTAGTTGATGTTCTGTCTTTACTTGTTGGCAGGTTAAACATTTCGCCACGTAATCTACCATATCTCTCTTGATCCCTGGCCACCAATAGCATTCTTTCAAATCCAATACTGCTTCTACCTTCTTAGAATCAACTCTTACTCCTTCCGCCGATACAATATGTCCTAAAAAGGCCACTTCTTCTAACCAAAATTCACACTTGCTGAATTTGGCGAATAATGCTTCTCCCTCAATGTTTGTAACATGATTCTCAGGTGCCGGTCATGATCCTCTGCATTCTTTGAGTAAACCAGTATGTCATCGATGAATACCACGAAAAACTGGTCCAAATAAGGATGGAAAATCCAGTTCATCAAATCCATGAATACCGCAGGTGCATTCCTGAGCCCAAAAGGCATTACGATAAACTCATAATGTCTATATTGGGTTCTGAATTCAGTCTTTGGTATATCTTCATCTTTAATCCTCAGTTGATGATAGCCGGATAGCAGATCAATTTTTAAGAAAACTCCCACACCTTTCAATTGATCAAATAAATCATCTATCCAGAGTAGTGGGTATTTATTCTTAATCGTCAGCTTATTTAACTGCCGATAATCTACACATAGTCTTAGGGATCCGTCTTTCTTTCTTTTTTTTCGCAGTCCACTAATGCCTTATGTTTGGTCAGCTCATCCATTCCAAGTATTGCATCAAATTCCTAGAATGGCAACTCAAACAGATCACCTAAGAAAGTGTGTCCGTGTACTTCTACCGAACAATCCTTTATTACCTTCCTAGTAACCATCTCACTACCCAAAGGATTTGTAATTAACACTATCTGTTTCATGTTCTACTTCTAAATCCATTTGTTTTTTTTTTCATACATATATATATAAGTATGAAGAACCTGGATCTGTTAAAGCATAAATTTGTATTCCAAACATAAATAGCTAACCTGCTATGATGTCGGGGGCTTCCTCTTCTTCACGTGCCCTCATTGCATACATCTTGGTAGGAGCTCTAGTTTCAGGTCTGTCCATCATTTCGGATTGAACTTGCGAAGAGCTTTGTCCTCTACCTCTTCCCCTTTCCCCTTCCAGCTACGGCTCGAGATCCTTCGGTATTATCTAGTGTATTTTGCTGTCTTAAGGGGCATTCTCATTTAAAGTTGTCCTTCGCTCCACAAATAAAACATACCCAGGCCTTGCCCCAACATTTTCCTGAATGCCTATGCCCACATTGAACACAGCGTGGATGGGTGTTTTCACTTCCTCCGATAGTTTCGGGTTGAACAAAGTTACCTCCACCTTGGCCACGCCCTCTTCCTTGTCCTCTCCCAGACCTACCAGTACTGGCTACAAAGGTAGCTTGACTCGGGCCGTCTCGAATCGACCTTTGACTGGATATCCTGCTCTGATTTCCTCCCATGGAACTACCTTCTCTAAATTGTTTCCTTGATAGCTGGAAATTTTCTAAATAACTGTGGGTATCCCTTCTTGGTCTTACCCTCTGTCTCCTATTTCGCTCATCCTTCTAACATTGCTCTACTTCCAGAGCCCTAGTGACCAACTCGGAAAATTCCTTGATATTAGCAGCAATTAACTGCATGCTAATCTCATTATTCAAACCATCCTGGAATTGCTTACACCTATCATGTTCTTCTTCAATTGTCTTCTTGGCATACCTACTCAGCCTAGTAAATTCCCTCTCGTATTCGGCAACGGTTAGTCGACCTTGCTTTAAATGTAGAAATTCCTTTTTCTTGGCATCTAGGTATGCCTCCGATATAAACTTCCTCTTGAACTCATTCACATTGAAATCCCATGTCCTTTGTTCCAGTGGAACTCATTGTTGAACTGTGTCCCACCATATATATGCTTCTTCCACTAATAAGGAAGTAGCACATACCACTCGCTCTTCTGGCGTACATTGTAACTGATCTAAGGCTCGTACCGTTCCTTCCAGCCAATACTCGGCTGTAGAAGAATCATCGTCCCTTCGGGCCCTAAAATCCTTTGCCCCATACTTTCTTATTTTTTTGATCGGGGGTTTCCTTTCCCCTCCTACAGCAGGTACTGGTATGGGTGCTAGCGCTGGTGGTGGTGCCGAGGCAACGCCCGCTATCTGTCGCAGTGCTGCAGCCATCTGTTGCAACATCAGCCTCTGGTATTTTAGATACATGCGTCTCTACAATATGTGACGCTCGAGATTCAACTTCCTCCTCTACGGCTCTTTGAGAGGACTCTCGCGACATCTATATTCTCACACATAACTCACAGTAAAAAACAGCACAGCTCAGCAGCACTATTAAACCCTATGTGGCATGCATATAAGGACAAAACACTTAATCAAATATATGCAAACATACCCTTATTTATTTTCCTATATTTCCTTCCTGAATGATGCCTACTTTTTATCTCCTATTTACTATAGGATATCTCATTTTACGTCGGTAATGGCCACTCCCGACATAAAACGTACATCCTCCTATGTTGGATTACCCAGAAGTGGCTAAACCGGATCTCTGATACCAAAATTGTAACACCCCTTCCCGACCTACATGTGTAAGCCGAGTAGAGGCGCCACACTATCCAAATGTTGCTACCAATTTTACTTAGTCAAATTTTTGTTCCGATTTTATAGAAATTTTGCCAGAGGTTCGCCTAGAAATTTGGGTCCCAAGTGTCGACAAAACTGATTTTTCTGATTTTTAAAAACATTTTTACACAAACCAATGCGAATACAATCAGTTTCAATACACTCCCAATGAATCCACCTTATACCCTCAACTACAAACCTGCAAGAAGAATTCACACTTCTAATACAAATTAAAGTAGAGGTTTCTTATTATTACATATTATAACGTATAGTATAACATAGAAATTCTCAATCTTATATTTTCATATACATATACATGCCACAACTAGCTAACTCATAATATAGGAAATGAAAGACTACTTTGAGGTACTGCGCTGTGTTGTGCTGCTCGATGCTAATCACCAAAATCTACTGCTCTGAACCTACGAGTCAAGAAAACTTAACTCGCTGAGCAATGACGCTCATTGGGTACTTTACCGATGAAAATATAAGTAAAACATGAAAGCATTTGAAATTAAAGGAAATAATTAAATTATAAATCAACCCACCTTAAACCAATGGAAGTTACTGTACATTCAGTGTAAATATGCTTCCAACAAATGTAAAAACCATAATTCAAACTCATTTTGCATTACGTAGTTTAAAAGAAACACAGGACTTTGCCTCAAGCTCTACTGGCATATAGGGAACCATAGCGATAAGGTAGTGGCCCTCACCACTATAACATAGGTGGCCATCACCACCATGGTTATAACCAATTCCGCTCTACGACCTATACCCGTAGGTAATTGCCGGAGCATTCCAATCACAAATTCAAAACATCTCCGCTCCACGGCCTATACCCGAAGGTAACCGCCGGGGTGTATCAAACACAATAAGTGGCAGTACTGCATAAGTTAGTATAGTGCACCATACCCTTATCTACCACTCCCAACTACCCAATAGAGCATAAAGGTTAAAATGATTCAATTTAAGTCTCAAACTTCATTTTAGAATGACTCAAGAAATTATTTTAATTTCCGTTGCACTTTGCCATTTACGCCGCGTACCACATTCTTTAGTCAAACCATTACCCTTTTTCACATATTTAACATCCGCAATAAACATATCAAACGTTTCAAAGCATTCCTCAAAAGATCACAAATTGACCAAATGAATAGTGTCACGGCACGTAAAATCGGCAACGCAAAATGGCATGACTAAATGAATAGTAAAATCTGGGTTTTCGTCAAAATTTCAGTCCGTTTCAGTCATGCATTTGACCAGGTAAATGATCTTATTTTTGGCTGAAAGTTTACAGGAAACTTATTTCATATGTTGACTAATTACACGTAAAATTTTGTTGAAAAATTCATTCATTTGCTACCTCAAAAAATTGCCACAAAAAGAGTCCAGAAATCTGCCACTTTGGAACCATTTCGGCCCAAACATATGAAATACATGAAACATTTTATTTTTCTTTTCCAAATCAATATGAATGCTTATTTAATGGTAAAGTGAAGATTCAAACACTTCCCTTTGACAACTTTTGCATGTTTAACTTAAATCAAACTAATTAAAGTTCATCAAATCAACTTGCCAAAATTTTTCTCAAAACACTTGGTTTAAATTAAATTTAACCAACTCAATTGCCATAAGAAACCAAGAACATAACTCAAACATTTAATTTAAACTCAATCAATATATTTATGAATCAACATCAAAAATACCATAAACCAAAGTTTGTAAGAAAAATAAAATTTCTTTTATGGTAAAGTACCAAACCTTGTTCTTTTAATTCCCCTTTGCTTTTCCTTCTTCTCCTTTCTTAATCTTTGTTTTTCCTTCAAGAAATTCAAGAACACAACCTTAAACATAAACCTTAGAAATTTAGAACAATAAGCTATCCTCCCATTTCTTTTCAAACTAAACCCTAATCTAACCTTATTAAACCTTAGAAACCTTGATTCTTCCATTTAATTAATCAATCTCATCACTACTTAAATTTTCCCCAAATCCACCATAAGAACCCTAATTTCCAACCTTCCAATAGATATATAAATACTTAAAATTGATACTAGAATTGAATTCCACATACTTGAAAACCTTAAAACTTACCTTGAAAATCAAACTTGACAAAAATTGGAAATCCTTTGGTGTTCTTCCAATGGTGGCCGAAAATTTGGAATGGGTGAGAGAGAGAGATTTGTTCTTCATGCCATGATATATATATAAGGGAAATGATGCTCACTTTTGGGTTGGATAAATGCCTTAGGGCCATTTGTCCACATCTTTTTCTTTTCTTCTTTTTAAAATGCTAAATAGTCACCTTTAATTGGTCCAAATGTCTCTTTATTTTATTTATTTAAAACCCAAGTCCTTGAACTTTCTTTTACTCATATTTTGGCCCCTCAACTTCCTTGTGCTGAAATTTTTATGGCCTAGGGTGTGGAAAGACTAAAATACCCTCCGGCGATTAATCGGTCGTAACTTTTAAACCGTACAGTTCCACGAGGCAAACTACATATGGTTTTGATCCTCTCAATCTCTACTTTCTATTTTTAAGGTCTATTTTAGGTTTCCAAGTTGTTTTGAAAATTTACCAATAAGCCCTCGACTTTTTACAAAATTCCCCTTTAGGTCCCTTCTTTGCTCGGGTTTTTGCCCGGGTTCCATTTCTACTGACGATTGTTTCATATTCAACCCCTCGACATCCTTTACACACTCATGTGTTTATTTCCTACTTTAGATTCATGTATAAATTTTAATTAATAATGACCAACATGTCCCTAGTCAAAAATCCCCTATATCTTCCAAACCGTGCGTTTTCTGGAAAAACCGTTACGCGTCGTTGCGACCCGATTCTTCTCTACTCTCCTTTTTTGGAATCTATTATGTGCACTATTAAGAACATCCAGTAGAACTTTTAAAAATTACTGTCACCTACCCAAAACTTTTTGAAATTACAGTCACCTCCCCAAGACTTTTTGAAATTACAGTCACCTCCCTAAAACTTTGCATTTTTCTTCAATTAGGTCCCATTGATCCTATAGCCTTATCTGGGGCCATTGTCAGGAATTATCTTCTCCTTTCCCCTTCTCTCACTGTGCACGTGACTGCTATGCATAAATGCGGTGACGGATGTGACATTTTCGATGAAAATAAGGGTAGAGATGATGAGGAACATCACAGAGATGCAGGAGAGTCTATTCCACATCTCGGGGCCAGTACTTCTCAGGTAAAAATTTTACTACTTTTCCATTGCAACTGCTTTTTCTTTCTTTGATTATTTAATAATTGTTGCAGACTGTTGGCTCATTTGATCATGAGGGTGGACCTTCTTTTACTGCCCCTTTATTTGCTCATTCTAGCCCGCCAGATATGCCATCTCATCCGTAAGGCATTGATATGAACTACCTGGTATGTTTCTTATTTCATAATAGTTTATGCTATATGTATGCATGATTATGTATGTTCTTACCTTTTTCTTCCTGGCTCACAGTGGAGGCTCGAAGAACAAAATAAGAAACTTCAAGAAGAGTTAGCTGCAAGTCGTCAGCAGACTTCTCATTTTGAAAGTTTATATCACCAATCTGAACAACATTTCTGAGACTTCCGATTTCAGAGGATGAGGGATCCCGGCGGTTCTTTATCAAGAGGTCCCCAGCCTGATAACCATGAGATCCTTTCACCTGCTTCTGATGAGGACCATGACGGATCAAAACCTCAAGGTAATAGGGATTTTGGTGCTTCTGCTTCAGGTGATCCCGGGATGAGTGATTTGCCCCCTCCTCCAATAGGCGATGATTTTTTCAAGTCCTTATTTGGTGACCTACCACCACCCTCTTAGTAATATGTAAATATTGTAGCAATTGTAAAACATTGTACAATAATGAAAAATATACAATTTTCCTCTTTACTGTAATCCTTTTTATTTATTTATTTCTTTGTTGCTCTGATTTTTGCCTAGTCCGCCCATGCGGGTTTTTGAAACTAGCGAGCTATCCTAATTTTTGCCTAAGCTGCCCTTGCGGGTTTTCAACTTAGTGGACTCCTTTTTTTTAATTTAATTCTTTCTTCACAGATTTGGCTTCAGGAGCATCTTTGTTTGCTTGATACTCCCTCCATGGATTTTGCCAGATACCTGCCACATCATCATTCTGCTAGGAAGCCACTCCATCCTGCTTCTTCATATGCTGACTGGATCGACTGGATCGACTCACACTCTGAAGTCAATATCCGTTGTTTGGTACCTTGGTGGAAGATTTCTCATATCACCATGCGGACATACTTGATGTACGTTCCCCTTGCTGCTCTTCGTCAAGGTACATGCTATGATCCTCGCCAACTTGGGTGTTAGTATGGAGCTGAGCCTCGTGATTTTGACTTTTCTCCCAATTTAGACATGCCTTGCTTGACTGAAGACTACTTGGATCCGTTAAGGCAAAGCTGGCCTGCACGTTACACTTATCGACTGCCATAGATTTTACATTTGTCAATTCAGACAGTGTATTGTTAGGATGAAAAAATAATTAAAGTAATAAAAGATGCTTCTTTTCCATTTATAATTTGTCATCACCTTTTGCTATTGTGTTTATTTATTTCATTCATATCTGGTCGAATACTTATAACAGTGCACATAGAATAATTTTAACATTAATTCTATTTTATTAAATTGGGGAACAGCCAAACATTAAGCCAGCATACACAAGATCACTCCTGTTGCCAACTAGCCCTTTCGGGTTTTCTAATTGACTATTTTCTCTCTTTTAGCCCTAATTGTTGCCTAGCCCTCCCTTTTGGGTTTTTGGGACTAGCGGACTGCTCTAACTTTTGCCTAGGCCGTCCTTTTTGGGTTTTCAACCTAGCAATCTCTTTTTTTTTCATACATAAAACTTCTTCAACCTGTCAATGTTTACTGGCTCACTAAATTTGTTCCCATCCATGTCTGACAACTTCTCCGCACCTTTGTTCATGACTTGTTTCACGACATATGGTCCTTCCCAGCTAGGTCTAAACTTTCCTCTTGGATAAGATACATTAGGCTTACATTGCTTCAACACCAAATCCCTAACTCTAAATTTTCTGACCTTAACCCTTCTATTGTAGGCCCGAGCTATCTTCTTTTGATACAGTTGGTGATGATACAACGCCTTTAATCTTCTCTCTTCTAATAGTGCTAATTGTGTGTATCTGCTTGCTACCCATTCTATTTCAGGCAGTTCAGCTTCCAAGACTACTCTTAACAACTTGATCTCAATTTCAATTGGCAATACCGCTTCCATCCCTTAAACCAAAGAGAACGGTGTCATTCCAGTAGGCATTCGCACACTTGTCCTATATCCCCATAAAGCAAAGGGGAGCATCTCTGACCAATCTCTGTAAGTCTTGGTCATTTTGGACAAGATTTGCTTAATTGTCTTGTTTGTTGCTTCCACAACACCATTAGCCTTTGGTCTATAAGGAGAGGACCGATGATGATGGATTTGGTACTTCGAGAATAAATCCTTAACTGCTCCTTGAAACTGTACCCCATTATCTGATATCACACTATGCGGGACCCCATATCTACAGATGAGGTTCTTTTCGATAAACATAGCCATTTGACTTGCACCCAGTTTAATGAAGGATTCGGCTTCAACCCATTTTGAAAAATAATCTACTGCTACTACAATGAATCAATGACCGTTTGAAGCTGTAGGATGTATCTCTCCTATAATATCGATACCCCAAGTGGCAAATGGACAGGGTGAAGACATTGAATCCAGTTCTTCAGGAGGCACGTGATTCAAGTTACCATACATCTGACATTGTTGGCACTTCTTGACAAACTCAATACAGTCTCTCTTAATGGTCAACCAATAGTAACCTTGTCGAATAACCTTCTTAACCAGGGCCAAACCACTCTTGAGCGGACCACAACTTCCCACATGTATTTCTGACATGATGCGCTCCACTTAAGGTTTTCTTAAACATCTTAAATGCAACCCATCAGGCCACCTTCGATATAACTCCCCATGGAAGGTGATGTATTGCAATGACCATCGCCTTATGGCTCTTCTCTCTTTCTTTGTTGCCCCCGGTGGGTATTCTCTTTCCTCCAAAAATTGTCTTATTGTTTCATATTCATAGCAAGGAGTTAACGAACTGGTTAAGATCAGAGACTTAAGGAATAGGCTAATAGGGTTTTCCCATACCGAAGCCAATGTGGCTAGGGCATTAGCCATCTGATTTTATTCTCTCGATAGCTGTATAAACCTACACTCCTTAAAATTCTTCTTCATCATGGTCAAGTAATGGTGGTATGGTTTCAATTTTTCTTCTTTAAACTCCCACTCTCCATTTACTTGTGATACTACTAGCAATGAATTGCCAAAAACTTCCACCTTATCCACCTTCATAATCATTAGGGCTTCCAAACCGAAAATACAAACTTCGTACTCCACCATATTATTAGTTGCCCTAAATTTCAACTTTTTGGCTAAAGGGATAAGTTCCCCTTTGGGCGATTCTAGTATAACTCCCAAACCTACTCCTTTCCTGTTTACTGCTCCATCAAAATACATTTTCCACCCTTATACTTCAATTGCTTCTAAATGTTCATCTGGAAATTCCAAGATTACCTCTTAACTTTTTGGTAATGGTTGTTGAGCCAGGAATTCTGCCACTGCTCTACCTTTGATTGTTTTCCTGGTTACATACTCAATCTCAAATTTCTCTAATATTATTAACCATCAACCATATTTCCCAATTAAAGAGGGTGTCTCCCTTAAGTACTTCATTGGATCCAACTTGGAAATTGCTTGCACACTATATGATTGAAAGTAATGTCACAGCTTCTTAGAAGATGAAACCACGGCTATACAGGTCTTTTCGATGATACTATACTTAATTTCATAAGGTAGGAGCTTTCTACTCAAATAGTAAACGACATGCTCAATCCCCGACTCATCTGCTTGGGCTAGCATGGCTCCTACCGACTCTTCTTCTACTGCTAAGTATAGTAATAGAGGTTTGTCGGGATTAGGTTGTTTCAAAACAGGTGGATTTAACAAATACTCTTTTATTCAGTCAAAGACCTTTTGACATTCTTCATTCCATACGACCGGCTGATTCTTTCTAAGCAACTTGAAGATAAGCTCATAGATTGTTGTGAGCTTTGCTATAAATCTGCTAATGTACTATAGTTTACCAATGAATCCCCGAACTTCTCTCTCCGTCTTTGGGGCTGGCATATCCCTGATTGCTTTGACTTTGTTAGGATCTATCTCAATACCATTCAAACCAATTACATGTCCCAATAATTTGCCTGAAGTAACACCGAATACACAGTTCTTTGGGTTTAATCTTAGCTTATATTTTAAAGCTCTATCAAAGAATAATTCTAAGTTTTGGAAGTGTTGCTCCCTTGTATCCGACTTCACCATCATATCATCAACATATACTTCAACTTCTTCGTGCATCATGTTAGGAAATAGTGTGGTGGCCATCCTTTGGTAGGTTGCTCCAACCTTCTTTAAACCGAACGGCATCACCCTATAACAAAATATACCCCATGTAGTAATGAAAGCAGTTTTGGTTTTATCCTCTTGGGCCATTAACACTTGGTTGTATCTGGAAAATCCATCTACAAACGAGTGTAGCACACTAGAGGCTGAACTATCAATGAGAACATCTATATAAGGTAAAGGGAAATCATACTTTGGGGAAGCCTTGTTCAAATCTCTATAGTCCACACACACCCTTATTTTTTCGTCTTTCTTTGGCACGGGTACTATGTTGGCTAGCTAATCTGGGTATTTTATCACTTCAAGGAACTTCACTTGTATTTGCTTAGTGACCTCTTCTTTAACCAATTCAGCCCATTCAGGTCTTAGTCGCCTAAGCTTTTGTTTGACAGGCTTAATGTGATTGTAAGTAGGAATGTGATGCTCGGCTATGTCTCGATCTATCCCCGGCATATCTTTATAAGACCAAGCAAACACTTCTTCATATTTTTTGAATATTTTTTCAAATCTCTCTCTCTCTCATCAGGAGTAAGGTCAGATGCTATGCTAATGTTTTTAGGATTTTCAGTTGTTCCCAAATTTAATGATTGCGTGTTAACAGAATTAATATTAAAGATGCTCATGTAACTGCTATTTGAATGTATGCAACCATCAGGAGAAACATCACAAAAGTAAGCAAAATTAGACTTTATTGCATTCATTTTGGAAAAGTAAACATCATCATCCTCATACAAAGCAAACAAATTAAAATCAAAATCAAAATCATTGTTCTCAGAATCATAATGCAGGATGTCTTCAAACTCTTCTTCGACCAGGGCATAAATCTCTTTCGGAGTCTTCTCGGCTTTCAGGGCAGCTTCATTCTTCTCTTTTGGATTGGATTCTTTGTTGGTTGACAAGGTGAGCTCTTTCTTCACTTGCTCCACTAGCTCAGCAACATCTGCAAAAATTTCAAAACCTGGGATTAACTTACCCATGAACATGATTGGCGCAGGCCTTCCTTGGAGTGGTCCCATATCTGGAGCTTTGACAAAGATCTCTTCAAGTGGTGGGAAGCTCATCTTCTCACTCTTCTTTGGCTGGACATCGTTGTCTTCATCATATCCCAACCCTTTCTTGGAATTTTGAGTTCTAAAATATGGTAACTTTGTTAAACTGACCTTACCCTTTCCAAGACTAGCTCCAGGAAGGTAGTTCATGTTCTTCATCATATTCAAGACTTTGGAGTCCACTAGTTCATCATCAAAAATTGCAACCACTTGAAAACCATTGAGAGGCCTCTCAACCATTAGAGCATTAACAATCTCATTATCTTCAGCTTCAATGACCACTGTCTCATTTCCGTTGGGAATTTGATCTTTTGATGAAGGGTGGAAGGTACTCCACCAAGAGGGTGAAACCATGGTCGCCCCAAGAGCAAGGTGAAGGTAATTGGTATGTCTAAAACAATAAATTCAATAATAGATTCAATTGGCCTAACCTTGACGGCCGCTTTGAAAGTCCCTTCGGCATGCCTCTTAGTGTTGTCATAAGCACGAATTGTCACCTCGGTTGGGTTTAGATTTCTTGTTGACATGGCTAGCTTTGGCAATATCTTAAGTGGAAAAACATTTATGGTGGACCCATCATCGACCATTACACATGGAGTCCTCTTCCCCTTGACTTCTATTTTGATAAAGAGAGGGCAGATGTGGTCTCTCCCCTCCTCTAGTAAGTCCGCATCTGAAAAAGAAACTGCTCCCATATTAACTTCAGTCTTTTCTTGGACCTCTTCACATTCATTACTTTCCCAATTTTTATGAAGTTAATCAACTCCTCCGGTGTTGTGGAGGTAAAAATTGGCATGCTAGCTAAGGCTTTGGCCATAGTTTCTCGGTGCTTTTTAGAAGTAGCTAACAAGTCCCAAATGCTAACACTTACTTGGGTTGTTTTTAATTGCTTGAGCACAACATTATCTTCTTCTATTTCAACTTCCTTCCCCTTATTAGTTTCTATCTCCTTAGGTGGTGGCCTTGTGTAAGGCTTACCGGATCTAGTATTCATCACCTCATCTTCTTCGGGCTCAGACCAAGTCCACTCCTCCTTCTTGGGTATAATATCATCATCACTATCACTTGAATCCCAAAACCTGTTGACAACACAAATTGCTACTTCTCCACCCATCATAGCTTGTTCAAATGCCTCTTCTTCTTTGGTTGCTTCTCCACCCACATCTTGATAAGAAGACATGACAAAGGCCTTATGCAAACCTCCTCCAATCATGAAGGTTGTTGGAGGTGGTACCCTATTGAATTTTGGTAATGGGTTGTCTTTGGTGTTTGGCTTATAGGGCTCAGGTAGCTTCCCATTATCAATTAGGTTTTGGATCTCATATCTCAACCTCACACATCTATCCATGTCATGTCCTTGCATTTGGTGAAATTGACAAAATGCTTTGGTGTCAAAATTAGGTGGGAGAGGGTTAGGCAAAGGACGAGGATTTAAGGGTTGTAGAAATCCTTTTCTTTGAAGCTTGTAGAGAACCCAAGACATCGGTTTTCCCAATTCCAAAAATTGTCTCCTTGTTCCTTGGTTAGTAGCATTAACACCGACGGCCTTTTGCATGCTTTGGCTACCAGGTTGATAGCTTCCTTTCTAGTTCCTTTTTGTTGCAAAGCGGCTCTTCTCCCTTTCACATTCTTCAATTTGCAAACCAGCTTGGAGAAGGTCTTTGAAATCACGGATGTGTGTATGAGACATCCTCTCACAAAGATTAGGCAACACCTCTCTCACAATCATCCTTATTTGATCGGATTCATCGGGCCTCTTCTTGAGTAAAGCGGCCTTGTTTCTCCATCTCTTGACATAATCTACAAAATTCTCATTTGGCCTTTGCCTAATGGACTCCACTTCCATCAAGGTAACTTCCAACTCAACATTATATCCATATTGTTGGATGAATGCTTTGTAAAGTAGATCCCAACTCTTTTGTGTTCCATCATCTAAGGTACTGAACCAATTTTGGATAACAGGGTCCAATGAGAGCATAAAGTACCTTAGGGTTTGAACCTTAATAGCATGGGCAGATTGCATGGTAGTGATATACTGCTTCACATGGAGATGAGGATTTCTGGTGCCATTGTACTTAGCAAAGGAAGGCATCTTGAATTTATAAGGGACCTCTTCATCTTGTTCAAATAGTTTGTCGATATCAGACATCTCTTCGATTTTCAGCTTCTTCTCAAATTTCTTTTCTAAATCAGCAATCATCTTTTCAACATTGGATGCCTCGGTCTTTTCAATAGTTGCTTTCTCAGCAACCTTGGGTTCTTTCTTCTTCTCTTCAACATCTTGGTAGTATTGAGCCCAATCATCATCATCATCATCAATGATCACCTTTTCATCATCAAAAACCACTTCACTAACTTTGGTCTTCCGTTCATCCTTTGATTTCTTAGTGCTAGCAGACGCCTCAGCATGGTTCTCTAAGATTGCAGTCAACTGGTTCTTCATGGTCTCAACTAGGGCCTCTTTGATTTCTTCCATCTTGGCATTGATGGCCTCATCCACCATCCTTTGAATTTGTTCGGGCTCCATTATTTTAGGTGAGCAAGTGATTGAGTCATTGCTAGATACTTCGTCTCCGGCGTAGGTCGGATTATTGTAAGCTTTGGAACTATTATAATCCAGGGCTGTGAGCCAAAGGGGATCAATGATATGAGATTCAAATGTATGCATGTATGCACAAACAATCAACAAATAAAAATAGGATGTTCCTTCCAACCTTATAACATCCACACACGAATGGCCAGCCACTTTTCCTAGGTATATGGTTAACAAAATACCAACATGGGGTATCTTGCTTTCGAATAATTCCCTCGGACGTTTCAACCAATAGTTATATTTTTGAAAATGGAAATCAATCCATGATAATTGTAATATCCTCATATATGGTCTAGAAGTTTTGATTATGTTATTGTTATTGTTGTTATTGTTGTTGTTGTTATATTGGATTGTATATATATGTTAATTGCAAGAGAAAAGAAATTGGGAAAGAAAATAGGGTTTAGAGAGAATGGTATATGTTGTGTATATGATGATATATATAACATATAAATGGGTCAAAGGAAGAGTCAAAGGAAAAGAGATATTTTTGTGTTGAGTGTGTAATTACTTAAATGGGCTTATATGAGACAAAAGGTGAGTTATATGGTTAAGGGCATTGAGGTAATTTACCTTTAGAAATCTCTTGGTGGAGATTAAAAGATGGAAAAGTGTTTGACTTGTGGCTATTTTGTTTTCTTTTCATTTTGGGTGCCGGTGATTGAAGGAGAGAAAGAGGAAGAGAAGTGTTCTTGATGCTAGAGTTCAATTGAAGAGGCAATCAAAGAGTTTGGTTAGAGATTTGTGAAATTTCTTCATCTAAGGTAAGAAATCTCTTGTTTTCCTTTGTAAATTTTGAAGTTATGTTTAAAGTGAAGTGTGATTTGTTGATGTAATGATTTGGTGTATTTGATATGTGTTTTCAAGTGTTAGAATTGATTTAAAGTTAAAAATTGGAATTGGTGTTGGTTTGGTTGTGATTATGGAAAATAAGTGAAGATTGATAGTGGAAAATCAAGAGTAAAGTTTGAGTTAGGGTTTTGAGATGGTTTGTGTTCAAATGTGTTGTTTAAGTGGTTATTGTGATGAATATGTGTTATGACATGAGTTATATCCATTTGAGTGAGTTTGTGTTGGGAATTATATGTTAAAATGCATTTGGAAGAGGGTTGGTTACATTTAGGGTTTATGCATGAGAGACACGTAATTTGGGGCGGTCGCTATTATTCAAGTGCGGTCGCGACTTAGGTCGGGCTTCTGGCCGCGAAACCTACTGTAATAAGGTTTCATCTTGTAATTGTATGGGGCGGTCGTATTCAGATGAGGCGCGACCACTAGAAAGGTTCTGTTCACCTTATTGGAAGCAATCTAATCCTACAACAAGATTCTCAAATACATGTTAAATAGATCATCCATTTGAATTGTCAAGGATCAAAATAGATATCATTTGTCTAACATCATTGTTGAATCATGAAATGTGAGATGATATGGAATTGATAATGCATATGATATTACATGAACAAGGTTATGTATTGTGTATTGTGAGGCTTGTGAATGGTGATGTGTATTATGAATAATGTACTTTGAAATGTGATTGGCCATGATGATATAATTGAATGATGTATGGCATGTTTGCCTAATTGAAGAGAAAGATTGAGAAAGAGTTTGATAAAGAGAATAATGAAATAAGTGTATGTTTAATATGATATTCAGTTTCAGAGTTCTGGTTTTTGGAGGCATGCCTATTTAATGAAAGTTAACAGTCTTGCCGGGTTGAGGATCTCTTCAAATTGAGTTGAATTGAGGTCCAAGAGACTGGGTCTGTTACACTATGAAAATTGATATTATGAGATATTTGATTTGTAACAGTCTTGCCGGGTTGAGGATATCCTCGAGTTAGATGAGTTGATGATCCAAGAGACCGGGTCTGTTACGCTATCCATGGATAGAGATATATATATGTATATGTTGCCTACGGGCTTGATAATGGTGTTTATGAACCAAAGCAGTAACTCTGAATTCTAAATATCGTATTAAATACTTGATGGGCCCATAGGTGTCTAGGTTTTATGTATAACATAAATGTTGTTCTAATGTAATGAAATGTTAATATTACTTATATGATGAAACGAAATATTGTTTGTTGAGTATGATCTTTACTAATTGTGTTTGTATCATTGATGTTGAGTTATTAATACAAATGTGAAACATTGCATTGCACTAAAGCATAACATTAGCATAAATTGTCTTACTAAGCCCTTGGCTTAGCGCGATAGTGTTTAATCGCGCAGGTAATAGAGTTGATAGAGTTGAACCCGAGAGCTCTTCTAGACCGAGTGAGAGTAGACATTGAAGAGTTGATTTTGGGAACTTAAAGATCAGAGGAGATTTGCCAATCATGTATAACTCTTTTATATTTTGTAAAGATTTTGTTTATATTGTAAATATATATGTAATGATAAATATGTATACAAATGTTTTCATATGTGTAAATATTTTATGTCTTCCACTGTGTACTACTTAAATGTATTTATATATCTATAATGTATATTGAGAAAGATGATGGTATTATAAAAAAAAATGTAAATATTTGATAATTTCCGCTGCGTAACAACTAAATGTATCTTTATATATATCTATTTAGTTTTGTATTACAAGTTAACTACTTATCTTTCTATAATGTATACAATTGAAAGATTATGGTATAATTTAAAATGTTTTAAATGTTAAGAAAATCCGTAGCATCTCTATGTTTAGTGCATGTATACTACATTGTGGTGTTTGTAGTGTGCATGTATTGAATGTAGGGGTGTTACAATTGTTTTGGTATCAGAGCCTAGGTTTGAGATTCTCAGCCTAGGTAAAATGTAATAAAAAGAATATTTTTACTTAAAAAGTTTGTTTTGAAATAAAATACATGTTTGGGATTGGCAACCTCTGATCTTTAATAAGAAGTATTCTACTGTGTTTGCAGTGTTAGGTTGTGATGGATTCTCACTCACGTCAGTCGACTGAGGGTAGTGCCGAGAGTATTGCTCCTGCTGAGGGAGCTAGAGTTGATAGTGTTGAGGAGGCACCTGCTTCGGTGTCGGGTAGACCAGCTGGAGAGGAGGTTTCGCCAGCCTGGTTTAGACATATGATGGAAGTTATGAGGCAAGCACCAGTGCAACCAGTGCCACTACCCCCTCAGCCTGTGGTACCAGTGAGGCACTATGATAAACTAAGGAAGTATGGAGCGGAGGATTTCCTTGGTACTACTGATCCAGCTGTAGCAGAACAGTGGCTTGACAAAGTACAGAGGATCTTTATTCAGTTGCAAGCCACATCGGAGGAAAAGTTTGATTATGCAAGATCTTTGCTACAGAAGGATGCATACGACTGGTGGAGGACAGTGCCCCATTCTATGGATGATCCACCGACCTTGTCATATGCGGATTTTCTGAGAGAGTTTGAATTGAAGTATACTCCTAAGGAGTACAAAGACATGAAGAAGATGGAGTTCTTAAGCTTGAAGCAAGATAGCAAGACTGTAACTGAGTATGAGGTTGAGTTTATTCGATTGAGCCAGTATGCTGGGGGCATTATAGCTGATGAGATAGATAGATGCAGGAGATTTGAGGAGGGATTGAGGCCCTCTATCATGTGTCTAGTGGCTGGATCTAGATATCACGATTTCTCCCAGCTAGTGGCAGCAGCTCGGAGTGTGGAGCGAGCTCAAGTTATTGCAGTTGCTTCAGAGGAAGAGGTTAGGGTTAGGAGGCCCCAGTTTGAGGCAGGGTCTTCTTCTGTTAAGAGAGGTAAAGGAAGCTTTGTTCCTAGAGTTGGTAGGAGTCAGAGGTCAGCTGGTAGGTCAGTGCAGTTCCAGAGGCAGAGATTTAGACCTGCAGCTTCAGCGACGAGTGCTCCGACCCCAGTGACTCAGAGATCCGCTCTACCTGTGTGTACTCAGTGTGGTGGATCACATAGGGGTGCTTGTTCGAGGTATAGTGGGTCAGATGTGTGCTTCAGATGTGGATCTCCTGAGCATTTTATTAGAGATTATCCAGAGAGACAGGAGCGGATGTCAGTTGATACTGCAGCTTCTCGACCTAGTGTGAGGGGAGGTCGAGCAAGCAGAGGTAGCAGCCGGGGAGGCAGATCTGGGTTCAGTGCTAGAGGAGGTGCTACATCCAGGGAGAGTAGACCAGAGGAGGTTGGATCTTCCCAGAGGATGTATGTTATGCAGAGGCAGCCAGATGCTTCGGCAGTCATACTTGGTACTTTTTCTTTATTTGATACTTCAGTACTTGCTTTGATTGATCCGGGTTCCTCACATTCTTATATTAGTGCATCTGTTTTGCCTGTGTCTGATATGCATGCTGAGTCCCTAGGATTTGATGTGTTGGTGACAAATCCGTTAGGGCGTAGTGTGGTGGTGAGTAAGGTGCACCGAGATAGTGCAGTGAGGGTGCAAGGTGAGGAGTTCCTTGGAGATTTGATTGAGATGCCATTTAAGGAATATGATGTGATCCTAGGTATGGATTGGCTATCTAGACATGGAGCTGTGGTAGACTGTAAAAGGAAAATTGTTTCTTTGAGAACTGCTGATGGTAGAGAGGTGATAGTATCTAATGAGCAGGAACAGCTAGCCTCCTTATTTGTTTCAGCTGTTGCAGCCAGGAGGTTGATTAGAAAGGGGTGTGAAGCTTATCTTGCTCATGTGATAGATACTAGAGTGAAGGGTTTCCCATTGATAGTATTGCCATAGTTGCAGAGTTCCCAGATGTATTTCCAGAGGAGTTGCCAGGGTTACCTCCTGAGAGAGAGGTGGAGTTCGGTATTGAATTGTTGCCTGGTACCACTCCTATCTCTATTACTCCTTATAGAATGGCACCAGCAGAATTGAAGGAATTGAAAGTGCAATTACAGGAGTTGTTGGATAAAGGATTTATTCGGCCCAGTGTTTCTCCTTGGGGAGCTCCTGTGCTATTTGTGAAGAAGAAAGATGGTACTATGAGGTTGTGTATCGATTATAGGCAATTGAACAAGGTGACTATTAAAAATAAATATCCTTTGCCTAGAATCGATGATCTCTTTGATCAATTGAAGGGTGCAGCTGTGTTTTCTAAAATTGATTTGAGATCTGGGTACCATCAATTGAGAGTTAAAGCTGAAGACATTTCCAAGACCTCCTTTCGGACCAGGTATGGACATTATGAGTTTCTAGTTATGCCTTTTGGCTTAACGAATGCACCTGCAGCTTTTATGGATTTGATGAATAGGGTGTTCAGGCCCTATCTGGATCAGTTTGTAGTGGTCTTCATCGATGACATTCTGGTGTATTCGCGGAATGAAGAGGAACATGACAAGCATTTGCGGATTGTGTTGCAGATTTTGAGAGAGAAGCAGTTATTTGCTAAATTGTCGAAGTGTGAGTTCTGGTTGGATCAAGTCGCTTTTCTCGGACATATTGTCTCAGCTGAAGGCATTAGAGTTTATCCGAGTAAAGTTGAAGCCATTTTAAATTGGAGTCCACCCATGTCTGTGACAGAGGTTAGAAGTTTTCTGGGTTTGGCAGGCTATTACAGACGGTTTGTGAAAGGGTTTTCTTTGATAGCTACTCCACTCACCAGATTGCTTCGTAAGGGAGTGAGATTTGTGTGGACAGATCAGTGTCAGGCTAGCTTTGAGCAGTTGAGAGAAATGTTGACTCAAGCACCTGTTCTTACTTTACCTGTAAAAGGCAAACCATATGTAATCTACAGTGATGCTTCACATAGTGGTTTGGGGTGTGTTCTGATGCAAGAAGGTAAAGTTATAGCTTATGCATCTCGACAGTTGAAACCGCATGAGCTTAACTATCCGACCCATGATTTGGAGCTAGCAGCCATTGTGTTTGCATTGAAGATTTGGCGACACTATCTGTTTGGGGAGAAATGTTTTATCTACACTGATCACAAAAGTTTGAAATATTTGGGTGTTCAAAAAGAGCTCAATCTTCGGCAGAGGAGATGGTTGGAATTGATTAAAAACTACGACTGTTTGATTGATTATCATCCAGGTAAAGCAAATGTTGTTGCTGATGCTTTGAGTCAGAAGTCTTTAGCTGGTTTAACTGTTTACTCGCTCTCATTGCTTGTTGAGTTGAGAGCTTTGCATGCCAGTTTTGTACCTTGTGATGATGGTGCATTGTTGGCACAGTTGCTTTTGAAACCAGTTTTGTTAGATCAGATCAAAGAGGCTCAGTTGATTGATATGAAGATTCAGAAGATTATTTCAGATTGCAAGAATGGGAAGACTAGAGATTTTATTGTGAAAGGTGATGGGAGTCTCTGGTTTAAGAACCGATTGTGTGTACCCGATGATGTTGATTTGAAAAGAGTCATTTTAGAAGAAGCACATCGTCAGTGTTTGCTATGCATCCGGGTAATACAAAGATGTATCATGATTTGAGACAGCATTACTGGTGGATTGGTTTGAAGAGAGATATTGCAGATTTTGTGTCGAAATGTCTCACCTGTCAGAAGGTTAAAGCAGAGCATCAAGTTCCAACTGGATTGCTTCAACCATTATCAGTACCAGAATGGAAGTGGGATAGAGTGACGATGGATTTTGTGTCTGGTTTGCCACTGACACAAAGGAAACATGATGCCATATGGGTGATTGTGGATAGATTGACTAAGACAGCTCATTTCCTTCCAGTTCGGATGGATTACTCTTTGGAGAGATTGGCTGAGCTGTATATCCATGAGATTGTGAAGTTGCATGGTGTTCCAACTTCTTTAGTGTCTGATCGAGATCCCAGGTTTACTTTAAGATTTTGGAAGAGTTTGCATAGTGCTTTGGGTTCTCGATTACACTTCAGCACTGCTTTTCATCCACAGACGGATGGGCAGTCAGAGAGGGTTATACAGATTATTGAGGATATGTTGAGAAGCTGTGTCATTGATTTCTCTGGAAGTTGGGATAGATTTTTATCTCTTGTGGAGTTTGCTTACAACAACAGTCACCAATCCAGCATTGGTATGGCACCGTTTGAAGCATTGTATGGTAGACGGTGTAGGACACCTCTTTGTTGGAATGAGCTTGGAGATAATAAGTTGATTGGTCCTGATTTGATTCAAGAAACTGAAGAGAAAGTAAAGTTGATTCGAGGTAGGTTAAAAGCAGCTTCAGACCGACAGAAGTCTTATGCAGATCTGAAAAGGAGAGACATAGAGTTTGATGTTGGGGATAAGGTATTTCTGAAAGTGTCTCCTTGGAAGAAGATTTTGAGGTTCGGTCGGAAAGGGAAATTGAGTCCTCGTTTCATTGGACCGTATGAAGTTTTGGAAAGAGTTGGGCCAGTTGCGTATCGACTTGCTTTACCACCTGAGTTGGATCGTATTCATAATGTATTTCATGTTTCTATGTTGAGGAGGTACAGATCGGATCCATCTCATGTGTTGCAAATTGAATCAATCGAAGTGAGCCCAGATTTGACTTTTGAAGAGGAACCAGTTGCTATCTTGGCACATGATGTGAAAGAGCTGAGAAACAAGAGAGTGCCATTGGTGAAGGTTCAATGGAAGAATCATGCAAAATAAGAAGCAACTTGGGAAAGTGAACAATCCATGCAAGAGCAATATCCTCAGTTGTTTCAGCTTTGATATCAGGTAATTTCGAGGACGAAATTTTCTTTTTAGAGGGGGAGAATTGTAATATCCTCATATATGGTCTAGAAGTTTTGATTATGTTATTGTTATTGTTGTTATTGTTGTTGTTGTTATATTAGATTGTATATATATGTTAATTGCAAGAGAAAAGAAATTGGGAAAGAAAATAGGGTTTAGAGAGAATGGTATATGTTGTGTATATGATGATATATATAACATATAAATGGGTCAAAGGAAGAGTCAAAGGAAAAGAGATATTTTTGTGTTGAGTGTGTAATTACTTAAATGGGCTTATATGAGACAAAAGGTGAGTTATATGGTTAAGGGCATTGAGGTAATTTACCTTTAGAAATCTCTTGGTGGAGATTAAAAGATGGAAAAGTGTTTGACTTGTGGCTATTTTGTTTTCTTTTCATTTTGGGTGCCGGTGATTGAAGGAGAGAAAGAGGAAGAGAAGTGTTCTTGATGCTAGAGTTCAATTGAAGAGGCAATCAAAGAGTTTGGTTAGAGATTTGTGAAATTTCTTCATCTAAGGTAAGAAATCTCTTGTTTTCCTTTGTAAATTTTGAAGTTATGTTTAAAGTGAAGTGTGATTTGTTGATGTAATGATTTGGTGTATTTGATATGTGTTTTCAAGTGTTAGAATTGATTTAAAGTTAAAAATTGGAATTGGTGTTGGTTTGGTTGTGATTATGGAAAATAAGTGAAGATTGATAGTGGAAAATCAAGAGTAAAGTTTGAGTTAGGGTTTTGAGATGGTTTGTGTTCAAATGTGTTGTTTAAGTGGTTATTGTGATGAATATGTGTTATGACATGAGTTATATCCATTTGAGTGAGTTTGTGTTGGGAATTATATGTTAAAATGCATTTGGAAGAGGGTTGGTTACATTTAGGGTTTATGCATGAGAGACACGTAATTTGGGGCGGTCGCTATTATTCAAGTGCGGTCGCGACTTAGGTCGGGCTTCTGGCCGCGAAACCTACTGTAATAAGGTTTCATCTTGTAATTGTATGGGGCGGTCGTATTCAGATGAGGCGCGACCACTAGAAAGGTTCTGTTCACCTTATTGGAAGCAATCTAATCCTACAACAAGATTCTCAAATACATGTTAAATAGATCATCCATTTGAATTGTCAAGGATCAAAATAGATATCATTTGTCTAACATCATTGTTGAATCATGAAATGTGAGATGATATGGAATTGATAATGCATATGATATTACATGAACAAGGTTATGTATTGTGTATTGTGAGGCTTGTGAATGGTGATGTGTATTATGAATAATGTACTTTGAAATGTGATTGGCCATGATGATATAATTGAATGATGTATGGCATGTTTGCCTAATTGAAGAGAAAGATTGAGAAAGAGTTTGATAAAGAGAATAATGAAATAAGTGTATGTTTAATATGATATTCAGTTTCAGAGTTCTGGTTTTTGGAGGCATGCCTATTTAATGAAAGTTAACAGTCTTGCCGGGTTGAGGATCTCTTCAAATTGAGTTGAATTGAGGTCCAAGAGACTGGGTCTGTTACACTATGAAAATTGATATTATGAGATATTTGATTTGTAACAGTCTTGCCGGGTTGAGGATATCCTCGAGTTAGATGAGTTGATGATCCAAGAGACCGGGTCTGTTACGCTATCCATGGATATAGATATATATATGTATATGTTGCCTACGGGCTTGATAATGGTGTTTATGAACCAAAGCAGTAACTCTGAATTCTAAATATCGTATTAAATACTTGATGGGCCCATAGGTGTCTAGGTTTTATGTATAACATAAATGTTGTTCTAATGTAATGAAATGTTAATATTACTTATATGATGAAACGGAATATTGTTTGTTGAGTATGATATTTACTAATTGTGTTTGTATCATTGATGTTGATTTATTAATACAAATGTGAAACATTGCATTGCACTAAAGCATAACATTAGCATAAATTGTCTTACTAAGCCCTTGGCTTAGCGCGATAGTGTTTAATCGCGCAGGTAATAGAGTTGATAGAGTTGAACCCGAGAGCTCTTCTAGACCGAGTGAGAGTAGACATTGAAGAGTTGATTTTGGGAACTTAAAGATCAGAGGAGATTTGCCAATCATGTATAACTCTTTTATATTTTGTAAAGATTTTGTTTATATTGTAAATATATATGTAATGATAAATATGTACTCAAATGTTTTCATATGTGTAAATATTTTATGTCTTCCGCTGTGTACTACTTAAATGTATTTATATATCTATAATGTATATTGAGAAAGATGATGGTATTATAAAAAAAATGTAAATATTTGATAATTTCCGCTGCGTAACAACTAAATGTATCTTTATATATATCTATTTAGTTTTGTATTACAAGTTAACTACTTATCTTTCTATAATGTATACAATTGAAAGATTATGGTATAATTTAAAATGTTTTAAATGTTAAGAAAATCCGTAGCATTTCTATGTTTAGTGCATGTATACTACATTGTGGTGTTTGTAGTGTGCATGTATTGAATGTAGGGGTGTTACAATAATTCCTATTAATTAGGTTTTAATCCATTCAACCAACTATAGTAGCTTTTATGCTATATTGCATTAAAACGAAATTAAGAGGTTTATTATTGATAGATTTCTCACTTGAAAAAAGGTAACTAATGGTTCATGCCAAAAACAAGCCCATGGTTAATTTATTCTTAGTTTAAACTAGCCCACAATTGATTTTTGGTATCTCATAATTGACCTAAATATTTTGCAAGCTCTTTGTAAGAAAAGGTTGGATAAAAGTAATTTTATTTCTAAGCCCATTGTAAAAAGATTTTAGAAAAAAGGATTTTGGGCTTAGTATTTGGGCCATGGGCCAAAGAATTTTTTGATTTTTTTTAGAAAAGTCTTATGTCCAAAGACCAACTTGAAAAAATTTTGAAAATAGCTTTGGTCTTTTGGACTTTAAAGAAAAGTTTTTTTTTGAGCTTACAATATACTTAGGTCATATTAGAAAAAGAACAAACCAAATAAGCCATGATTTAGACTAAGATAAACTAACCATAGTCAAACAGCATTCATTTGGGGTAAAACATAAGGAAAGTAACTAGGCCAATTACATGAGCTTTAATCTTTGGGTTAAAAGGTTTAGGTTCCCATAGCTAGTATATACCAAACGGTATGAGGCTATGAGTTGTTATGCCATGCTCAATCCCATACCTTGAGTGAAAGTATGGTATCCCTTACATAACATAACATGGGTAACACGGGCATCCTAACTCACGCACATGATACAATCTAAGATGATGCAATGGATAATATCATTATAAGAAAGAATAGAATAATATAAAGACCAACAGAATCAACTTCTCTTATCCCCAGTGGAGTCGCCATTGTGAGCAGGGATTTTTGCCCCCACTCCAGGTGGAATGGTTCTTGCGACTTCGGCACTGTTAGGCTCGGGGCCTTAGAAAACATGGACCTAGGTTCAGAGAAAATGGAGTCACCACCCGGACAGGCCGGGAAAAAAGAATGGGGTGGATGACTCGATTCCTAAGGAATCCCCAACCCCTTAATGGGTTTGAAAAGTTGGGTACGTGTGGGGAAGGTGAGAAATGGCCCAGCACCCCCACAATGCCCGGTTCATTGGAACCGGCCTCCTTTATAGGTCTTAATATTATAAAATTCTTAAGTATAATAATATTATCCATATTACACACAATAATTAAAAGAAAGCATCAATATATTAAAATCAAAGCAAAGTCTAAGCAAAACAAATAAATGGACACCCATCCGAAGATGGAAACATGTCCTTACATCACATGCCTAAATAGAACACACACCAAAAGGTAGAAACATGCCCTTTACATAGATTCTAAAATAGAAAAGCAAATTAAATTACATGATATTTACCTAATGAGGTACCCACCAAGTGGAAACATACCTCTTACAACATTTGGAAATCTAAATAAATTGATAAAAGTAAATAACCATTCATAATAAATAAATCATTCATCAAAGGTAATAAACATCAATAGAAAGTAAACATCCATCCATGATAAATTAAATAAACCGAGCATTGAAGTTAAATAAATTAAAGCATAAGAAATAAAACCAAGCATGATCAAATATGGAATTGAATAAGGTAAATAAAAATCCAAATTATAACTACTGTTTCTATTTAGGGTTCTTTATCTCATGTGTTAAGGTTTTGGAATTCATAAAATTAAGCTACTGTGACTTTTTTATGGAATTAAACTAGATTAAGGTTTTATGTTTTAAAAGGTTGGTAAGATTCTTTGATTAACTAAATTAATATTTGAATGGTGAAATCATGAAACTAGGGTTTGAACACTTTGAAATACTTTTGATTTGTGGGTTACGGTTATTCATTGTGTTTTTAAGCTACTGTGTAAAATTAAAGTATTTATGTTTTTATGGTTTTTAAATTTTAAAGGATTAGGGTTTAGAAAAAAATTAAGGTTTAAAGTTTTAATGGAGGTTAGGGTTCATTATTTTAGGTTTTGGAGTTGAATTAGGTTTTTAGGCTTTTGATTTTAGGGTTTCAAGTGATTTGTTGATTTTAGGATTTGGAAAAAAAATTTGATGATTTCATGAGGTTTTATAAGTTTAAACAAAGTGATTTGAAGTTTACATAAATAGAAAAGATATTTTTAAAGCTTTTGGAAGGAAACAGAATCACAATTATGGTTTTGTTGAAAAACATGTTCAATTAGGGTCATAAGATTTTGAAGGAGTAAAAATAACAATTTTAAGTCTTTGTGGAAAATAAAACAATGAATTAGTGTTTTTAAACTTTGAACAAAGGGAATTAAGGTTTTAGGGTTTTTGAATTAAAAGACATCATTTATTAGTTTATGCTACTGTGTAAAATATAAAGAAATTAGAATTTCATACCTTATTTTGTAAGTTGCACCAAAATTGCTTCTTGGATGAACAAGCTCCAAAGACAAGCCTTTTTTCCTTTTTGAATTCCTTAAATCATGTTTCTGCTACTTTAAAAATCAATTGAATTCAAGCTTTTCCTTCACGAATTTGGATTTCCCTCCTACTGTCCAATTTTTGTTCCCCCTTTTTGATTGCCTTTGGTCCTTATTTATAGAGGTTTCATATGGTTTATTCCTAATTAATCATGGCAAATAATATTGATAAGAAAAGGAAACCGAAACCTAATTGAATTAGGTCTCAGAAAAATTACGCTGCCGAAAAAAATTGCCGCAGGAAAAATTGCGCTGGCAAAGAAAATCTGCCGCAGTCGACTGCGGCAGTGGGCGAGGAGCGCGCATTGCACATAGGAAATTCCTGCAGGTGACCATTTCGCCCGCAGGATTTTCCTGCAGGCGAAATGGCTTTAGAAAAAATTTGCTGGCAAAATGGCTTGGGCTATTTCGCCCGCAGGCAACTTCTACGGGCGAAATGCCCACGGGCCCGCGCGACGATTTTTTTATCGCTGATTTTTTCGATGCCGATTTTTATTTTTATTTTTATTTTTTGACTTTTATTTGTTTATTTTTATTTTTTGTTAATAAAAATTAAATACTAAAGCAAAAATTATTTAATTAAGATAACAAAAATTGTTTTGGACCAAAAAAAATATATTAGGCAACACAAAAATTATTTTGGACTAAATAAAATATATTGGACCAGACCGGGTCAAAAATGAAGGGTCTACACATGTCAATAAGTGATCTAAACCCAACCGAGGTAACCATTCGGTCTTATGACAACACCAAGAGACATGCCGAAGGAACTTTCAAGGCTGTTGTTAAGGTTAGTCAAAATGAATCTATTGTTGAATTTGTTATTTTTGGACATACCTGTTACATTTGCCTTACTCTTGGGATTACCATGGTTTCATCCTCTTGGTGGAGTTCCTTCCACCCTTCATCAAAAGATCAAGTTCCCCAACGGAGTTGGTACAGTGGTCATCGAGGCCGAAGATAATGAAGTTGTTAATGCTCTAATGATTGAGAGGGTACTCAATGGTTTCCAAGTAGCTGCAATTTCTAATGATGAAGATGTGGACCCCAAAGTCTTAAATATGATGAAGAGCATGAACTGCCTGCCCGGAGTTGGTCTTGGAAAGGGAAAGGCCGGTCTGACAAAGCTGCTAGATTTAAAACTCAAACTTCTAAGAAGGGGTTGGGATATGATGAAGCTAACAATGTCCAGCCAAAGAAGAATGAGAAGATGAGCTTCCCACCACTTGAAGAGATCTTTGTCAAAGTTTCAGATATGGGACCACTCCAAGGGAAGCCCAAACCATTCATGTTCATAGGAAAGTTGATCCCGGGTTTTGAAATTTTTGCAGATGTTGCCGAACTAGTGGAGCAAGTGAAGAAAGAGCTCACCCTGCTAGCCAACAAAGAATCCAATCCGGAAGAGAAGAAGGAAGCTATCCTGAAAGCCAATAAGGCCCTAGAGAAGATTACTGCCCTGGTTGAAGAAAAGTTTGAAGAAATTTTGCCTTATGATTTTGAGAACAATGATTTTGATTTTAATTTGTCTGCTTTGTATGAGTATGATGATGTTTTCTTTTCCAAAATGAATGCAATAATGTCTGATTTTGCTTACTTGTGTCATGTTTCTCCTGATGGTTGCATACATTCAAATAACAGTTATGTAATATCCCAAAGTGTGCCCTAGAAGTTTTGATATAATTGTTGTTTTATTTGAATTTAATGTCTATTTTAAATTAAGAAGAGAAAGGAAGTGAAGAGAGAGTGTATATGTTGTATATATGGAAATATATACAACATATACACAAGTCAATATGGGAAAGTCAAGAGAAGATATTTTGCTATTTTTATTTTTAATTAAGTAATTAAAAAGGAATTAAATAAGTGGAAGAGAGGAAATTGATTATTTTAATATTAAAACACTTGGTGGAGTTTTAAAGGAGATTTAAGTGGAGATAAATGTTTGACTTTGCTTCATTTTGTTTTTCATTTTGTTTTTTTTTCTTTCTTGGCCGGACATCACTAAGACAAGAGAGAAAGAGAGAGTTTTGTGTTCCAAGCTCAAAATTGAAGGAAGATTCAAGTGATTAAGTTGGAAATTTTGAAGTTTCATCAACTTTGGTAACTTTTCTCTTGATTTCTTTTGTTTTAGTTGAAGTTGTGATTGAGTTTGTGAGTTGAGATTGTGGTTGATATGTGTTTGTTTGATTGTGGTGTGTTTAAAGGTGTTGGTTCAATTGATTTTGGATTTTTGGGGTTGGATTGAAGGAAAGAGTAAGTTTGTTAGAAGAGAAAGTGTTGTGGTTGTGTTTTGAGTTTGTGGTGATGATTATGATTTGTGTTTGATGTATGTTTGAGTTGTTTGGGTGTTTTTGTAAGTTATTATGGTTTATGGGTGTGTTTAATTAAGTTTGTTTGAAGTGGGAAATGGTGGAAGTAAGTGGTTTGTTGGATATGTTGTTATTGTTGCCAGAATTTGCATTTTTGGTCAGACACGCCCGTGACCACGGCCAGATCTTTGGGCGTGTCAATGGTTCTATTTTTTTGATGAGTGACACGAGCAGTGACACGCCCATGTCACTGAGCGTGTCATAGATACTGTGTGGGTGAAGGATTGACACGGCCATAAGCACGCCCATGTTGTTGGACGTGTCAATGTTTCTGTGAGACAGAATGTATTAGACGTTCAGTGATACTCTAGTGGTTCTGAGCATGTCAAAGCTTCTGTGTTGTGGAGTTAGGGCACGGTCTGGGACACGCCCGTGTTGTTGAGCATGTCATGTTTAGAGTTTGCCCTAGTTTGTTCTTAGCTTTATTATCTTATATGTATTTCTAAGTGAGTGTGTATGATTACCTTTGGTTTAGGTTGTGAAGAAGTTGAATTGCCCTAATCTAAGTGTTGAGGATTCTTGGAGGAAGAAGTGTATAGATTGGTGTGAGTTGGTTTTGAGGTAAGTACAAACTACATGTTTGCATACACTTACATGATTTTGATATTTAACATACTTGGTTGTAATCATGTTAAGTAAGTTATTACATAGTAAATACATTTGATCAATGTTATGATTTGTATAATGTGAATGATATGATGAGCATTTAAAAAGGTATGTTAGTGCAATTGGTTATGTACATTTGAGTGATGAGTTGTTTTATTGTGAATTGAGACATAATGGGACGTGAAGCCATTGTTGTTGGCTATAATGATGTAAATGAGATGATTGAGGCATGGTTGCCTAAATGATGATGAGAAAATGAGAATGAAATTGATAATGAAATAATGAATGAATTGTGTGTGTAATGTGTTATTCCATTTTTAGAGTTTTGTTGTTGGTGGCATGCCTATAGTAACAATCTCTTGAAGTTAGGTTGGGCTTGATCCTTGAAGCCAAATATGGGTTGAAGTTTAGCATGCTTAACTCCCCTTGAAGCTTGGTTGGGTCTAGTCCTTAAAGCCTAATTGAGATGTTACAACCCTTGAAGCTAGGTTGGGTTTGGTTCTTGAAGCCAAGTTGGGTTGATACTTAGCATGCTTTGTTCCCCTTGAAGCTTGGTTGAACCCAAATCCTTGAAGCCTAGTTGGGATAATGATAATGATAAATGTGATAATTAAACCAAAACATTAACTCTGAAAGTTGAATGGCATATTAGTGTCTTTGGGCCCATGCTTGTCTTTGTTTTCAATGTGATTCTTGAATGGTGAAATCAATAAACAATGAGATACATGTTTGTGAGATATAATGTTATGAGATGATTATAATACATAAGTATCTTACTGAAAATGAATGTGGCATGGGAAGCTATGTTGTGTAATGAAAACATGAAGATACAACATGAATGTTTTGATATGATATTGAACAATGTAAGGTTTTAAAATGTAATATTCTTTTGAATGGTGTATGAAAATTTATTGTGTGACATTGGCATTGCATTGAAGCATAGTATTATTGTAGTTAATACCACTAAGCCGTTGGCTTAGAGCGAGTGTGATTCGTCGCGTAGGTGACAGGGAAGAACCGGAGAGTTCGTCTAGGCCGAGTAGAGTATAGATTTTGAGGTGTTGATAGTGGAGCTTAAAGATCAAAGACATACTGCCAAACATGTATATATTTTATGTTTTGTGAAAATTGAATTTTGATGTATATGTATTTGTAAATATTTGTTATATTTTCCGCTGCGTTTTAAATAAACATTTTATCTATTGTGTTTTATAATATAACTTAAATGTTTTGAGTTTGTTTATATTATTGTAAAAGAAAAGAAGTGAGTCATTTGTTAGTAAACCGTGGCATTCCTATATTCAGTATACGTATATTACGATCGTAATAGCATGTTGTGTACGTATACGGGGTATAGGGGTGTTACAAGTTACATTTGCATCTTTAATATTAATTCTGTTGACACACAATCATTAAATTTGGGAACAATAAAAAAATCCTAAAAACATTAGCATGGCATCTGACCTTACTCCTGATGAGAGAGAGAGTTAAAAAATATTCAAACAATATGAAGAAGTATTTGCTTGGTCTTATGAGGATATGCCAAGAATAGATTGAGACATAGCCGAACATCTTATTCCTACTCACACTCACATGAAACCTGTCAAATAAAAGCTTAGGCGATTAAGACCTGAGCGGGCTGAATTGGTTAAAGAAGAGGTCACTAAACAAATACAAATGAAGTTCTTTGAAGTGATAGAATATCCAGATAGGCTAGCCAACTTAGTACCCATGCCAAAGAAAGATGGAAGAATAAGTGTCTGTGTGGTCTATAGAGATTTAAACAAGGCTTCACCTAAAGATGATTTTCCTTTACCCCATATAGATGTTCTCATTAACAATGCAGCCTCTAGCGTGCTACACTTGTTTGTATATGGATTTTCTAGATACAACCAAGTGTTAATGGCCCAAGAGAATAAAGCCAAAACTACTCTCATTCCTACATGGGGTATATTTTGTTGTAGGGTGATGTCGTTTGGCTTAAAGAATGCTGGAGAAGCATACTAAAGGATGGCCACCACACTATTTCATGACATGATGCATAAAGAAGTTGAAGTATATGTTGATGATATGATGGTGAAATCTGATACAAGGGAACAACACTTCCAAAACTTAGAATTATTCTTCGATAGAGCATTGAAATATAAGCTAAGATTAAACCCGAAGAAGTGTGTGTTCAGTGTTACCTCAGGCAAATTGTTGGAACATATGATTAGTCCGAATGGCATTGAGATTGATCCTGACAAAGTTAAGACAATCAGGGATATGCCAGCCCCTAAGACGGAGAGAGAAGTTAGGGGATTCATTGGTAAATTACAATACATTAGCAGATTTATAGCAAAGCTCACAACAATTTGTGAGCCTATCTTCAAATTGCTTAAAAAGAATCAGCCGGTCCTGTGGAATGAAGAGTGTCAAAAGGCCTTTGAGTGATAAAAGAGTATCTACTAAATCCACCTGTTTTAAAACCACCTAAACCTAGTAAACCCTTGTTACTATACTTAGTAGGAGAAGAAGAGTCAATAGAAGCCATGCTAGCCCAAGCAGATGAGTCAGGGATTGAGCATGCAGTTTATTATTTAAGTAGAAAGCTCCTACCTTATGAAATTAAGTATAGTATCATTGAAAAAACTTGCACAGCCATGATTTGATTTTCTAAGAAGTTGCGACATTACTTTCAATCGTATAGTGTGCAAGCAATTTCTAGGTTGGATTCAATGAGATACTTAAGGAAGACACTCTCTTTGATTGGTAAATATGGTCGATGGTTGATAATATTAGAAGAATTTGAGATTGAGCATGTAACTAGGAAAACAATTAAAGGTAGAGCAGTGGCAGAATTCCTAGCCCAACAACCATTACTAGATAGCGAAGAGGTAGTCTTGGAATTTCTGGATGAACATTTAGAGGCCATTGAAGTACAAGGGTGGAAAATGTATTTTGATGGAGCAGTAAACAGGAAAGGAGCAGGTTTGGGAGTCATACTAGAATCGCCCGAAGGGAAACTTATCCCTTTAGCCAAAAAGTTGAAATTCAGGGCAACCAATAATATGGTGGAGTACAAAGCTTGTATATTTGGTTTGGAAACCCTAATGATTATGAAGATGGATAAGGTGGAAGTTTTTGATGATTCATTGCTAATAGTATCCCAAGTAAATAGAGAGTGGGAGTTTAAAGAAAAAAAATTAAAACCATACCTCCATTACTTGACCATGTTGAAGAAGAACTTCAAGGAGTGCAGGTTTTTACACCTATCAAGAGAAGAAAACCATATGGCTGATGCCCTAGCCACATTGGCTTCGGTATGGGAAAATCCTGTTAACTTATTCCTTAAGTCTCTGATTTTGACCAGTTCGTCAACTCCTTGCTATGAATATGAGACAATCATGGAAACTGATACAGACCATGATGCGTGGTATGATACTATAAGATGATTTCTTGAGGAAAGGGAATACCCATCGGGGGGCAACAAAGAAAGAAAGAAGAGCCATAAAGCAGTGGTCCTTGCAATACATCACCTTTCATGGAGAGTTATATCGAAGATGGCCTGATGGGGTGTATTTGAGATGCTTGAGGAAGCCTGAAGTGGAGCATATCATGTCATAAATACATGCGGGAAGTTGTGGTCTACACATGAGTGGTTTGGCCCTAGTTAAGAAGATAATTCGACAAGGTTACTACTGGTTGACAATGGAGAGAGATTGTATTGAGTTTGTAAAGAAGTGCCAACAATGTCAGATGTATGGTAACTTGAATCACATGCCTCCTGAAGAATTGCATTCTATGTCTTCACCCTGGCCCTTTGCCACTTGGGGTATCAACATTATAGGAGAGATACATCTGACAACCTCAAATGGTCACCATTTCATTGTAGTAGCAGTAGATTATTTTTTCAAAATTGGTTGAAGCCGAATCCTTTAACAAACTGGGCGCAAGTCAAATGGCTAGATTTATTAAAAAGAACCTCATCTATAGGTATGGGGTCCCGCACAGTGTGATATAAGACAATGGGGTATAGTTTCAAGGAGCAGTTAAGGATTTATTCTTGAAGTACCAAATCCATCATCAACGATCCTCTCCTTATATACCAAAGGATAATGGTGCGGTAGAAGCAACAAATAAGACAATTAAGCAGATCCTATCCAAGATGACCAAGACATACAGGGATTGGTCAGAGATGCTTCCTTTTGCTTTGTGGGGATATAGAACAAGTGTGCAAACACCGACTGGAATGACACCGTTCTCTTTGGTTTATGGGATGGAAGCAGTGTTGCCAATTGAAATTGAGATCAAGACATTAAGAGTGGTCTTGGAAGCTAAACTACCTGAAATAGAATGGGTAGTGAGCATATGCACATAGTTAGCATTACTAGAAGAGAGAAGGTTAAAGGCACTGTATCATCATCAACTGTATCAAAAAAAGATAGCTTGCGCCTACAATAGAAGGGTTAAGATCAAAAAACTCAGAGTTGGGGATTTGGTATTGAAACAATGTAAGCCTAATGTATCTAATCCAAGAGGGAAGTTTAGTCCTAGCTGGGAAGGGCTATACGTTGTGAAACAAGTCATGAACAAGGGTGTAGTGAAGTTATCAGACAAAGACGGGAACGAGTTTAGTGAGCCAGTGAACATTGACAGGTTGAAGAGGTTTTACGTATAAAGAAAAGAAAAAGAAAAGAAAAAGGAAAGGAGCTTGCTAGGTTGAAAACAAAAAAAGGGTGGCCTAGGCAAAAGTTAGAGCAGTTCGCTAGTTCTAAAAACCCAAAAGGGCGGGCTAGGCAACAATTAGGGCTAAATGAGAGAAAATAGTCAATTAGAAAACCCGAAAGGGCTAGTTGGCAACAGGAGTGATCTTGTATATGCTGGCTTTATGTTTGTGTAACACCCCCATATTCTATATAAGTACTATACATATACCTTGTATACATACAGTACGTATATAAAGTATAAGAATGTCACTTTTCATTTCAGAATAAAAAACTTCACTCTAGTTTCAAACCATAATACATTTTATTTAAAGAACATTTACAAATTCATTATACTTTTGATGATATTATATATATAATAATCTTGTTTTTACCAAAATTCATTTATACATATGAATACATTTTTATCAAAATACAACATAATTGAATAGTACATGTATGCACCACCTTCTAGTTGGTCTCGAAATACTTTTAACCTTCTCGTGGCCTGACGACTTGACTTCAAATCAACCACCTACTCACCTGGGTGATTTACACAACCGCGCTAAGCTTGAAAGCTTAGTAGTACAAATAAATATTTCAAACATACATTACAGAAGAATCATACTTCATATTTTAACATCATGTATTATCATTTTCTTATCATATTTTCCCCTTTACAATGCATTCTTCATATATTTCCACTAATCTCATAATTTATATACATATACACATATATCATTACAACCAATTACAATTTAATGGCTTTGCAGAACATTAATGAAATAATACTCACAATTTCCATATCCATATACATATTACACAACATGTTGTATTTTCATAATCACATCATTCAACATAGTTTCTCTATTATAATCATCTTATTCCATCATTATCATCATATATCTTAATATTATATCTTATTCCATAATTCACATTAAAGCAAAGACAAGCATGGGCCCAAAAAGGATCTAATATGCTATTCAAATTTCAGATTACTGCTTTGGTCCATAATCACAATCATCAAGCCCGTAGGCGATATATATATCTCTATCCATGGATAGTGTAATAGACCCAGTCTCTTGGACCTCAACCCGGCTAAACTCGAGGAGATCCTCAACCCGGCTAGACTTTTACTGTTTTTGAGCTTACGACCAAGTCTTTTCACCCCCCAAAAACATCACATTTCACATATTTCGCATTTTTCAACTGGAATCGGCTTACGACCCGATCTTTTCACCTATCCAGTGATTCATAGGCATGCCGCCAAATCCAGAACTCTGAAAATTGAATAAAATGTTAGGCACACAATTCATTCATTATTTCATTATCAATTCAATTCTCAATTTATAATACTCATCTAGGCAAAATGCCTCAATTATCTCATTTGCATCATTATAGCCAACAACAATGGCTTCACATCTCATCTTTGAGGTTTTGCATCATTATAGCCAACAACAATGGCTTCACATCTCATCATTTCTCAATTCCCATTAAGGCAATTTATCATAAAAGTATTCACAATCAATTGTATTGAACATACATTTTGAATAATTATCATCTCTTTCACATATCATATTTCATCATAACATCATATATTTAGAATATTCAACATACACTCCACCAAGTTCACATTATGCAAAACATAGCATTATTCATATGCATCAACAATGCAATAGATTACTTAACACATTTACAACCAAATGTGTTAAGTCTCAACGTCATATGAATGTATGCAATAATGCAAGGTTTGTACTTACCTCAAGAACCACTCACACCAATCTATACACTTCCTCTTGCAAGAATTCTTCACCACTTGAATTAGGGCAATTCAACCTCTTCAAAACCTAATCCAAAAGGAATAATACACACTTATTTAAAATTACACATGAATTCCAATACAATTATTCACCTATTAGTCTCATACTAGACCCATAGACCACAAATTATAAGGCCACACAACTATCTAGGACCCCACGGTCGTGGCCTCACAACCCCACGGCCGTGGGTTAGCAAACGAGTCTGCCCACTTTTCTCCAAAACCCCCATGGGCATGTCTCTCACTTGCCACGACCGTGGCACTCATTTGCCACGAACGTGGCATCCATTTTACCTCTATTTCGGAATAAACTCATGTATTCTATGTTTTAAACTTCAATAAACACAAACATATAGAAAAAAAATCCAAGATAATAAGTGATCAAACTCTCAACATACATCAATTACCAACTAATTTGACACTTATATAACTTCAACATATCTATATACTTCAATCTTTCATTTTCATCATTTTCACACACTTACCATATCAAATCTAAACTCAATCAATAGAAATCAATACAAGGAAATGAATACTTACTTGAATATTATGCCAAATCTTCAATATCCACCTTCAATTCTCTCCAAAACCCTTATGAATTTGATGTGTATATAAATAAAATCACATCTCTCTCTCTCTCTCTCTCTCTCTCTCTCTCGTACAAGAAGAAGAATAAGATATTTTCTCTTCTTTTTCCATACTTATCATATATATATAATAATAATATAATTAAAATTTCTAAAAATCCTCCACCACTACTTTGTCCATCCTTTGACTTTCTTTTCTTCTTTTTCTTTTATTATTATTATTATTATCATTAATTAATTATAAACGCTTACTTTTCCTACACCAATTTATACATTATGTATATGTGATGTATATGTTAGTATATGTATATGCCTTATATATTGTATTTATATTTCCCATATTTTTCAAATACCATATATACATATTATCCTTCATATACATCTATCTCTTATAATATTTCCTTTCAATTAATTTAAAATAATAATTTATCTTCTTTTAACTTCCATCTCTTTGACTTGTATATGTTATATATATATCTATATATACAACATATACACTCTCTCTTTACTTCTTTTCTCTTTCCATCAAACATATCATTAAATCTAACTACAACAATAATTCCAAAACTTTTAGGGCATACTTTGAGATATTACAATTCTCCCCCTCTAAAAAGAAATTTCGTCCTCGAAATTATCCAGTGCAGTAACAATCCACTCTTATCAAAATACCATCTTAACTTTCATATAAAGTTAACTATTTTCTTACACTATTATGTCATCAAATCACATAACTTCTACTCTCCCCCTTAGAGTCAATCATCTTCTCTAAATTTCATAATTCATCATTGTATATGTTTATATATCTTATTATTTCCTCAACCAAGCAATTAAAATAACTCATTACATTCTCAATTAATTTATCTTTATACAAGAATCAGATCATCTTATAATATACTTACATTTCGTCCAATTATTACATTCAAGATATTTTATCACTTCATCTCTTTATAATTACTCTCTTAACTTTACCCTTAAAAATCATTGATTTATATCTTAATATTGATTATCCTGTCCTTACAATCACTTTCAGAATAGATATTTATTACACCTTAATTGATAATAACATTCTTATTTTTCATACACTTAATTCCTTCTTTAGCATGCTTCTCACTTAACATAAATATTAGTATAATGCCTTTAAACTTACTTTACAGGTAATCAATCTTTTCCCTTTTATCATCATTAACAACTAATATAACTCAATACATTCATGTCCATTCATTTGTCAGAATATTACATCATATACATTATCATTTAAATTTTATAATCTTAGTACAACTATACATATGAAATCTCAACAATAATTCGTAATCTTAATAGAATCTAGATCAATTGATCTATCTGTCACCATATACTAACATCTCAATCTTAGTCAATTCAAACCAACAATTAACTTATTTAAATTTATCATTACATTTCACAATATATATATATGACCCAATTCCATTAGGTCAAACTTATATTCAAATTCTAATCTCTTCAGATCCATATTCAACTTTTTTAAAATTATGATTATTAATAACAAATCACTTCAAATTATCTTAGTACAATTTCCACAAAATTCTCAGGATTATCTCATACCATATTTACTACCCATATTTCACTCACTTAAACCTTAAGCCCATCCACTTATTCACTTTATACCAAAATCATATTCAGTATAACTTTCAATCACATTTTGTAATTTCTCCCATTTAATATCTCCTCACATTTTATACCATTGCTATTTTTACAATAATTACCTTTTTACCACATTATCCATAACTTAAAACATTTTCACAGTTCTCTTCTCTTTCCTTACTTTCTATAATTATAAACAAATTTATAACATAAGATGATAAGGTACAACTTTACCAATCATAACTCTTGACCATGTTTCTAGAAACATAATTATCAATCTTACCAAAACTGTACTACAATCATGTTATCTCAGTCCCAAATCTGTGAATAACAAAACTAACCGGCCAGATATACTAAACAAATCATATGGCCATAGGAGATTAATAGTCACGCCTGTGGCTTATAAATCAATACTGTCCATCTATTATTCTGTTTCCAACCTTTCCAATTACAATGCTAAGTTGTATCACAAGGATTACATATTCATTCTATAAACTTTTGCTACACCAAGAGTTAACACATTTCAACTCCGTTTCAAACCATCTTGCACTCAATTATATGATCATCATTAGCCTAATTCATGTTTCAACAATATTACTATTAACATCTCTTACATATACATATTCGATCATATGCAAATCTTACACAATTTCCATTTGTTACTCCTTTTCTAATCCATTTACAATCTCTTATTATATACAAATACATAGAACTTTTCCACATGTAGATACTTTGGGACTCAAAATATTATATGATCATCAAGTTCAGTGATCACCATAACAATTTCGCTGTCCAGTATTACTCGAGTCCATTCCCACTCTCAATTCCGTCACATAATCTATCTAACTTTGCGCAGGTCAAGACCTAATCTCTCTTAGGTCCACTAATACATGCAATATCATTCTCCATATCACTAAACCAATAGTTATACCACATACACATTCATAGGTCACCTTCATAATGTGACTCACTTTTCACATTTCTTACATATTACAATTACATTCATATTGAAAGACTCATCTCACATATCCTAAACATGTATACACATAATCATGCAATTTTATTTAATTTCTCTTTTGCTTACAATCTATACAAATTTAATGTTTATTACTTTTCTTTGAACATTATCATTCTCATTCTTTTAACATGACTTAAATTATTCATTAACACAACAAATATATGCATTCTAACCATAATAACACTTCACATACATCATAGTCACATTTCTAATGTGACATCTCTCTCACTTTTTTTTAAAGCATTTAATATACCTTCATATCCATTTTCACCCTTTCCAGTCAAATGACTTAAAGTAACTCATTTTCACTTGCTTATTCACTTTCCTTTTATTTCAAAACAAATTTTCATACCATCAATCACATTACCCAATTCATAGTATTCTCATATGCAATAATATTCCTTCAAATAGCTCATATGTTTAACATACATTAAACTATCGATATCTAAATAATCTTTATCAACATTCCATTAAAACTCTAAATTCTCAAATTACTACCTTACCTAAACTTCAATTTACTCATCTCATTTTTCTTAATATCAACTTTAAAAACATCTTATATATATATACCACAAAGCAACATCAAAACATATAATTTTCACAATTATTAAAGCTCATTTCAAAAATCCAAATGTCACATATTACCACCATTAGCATGAGCTTTAACAACACTTAAGCATATCTCATTTCTAACATTGAAATCACAATGTTTGCATTAAAATAACAATACAAACAACACCGTTATATCTCCCTGCTTAACCAACATCATCTCTTTTTCTTTTAAAAACCTTAACTTTACATAACCAAACCTTAAATGGTCACACTTGGCTATACCAATCAACTCACTTAATATTCCACTATACTCTCTTCATTTTAATAACATATCTATCCATATTAACAATCCAACAATATTTCCTCTCTCTAATAATCCAAACATAAGGTTTATTAGAAAGAGATTCAAATTGTAGAGGAAAGAATACATACTTTAATCTTGATTTTGTTTTGAACTAATTTCCAACTTTATTCTCCTATTCATTTCTTTATACTTCAAACACATTTCAAAAATTAAAAAATTAAAAATTTACTTTACTTGGATAAATTCCCATTCTTTAATTTATCAATTAAACTTATATAAGTTTTTTTCCATATCATTTCTTTCCCTAATTTTCCTTTCATGTAGAACCTCATCCACACACTATTATCCATCTTATCTAATTCAAATACATTACAATACACATAATGCCACATCGGAGACCAACCTAGGTGTTAATGCATATGCATGCATCACAAATTTCATTTCATTTTTTTTAAAAAAAAACTTTTCTTTTTTAATTCTACTTAGGCCGAGAATGTCGAATCTAAGCTCTGATACCAAAATAATTGTAACACCCCCATATTCTATATAAGTACTATACATTTACCTTGTATACATACAGTACGTATATAAAGTATAAGAATGTCACTTTTCATTTCAGAATAAAAAACTTCTCTCTAGTTTCAAACCATAATACATTTTATTTAAAGAACATTTACAAATTCATTATACTTTTAATGATATTATATAAATATATAATAATCTTATTTTTACCAAAATTCATTTATACATATGAATACATTTTTATCAAAATACAACATAATTAAATAGTACATGTATGCACCACCTTCTAGTTGGTCTCGAAATACTCTTAACCTTCTCGTGGCCTGACGACTTGACTTCACCTACTCACCTGCGCGATTTACACAACCGCGCTAAGCTCGAAAGCTTAGTAGTACAAATAAATATTTCAAACATACATTACAGAAGAATCATACTTCATATTTTAACATCATGTATTATCATTTTCTTATCATATTTTTTCCTTTACAATGCATTCTTCATATATTTCCACTAATCTCATAATTTATATACATATACACATATATCATTACAACCAATCACAATTTAATGGCTTTGCAGAACATTCATGAAATAATACTCACAATTTCCACATCCATATACATATTACACATCATGTTGTATTTTCATAATCACATCATTCAACATAGTTTCTCTATTATAATCATCTTATTCCATCATTATCATCATATATCTTAACATTATATCTTATTCCATAATTCACATTAAAGCAAAGACAAGCATGGGCCCGAAAAGGATCTAATATGCTATTCAAAGTTCAGAGTTACTGCTTTGGTCCATAATCACAATCATCAAGCCCGTAGGCGATATATATATCTCTATCCATGGATAGTGTAACAGACCCAGTCTCTTGGACCTCAACCCGGCTAAACTCGAGGAGATCCTCAACCCGGCTAGACTGTTACTGTTTTTGAGGCTTACGACCCAGTCTTTTTACCCCAAAAACATCACATTTCACATATTTCACATTTTTCAACTGGAATCGGCTTACGACCCGGTCTTTTCACCTATCCAGTGATTCATAGGCATGCCGCCAAATCCAGAACTCTGAAAATTGAATAACATGTTAGGCGCACAATTCATTCATTATTTCATTATCAATTCAATTCTCAATTTATAATACTCATCTAGGCAAACATGCCTCAATTATCTCATTTGCATCATTATAGCCAACAATAATGGCTTCACATCTCATCATTGAGGTTTTGCATCATTATAGCCAACAACAATGGCTTCACATCTCATCATTTCTCAATTCCCATTAACGCAATTCATCATAAAAGTATTCATAATCAATTGTATTGAACATACATTTTGAATAATTATCATCTCTTTCACATATCATATTTCATCATAACATCATATATTTAGAATATTCAACATACACTCCACCAAGTTCACATTATGCAAAACATAGCATTATTCATATGCATCAGCAATGCAATAGATTACTTAACACATTTACAACCAAATGTGTTAAGTCTCAAAGTCATATGAATGTATGCAATAATGCAAGGTTTGTACTTACCTCAAGAACCACTCACACCAATCTATACACTTCCTCTTCCAAGAATTCTTCACCACTTGAATTAGGGCAATTCAACCTCTTCACAACCTAATCCAAAAGGAATAATACACACTTATTTACAATTACACATAAATTGCAATACAATTATTCACCTATTAGTCTCATACTAGACCCATAGACCACAAATTATAAGCCCACATAACTATCTAGGACCCCACGGTCGTGGCCTCACAACCCCACGGCCGTGGGTTAGCAAACGAGTCTGCCCACTTTTCTCTAAAACCCCCACGGGCGTGTCCCTCACTTGCCACGACTGTGGCACTCATTTGCCACGACCATGGCATCCATTTTACCTCTGTTTCAGACCAAACTCATGTATTCTATGTTTTAAACTTGAATAAACACAAACATATAAAAAAAATCCAAGATAATAAGTGATCAAACTCTCAACATACATCAATTACCAACTAATTTAACACTTATATAACTTCAACATATCTATATACTTCAATCTTTCATTATCATCATTTTCACACACTTACCATATCAAATCTAAACTCAATCAATAGAAATCAATACAAGGACATGAATACTTACTTGAATATTATGCCAAATCTTCAATATCCACCTTCAATTCTCTCCAAAACCCTTATGAATTTGATGTGTATATAAATAAAATCACATCTCTCTCTCTCTCTCTCTCTCTCTCTCTCTCTCTCTCTCTCTCGTACAAGAAGAAGAAGAAGAAGAAGAATATATTTTCTCTTCTTTTTCCATACTTATCATATATATATATATAATAATAATATAATTAAATATTTCTAAAAATCCTCCACCACTACTTTGTCCATCCTTTGACTTTCTTTTCTTCTTTTTCTTTTATTATTATTATTATTAATTAATTATAAACACTTACTTTTCATACACCAATTTATACATTATGTATATGTGATGTATATGTTGGTATATGTATATGCCTTATATATTGTATTTATATTTCCCATATTTTTCAAATACCATATATACATATTATCCTTCATATACATCTATCTCTTATAATATTTCCTTTTAATTAATTTAAAATAATAATTTATCTTCTTTTAACTTCCATCTCTTTGACTTGTATATGTTATATATATATCAATATATACAACATATGCACTCTCTCTTTACTTCTTTTCTCTTTCCATCAAACATATACATTAAATCCAACTACAACAATAATTCCAAAACTTTTAGGGTATACTTTGGGATATTACAGTTTGGTTGTTCCCCAATTTAATAAAATAGAATTAATGTTAAAATTATTCTATGTGAACTGTTATAAGTATTTGACTAGATATGGATGAAATAAATAAACACAACAGTAAAAGGTGATGACAAATTATAAATGGAAAAGAAGCATCTTTTATTACTTTAATTATTTTTTTATCCTAACAATACACTTTCTGAATTGACAAATGCAAAATCTATGGCAGACGATAAGTGTAACGTGTAGGCCAGCTTTGCTTCAGTCGATCCAAGTAGGTTTAGTCAAACTAGGCATGTCTAAATCGAGAGTGAATTCAGAATTGCGAGGCTCATCTTCGTACTGACGGCTAAGCCGATGAGGATCATAGCAAGTACCTCGATGAAGAGTAGCAAGAGGTACATACATCAAGTATGTCCGCAAGGTGATACGAGAAATCTTTCACCAAGGTACCAACCAACAGATGTTGACTTCAGCGCATGGGTGGATCCAGTCAACCCAATTAACATATGAAGAAGCAGGAAGGAGTAGTTTCCTAGCGGAATGATGCCATGGCAGATATCTGGCATAATTCATGGATGGAGTATCAAGCAAGCAGAGACACTCCTAAAGCCAAATCTATGAGGGCAGCTTAGGCAAAAATTAGGACAGCTCGCTAGTTCTGAAAACCCACATGGGTGGACTAGTCAAAAATTAGAGCAATATAAAAAATATAATAAAAAGAGGTCTGCTAAGTTGAAAACCCGCAATGGCATCTTAGGCAAAAATTAGGACAGCTTGCTAGTTCCGAAAACCCGCATGGCTGGACTATGCAAAAAAAAGATGAAAGAGAAAACCTAAATTGAAAACTTGAAAGGGCAGTTTAGGTAATTACCTACAGCAACAACGGACTCTCGGTCAGTTACTTTAACAATCCTGATTTAAGTTGGTCTAATCCAACTAAAGTCTCGGCTAAGATCATGGGTATCGGCGACAAGCCTCCTTCCATTTGGTCCATGATATTCAATACTCGTTGATCAATATCGCCATCAGAAGAAATAAGCAAGAATTGGCCAAGCAAGCAAAGACAAAGCATACGTCCCCATGCCTTAGTAGGAGCCAAATGAGAGAGGCAAAAATCAATTAAGGGACCAAGCAAAATTTTCTCACCTCTAATCAACTGTAGAACTTCGGGCTTTGAAATTTGAAATAACATCTACATCTTCTGTTGAGTCTTGGAAATCAATATGGGTAATGCCATTTGTTGATTATTTGGATATCCAAGGATGGCCTCAAATTCTTTAATCAAGGGACATATTTCAAAGCCATTAATTTTAAATGTCCTAGAATCTACATTCCAAAAAGAAGCCATGGCATGTAAAAAGGAATGGTCCAATTTAACATTTTGAAAACACTTTATAGTATCAATCTTTGACCAAGACATTTACTTCCAGTGAATGATATCCATATTCTTAAATAGAATTTTTATTTTCTTCAAATGGAGTTCGGTCATCATGGAAGGATGAAGGAAAATTAGAATTGATAAAAGGAGTTTCTGTGTTGACGTGGAAAACCTCTTGGTTTTTGTATGAAATTCTGGCGTGACAAGTGATTTATATAGGAGGATTATGCTATTCCAAAATTGATAAGGAAAAAGAAATGAGACCGAGATACATGAGGAAAAGGAATTAGTGATGAAATTTCTTTAATTGTCGTGTTGCATTTGATTTTAGCTAATTGGTGCGACCGTGAATGTGAAAAGGGAAATTGTGGCACAATAATTATGATATATACATATATAAAAAGAAAATAGAAAAAAAAAGAAAAAGTTGCATTAAAGTAAAAATTATATATTATCATTATTATTCTGATACTTATTTTACAATGTTTCCTCAATTGACACAATATTTATAAATCACTAAGAAGGAGGTGGTAGGTCATCAAATAAAGCTCTGAAAAATCATCGCCTGTCGGAGGAGGAGGCAAATCACTCATCCAGAGTCTGCCCGAAGCAGGAGCACCAGAATTCCTATTACCTCGGAGTTCTGATCTCTCACGATCCTCATCAGAAGTAGACGAAAGGATCTCATGGTTATCAGTTTGGGGGCCTCTAGATGAAGAAGCACCAGGATCCCTCATCCCCTGAAATTGAAAATCTTAGAAATTTTGTTCTGATTGATGGTACAAATTTTCAAAATGGGAAACCTGCTGACGACTAGTGGCCAACTCTTCTTGAAGTTTCTTATTTTGTTCTTCAAGCATCCGCTGTGAGCCAGAAAGAAAAAAAGTAAGAGCATACATGATCATGCATACATATAGCATAAGTTATCATAGAACAAGAAAAATTACCAAGTAATTCATATCAATACCCTGTGGATGAGATGGCATAGCCAGTGGACTAGAATGAGCAAATGAAGGAGCAGTAAAAGAAGGTCCAACCTCATGATCAAATGGGCCAGCAGCCTACAACAATAATTAAAAAAGTCAAAATAAGTCAAGAAATAAGCAATTACAATGGAAAAATGGTAAAAGCTTATCTGAGAAGTGCTAGCCTCGAGATGTGGAACAAACTCTCCTCCCTCTCCATGATGTTCCTCTCCATCTCTATCCTCATTTTCTTCAGAAATCTCCCATACACCAATAAGAGATACGTCAAAGTTTAAAAGCCCAATTTGATTAAACTGGGTATAAGATGCACCCGGTGGATTGAGAAATGTTTCATCATCATAACCGTGTCAAGCCAACCACCATGCATCCTCTGACATTGATGTGATATTCAAGGTATATTTCGAGCAACATATCGGGATCCTCTGCTGCTCGGGACAAAAAAACCACTCATATACTCTCTCTCCGAGAAAACAGCCACTAGACACAGGGCCGGCAATGACTCGGCGAGTATGTTAAAAAGGCAGTGCAGCATTCATGGAGGAAGTCCAGTTTGTCCGCTCTTCTGGGTTCCACCAAGACAAATTCACCTACAAAAAGACATAAGGTAAGTAAACTTTCATATATTAATTTTAAAGTATACTAGTTCTATTTTACCTAGTCCCAGGTTAAGCAGCTCAAGATAAAAAGTTGGGTATGCACATGGTGAGAGCCAGGAACTTCTATGCGATCTGACAACCAGAAATTTAATCTCGGATACCCGACTCTCTCTCGGGAAATACCAGGAACCCTCACAAGATTGGGCTCATATGCCCATGCCTGCAACAATAATAAAAATCAAATTCATGCAAGAATAAGAATGGAATTGACATTGGTGGAAGAAAAGTACCTCGACAATTGCCATAAAGCCAACAAAAGACTTCTTATTTCAGCAAATTTTGTCAAGACCATGGTAAAGATAGGCAAGGCCAGCTTCACCGTAGCCGTAAAGTGGTACCGTCCTCATATAAGTAAGGGTCCTCAACATTGACAAATGGATGATGGATTCAGTGCTGCTTAAAATGGTCGACCCGAGCAAATACAACAAAAATCCTTGAGCATACTGTTGGGCTGTCTCTCTGTGAACCCATCATTCGTAGTTCATCCAATAACTAAGAATTGGCTCAATATTTATCTTGAAAGGCCCTTTATATGATGGTTCCATAAAAATTAATTATTGAATTTCTTCAAATGTCAGAATATCATTGGTAAGAGGAACCGAAAGACCATCATACCAAATCTCGGTTATAGTAGCAAAGTCAACCAGACCAATTGTCATCTCTCCAATGGGTAAGTAAAAAGTATGAGTTGTGTCCAACCATCATTCTGCAAGTGCCTGGATCACGCTCCGGTCTATTGGACACTCCTCAAATGGAAATTATAAGATCAAGCTCTCAAAGCCGCAATCTCGGATAATCTGCCTTACCCGAGAAGGCGCTGCATCATACCAATGTCGGTCTTTGTAGATACACCCTCCGCCCCGAATAACGCAATGATCACACTAACACGGAGTCAGGTAAGTTAACACCAGGTAAGTATATCATTATTCTATCTACTTAAATTAATATATTTTTCCTAAATTTTCTAAAAAATAGAAAATATAAAGTAAAAAAAAACAAATAAAAACAAAAACAAAAACAAAACAAAAAAATGAAAGCAGAAAAAAGAGAAAAGAATAAATATATTAAAAAAATAAAAAATAAGAACAAAAGAAAAAAATGAAAAAGAAAAAAAAACACACAAAAAAACATAAATAATTACCTTGCTCTTTTGATTTGAACTACGATGGAGTGGCATCCCAGCTAGTAGACCTATATTTCTATCTTCATGATGCCAAATAAACTCCATTAACTCAGCATTAGAATGGGTTCCTGATCTTGAAGCATGCATTTTTTTTCAAAACTGTATGCTAAACTTGAAAGGATTATAGATATGAATGAATGAAATTTTGCTGTGAATGAAATGAAGAAATCAATCTTTTATATAGAGGAACGGCAAAGCAAAAAACAATTCAAAAAGTAAATTTCACTATTCAATTTAATCATTCAAATACTTGTGTGTAAATAAATATTTTTGTACTTTTAAAATATTTTTATACGCAGGGGGCAAGGAGAAGATATATGCATATGCATGGTAAAAATTAGCTAAATTTTTTGCAAATTCCTTTAGTATACTACTAACTATAATTATTTTTTGCAGATAATTAAATCTCTCTTAGCTCGGGTCCAGAACCTAAAATCTCTTTTAATTCTAGAACTTAGCTCGAGTGTCACATCCCAAAGGCTAGATAGTCGAGTAATAGGCAAGGAGGACATGAACGAGTGGTCAAATAGAGGCTAGGGATAGTCAAATATGAAATTGGTGTACACAGTGGAGCTGACAGGACCTAAGTGGAAATTTCTCAAAAGTTAGGGGCAACTATGTAAACTTAAAAATTAAGAGTCGAAAGTTCTTAATAGTGCCCATATCCGACCCTGGAAGAATATTCTCGAGATTAATTGGGTCATAACCGTGGGTTTCAATTTTTTCCGAAAACGCACGGTTTAAAAGTTACAATCGATTAATCGCTGGAGGATATTTTGATATTTTCACACCCTAGACTATAAAATTACAACACAAGAAAGTTGAGGGGGTCAAAATATGAATTAAAGAAAGCTTAATGGCTTGTTAAATAAATAGATAAAAGAAGAAGGCAAGTGGACCAATTAAAAGTGACCATTTTGCTATAAGGTGTACCAATTGGAAGAAGGCAAATGGACCAATTAAAAGTGGCCATTTTTGCTATAAGGTGTACTAATTGGAAGAAGGCAAATGGACCAATTAAAAGTGGCCATTTTTGCTATAAGGTGTACCAATTGGAAGAAGGCAAATGGACCAATTAAAAGTGGCCATTTTTGCTATAAGGTGTACCAATTGGAAGTCAACATCTATTCACCACTTATGGCTGCCATTTGGATCAAAATAAGCTAAGGAAAGAAAGTATAAAATCCCTTTCTTGCATGGTGAATTTGTCCAAACCATAAGAGAAGGAAGAAGGAGGTGATTTTTCCAAAGTTTAAGGCTTTTGGTTTAAAGAGTTTGGTGACAAACAAGATTATAAGGTAAGAGAAACCTATCTCTAGTTTTAATTTCATGGATTAATGGTTAATTTAAGAGATTGAAATTAGGGTTCATGTAGTTAGATTTGGAGAAAATTCAAGAAATAATTAATTGAAGGATTTGATGAAGGAAATAATGGTGTTTAATGGTGAAAATAAGCTAGCAACCATTAGAAAAATCATAAGATAAGACTATGTCTATACCTAGGGTTCTTACCTTTGTATATGTGATGTTAAATTCATAGGAAATCAAGGAGATTAGAAAGGAAAGGAAGTGAAATAGATAAGAAGAGCAAGGAAAAGCAAGGTTTGGTACTTTAACCATTGAACTCCTTTTGAAATTTTTCAATTTTACAATAAGTAAAATGTTGTGACTTGTATGATTTTTAATTAAATATAGAAAAATTATCTTGAGTTGAATATTGATATGTTGTGTCTTAATGAGTCTATAATGAATGAAAAATATTTTGAGTTGAATTTGGAATGGTTATGATTTTGGAAAAATTATTTTTATTAGACCTGCTCCAACAGGTACCTTGACTGGGACAACCATTTTTCTGGATTTTTAATAAAATGTAGAAAAGTAATATCCAATTGAAATTTGGATATGTTGTTTTTTAGTGAGTCTAGTATTTGATAAAAATAATTTGGAACCACATTGATTGAATTTAATTTACGGAATTCACAAAATTCAGAACTGCTGCCAGGATGCAGAGCAATTGGAGCAGTCTGGTTGGGTGAACTACTTGACCAAGATTTTGTGTCCAGTTTGATCTGAAATTTTAAAGGAATGATTTTAAGATGTAAAACTAAATTCGGTAAAAATTTTAGAGTTTTTAGTCAAGTAGATTATTTTATACAATTTTTCAAAATAAAGATCAAGTTGAGTCCAAAACCAGAATTTACTATTCATATGGTCATTTTGCTAATATTCATTTGGTCATTTTTCAAAAGTAATCCAATTGATTCCTTATGCATATAAATGAGCATAATATGTTATTAAAAATGACAAAATATGATATTTCACATTGAAATAATATAAGAAACATAAGTCGATAATTATATAATGCTTATTCAATTAAGAAATGGCATGAAAATTTTGGCTCCACTGGGTATCTGGGATAGTACTGAGTAGGGTAAGGGTATGATATATTGTTGCGCTCGAATTAAGTATTACTATAAAGCGTCACTCGCAAGTATATGAGGTAGCTGTAGCAAAGGTGATCGCCCCAAGGTCGTTTCCCCAAGAAGGTGTGGTTCGTAATAGATTGATTGACAAGTATTTAAATGCGGGTGTTTGTTGTGTTGGGATTGTGCGAGAATAATTAAGACCTAAAATTAATGTGCGTAGGGTTGATGTATGATGGTTGTTCAAGATCAAATTGATTCTTGGGAAGGTGCCTAGGGTCATAGGTCCATTCAATCAAAGCTCAATTCTCAATTGTCCATTAACAATACCTTGTAAATTAATTTGTTCCTTAAGATTAATTAGTCAATTACCAATCCATTAGTTCTCACATTCATGAATTAACAATGACCAATTCTTTTACATTACCAAATTAATGAAACCCTAGAACTTATATTTCTAATTCATTCATAGGGTGGTCGATTATATAGTTCCGATATCGGATTTCACCTCTCGGTCCATCATCCAATATTCAAAGATCAATAGGTAGCTAATCTATCAACCTAGCATTTAATGCAATACAATCAACCAATCAACAGGGAACATCAATGTAAATATCAAATCAAAGCATTCAACCAAATATGCTACAAACCCTAAACATGGGTATTTAGCTCAACATCATCAATTTATAATATCCATTCAACTCAATATAACACAAATACAAATTGTCCATTGCAATATCAATATTCTTAATACAACAACAACAATAGAAATGAATTAAAAGAGAGAATAGAAAAACCCCTTGTGAAGATGCCAAGAGTAGGATTGCTAGTCTTCCTCCTAGCTCCACTTGATGTATGATGAAGAACTCAAGTCCTCTTCAATGGTTGATTCCCCTTGCAATGTGGAATGGAGCTTTCTCAAGTCACCAAACCTTTGGATGGAGCTTTCTCAAGTCACCAACTCTTCAATTGATTTGCCTTTGGAAGATGGAATGGAGCTTTCTCAAGTCACCACTCTCTTCAATGATGCTTCTTTAACCTTTGAGAACTTGTAACCCAATTTATCCCAAAGAACCTCAAAGATCCTATCAATGGAAGATGGAGAAGGTGGAGAGGATGGAAATGGAGGTTTGGAGGTGAAGGGACAAGAGAGAGTGTCACTCTCTCCCTCTCCCACGTTTTTTTGCAGCCATGGTGGAAGAAGAACCAAGCTCCCTCCATTTTCCTCTTCAATCCCTTTTAATTCATTCAAAAATTAACACCCATGCCTTCCAACTCATCCCATTTTCCTTTGTCCCCCACTTTTTCTTTGTTTAATATTTCTTTTGGCAAGCAATAAGTCTTTGTCTCCCACTTGTTCCCCACTTTGTTGAAAGAATTTTGACTTTTCAGGTGGGACACGGCCAAGCCAAGAGTGTCTTGGCCGTGTCTCTTGGTATCTTCCTTGAGGTGACACGGCCAAGCCAAGAGTGGCTTGGCCGTGTCTCTTGATTTTTCATGAGACACGGCCGTGTCACTTGGCCGTGTTCCATTCTGTGTGTTTTGTTTTTGTGAGACACGGCCAATGGCTTGGCCGTGTCTCTTGCCAGTGTCAGTCACTGCTTCACTTTCTTTGAGAGACACGGCCAAGCTTCAAGCGACATGGCCATGTCTACCAATTTTTCCTTAAACACGGCCAAGTTTCAAGCGACATGGCCAAGACGATCAGACATGGGCAAGCTTCAAGCGACATGGCCAGTGGCTTGGCCATGTCACTTGCCAGTGTCGCACTCTGCCTTCTTTCTTTTCTTTCTTTTCAAGTGGTGACACGGCCAAGTTAATGAGACATGGCCAAGATGATCAGACATGGGCAAGCTTCAAGCGACATGGCCAGTGGCTTGGCCATGTCACTTGCCAGTGTCGCACTCTGCCTTCTTTCTTTTCTTTCTTGATTTCTTTTCCTTGGTTGAGACACGGCCAGTGGCTTGGCCATGTCTCTTGGGTGTGTCAGCTACTGTCTTGGAATCCTTTTGAGGGACATGGCCAAGCTTGCTTTGGCTTGGCCATGTCTTGCTTGATTCATGCTCTTTCTTCATTTTTCTTGATTGTTTTGATCATCCAAGGGAGTTTTTGCACTTAAACCTAAAACAAACAATTTAAACAAACTTAAAAAAAAAATCAATCAAAACATTAACTAAAACACACATAAAATCATACTAAAAATAAGTACAAAAATGATCTAAACATATATCATACTATATGCAGTGCTGCTTTAATATAGGACTTCAGTCCAAGTTATATAGGGTGACGACCCGAGCTATATAGGACTTCGGTCCGAGTTATATAGGGCAATCACCCGAGTTATATGGGACTCCGATCCGAGGGCTTCGGTCACAGATTCCATAGGGCTTGGTACACAATTTTTTTTAGGGCCACAGCCACAGAATATATATACAGTTGTTTCAGTTAGTTCCTTACCATATGTTAGTCTACCAAATTACCTTGTGGAGCGAACTGATAAAATGATAATAACTGAATATATGACATGCATGGATTGTTTTTACTGTGATATTATTTTTCAATATGACTCATTTCTTTTAAAAGTGCATTATGCTTTTATTATTTATTTTCCGTAATTAGTTAAAGTACCCACTAAGCAATGCTTAGCGAGTTTAGTTTCTTCTAAACTCATAGGCTATTAGCAAGGAGCCAGTAGCGAGCAGAGGAGTCCTGCGATCTGTCGGTCATCAACAAACTTAGGTGGTGCTCTTCATTTTGTATTTTGGTATTAGAAACTGGCATGTACTTATTTGAACAATACAAAGAGATAACTTGATGTAGCATGTAAATCTAGTAATGTATAATAATTGTATGGTTTTAAATTGAGTTGGGTTGTGAATATAGAAGTGTGAATTCTTCTTGCAGGATTGTAGTTGAGGTTATAAGGGTGGATTACTGGGAGTGTGCTTGAGTTGAATTGTGAAACAAAATGTTTTTCAAAAATAAGAAAAATCAGTTTTGTCGACACTTGGTACCTAGAATTTTAAGGGAGACTCCGTCAAAATTTTTGGAAAATTTTTATAAGGAACATTAAGTAAGCTGACATAACCAGAGCTTGTATCCCGATGTAGCATTCCTCCTCGGCTTATTCATAAGTCGGGAAGGGGTGTTACATCGAGTCCAGAACCCAAATTACCCTTAGGTCCATAACCTAAAATATTCCTTAGGTCCAGAACCTAAAATATTCCTTAAGTCCAGAACATAGCTTGGGTCCAGAACCCAAATTATCCTTAGGTCTATAACATAAAAATCTCTTTTAAGTCCAGAACTTAGCTCGGGTCCAGAACCCAAATTATCCTTAGGTCCAGAACCTAAAAATTTCTTTTAAGTCCAGAACTTAGCTCGGGTCCAAAACCCAAATTACCCTTAGGTCCAGAACCTAAAAAATTCTTTTAAGTCCAGAACTTAGCTCGAGTCTAGAACCCAAATTACCCTTAGGTCCAGAACCTAAAATATTCCTTACATCCAGAACCTAAAATATTCCTTACATCCAGAACCTAAAATATTCCTTAAGTCCAGAACTTAGCTCGGGTCCAAAACCCAAATTATCCTTAGGTCCAGAACAAAAAAATATTTTTTAAGTCCAGAACTTAGCTTGGGTCCAGAACCTAAAAATTTCTTTTAAGTCTAGAACTTAGCTCGGGTCCAGAACCAAAATATCCCTTAGGTCCAGAACCTAAAATATCCTTGAGTCCAGAACTCGAACTGGGTCCAGAACCCAAAACATCAATCATCTCAAAAATTAAGTCTTATTGCTTTTCACTCTCTTTTGTTGTAGTCTGAGAGCGTTCTACAGGGGGCAAACTGTAGACCCTTAATTTTTGACCTAGTCTGATCCGATATTTTTTTTATATATAGTCCAAAATAATTTTTGTGGTATTTTTTATTTTCTTATTTTTTATTTATAATTTTCTATACTAATAAAAAATAAATAAACAAAAATAAAAACTAATAAATAAAAATAAAAATCGGAGACGAAAAAATTGGAGATGAAAAATTCATCGCCGAAAGTGGAATTGGCCAGCCGTCCCAGCCAGAGCTTGCAAATCCTCGCCAACGCTCACAGTTTTAGCCAGCAAAATTTTCCAACGCAATTTTTTTTAAAACCAAATTCTATTTGGTTTTGGTTTCTTTTCCTAATTAATTTTAGTTTCCTTAAATAATTAGAAGTAGGCATATAATTTTTCCTATAAATAATACTTTAAAACTCAGAATTAAGGACGGGACTTTGATTAGGTGATAAAAAATTGAACCTTTAAACATAGATTGAATCGGAGTAAAAAAGACAGAAAACCCTAGCAAGAGAGATTAGCAACGAGCAAGCAATCAACAATTCATCAAAGGTAGCCACCCTACCTTTGTCTTTGTTCATCCAGAAAGCATTTTTTTGTGTGGAACCAACGAACGAAGGTTTGAATCTCTATTTTCTTTATTTATTTCTTTACAATAGCTTCATCATTCAAATTGAATTAATTGTTTCATCATTCAAATTGATCAAAACCTTAAAAACCCTAAAACATTTCTTCTAAACCTTAAAACCCTAAATTGTTTCTTCTTCTTCCAAAACCTTAAAAACCCTAAAATGTTTCTTCTAAACCCTAAAATTTTTTCTCTTCTTTTTCAAAACCTTAAAACCCTAAAATTGTTCCTCTTTTGTTTCCAAAAGCTTTAAAACCATAAATTGTTTTCCTTGAACTATTGTGAGTAGGGATTTTCGCCCCCACTCCTGGTGGAATGGTTCTTACGACTTCGGCACTGTTTAGGCTCGGGGCTTAGAGAACACAGACCTAAGTCCGGAGAAAATGGAGTGTATGACTCGATTCCTAATGAATCACCAACCCCCTAATGGGTTAGAAAGTTGGGTATGTGTGGGGAAGGTGAGAAATGGCCCAGCACCCTCACAAAACCCGATTCATTAGAACCGGCCTCCTTTACAGGCCTTAATATTATAAATTTCTTAAAGCATCGATATATTGAAAATCAAAACAATGTCCAAACAAAGTAAATAAATGGACACCCACCCGAAGATGGAAACATGCCCTTACATAATCCATGCCTAAATTGGACACCCACCGAAAGGTAGAATCATGTCCTTTACATTAGTTCTAAAATAGAAAAGCAATTTAAATTACATGGTATTTAACTAATGAGGTACCCACCAAGTGGAAACATACCTCTTACAACATTTGGAAATCTAAATAAATTGATAAAAGTAAATAACCATTCATTATAATTAAATCATTCATCAAATATATCAAACATCAATCAAAATAGAAAATAAACATCCATCCATGATGAACTAAATAAACCAAGCATTGAACTTAAATAAATTAAAGTGTATAAAATAAATCAAAGCATAATCAAATATAAAATTGAATAAGGCAAATAAAGATTCAAATTAGGGCTACTGTTTCGATTTAAGATTTTTTATTTCATGTGTTTAAGGTTTTGGAATTCATGAGTTTAAGCTACTGTAAATTTTAATAGAATTGAGATGGAGACAAATTTTAGAATTTAATAGGTTGATAAAGTTCTTTGATTAACCAAATTAGTGTTTGAGAAGTGAGATCATAAAGGTTTGAACACTTTAAAACATTAGTTTGTATGATTATTAGCTACTTACTGTGTTGAATTTTAGGTTTGTGAGGTTTTAAGGTTTAAAGGATTAGGGTTTAGAAGAATTAGGGTTTAAGATTTTAAGGGAGTTAGGGTTTACTGTTTTAGGTTTTGGAGTTGAATTAGGGTTTTAGAATTTTAGAATTAGGGTTTCAGTGAATGCATCAGGTTTTAGAATTTGAAGAAACAATTCATAATTTTATGAAACTTTATGAAAACAAACAAAATGATTTAAAGTTTATAGAAACAGAAAAGATGTTTTTTAGGGTTTTTGGAAAGAAACAAAATTCAATTTATGGTTTTAAAGAATAGGAAGACAAATTAGAGTTTTGAGATTTTGAAGAAACAAAAATAACAATTTTAAGATTTTTGGAAAACAAATAAATGAATTAAGATTTTTCATCTTTAGGAAAAGTAAATTAAGGTTCTAGGGTTTCTAAAATCAAAACAAGCTACTGTGAAGAAATTAGCACCTCCGTTTGTTGGTTCCACCAAAATTTTTCTTGCATGAGCAAGAGCAAAGACAAGCTTTGCTGCCTTTGATCAATTGAATTTGCTTGATTGATTCTCTCAAAAAGTCCCCTCTCAATTCACTGCCAGAAGGAATTTTTAAAGTTTCCAAGTTTTCCTCTTCAATTCTGATTTCAAATTTCCTCCCAAAATTTTCGATCCTTTTCCCTCTGCTTTTTGTGTTGTTTTAGTCCTTATTTATAGAAG